>JASMMZ010000005.1:10723285-11033212 GCA_038502455.1 Anisogramma anomala
AGTGGAACAACAAAAAGGTAATGTATTACAAATAGTACCTCACTATATATAAATAAAACTACCTGGATAAAATCTTAAACTTCGAAAGCGAAGATTCAATTAACAGTAATACCCCTAAATAAATCAAGTGGCATAAAGATACTGCTTCTAACGCGGCCCACTAACTAGCCAACTACGCTTTTCTATACCGTTTAGGTGGTAAAAACCCTTACCTTTACCTTAACCAAGCCCCGGATCTTTTATATACCTTTAATCTTTGCGATAGTTATGCAGGCCACAAGTTTCAAGGTATTATGCCAGACATAGAGGCAGTAAGGTACTCAACAGGAGGATATTCGCAATACGTAATATTGCGGAAGGAAAATACTACAGCTATGGAAATCGATCGTTACGATATTGGCAAAGGAAAAATTGGCTATAACTCGAGCGAATAACGATATTCACCAAGGATAACGGTAATTTAAACTATCATAGGATCAATTACGTTCCACATCCTTAAATATCCTACTCTTTTCCATCTTTACTTAAAGGATATAAAAACTGTTGGCATTATTATTAACGTCAACTCAGATAAAATAGTTCAAAAAGACTAAAGGTTTTCACTCGAAATTAAGTAAGGGTACTTATGATTTTATTTTTAAAGCCCGAAGGAAATTATATTCAACGTAACGAAGCCGGAAATACGTTAACTATATCGGCGTTTCAACCATCCAAACATTAACAGGCTATACAAAGTCCTAAATTTCGTAAGGCACAAAGATATAAAATAATTTACCCTAAAAGCTATTAAAAGACTTTATCACTATTATCAAACGCATGTCTAAGCCCTTCGGAGATTTAAGTTTACGTTAAAAAATGATACGGATTTTAATTACGAGATCTTCGTCGATACGTTTTACTTAGATAATAAGTCTATTCTTTATATCGTTAATCATGTACCCTCTTTTTATAGGGCTAAGTTTCTAAAATACCTTTAAGCAAAGGATAGGTAGGAAACTTTAAGAATATTATAGATTAACACGTACTCGAAACCACTTAACGTCCTCGTTTATAATACCAACAGCAACTTTACCACTGTGAAAATTTAAAAAGATGCTAAGATAATAGGTGTCTAATGTAAATAGATACTTGTAAAAGCCTATTAAAGAATTGGAAAGGTTAAAAAGACACACACTTTATTTCGCCGAACGTATAATATCATTACATTAGAAATTGGAAGTTTTACAAATTCAGAGGTACGCCTACAAATAACAGTAAAAAGCCTAAACGATATTATAGGCCCTAACGACTTAGTACTAACGTTCCTAAATTTTAAAACGTACCTACGCCTAACGAGTTAATCTCCGCCTTCAGTAAGTAATTAAAAACGTATTACGGCCTACAGAAAAGCTTTAAGGGAGTTATAAAGAAAATCAGCACGCTGCCAAATCAGTAACGCCCTTAACACCAAAAACAGCCCTTTAACAATCGACGTACTTACTTTACCGTTACAAATTGAAATCCTCGTATAGCGGGAGCCGGGTAAATGAAAAAGCCTGTACAAAATATTAAGTATCGCAAACTCTGAAGTAATTATTTAAACTACTAACGGCATTATATCTTTCCGAACAGCTTAGGTTAAGCCTTATATTAGGGATATTTAAGATAAAAACCCTTAAGCCCCTCAAATCAAGCGACTGATTTAATACGAACCTTCTCCAAGCGTTATCGATAAGCTGATAAAACGCCGCCGGCGAAAACGACCTCTGAAAAAGAAAAATGCTAAAGAGAAAAAGTATACACCGGGCGGTATTTATAATAATACTTAAGTAAGTAAAAAAGAAAAAGATAACGAAAACTTAACATTAAAGCTCCAAACGAAAAATATTATTAAAATATTCAATAAACCTTTTTAAAAAAGTAATAAGGTAAAAAAAAACAGCCTACTAATTCGAAGGGTTATACAATTTATACCGAAAACCGATTTAACTCTTAGAACTCAAAATTTACGATTTTTAAGACAAAAATTATCCACGAGGTTAAAAGAAAAACTACGAGGTGGCCGTATGGAAAATTACGTTTAATCGCTTAATGATACGTTAATAAAGGCAAAGACTAAATCTTTATATAGTTGCAAACAATTCAAATAATTAGCCAACGTTTAGCAATCGCCTTAATAAAGAATTTATGAGCTAAAACTGAAGGAAAATTTACAATTAATAACTATAATATTATGTAGGCTTATATGTAATTAGCAATAGATTTATAAAGGATTGTATTACTAAAACTGTCACAGGAACTCCGTGCCATCTACCCTCTAAATATGGTAATACGTTATATTAAACCACTATACGGATTAGCTTAAATAGGCGTTTACTGATTCCTAACCTACTAATCGTATTTTAAATTACGGGTAGCGATTAAATCCTCAATATACGACCTATGCCTACTAGTAACGTAAAGAAAGAACTTCGGTGTAATGGGTATACAAATTACCAATATCATTTTCATCGAAAAGGCTAGCTTTATAACACTAAAACAACAAGCGATTAAAAACTTCAAGTTGTGGAATTTTAATCCGGTAACAACGCTAACGAGAAATATCTAACTTAACTTTGATAAATCATCAATTGGCATACTTGGTATTAATACCGGCTTTAAATTTCGTTAAAAGAGCCAGATCGTTGTTTTTACTACAATTAACAAAACTCATAAAGCTAAAGCTTAAATGTACCTGAAATAACGTGTTTGGGGTAATTATATTACTGCCTTATACTAACCGAAAACCTTTTACGACATATTTATCGCGACATAAGCATAAACGCTAATGAATGAGAATTTTAACCAAAGAATTAATATAATCCTAATCGACATCTCAAAAACTAAGTTAATAATCTTCAAGAATGGGTCCTTTACAAATAACACCGACTTATCTTTACAAATCGGCTTCCTAATAACCCTCGTAAAAAGAGAAAGGCAAAAAAATCAATTTAATGTTATTGGTAACCTAATCCACTAAACCTCGGTTAAATACAAAAGGATTAACCGAAACGTACTAGATTTAAAGGTTTACGGCATAATATCGGGGTTTAACATAAAAATAACACTGTTAAAAACCTTTAACATTACTACCAGATAGCTAAAAATTCCTCCTATCCCAGTGGTGATTTGTACGGACTTAAAGAACCTCCCTGAATACCTTTCGAAACTCGGGACTACCAGTGAAAAACGTTTGATGATCAACGTAATAGCACTTCGTAAAGCCTACGAAGGAAGGGAAATTTATGAGTTCCGATAAATCGATAAAAAAAATTCCTATTAACGCTATAATGAAGGCATTACTAACGAGGCCCTAAAAAGTTTATAAATAACAACAAGTTAACTATACGAATCGAAGTCTACGTTGATAGACCACCAGGAAGGCCAGGATAACGTATAGACAGATAGAGGTATGCTGGCAAACTAAAAGACTTCCCGGGGATTAATAATAATGATCTGTTTGAATGGCACGGTTGAAAGGGAGGCTTGCAAAGGTCTGTGGTGAAAAACTTTGTGTAGGAGTTAATAAACTCGGACCTTGGGACGACGGAGCAATTAAAGCCAAATGAAGTTAATTTAAATACAATTGGGTGAAACTTAATATGCAAATCAACTGGAATTAACAGGGGTCTAACCAGTTAACAAGGAGGAAATTCAGTGATAACCGGAAAAGATTAGTCAACCATACTAACGTACACGCATAAACTAAAAAGCTGCCAGTATTGGAATAATACTATATGCAGTGCAGTAGGTCAACTTTACTTACATTAAAGTTAACTGTACTACAAGTGTATTGCTTTATAAAGACTTATCGCATTGAGTGTAAGTTAAGTGCAATACGTTGCACTTCACTCTAGGGCATGGGCCAAGCAATTGGCCATACAAATTACTTTTCAGACCAGCTAGCGGTATGCCAAACCTAGAACAATACATCACTTTATCAATGCAATACTACTATTACTTCGAAGACTAATCGAATCGACGACGTTGCAACGTCTAAGGCCTACCAAAAAATGGTCTTTATCGTAATACCATTTAAAGATATCATCCAAAGTCTTAATTGCTTTGTTTTTGATAAAATTAATACCAATATTAATTCTAATACGTTTTAAAGCTATTTTAACGAAAATTAAAAAGTATAGAAGAATGAAAGTGGTGTAAAGAGGTGGATTATAGCTTTGCTATCAAAGTTAGTATTTATTTGAGGTCGTAAAACTTAATCGTTTTTATTCTAAAGTTTGTAGTAACAATACCTGTAATAGTAGTAGACTTAATAGTATTAATTTAGCGGTTTGTGAACTTCACAATCTTTAAGACTCCTAATAGTCAAACTTAACTTTTTCTTTAAAAAAAAAACTAGTCTAATCAAAGTTGATTAGAATTTTTGATCGAGATACCGATTTTTAAATCACAACTAACTCGAAAACAATACAATTTAGAGGCCTAAAGCACTTGTTTCCGTGAAAACTAACATAATGTATAAGAGTCCTTCGCCAAAGCGTTTCTTTTACCTTACCTAAACAAAGAATAATAACCGGAAAGTAGCCTTTCCTTTTATCTAGCTTATCCATATTCAATCTAATAAGAACTGATTAGTATTGGTAAGCTTTTATCGTTGCAATGTAGTCGATTCGAATCATTATAGTCGAAGTAACTGGTGTTGTATTGAAATCGGTTTTTGAGTTGTAAGTTTTAAGTTTAACCCACCGTTAGCCGGTCTGCAAATTAATTTGTATGCCCAAATTCTTTGACTTATTCCCTACTTTTAAGTGAGCACCTACCGCACACTACTTGCAGTTAATCCCACAAACTGCAGTCAATTTGCAGTCAGTACAATCAACTAAATATAAGTATAGTTGAATTATTTGTACTGAATTTGACTACTATTCTAACACTAGGGGAATGATTTTTTTTTTCAATTTACCCTAATATAGGCATTCCGATACGCGCAGCAATGTTACGGGTGGTATACCCACACGTTTGTTGAAATCACGTTAAAATCTCACAAATAATTAATATATCAGGTATGAATATCTTATACTTATACAGGGAAAGCCTGTTTTTATTGTTATTATTGTTTCAAACCAAAAGATTCTTTATAATATGGGAAGGTTATATAAGTTTAATAATAGTAAAGGGGTTTGAAAGGGGATGGATAACCTACTGTATGGGAAGATTAATCGTCGTTAATAGGCGCCCTAGAGGCGATGTAACTTACGCCCACTCTATGAAAAATATTGAACATATTATAAAGTGCAATAAATAAAAAGGTATTGAAGGTACTATACAAGAAGATATTGAAGGTACTATACAAGAATATATTATATAGGATTGTGGACTCAAGTATTTTAGAATCTACATGGAGGAATTGATATATGATCAAGAATATTCTCATATTGATCTTGATCAGGATCGAGACTCTTTTACTAGTCAATATTAGTGTATACTAGTAAATACTAGCTCCTCCATGCTAGTAAATACTAGCTCAGGAAGCATCTATATTCTGTTCATTCGTACTAGTTAATACTAGTACTTGCACTAGTAAAACACTAGTTCTGGTGGAGATATTTACAACTCTGGTGAATTCCTTATCTTTTGGTGTTAAGGTATTCAGTATGAAAGTTTTTACTAAGTAATAACTGACCCTGTTAGCCCTATTAACCCTGCTGTTGAATTGTTTACTATGTAACTGTACCTATTATATATTTCAACACATCCTCTTAAGAGATACAGTCCATTTTTCAAAAAAAAGAAGAAGAAGAAGTAAAAACAAAAGTTAAAGGATAAAGTAAAAGAAGTGTAGTACGTAAAAGGAAAAATTTGGAAAAGTAAAAAGCAAGAGGACCTGTATAGTCCGATTTAATCCAATAACTTTTCCATCATCTTCCTCATCAATATTCCAGGTATACATTAAAATCACTCTACCATTCTATACCTGTAATACAATAAGGTAACTTAGAGTATAAGGCTTTATAAACCATCAATTTAATCTAAGCTTAGGTTAACCAAGCCAAGCCGTTGTATTATTGCTTCGTGTTTTGCCTTTGGTAATAGCTTTGTCAACCTATTAGCTAGTTGTTTATTAGTAGAAACCCAATTGATTTGTATTGTACCTCGATCTACTTTATCCCTTATAAAGTGTGTTTAAAGGGTGTATATTAAGTGCGTTAGTAATATTTTGGGTTTCTAGACAACTTGATGGCTCTTTTATTATTACAGTAAATCGTAACGATGAAGAAATACATAAATTTATAAAAAAGTTCATTATTTTAAGAGTGTTTAAAGTAATCCTCATTATTGCCACTCTTTTAACATTTACAAAGGATAGGTACACTTTGGATCCCCTTTTAAATACCCAGTCAACCGTGTTGTTCACAATTTAAATTGTATATCTATATGTTGAATTTTCAGTAGCTTTATCTCCCTCCAGTTGGAATCGCACTGGTCGTCAATTTCAAGTATTTATTTATCTTTATATTAATCCGAGCTAAAGTTTACAGCGCTTTAATATGGATTTACTGAAGGCTTTTCATCAACTATTTGTAATCCATAGTTTTTATACTTTTAAAAGTATCTGAAGGCGTAATTAACAAGTATAATGTTTTTATGTGAAGGATTATGGTAAAAACGTAAAAGTATTAACGTAAGAAAAGCGATGTTAAGCCTATTTTGGTATATTGTATAGCTAAAAGACCACAAATTTAACTAATGAATTTTATTTGTAAAATATTAGCTTGATAATTCTATGTTATAGAATAGACGAGGTATCCAATTGTCATAGGAATGTAAGCTAGACGTCTGCTTAGTTCCTCTATCTTTTAATCCAGTGCCCTTTGAATACATATATCTTATATCAAAATAATCGTAAGAACGTTTTTACTCATTAAGATACGAATCATGAGGTAGTGCTCTGCCTATCTCAAGTCCTTATATTTAAAGTGCTTTCCAATATCCATATTAAAGATCTTAATAACGTTTAGGTCAATGTCTATAATCAGAAAGTTATTAACGTAAATACATACAACAAGTTGACAAAGATAGTTAATATATAACGCGTTATTAAATCTTAATCTTTTAAAATTAAGGGTATTAAATGATTTTCTTAACCTCTTTAACTATTTTTTTCAATCTTATTCAATACCGTGAAGTAAAGTAAGTAACTAAAAGACTTGGTCGACTATAAGATTAAAATCCACAATATTTTTATCTGGATACTCCAAGAAGAAGCCTTTAATATTATCTAAGATCTTCATTAACACCAGTTTTTTCGATTCCTTGTTAATTAAAGCCGAGTTGATTTCAATTACTCGACATCTTATCCGTAAAAAAACAGCAAATGTAATAAAGATTCTTCACGTGTAAAACTTGGCTATAACAACAAAGGTTTTAATATAGTAAACATTATACCTTTGCTAAAATCCTCGAATTACGATCCTGACCTTATATCTTTCGATATAACCTTTGAAATTAGTCTTAACCTTGGTTACTTCTTTTGTAATTAGGACATAATATATGATATTCCTCTTAATAGCTTTAAAAACTTTAAAGAACAGCAAACTCTGTATTTAACTATAAAAGGCTTTTTTATCGTGTTATATATCTAGAACTCAAAAGATTCATTTATAGTTAGCTGTTTCTTCAATTTATTGACTAGAAGTATAAACTAAACCATATCTTGATTAATAACAGCATTTGCTAGCAAACTTGCCGGTAAGCTATTTTTTGTTTCCTATAATATTTGGCGAATACTCCTTTGTGGCTTAGAGTTTGAAACTGCCGTTACAATAATATAACGGATATTAACCTTAACATTTTTAATATATTCTTCCCTTAGAACTTTTTTACGAGATACAGTAATAGTTTTTTTTTTCATAACTGCTAGGCTAAAAGTGCTAACAATGTTCCTTGTTGAGTTCCCTGGCCGGTCAGTTAAATATACATTAAAGATATTTCAGGTTTTAATGATATTAGAAAACTACCACGAAATACGGATTCTCCTTCTTCCTATTAGATTAGTCTTTTAACCTTTTACTCGTCTCATAAAGGGTATATAAACGATAATAGAAAGGCCGAGAATAAAAGCAAATTCAACGTTGGGTTTATAATCTCCATATACCTTTACTTTATCGTAAAAACCCTTATAAAACGTGATGTACTAGATCCTACTGATATTGTTAACCGTTAAGTTGGCTATGATAACGGCTGCTTGAAACAAGTAAAGCCACAAATAATATAGTACTTTTCCGGTAATAATTTAAGTCTTTATCTTTTTCATGATTACTTTATTAAAGTGTTCAAGAATACTGTTTTCTTTCAAGGTCTATAATAAATAAAACTCAAAGGTGAAAACGTAGTCGATAGACATTTGCCTTACTTAATAATTACGAAGCTCGTTACCTTCATCGACGATTAAGAAATTTATTATACATATTGGTAGGCCTTTATCGTTGCAACATAGTCGATTCGAATCACTATGGTTGAAGTAACTGGTGCTGCGTTGATATTGTTTGTTAAGATGTGTAAGTTCTAAGTTTGGCAGACCGCTAGCCGGTCTGCACACTAATTTGTGTAGCCAAACACTTTGGCCTGTGCCCCACTTTGAAGTGGGCACCTACTGCACTGCATTTGCAGTGCAATCCCACTAATTGCAGTCAATTTTCAGTACGTACAATCAACCTTACTACCAGTAAAGTTGACTTAACTATACTACACTTAACTACTATTCTAATACTGGTAGCTTTTTGTTTTGTGCCCGCACGCCAGCATAGCCTGCCATTAATTGATGGCAACCTCTGAAATCCCTCCTCAGTCCACAAGTCAATAATAAGTTAGACCTCTGTCAATTCCAATTAATCTATACTGAAATTGACATTAATTACGGCCCTTTGTATTTTTTTTGCTTTAGTCCTTTAAGGCCTCCATTTTTTCAAATTTGGTATGCAAATCCTTCGACACAAACCTACGTAAATCAGGTACGCTACCACTTACGTACCTTTTGAAAGTAGTTTAAACCACTGCTATCGCCACTGTTGCTTAAACGGTCTTCTAATTTTCTGGTATATTTCTTTACGTTATGTGCCGGATGGTTTATGTATCCTTTAATTCGTATAATTAGTATATTGCTATTTATAAACCTTTATATGGTGTTCTTAGGCGTTGCCTTTGTTATGGTATCGTTAAGGTTATCTTTTCCGTTAATTTATCGAAATTTATAGATTTCCTAGGCTTTGTATACCTCCCTTAACGTTATTACATTTATTATTAGGAGTTTTTCATTAGTCGTACCTAGTTTTAATAGGTATTCGTAAAGGCTTCGTAAATTAGTACATATTATTATAAGTATCGGTAATAAACCCAATTGTTGAGTTATAATCCTTAATATGCCGTTAATTAATATACCGATGTTAAAGATTGTTATTATACCATAAACGTCTAAATCTAATATACTCTGGATTACACGCTTATAATTGATAAGTATCTAATATATAAGGTTCCTAGTAATCGTAAATTGTCTTTTCGGTTTATCCTTATTAATAAGTATCATTAAAAAGCATATTTACGATGTAAAATTATTATTATTAGCAAATAATCTGTTCGTAAAGATTATTAGCTTCGGTTTCGTCAAATTTACAAAAACTATATTAATTCTTTTCCCTACGTAATCTATTAACTACTAAATCTACTTATTTAACTTATTAAAGTCTTCATCTTACGAGTTTTATACCTATATCGTAATGAAAAAGTTGTGCGATACCTTCGGTTAATATAACGTGGCGATATAGTCCGTACGAGCCTTTTACTTTAGGTATTTTTTGGCCCTTACCTCGTTAGCCTTATCGATAATTATCAGACTCGTAGCTTATCATTTTTGGTATATATTTATATAAGTTCAGTTTTTAGCCTTAACATTATAAATACGGAGTAATAATCTATTAAAGTTAAGTTAAATACTTTTAGTTAACGTTTTCATTAATTTACCTTTTTAAAGGTTTAACTTTTCGATTATATGCTATTTCTTTGCTGTAAACCTGATATCGTCGAGGAAGTGGGTATCGTTAGTTTATATACCTACGATGTTAAAGTTTTTACACTTTGTAATTGATAAATATAGGTTAAATATTAAAGTTTTTATACCTAACTTATTTTTGAAGTATACCTGGTACGTTAAAAACCAATAAACGTTTATTTCGATCAACCCGCATAAAGTTTGAATATAACGTATTACTATACCAGCCGGAAACTTATCTCTTAATTTTTTTGATAATTTTAATAATGTAATACATTAAAATTCGGTGACAGATTACGTATATTCTTACGTAATATTCCGGATATTAAGTGTAAACTAAATTTCCACGTTAACAATTAAATTAGTGGCAATAACGATAAGAAAACGTTAGTTAATCTTTTTAATTATGAATGATTAAGTTGAAATCTAATCCTTACCTTTATTACCGTATCCTCAAACGATTAGCCGTGATCTTTCGTACGACCGGTCCGTTATTTTCCCTTTAACCTCGTAAATTATTTTCGACTTCAAAATAGTAATTTTTTGACCTTTAAATTACGTAAACAATTTAAATTATATAACTTACCGTAATAAAAGACCTTTAATTTCGACTTGGATATTTTTTTAAAAAGGCTTATTTAATATATTTATAATAATTTTAATATGTAACTTCAAGGTAAGTTTTGTGTTAAACTTTGTTTTTTAAAAAAATACCTATACCGTTATATATACCTTACGAGGCCTATAATCCCCATTTTCCTCCTCTTGAACATATATCCTACTTTTAGGTGTTTTTTTATACCATCGACTTTCTATTAGCTGATTATTAATCGACTAGGAAAGGTTGTATTAATTGATTCGCTCGGCTCAAAGGTTATTAATATCAAAATTTTCATTATATTTAAGGGTTTTTTTATACGGTTCAACTTATTTAACTTAAAAAGTTACGAGGATATTAGCAGTTTCAATTACCACGTTTCAATTAGTAATACTTAAAATCTTATACGGTTTATCTCAGTTCCTAATTTACGCCACGTAGAAACTTTACTTTAAAAGAGGAGCAAAAACACGTTTATTATTAAAGTTTCTTTTTGAATATTAAGGGAATTATTGAACTAACGGCGTGCGGATTTCTTTCTTCATTTCTTTAGGACTTTACTATATACTTTTACATGTTTTTAATTAATTAATAAGAGTAACGATACAATTATTATACGTAAGTAAACTTTCAACATTAATAAAGTTAATATAAATCCGTGAAAGTTAATAATATCGTTAAAACATTTTACCATTATTAAAAGCCATACCTTCTAACTTATAAATTTTCCTATTTTAAATATAAAGATATAAGAAACCCTTTATAAAGGTGCGTATATCTTTTCGACTTTACCAATACCTCAGTACACTTTTATAAAACTTTATTTACATTATATCCCTATTAACTTTATATTAACTTAAAACTTTATCGTAATAAAGTTAATACCAATATCGTAAATTAATACGTTTAATGGGCCGAGGTACATATTAATCTACAAGATACGTAATACCTCCTATGTTTCCTTCGTTATAATGGTTTAAAGGAACTTAACGCCGTAAAAGGTTGTGATGGAGTTTATAACGTATATTATTAACTTGTTATTAAGGTAAAATACTTTTACGAAAACTTTCGAATTAAAATTGAAATATTTTGAAACATAAAATTAAACTTTAAAGGGGTTTAAAAGTGTATTTAATAATAATAGTACAGGCGTTTAACTACCCTTTATACTAGCAAATCCACATTTTCGTAGCCAATTACATTGAAAACTTTATAAAGCTTATTAATTATCAGGTAATTGAACTAATAATATAATTAACTAAATTAAAACTTCGTTAAATTTAACATTACTACCTTTAATGTTCAAAAATGAAACTAAAATACCTTTATTTAAAATTAATTAAAAAACTTTTACTGATTTTCACTTATATCAATTCGTCAATTAAGTTGCTAACGTTAATACTGAGGTTTTTTATATCTTTTAACAAAGGAAAAATGGGTAAGTGGTTTTAAAATGAAGAAAATAATAAAGTTAATAATAATTTTCATTATCGTCGATCCTAATAAAGTTAGTTTTTTTCCCAGCCTAAAAACGACTTTAACTTTACCAACGTTCGGGTAATTAAGTTTCGTAACAATATTAATATCCCTTCGTAACTTGATGTATTATGAATAACCTCTAGTTAAATATTGTATTACCCCTTCATTCGGTATGATCCTTTAAAAGAATTACTATGCATAACAGTTTCGAATAGTAAAAATGTATATAAGTCCAGGGTCTTTATCGTCGTAACGGCGATAAAGATATTTACTTATAAGGCGGTATAAAAATAAGTAGTCGGCTAGTTATTAAGTGGTTTCCGGGCTAGTACCGGTGTCAATACTAGTATCTTTACGTTAGCCTATAACTTTCGGCTTATTTTACTTTTTTTAACTTTGATTTCTTTAAATCATGTAATAAGTTTTATATAATTCAATTTAGGAGTAAAAGGGTATTACGTATAATATATTACCTAGTTTAAGTTAAATTTGACGGTCATATTAAGTACTAATCAACAACCTTATTTACTATAAATCCAATATTTTTTAACGTTTAAGTTAAATTTACTTAAAAGATTTAAAACCTTTAAAGGAGATTAATACCCTTTGCTATAAGTAAAGATTCGGGCTTTCCATTAACCGTATTCACTAGGCCTTCAATACTGTCTATTAATATAATAGGAACTAAACGGGCTTTCCTCTTCGTTACTAAATTCTGGAGTTTAAAATTATTTATTAGTCGAGCTGGAAACTCGAATAGTTACGGTTGCTAACGAGAAACTAAATTGGTGAAAAAACCTTTCACAAATGGTATTAAGGTATGAAAGGGCGTATTCAACATTTTTATAACTCGTAACTACTTAACGGACCAATTAGAGCATAGTATTTTGGCTAATTTTCATATTCCTTATTATTTGTTGGCAAAACATTAACCTATTAAACATTTAATTTAAAAAGATTATTATACTTTTTAACTGTTTTTTATAATTTAACATATAAACCTATTTTATAATATTTCAATCCTTATAATATTAGGCGAAGTTAATATTGTATTCGAAATTACCTTTGATACCATCGTAGATTTTACAGAAAAAGGTATAGTTTGTTAGGTATCCAAAGTAACAATTTATGATTTGACCTGTAAGGATATTGGGAAATAATAAGTAAAATTATAACAACTTAATTTTTATTCAACGGCAAATGGTGAAAAATAGGCGTAACTTAACGTTTAAGAGGTTATACGGCTTACCGTTATACTTTTCTCTTTCTCCTTAGATTTTAACGAATGTATTAATTACTGTATAATCTGTATTTTCTATAGGGACGCATCGAAGGAGCAATGTAATATATTGGTCGTATAAGCCTTTTTCACTTAACTGGAGAAAATATTAAGGTTATTACTGGTATTAATAGGTAGGATAGTTATGTTTAACCGAATTCAAAGGGAAAAAGTCAGTAATAGTGCCTATAATAAGCTCGCGTATAAAGTCGGTTTTTTTTTAATTCGGTTATTAAAACTAAATGTATTAAGGAATTTAGGGGAATAAAGGCCTAAAGGTTTCCGATACGGAAAGGTTGGCGATAATTCTTTTGATATCAAGGGGTTCGGTAAACTTTCTGCTTGATTAACTAATATATTTTGGTACTTATGAAATATAAGTCGATTAATTCCTTAAGTTTATTTATTTAAACCTAAATAGGTCTTTACGAACGTATATGTAGGCGTTAAAGGTTATTATTGCTAATAGTCACTTTACCTTTAATTAAGGTTTATTAAAGATTTGTATCCGTAATATAGTCGTAAAATAGGCTAGCTAGGTTACCTTCCTTTTCTTCCTTCGTAAAGAGTTTAACTTTTCGAATGATCAATTTAATTTTTACTTTCGTTTTCACTTACTTATCCGCCTTTTTCTACATATTTAAGCGTTAATCGCGAAACCAATTTTAAAAGATATCGAAGGTTATAGGTTTACGGTAGAAATTTTTAGGGTTTAGATTGAAAATTAAACGACCGATTATGTTAATTAAATTCTTTGGCGTAAAGTCTTGAGAAAAATCGGTAAACCAAAATTCTTCGTCGTGGTTCTTTTCGAAAATAGGGTCGAGGGAAATAATTACCTCCTTTTTAGAGGTATTAGGCACGGTATCGATTTGAATACGTTATAAAGCCATTATAATGATCTAATTAGTATAAGGCTTGGCAATAATAGACTTGGCGATTCTTAGGCGTGTAAACTTAGCGATTTAATTTAAAGTTGCATAATACAACATTCCTTGCGCGACTTAGTATTGTCGTTCGAAACAGAAATTTTGACGATTAACTTAATTTAGAGGAGTAAAAAGAGTGAAGTAAGGTCAAGGTTTAGTATAAAAGGTAAGTTCGGAGGTCGTTATTGGTAGTGGAGGTTGTTTAGCTTAGGAACTTAGTCGTTTTTCTTACGATTTACAGTAATAGTACCTGTAATGGCAATTAATTCATCGTTTGCTAGCTTACCGGATTCTTGATTTTTGAAAATTTTAGGTGATTAATCTTAACGTCTTTAAAAAGAATCAATAAAGATTTTTTGGTATTTTTGAGTAGCTATACCGTCGCTTACTTATAAACTGCCGGGAACAACTGCATAGCCTATAAGTCTTCCCTAATTATTGCCTCAAATAACTACATAGAGTAAAGGAGTCTTTCGTAAAAACCTTTCCTTTACCTTGCTTAAAAAGAACAAAGTGTAACCGGAAAGTAGCCTTTTTTTTTACTTAGCCAATTTGTAATTAACCTAATAAGTACTGATCAGTATTAGTAGGCCTTTATCGTTGAAACGTAGTTGATTCGAATAACTGTGATCAAAGTAACTGTTGTTGCGTTGATATTGTTTGTTGAAATGTGTAAGTTCTAAGTTTAGTAGACTGCTATCCGGTCTGCACACTAATTTGTATAGCCAAACGCTTTGGCCTGTACCCCACTTTAAAGTGGGCACCTACTGCACTGCACTTGCGGTGAAATCCCACAAATTGCAGTCAATTTGCAGTACGTACAATTAATCTTACTGCTAGTAAAGTTAACTTGATTGTACTTCACTTGACTGCTATTACAATCATACACTCTATAAGTTGAATTATCTCGTTTACTATAAGATAAACGGTTTTTAGTTCCTTACTAAGGTATATAATAGCTGTGTTAAAATCTTTACAACCATATTTAACCATTGTAGCCATTAGGCTATAGTGTTTGCCCCTTAGCCCAGCAGTTGTTTTTAGGAATCTGTTAAAGGTTTAAATAAACCTTTTTTTTCTAGAGTATCGTATTCAAAACTCGGTCGTTAATAGGTGCTTTTGAAAAATTTATAAGGGGGCACAAATAAAGTCGAAAAGTTTCATTTCCTGGTTCTTTTTCGGGCCGTTTAACAATTGGAGTGATTCTTTTACTAACTTCAGGCTGGTGTAACCAAACCTAATATTCCAGACGGAATTATCGAAGGACGTGTTGAAAGCTGTGATAATTACATTACAATAGAATTATTACGTATCCTAAATAATAGTAAAGTTACTAGTTATAGTGATAATTGTTTCTTTAGTTTTAAAGTTAACTAATGATAAGTTTCTGACTTTAATATCTAAGCTAGAAAGCTTTAATTGGCTAATCAGATTAATAATGAATTTAACGTAATAAGATGATTGTAAAAAATCAGGGCATTAAAACTGTAGCCTCTTTCAGATTAAACCGATATTTAAACTATTCCTTTGCTAGAAAGCTAAACAATAAATTCCCTAATTCGTAATCCGGGGTAATTTTCTCCGTATAATTCGAAATATAACACCACTCCTCGTTGTTAAAAATATAACAAGAAAAGCCTAAATTAGCTCATATAATGTCTCGAAACTAAAGTTCATTAATTGTAAAACAATGTTGTGGTATGGAAGAAAAAAACTCAAGACCTGACGTTAAGTTTTGAAGACTTAACGTTAAAAGTGGGGCCTATACTACGGCAATACCCGCATCTGGTATGGCCTTTAATTAGTTGTTTTGGAGGATTGATGTGAAAAGTGGAACCCTCAACGCTAAAAGTGTATACCTTAAATCGGGTACACCCATGTAAAATACGACCTATAATTGTCCTAGATTCTCCAGTACGGGGTCCTATACAGAGTCTTGGGTAGTTGACTAAGCAATTAATTATAACAGCACTCTAAAGTTATAATGTTGTAAGTTGCTAAGGTCTTTTAATTTATCATTATTAACAGCAATAGCGTCTGATTTTCCTTCTTTACTAATATATTTACTAGCATTGGAAGGCCGAAGATTTGGATATAATGCTCAATAAACCTGTGCAAAATAGCCCTTATAAAAACCTATAGGGTGGTATTTTTTTACTAACTCATACGATAGTTACGGTTAACAGGTAACCTATCCTTCAATCTTCTTTGAAAAAATAATTTAACGTTTCTTTTCCTTATTAAAGTCGGTTTTCATCTTAGAAGTCTAATTATAGTTCACGTACTAATAATGGAACGGTTTTCCTTAATTTATTTTGCATACAGACTATTCAAATTGTAAATTTAGGTTCAATATAGGTTCAAAACTATGGGGAATACTTAATATCTTCAATCTGACAGCTTCAATAGATTGAGTTCCTTCTAGTGTTTGCAAACGCTGCTTTAAAAAAAAGCTAAAGCTAAATAGTATAAAAGGCCAAAAAAACGAAGTTTTTTAAAAGGTTTTTAATATTGAATCAATCCAATACCTTAATATATACCAATCATCTTTTATAAGACCTTATATGTGTATTTAATACCTAACATAACGGCTAAAAGATCTAAAGTAATTAAAGAAGTAATCATCCTATAAGCTTGGATCTGGATACATATAGTTTTTTTTTTTTAAAAAAAAATCAAGACTAAGATCGACAGGCGTGAATATGTGAATAAAGTTGTTTTCCATAAAAACTGTATTTATCTCAATCTTAAAAATACCATTTAAGATTTTAAAATAGTTATTGTTAATAACCCAACCCTTAACAACTATTGGACAAATGTTAAAATTTTCAAGGCTAACTTTTTTAAGTATTGTAGTAATTATAACCTAGACGCTATAGGTTGTTTCCTTTCTTTTATATTAATAAAGGGGTTGTAATGTTTTTCTCCTCTTTTAATAATATGGTGATGCCTATCGATTTGGGTTGTTCCGTTTTTTTAATGCATTTTTAAAGCTTAACTAATAGACTTTCGTACAAGTAGATAGCTAAATTAAACCTTGATAATTCTAGAAAACTAGTAATTCTAGCCACAGTCTTTTCTTTCTCATTAGCAAGAGTGTTAGTTTGATAATTTGAATTTATTACTTAGATTTAGCCTTACGATTATCACAATATTCCTTTATTTCTTTTATTAAAAGAGCTTTAAGGTTTAAGGCTCCTGAAGTAACAGGAGTAAACTTAAAGCGTAAAAAACAAAGGGATGGGGATTTAGCCGAATAAAAAGAACTGGAAGCAATAACAGTACTCTGTAAAAGAGGATCATTATTACTAGTACTGCCGTAAGATAGCCCTAGTAGCGGATACTAGCTGCGTTTTGGGAATGCTAAAAGGGTATCCTCAAAGGTATTAGATAGTTCAAAAACAGTGTAAATTTTGATCTATATAGAAGGAAGTACCTGATTCAATAAGTAGTAGTGCACAATCGTACTAATAATATATTAAAGGGACTCCATAGGAAGATATTGCGTAGGCTTATAGATTCAAGTATTCTAGAATCTATATGGAGGACCTGATATATAATTAATCATATCTTTATAAAGATCTCGATCAGGATCGAGACTCCTTTACTAGTCAATAATAGTGTATACTAGTAAATACTAGCCCAAGCAGTATCTCTGTGCTGTTCCTTCGTACTAGTTAATACTAGTACTTGCACTAGTAAAACACCAGTGCTGATAGAGATATCTACAACTCCGGTAAATTTGTTATAGTCCGACCTACGATGGCAAGCCAAGTAGGTACCAAATGGGATTTACTATTGAGATGCGGAGGAAGACTAGAAGAGGCTACCGTGGCGTAACGTGCAGGGCCCTTGGGAAGGACCAGTACTTAGCCCGTTATGTGCCCTTACATGTGCCATGCACGGACCGCACCTTGTCCGTACACGGACTGTGTACAGCCTATACCCGGACCGTACCTTGTCCGCACCCGGGTCGAGACTAGGCTGGGTGTTACTTATCCCGTTATATGTACAGTTATATAACCTATAGGCTTAATAGCTAACGGCCTAAGTTTAAAGCATACCTCCCCCTCCCCGGATATTGTAAAAGTTACAACGCTTTTCTAATAAATACCGGACGCGAGCTGTATCCGCCTAATACGCGGGTCGAATAAAAGCTGGTAATATTACGTTTAATATATCATATAACGTTTCAGCCGGTTTACCCTATGTCGCCGGCGCCGTATAACGTATCCGCTAACACGTCATATAAGGCATTTTTTTTGCCGCCGGCGCTTATAACGTATCCGTTAACGCGTCGTACAAGGTTTTCTTTTTGCCGCCGGCGCCGTATAATATACCCGTTAACGCGACGTATAAGGTATCCTTTTTATTATCGGCACCGTATAACGTATCCGTTAACGCATCGTATAAGACATTCTTCTTATTGCCGGCGTCGTATAATACACTCGTTAAAGCGCTGTATAAAGCATTTTTCTTACGGCCGGCGTCGTATAACACGTCCGTTAACGTATCGTTTAAAGTTATGCTTTTGCTTTTAACATCTAATAATGCGTCCCATATAATACGTAACTTCTATAGAATCCGTTTTATTAATCCCTATAAATACGAACGCCTTTACGTAATTTTTAAAACTTTTTCCTTTTACTTTTTATACTATCGCCCCCCCTTTTTTTCCGTTACTATCGTCGTAATATTTTCAATTCTCTTTTATATATATTTATCAATCATTCTTGTTTTTATATCTCAGTTTTTCCCCCATACTTTATTATTATAACCGACGTATATAATGGTTTTAACCTAGGTTAAGTTACCGCCAACGTCCTCGGAAAAAACGACGAGCCTCCCCATAAGGTATATTACCTTATTATATACTAATACCTTACTATTAATTCCTATTATAATCCTTTCGCGTTATAGGAAATCTTCTTATTTTCGAAGATAATAAGGATAGAAATAAACTTTTTTTGTTATAAGTTAAAGACGTTTATATATTATGTATTAACTAACTTTTAAACTTTAGTGATTTCTTATTTTACGTCCAATTTTGTCGTATATAAAGGTGTCGCGTATATCGAAAGGTTTATATTAAGGTAAGTTTATAAAACAGTCTTTCGAAAGTCCAACCGTTAATTAATTTTTTTCGTAATATATTTAGAAAATAAGTCTTTTACGGCTTTACTTGGTTTCCATGCCCTTATACGTTAATTAGTTATTATGGTAAAAGATAGGTGTTATATTTTACCCCTCACACGTAAACGTTAACAAAATATCCCGGGCTATTATCCCGTTTTCACCCCTACTCTTTTCAAAGTATTTAATTAATCTACCCGGTTTCGTAATATTTCTCGGACGTAAGGAGTTTTGAATATATAGGCCGTATAAGTCGTTACTACTTTAGTTATACGTTTACATCGCCCTTTTCTTTCGGGTCCGTATTTACCCCATAACTTTTTATCGCCTTTTATTATATCGCCTATTTATGAAGATAAGACGTTTTCGGCTAACCGAATTTTAACGCGTAACGTTTTCGCCCCGGCCCCTTTTAACTACCGTCGAATACCTTTCCGTAATTTTAGCCTAAAGGGCGAAAATAATATAACCACTTAGTCTATATCTTTTATAATTAATATAGTTTACCACCTATAAAATATTACTAACGAAGTTTAAGGTTTAATTATACGATCCCCGATTTTGTCCTTATCTTATTTGCTAACCTTATATAAAAACGAGTTAATTAGGCCGACTATAAGCAGGCGTAAAATTGTATTCGGGCCGATCGCGTTACCCAGGCCTAAATTAACGTATTATAGTTTTGAATAACCCGTTTAAAGGGTTATTCCCCCTGCCTTGTCTCTCGCTTTGCTTTTCGTTAACCGTTATTATCGGCCTTATTTAAAGTCAGTCCCTTTTAATATTATCTTTTTTCTTCAGCCTTCATTAACGTCTGTCCTCCTTTATAATATTTATCATTAGCCTTTTCCAAAGCCCGCTCCTCCTCGTATTATCCGCCTTCCTTAACGTCGCCTCGTATACATTTAGCCTTTTATAAGCCTCCCTTTTTAACGCCTATTAATTTTCGTCATACTTTTTACCATTCCCCTCCCTTATTATTGCCCATCGTTCGAAATTAGTTGTAATAGAGCCCTCAACGTTAATAACATGAATATTCGCTAAACTTAAATAAGGATAATAATAATAAATAGGTAAACTATCATTGAAGTATCATAAAAACCGCCTTACGGTTAAATATATATTGAAAATAATTAAATGATATTTATTCAGCTTCATTTACAGTATTATAACCTTATTTAATAACATTTGCTTTCATTTACAAGTAATTTTTTCTCTCGAGGTTATAAGCGATTCGTCTCATATCTATCGTTTAATATAAGGTTAAAGTTGTCGTTAAAATACTAGGGTATCGTAAACCTGAATATCTCTTTATTTAGCTTCGAATTTGTTTTAGGTTATAATATATTAATAATTCTCTAATAATTCCTTTTTCGAGTTATTATAGCCTTTTTACTTAACTAATACGTAACGAACTCCGCCCCTTCTCGTTTTCACCTCGAAATTATCTTATACTTTAAATTCCTCGTATTTATCGTCCCTTATATCGTCCGCTATTAAAATTCGTTTTAGGCGAATATCGGATAAAATTTGTAAAAAAAGGAGTTAAAAACCAGATGCTTAACTAAATCCATATAAAACACCAGATATTTGCCATGAATATTTAATACGATATTTAATGGATTAAAAATAACGAACACCCGGTAATAATTATAAAGCTAATGAAATTTTTTATTCGAACGGTTAATCTTAATATTACAAAGCTTTAACTAAACCTAATCCCTTACTTTATATTATTTCGCCAAACGTTATTTACGGTTTGCCGCCGGTTTCATTTACTATTTAACATAAGTTATGATCATCCAAGTTAATTTTGTTTTTAACGTAAATAAACCAAAAACGTAATAACTTGTTCAGTTAAACTGGTTAACGATTTCGTATCCCCATTTACTTTCGGAATACGTAATATTTCGTATTTATTGACTAAATAATTGGCGTTGAACCCAGTAACCGTTGACTTCCGGTTATTCAACGTAAATTAATAAACTGGTAAATATAAAGCTTAATCGTATTACGAAGAAGCGATTACTATATGTAAATACTTTTAAACCTTTTGGTTTACCCGTTTAATATCGTTATTTATTTATAGGTAATACGCTATAAATGAAAGTTATTCGACTTTTACTAAGTAATAAAGTGTCGTTTAAAATATTTTTATCTCATTTGAACTGCGGTCATTAATAATAAAAGTTAAAAACCTATAAAATCTTTACTATATATTCCGAAAGCATTTTGTACACGTTCTTTCATTATTAACCATAGGGCTTGTGATTGGATAAACTTAAAAACCCGATTCGTAATAATTAATAGATATTAAAGGTAGTGATTAGTAACTAATAAATCGATTATAAAGTTGACCGAAATATACGTTTAATACCAGTCGGAAATAAGGAGAGGTTAAAGAAAGCTTTACTATAAAATACAACGAGGTATCGTCCCATTATATTATGTATATATTAGACATAAACGTCAAATATTTACGATTATCTCTTTGTAATTGTAATATCGTTATAAAAAGTAAAATAAAATGTTTTTATCAGTATAATTCAATATAAGCGAGTCGTAGGTTCATTAAAATATCCTTATTATTTATGGTTTTTAACTCGGTAATTATAAACGATTGCGGCAACTTCATGTCCTCTGCAGGTTAATCCCCTAGTTTACAATTTACACTAATTATTTTACATTAGGTAAAAAACGCTTAACGCCTTCGAAAACCGTGAAAAGGCGAATTTTATATAATGAGTTGTTCGCTATTCCCTAATTTCATAATTTCGTTAACGTTACCGGTAAGCCTAACGTAAACCGGTTTCATAACGGTATCTCCGGCGCCGTCGTATTAAAATCCCATAATGTTATCTCTAATAACGATCTGGATGCGGGCTGAGGCCCGGAGCGGTATCGTTTTCGGCGGCTTTTCGAAAGCCTCCGATCCTCTTTTAGAATATATATCGTCGTAATCTAATAGCTAAGCCTTCGTTTCGACAAACCCCTTTACCTGACCAGTCGTAATTAATATTTCTTTAATATATAATTTTGTCAATATTACGATTAATATAATGATAAAAATAGGTTGAAAAACCTGTACGTAACTTTCTTTTACCCCGGACTTATTTCATAACTTACGAATTAACGTATTCGGGCGGACGTTTTAAGTCACGGGCTTATACCGTAAATAGTATTATTGAAAAAAGAAAGGACTTCGGCGTATTCAACCTAACGTTCCAAAATTAATCGTAATAAAGAAAAATACTCTAATCCCTTATAATCTGTTAAAATCGTAAAAAGTTTACGGATACTATGTAACTTAAAATATTACGCTTTTATATAGGATATTACCGCGAGGAGTTCCTTATTGTGAATAATATAGTTACGTTTCGTATCCGTTAATCTTACGGAATGATAAGCTATTAGATTTAAAATACCATCCTTATCCCGTTACGACTAATACCTTTTTAACGCCGTTTCCGAACAATTTATTTTCACCATTATTAGCCATTTTAAATCCTAATATGTCAAGATCTAAACCGTAATAAAGGTATCCTTTAAGATTTAAAATATATGTTTTTCCTGATTTACCCAAACCTAACGAATACCTTATGTCGTTAGGTAGACGAAATGATGCGTTAGCTTTAAAAAATTACTAATAAAATTACGATAAAAGTTAGTAAAACCTAAAAAACTTCGAACTTTCTAGACCATATATAATAATTCCTATTCGAGGATTACCCGGACTTTTTTGGGGTCGGCTTAAATACCTATTTTAACCGTTACAATAAAGCCTAAGTATTTTACCTCCTTAACTAAGAAGTCGTACTTTTTAAAATCTAAATTTAGTTTTGTATTACGAAAACGTCTTAAAACTACACGAACTTTCGTTATATAGTTTTACTTATTATTTAAGAAAAATTCTCAAAGTCGTTTAAATACATCATAAAGAAATTGTTCAACATATTTGTCATTATATGATTAATACATTGTTAAAACATCGCTGATGCTTTCATTAGCCTAAAAGAAGTAACTAGTCATTTAAATAATTCGAACCGCGTACGAAACGTCGTTAAAATTTTTACCCGGTTATTATTTCAACACGGTAAAATATCGTTGAAATATCTAATTTCGTAAGTTATATCGACTTCGATAACGTATATCAAGTCTTTTTAATTAAAGTTAGAAGAAAACGATTTTACTTTATAATTTTATTTAATACCTGATAATTGATATAAAACCGTTATCCCTCTTTCAATCCACAAATTAATAATACCAACTTTGTTGTCGATAAAACGCTTACTTATACCTAAACCTTGTTAACCAATTCTGTAATTTATCGTCGAAGCTTAAAAAATTAATTTCGTATCATCGAATATAACGAACCTTAAGGTCGTTTTTGGTAAAATTCTATCCTTATTCGGTTTAATGTAAATATATTAATTAACTTTCCCTTTATATAAAAGTTAGGTTATAACCTTACCCTTATCGAATAAGTTGTAAAATATAATCAATTTCAGTAAAAGACGCGATTAATCCTTTTTCCCCTTAATTATAGTCGTTATCGATAATGATAAAATTCGTGTTATCTCGATAAAACTTGTAATATAAATTGTCCGGGACGGGTCCCCTATAAGTTATGCCTTTTGGTACGAACGGTACGTAAACTCGAGGAAAATTAAACCTATTACGCCTTATATATTTTCCGTCCTAAGGTGTATTGACATTACGTCGACAATTAAACCTCCGTAACTTCAAATTATTAAACTTTTATCGCCCGCATTTAAGGTTACTTCTTAATATCGTATCTAAGGCATTTTAAAAATTATATCCCGCGTTATTACGGGAATAATATATAGTAATATCGGGTTCGATTATTTATCTATATTTATACGAAACTTTGCTATTGAGGTAATACGCCTGTTTTACCGTAATCTTAATATGGTATTAAGATTTCGAGAATATAATAACTGAATTTACTTTAACTTCAATTGTTATATTAAAACCTCGTTTCTAATATAATAATAAATACAGATAAAATCGATTTAAATATTTAAAAAGTCAATGTTTTTAAAAAGTATAAGGTTGAAAAACGGTTTTTCGTTTATGAATATTTTAATTAAACTAAATTCCTTTTTACTCGATTTTACAATTACGTCGTCAAGGTTATATAATTTTTAATCGAGACTATATCCAAAAGTTGGGCTTTTCCTGTCGCCGTTAATAAGGAAATTTCCTCTACCATTTTAACTTAGGCCGTATATATCAATGTAAAAGGTAATATCGAGCGGAGATCGTAACTACGTTAAAAATTGTATAGTAAATCATAACGTACGTAATACCCTAAAATAAGGTTAGTTTAACGTTCCTTTATTATTATCTACGTCGCTTTACGTCTTTGATTTCAAATACTTATTGAACGGGTTTATGAAAATAATTAACTTCAGTATCGAAAAGATGAACCACAATTACCACAGCCTTTTAATAAAAGCGTTTAAAAGGTATAAAATCCCGTTATAACCATATTACTATTCGGCTGTTAGCTTTAAACGGGTCCCGTTAATTAACGACAAAAATATCGTTTTGAATTTAAGTATTTTAACTCGTCGGCGAGTTTGCGGTACTTTTTCAAGGCTACGATATAATCCACCCGGCTAATACCTGTTGTAATGGATTTGTTGCGGATACGTAACAATATGCGGAAGTATAAGTAATTACACTTTACGGTCGAGAGCCAATTTAGGCCGTTTACTTAAGCTAACAGTGTTTCGAACTTAATAAAGAATAGTGTTTACAGGTTCTTATTACTTATAACCAAACTTTCGAGTTCGACTAATACTTTATCCGCGCGGTAAAAGTCGTCGAAAACCGCCTCGATATAATCGAAAACCTTCCTTATATTATACCTACCCTCGTATCCTTTGGTTTCGTAATAAGCTGTAACCGCCTACCTTATCGCCTCCGTATAATATCCCTATACGTAAAGGAATGCATACCAACCCTTTCCGATTAATATTTTATCTGGTTTTAGTATAAATTCGATTGTTTAACACGTTGATGACTACGTAAAAGCAAATTCATCAAATTACCGTTTGTTATATCCTTTTTGTCCGCCTTAAACTGGTGGAAACCTAACGCGAATCGCGACTAATTAGGTTTCGAGTTGTTGAATCTTCGCGACGACTTAAACGAAGTCAGAAATAAGGTTGATAGTTAAAGTCGATTAACCTGGTTATTACAATTATTCAACAGCTGACGCGATGTAACTAACGGTATCTTACAAATAAAAGATATCGGCATAAATCGGCACAGAAAGGGCCGAAGGTGTATTTATCAAAATAAAGGACTGAGTATTCTCCGACAGCCTATACTCCCCGATAACGCTAAAGTATAACGCAAAATTATTAACGTTTACCATCTATTCGTCTATTATAAGTAATATTCCTTAGAAAAAAATGAAAGAAAACTTTAATAATATATTAAGATTCGACTTACGATGGTAAGCTAAGTCAATGCTAAATGGGATTTACTATTAAGGTATGGAGAAAAACTAAAAGAAGTTACCGTAGCCTAAAGTGCAGGGACTTTGGGCAGAGTCAGTGCCTAGCTCGTTACGTGCCCTTAAATGTGCTGTACATGGACCGTACCCTGTTCGTATACGGACCGTATTCGGCTTATACCCAGACCGTACCCTATCCGCACCCGAGCCGAGCCCAGGCCGGACGTTGCCCATCTCGTTACATGCACAGTTATGTAAACTATAGGCTCAATAGCTAATGGCCTAAGTCTATGACAAAATTCCTCCTCTTTTGGTGTTGAGGTATTTAGTACTTGAAGTCTATACCAAGTACTAACTAGTCCTGTTAACCCTGTTGGCCCTGCTATTGAATTGTATACTGTGTGACTGTACATATTATATACTTCAAGAAGAAGATAAAATATGAATTAATAGAAATCAGGTTATCAAAGGAGACAATAATAAAGGTTGAATTAAAAGATAATAAATTGAAGATTAAGAAATATTAACGCGGTTATAAATGGCGTTAAAGTTGTTTTTATATATGGGAGACGGGATAAGGATATACGTTTAGCGGATTTATAACGTTATACGCTTTATATTCAGTCTGTAAATAACCTCAATACTGTTTATTATTAAGTTTTTAGATGATGAGATAAAGATACGCGAACAGCTAATTTGTCAAGTTATATGCTTTATAACCGATTCGCCACCAACTCGAATACAGAAAAAGCGACATAGAGGTACGTTTAAAACTGATTTGTAACGTTATAAAATATGTACCTAATCCATGACCGACCCAAATATAATCCGTATTTGACGATATAACAATATATCTTTTAATTACAAGAGGGGGTATATTACAAATTTAGGCTATTAGTTATTAAGTTTAGAATTTACGTAGCTATACACATAATAAAAGGTATATGTATAGCATCCAGTCCTGATGCGGTTCTGGTTTGGTTTTAAGGTATTATATAGAAGTAGCAGTATCTGGCTCGGGTGCGGTCCGGGCATGGTTTGCAGGCGTTATGCGGAAAGGCATGTAACGGACCGTACATATAAGTCCTGCATGACTAACCATTGCATAATTCTAAAGTTTTTTATATTACTTCAATTATTAAAAAAAATTGGAACCTAATTGGCTTACTTTCGTAGGTTGTATCATAACATATTCCTACTAGTTCTCCGGTTGATATCCTCATCTCCGGAGTATTCGTCACTATACCAAGTAACTGTACCACATACTGAGTGTTCCTTCTACTGAGTATAGACTGTATCTATTGTATTTTCAATATTTTCCTTTTAAAGTCTTTGGCTTCAAAATCTTAAGGTTAGTTTTTCATTTGTGTTAAGTTGAAGAAGGTACTTGAAAAATTGCACTTGTTTTTTATAATGAAGATTATATGATTATAAAGGTTTGTCTTTAGCTTGGACGTAATTTTTATTAGTATTTAGGTTTTAATTTTAATATTTTAGCCGCCAAAATATTCGCAAAAGTTTTGGAAAAAATATATATATTAATTGATTTTAATAGAGTTTATCTGGCATAAATTGCCCAATGAAATTTGTTTAGTGTTCCTTATTTCTTTCGGTATCAACATCTCTATATCAAAGTTTTTCATTATAATACTGAGCGAAAAGGGATTCAAGTGTCTCGATAGTCTTCATCTATAAGTTTTTCGAAACTATTTTGATGTTTTAGTTAGCAAATTTATATTGATTTGAATAGGGGCGGGTATTTTTCGATTTGGGAATTAAATTATGTAACGTAGCAGTTTTTCACGATTTATTTGTTCTTTGTATAGTATTAACGTATTTATATACTTGTAAATTAGCGATTTTAGTGTTTTTTTTTTGGCCCAACGATTTTACAATAGAGGGAAAGATTGCCGATTTTGTGGTATAGAGAAAGATTGATATAGGGGGAGAAGTTATAAGTTTCTTGTCATTGAAGATGTAATTTAGCGTAAAGATTCTGGATTTAACGATTTATGGTTTTAATTTATAGTATTAATAATGGCGATCTAGTTGTTTGCAAAATATCAAAGTTTTGAGGAATTTTTCATTGTTTTTTAACGATAAAGATTAGGATATCTCGCGGTTAATGTAATTTTTTTTATTCAATTTAATATATATATCTTGGTTGAATTAATGGATATATTTTTGAAATCTCTAAATTCATGTAGAAATTCACGTAATATATATATATTTTCTTACTATTACCGTAAAAACCGCCGCATTTTGTATAGAGCTTTCGTAAAAATCTTACCTTTACTCTGACATCATAAATTCTTTGAAGAGTTTTTTTGTTTTCATCTTACTCATCTTCATTTGCCTAATATGTATTGATCATTGTTAATGGATTTTGAGATGTTGAAACATGTTCGATTCGAAGTGTTGTCGAAGTAATAGTAGTATTGAAAAAGTTAGGTGGTGGATCTTTCTTTCTTCTAAGTTCGGAAGCTAGCTAGACGATATGAATACTAATTTATAGGGCCAACTACTTAGCCCGTGCCCTATAGTGAATTAGGTACTCTAATGCATTTGATTTACAGTCAGTAGTATAAACATTGATTATACTACATTTGCATGTTTTACCTACAATATGGAAATTAATCTCCGCATATAAGAAATTATCAAAACCTAAGGAAAACCTTTTGAAGAAAACAATAAAGTCGAAGTTAACTCACTTATTTCACAATTTTTTTTAATTTGTATCTTAACGTGATTTCGACTTTGACGAACCCAATTTTACGATATTCAAGTTAATAAGAATCCGAAGAATGAAGAGGAGGACTATATATAAACTGTACGAAAAATAACAACTAATTGCTTAAAAAATACAGTTATGAAAACACAAGCTAAACCCTTACTCAATAGGCAACGATTTAAAAGATTAGTCAAAGCTTGATAGTTAGGTAGGCAGTAGATTGGGTGGCTAGTACTAATAAAAAAATTATCCATAATAACCGTAAAATTGTTTAAACGCATAAACAATCTACCATGAATTTAAACATAATTGTTTTGTAAGATTTATTTCGAGAATTTCGTAAGAAGTATTTAGTATAAACAGTTATAGAATATATAAAATCATTATAAGGATTGGTTAAAGAAGATATCTATTGGTTTTTATACTACTAGTTGCACTTCAAATTTAGAATGAACATACAATATTTAACTTACAACCTATACCTATTAATTACGCCAGAAGATAAAGATTTTGGTATAATGGGTATATAGATTAACGATATTATTTTCGTCGAAACCGCTAGATCTATAACAGCAAACTAACGTGTAATTAAGGACTTGATGTTTTGAGACTGTAAATCGATTACAATATTACTGAAAGGTGGATACCTAAAATTTTACCGATCGTTAATCCTTATACGTGGTGTTTTTTCCTTTTGTATTTTACTATCACCTGGTAGTTCCTAATCCTTACCCAGTATAGTACAGCCCTCGATATTATAAAGTTATATATGGTGGCGGTAATTTTTGCAATACAAGTGTTCTTACCTTATTATAACCACCACTCTACTTAATTATCCGTTTGAAATATACCCTTTAACCTATTGAACAAATCACATGATTCCTGCATATATAAATAAATCAAATTAAAACTTATCCTCTATATCTATGACAAATTTCCGAAAAATATATTATATATAGTTGTTCAATTCTAATAGAGCTTTATATTGATAATATAAGTCTTAACATAATGGTATGATTCTACCTTTACGATAAATTTAAATGATGCTGATATGAATTTCATCCACATTATTATGTAGGAAAAACAATGTATTATTAGGTATGTCGAATAAGTTTCCAAATAATTATCTTTGTAATATAATGAAATATAGCTTTTACCTATAAAATATATCATGAAATAAGAGCCTATAGCGGAAGAATAGAGCCTAAATTAACCTTCTGAACAAAGCTTTAAGTTATCCTATAATTTGGAGACTCGCAACATTATACAGGAATAAAATCTATAGCTTTGGCCGAGTTGTATTATATATATATCGCAATCCAAGTTCGATGCTCATTCATATCGAACATGCAAAAAAAGGGTTTAAAAAAGTAGAAAAATCTGTAAAATACATGTACCTTAGTTTAAATCCCATAACAATAGGAAAGATATACTATACAACTCGGCTAACCACCTTTTTTATACGGACTGCAATCTTGAAAATTGTAAATACACGTAAAGAGAGATATAACATAAAACAGGTAATATGTCGGGAAACTTTTTTCGTAGATAGCTAGAGCTATTCGAAATAAAATATAAAACGAAAGCTATGGTAAATGGTTGGGGCGCTGATATAGGTAGTAAAGGCTTAAAAATAAATAAATAGAGTTGTTATATACAAAGGTTTATAGTAACGTTTTCTAAGAACTAGAAACGCAAAGAATCATTTTTTGATTATATCTTAATGTAAATTTAGGAGGTTACGTTGGTGCAATTAAAAAGGGATGGAATCGTTTTTTGTGAAGGATATTCCCTTGATACACCGCTACGTGGGCGGTGCGCCGGGCTAACGACGATATTCATAGCCTCAAAAGGGTCGCCGTAAAAGATTCAAGTGGAGGTAAAGCCTATTCGTAATGTTATAGTAAAATAGGGTGCATATAAAGTAATGATGTTAAGAAGAACTAACTTTAATTTTTTTCCTTAGAAGTGGACACTATTAAGGTTTATAGTATAGTCTCATTACCTTCCTAATAAGGTCCTCCGTACACATATGCTAAGATAGTTGATGTAAGTTCGAAGATATATATATGGTGTTAACGATATTAATTCTAAATACCTTAGTTTTATTCTAAAGAAGCAAAAATTGGCTTGGATAAAATCGATAAAGATAACGTTGCTAAAGCTTAAAAGTATTCAGATAAACGTGCTCGTAACAATTAAACCACACCCATTTGCCAACCGAAGGCATCTTACAACCTATTAATTACGGAATAAGCTGAAAATCCTTGCCGAAACCACCAGAACTCTTACGAGCACAGTGGATGCATTTGATACCCGTTTCACCCCCGCCAACACAGTCCCCGTCGCTGGCTCCCACGAGGAGGAACCGTATACAAACTATATAGTGCTATACCCGCGGGGAAAATTGTAGCGGATAGGGGTTGTATATAGCACGTTAAGGTCTTATTTTGCGTAAAAAAATCACTACGTTTATTAACATAGGAATTTTATCACTGATTACGATACTTAAGGTTTTTCAGTAGTAGAGTTACTATTTCAATAATTTATAGGGGAAGGTTTGTAATTAGGCTTTTCATTAATAAAGGAACCATTTTTATTTATTTGTTTTGTATTGAGTATATGATGTATAGGCTACTTCATGTATAAAGATCACCTAACAACAATGTACGGAAGTCTTATAGGACACGCACAAATAACTACGACGCGTTTTACTACCGCCCTTCATACGGGTTGTTTTTCAGCTTTTCAACTTTATAGGGTCGTTTTCTCAAACACTCATACAGTCGCATTTTGAGTATAAACAAACGCCGGGCAGGAATTGAGCAGACCTTTTTTCTCAGGCTGATTAGGGCTATAGTTTCAATGCCTACAACTCTCTAACTTATAAGGTACCCTAAGGTCTTGTTTGGAAGAATAGCTCGGAGTTCCTATGGCCTACATAGGCCTTTAAGGAATCTGAGTTAGGATCTCTCCCGCCAGTATCTAAAGCATAATATTGTAGCAGCAAGTGTTACACTTCATAGATAGCATTGCCCGGTTATAGTAAAAAAAAAAAAAGACTAAAACCCATTCCATAAGAATTACGATTGTTTAAATAAGTAATTGTAGTGACAGATGAATAATTTGGACCGAGGCATTAATATCATCCCTATTAACTTGTCGGAAACTAGGTTTATAATTGTTACAAGTACCTTTCCTAAAAATAATACTAATCTGTAGTTGCAAATCTGATTCCTGTTGGTAGGCATTTATTGTGGCAATGTAGTAAATTCGAATCTCTGGGTGAAGTAACTGGTATTGCATTGAAAATGGTGATATATTACTTCTAGGTTTGGCAGACCGCTAGCTAGTCTGCTCTCTAATTTGTATGGTCAATTGCTTGGCCCGTGCCATAGTCTGAAGTGAGCATCTACTGTACCCGACTTGCAATTAATACCGTCATTCCTAAAAAAAAAAATAGTTAATTTACATTCAGTATAATTAACTCGCTATAAGTATAGTTGACTTAATTGTAGTGTAATTAACTGATATTATAATACTGTCGACTTTTTATTTTGTACGTTCACATCAATACAGTTAACTACTAATTTGTGGTAATTGCTGAAGTCTCTCTTCGTTTTATAAGTTAAACTCTTGTGAATTTCAATCTGTTTTACATCTAAATTAACTTCATTTATTACCTGTAGCCCGATAATACCGAGTTTCGACTTCTTTCACTCCTATACACAATTTTTTTACTATAGACTTACACGTGTTACAAACCTGTACGTTATTATTTACGTATCTTTTCCCAATAGGTTAGAGTATGTTCTCCTTATATACTACCACTACCACTATTTCTTTAGTAGGTTTTTAAATTTTCCAAGGTATCTTTATTTTCTCACTTTATATACCGGGCGTTTTACCAAGCCTTCGATTTATGCAGTTAGTTTATTGCTGTTCACAAATATTTACAAGACGTAATCAAGCGTGACCTTAGTTATGATGTAAATGAAGTTTTTTTCACCGTTAATCCACCTGAATTCGTTAATATTCCGGGCTTCGTATAACTTCTTTACATTCATGAAGTTCATTATCAAACATTTTCAAGTAACTATACCCAGATTTAAAAGGTATTCGTAAAGGCTTCAGGAATTAATATGTACAACTATAAATATTAGAGGTAATCGCAGCCTTTTGGTGATAATCCTTAATGTGATGTTAGTTACCATATCAATATTAAAGTCTACTATTATACCGTAGGGCTCCAATACTAATACGCTTCATATTACGTGTTTATATTTAATAGATTTCCAGTATACGAAGTTACTGGGGATTGCAAACTGTTTATCAAACTTATTCTTCATAACAAATATTATAGAAAATTCGATTTACAATATATAGTCAATATTATTTGCGGAAAATCTGTTTGTAAAAATCATTCACTTCGCTGTCACTAAGTGTTTTTTTATAGTTTACTGTCACCGGGAAGTGCCTTTTTGCAAAGGAGCGCTAGCTGCTACGAAATAATCCTGTAAATACCGACGGGGTAGATCGCAACGTAAGTTCTGTATAGGCTCATGTAGGCCGATAGGACCTTACGCCATCCACCCAATTAAGACCTTGGGATACCCCGCAATCCAAAGAACTGTAGGTGCATGAACTGTAGTCCTGGTTTGATACTGTAATAGTACCGGCTTAGTCCCCGCCCCGCGTTTAATTGCGCCGAGGATATAACTGTATAGGCCCTTAAAGGGACCACGTAAAGTTTATTGTAACGAGAAGAAAAGGCTCGTATAACTGGGCGTTAATAAATTCGAAACGCGCAAAAGCGCGTTGGGGCTCGTACGCGGGTATCAGCGTATATATATATATATATATATATAAGGGTTACGACCCATTGTTGTAGGGATATATAATTGGAGGATTTTTATACGCGCGATAGTCCAAGCATTAAGTCTTAGTATAAAAAACGCACCTCTTTATTTAATTTATCTTTAACTTTAAACCTTTTCAACAATAACCAATCGCATATATACTATATAATATCTGGACCTATTAATAGGCATCTTTATCTTTGCGACGTAATTGATTCGAATCTCTGTGAACGAAGTAACTAGTACTGTATTGAAAGTGGTGGATGTATTGCTCTAGGTTTGGCAGACCGCTAGCCGGTCTGAACAGTAATTTGTATGTTTAATTTCTTGGCCCGTGCCCTATAGTGAAGTACAGCGTACAGCATTCGACTTACACCCAATGCGGTTAGTTCGTACAAAGCAATACACTTGCAGTACGGTCAACTTTACTTACAGTAAAGTTGACCTACTTCACTACATGTAATACTATTCCAACATGACCCTTATTTCCTATATTATTAGTATTTTAAAACCTAGCGGTGTATTCTATTGTAATTTAAAGGATGGTATTAATGTAATTGGTAACTTTTTCGCGTAAAAACCGGTCTATGCATACGGCTCATCATCGAGCCCGCTTGCCTACCCCCATATATTACTCTATTACCACTATACAAGCTACACACGCCGGTTTCCACATTTTCTTTTTACCTTCTTTTTCCTCCCCTTTCTCCCACCCCCCCGTTACTCCAACTCGCCCCCTATAATTATACGGGGCATGCGTTTACACCGATTGTGTACAGTCTTTTTTAACTAGAGATTTCGATGGTATTTATGTCAAAGGGGGCAACCGGACGTACGGTACGTCCTTTAAATTTCTAAAAGGCCTTAATATTACGTATGATACATAATTAAAGGTAGGTTGCTAATTAGTATTTACTAGTAATAATAAATCGTATAGGTGGGTACGTCTCCATCGACGTTAACGTTATAGAGCTATTAGCTGCTTATTGTGTTACCGTCGTTATAAAGGGGGTTTTCAGGCGTTTTACCGCCTTACGGCAGCCTTTTTGTATCGTCGTTGTGGCGGTTGAAGGCGACGCGGCGTAGGCGGCAGCCGCAACGTTAATAGATCAGCGGGCCCCTATTACCGCTTAGGGGGAAGTTAGTAACAAAGACGAAAACGATGGCCTTAATAATGGCGATAGGTGTTTATCACTAACGAGCTCGTTTTTGTCGCCCCCATCTCTTTATCCCCTTTTCCCTTTACTGCAGAGATTACCCCCGCCTCCGGATTATCTCCGATCCCTATCCTTTTCCCCGGATAAGGGTACGGATGTAAGGCTATAGCCGTAAAGTCTTTGGTAGTAGCGATGGTAGAACTATTAAATAAATAGGCTAACAGTTATGTGGAATATGTAAAGTTAAGCCAGCGAGTTTAAAAAGCAAATATTGCCGGCGGGCTCAAAACCGCAACCGTTGCAAGCGGGTGTTAAAAGCGGCCTATATAATCTATAATTCTTAATTTACTTTTATTTTCGAGAAACATGCTGTGAAATATACAAATGCCCGGAAATTTGAAGTATTTGTAAAGATTTTATATATGTAAACCTCGCGTAACTATTCATTTAGGGTTTTTGTAGGCGGTCGCAACTATAGTTTTTAAACTTCAACGGAAACCAGATAATATACTAACTGGGAAACATCCTATTTCCTAGTATTTTAGGCGTAAAATCTGTTAGTACATTATAGTCGGAATCGTCTATAGTAAAATACAAAGTCCCAATACCCTTATTTTATATTTAGGAAACACTATAAAAAAAGTCGTATAAGCGGTGTTGAAAGTAGGGCGAGGTTCATTTACTTCGACTTCCGGTATTTTCAACCGGGCTTGGTTGAAGAAGTAAGCCCTCATCTCCTATACTATAAGTAGAGGTTCTCTTTTTACCAGTTATACTACTTTTGTTTAACCACCTTTGAACGTATCCTTAAATAAGACTTTACTTTTCTGACAAAAAGCCTGTCATTTTCGTTTTAATGTTAAGAGGATTTAAAGCCTTTATTGCTAATTTATCAGCTATTTTGTTACCATGAATGCTTATATACCTTGGGTACTAAAGTATTATAACGCGGTTTATATAGGATTTAACTACCGTATAAAATTTCCTAAAAGCCTATTATAACGAAATATCCAGATTTCCCTTTATTCTTTAAATTACAGAGATATTATCGACGTATATTATAATTTTACTTATAATCGTATAAAAGGCTTCCTTTAGGCCGTTAAACTCATCTATAACCTTTACATCGAAAACGTATATAATGTAATAAAGTCTTTAAAATCTTTTTGTAATCGTATGGCTATTTCGGAAAATTATAAACCCATACCCAACGTTTTTTATTCGTCTAATATTTGTTTGAAGCCGTTTGTGGATATTATATTCTAGACACTATTTATGTTAAAATACTACGTTTTAAATATTGTAAAAGTATTTCCATTTATAAGTTCGCTTATAAGAAATTCTAAGTATCCGGTTATATATAGGAAGTCTCATAATATAGATCGTGGTAAATGAGTGAATTTTTTGTCATTTTTAAATAACCTAAAACAAGGTTTACCTGTTAGGCGTATTTAGCTTATACAAGGGGTTTCCTTTAGGTTGCCGGTGACGTTGTAGTCTTTTTATATCGCCTATAACTTGGCGAAACATCGTGAGCTTTAAGCGGTAGAAAAGGCAGCCAAAAAGTTACCTAGAACGCTGGTTAATATATATGGTGGGTTAATAAGTCGAATCTTATTACTTGCCTTAGTAATCCATAAGGTAAGGGAATATTAAGCGTCGAGGGTTTTAAAGCGGTACGCGAAAAGAAGGCGTTGTTATTCGAGGGTAACTTTGTCGAAGTGTATTCTGGAGATCCTAAGGGCGATAACTTTATGCGAGGCTTTTTATAGCGGGGCGACCTCGCGTATCGCGGTAACTAGAATGATCGTAATCTGGTTTTCTAAATCCTGTTACATACGTTCGTAATACCAGTTTTCAATGTGATAGGTAAATATAAGTATAATAGTAACGGTGGCAACGATCCATAATAAATGTCCTAGAGGCCTATATCTTATTCGCGATAATTTTTTGTAATACGTGGAAATCTTTAAAGCCTTAATTAAGCGTTCCCTATCGTAAACCTCTTTTAATAAGCTTTCATGGAATTAAAACCCTAGTTATCGTATATTTAGATACCTAGTATTTGGGGAGGTGTTGGTAATTAGGTGAACTATTCATAACTTCGTATATAAGTATAGGCTTCCTTGTTTTATCAGGTTTAAAGGCCTTAAATGTTTAATAATATGAAACAATTCGGATTTTTTCGGAACGAATATGAATCGGTTATTAGCTGATTATTGTTTGGTTTCATTGAAGTTATTCTCGAAGCCCTTTACGTCTCTTTCTAGGGAATTAAATATGGTTTCAAAAGTACGTTGTTAATTTATATAAAGATACGCCTTAGGCATAATTTGGTGAAATAAATTATATAAATTATATAAAGGGTTAGGAAAAGGATAAAATCTTATAAAGTTTTGTAATTACAATTTTCAAAACTTATAATCGTTGTTTAATATTGGACTTATAACAATTTACTAATGAAAAATTCCTAACGAAGGTAAAATAAACTTAAGTAAACCATTAAACTTTTCATCTTTGAAATTAGGCGATTGTGGAGTAGTGTATGGAAGGCCCTTTATATATCCTATGATAGGATTGATGCGACTTTTCCAATGGCAAAAGCGGAGTGAATATTTTATATAAAAGACGTGATTAAGTCGGACATAAACCGTTTGAATATACTTTCCCCGTATTAAAAGCTAATAATATCTAGTATAATAAATAATTATAATAAATTTCGGCCTATGTTTAGTTTAAGCTTATTAAAATAAACCTATATTATTACGATAGACCTTTACAACCGTGGGTTAAATAGGTTGCGGTCCCCAGACTTTGGTATTATAAATGCCTCCGATTACCGCAACACTTACGTAAAGACGTTTAAATGTAAATATTTAGTGTAAAAAGTACGTAAATTCTTAATTATTAAGCCTTAATACGCTTTAAGTAAGCGGATTATAATATTGTTCAGTTTTGCAAAGGTGTTACAAATATTGATATTATTACGCCAGACTTGTTCCTCCAAGATATTGAAACCCTTAGGGGACAGTATATTCATTTCTTATCTTAGTATTTAAAGTATCGTTCAGAATGTCGTTGTCTGAAAAAAACTTGTTAAGGATATCATCGCGTAATACACGGGCCTATTAGGAGGCATTAAGGATAAGACAGCCTTCGGATTTAGGTCTAGGAGTTCGAAGCGGCAAAAGGAATTCATGCCAATTGATGATATTGTGAACATTCATTAAATTCGCGGCGTAATCGAGTTTTGTTTTTAAAAGACCGGTTTCAACTTATTATAATTTCACAAAAACATTTGAAGCTTCATAGATCTCGTATTACACGGTCGTACCACTTTTATTCTCCGTATATAAATACAAAGCCGATTTAGTTGAAAGGTTTGTTATTTTACAACTTTAATTTATATCGTAACGGGTTTACCGACAGCGTATATAGAGTTATTATATAGCTGAGTAAAAGCATTCGCTTATTTATATATAGATATAGCGTCCTCTATATTCTCAACGGGCAATAAAAACGCGATGTCGGTAGCAATTAGGTTTTCGAACCTAAAGAGATTGATTTCCGAAGCTTTAAATCGCGGGATAGTGGGGGTATAAAACCCTCGTATTGAAAAAGTCATAAGTGAAACTTTGTAATTCGATCTGTTACTTAAGCTATGTCATATAGCCGTCGCAGTCTTAAAAATATTAATAAAGATAAAGTTAAAATGTGGTTTAACTTGTATCTGGAGATTTTGACCTTGTCATTAAAATATATGCCTATTACGAAGGCCTAATTGTCCAAGGCGCTCCCCTTTTAAACTTTTTTAAAGTAAGGTTTACCCGGTTATATATAAGGTTAAAGTCCCTACCAACGATATTCTAGGTTTCGAGTAATTAAGTATATATATTTTTTAACATTTCGTTCAAAAATTGGTTCTAGTATATATTAATTATATCTCATCCATTAACCCGTCACTATAAGGAATTTCTTCTAGGGCTTATGCGCGGTTAAGTAATAGTGAAGGTCGCCTTTCGCCTTATATTCTAGAGGACTCAGAATTAGGTTATTAAAAGTAGTTCATGTTGCATTTTCCAAGTTAAAGTGTTCTCGCCTTAATTATATACTTGAAAAAAAATGTCGTACGCTAGATCACGTTGTATAAATCCCTTCCCCTTATCCCTTTTACCGTATTGAGTTTTTTATACGTTGATAATATCTATGCCTTCGTCCGTGTAAATTATAAAAAAGCCTGATATACAGCCACCGATTTTCCTACGTTTACATATTTAATCGTAAATCCTGTATTTAATTTCGGCGCTTGGTAACTTTTAATAATCCTAAGTATAATCGTCGAAAACATATTTAACATTTTATAACGTTAATTTTAATTAAGTTTGAAAAGGTAATAGGGTTCTTATTTATTTTATTACTCCCATTTGAAGGAATATTGGTTGTTACTCATTAGGTAGTGATAACGTTAGCAAAGGGGGAGAAATAGGTTTGTGTGACAAAAGTAGCTGAGTCTAACGTTAGAGGGCCGCCTCTGTACGTGGTTTTATTCCCGTTTGTTGGGTTAGTTCGAATTTTTGTTATTAATATATTTAATATCTTAATACCGCCATTAAAGACCTTGAAGTTTTTCGGATTGGATGCATTAAATTTAGCCTTTATAACTAGTAATCTTACGTCTTCGATAGAAATTATTTCGTGTATAAATCATATAAAGCGGGCCAAGTCCTTTTTAGCGAAGTATTACCATATATTTGTGCAACCGAGTTTTGTCTTTCTGTTATTTTCAATCGGACGTAAGTTTTTTTCGTTAAGCTTAACGGTAAATGAATTTTTGGCGAGTATTTTACAGCCATTTTCGTATTATATTGGGCCTATCCAAGGAATTTAATATTTTTTAGCCCGTACTTCGAAACAAAGATGTATTTTCTACCCTTTCGCTTTAAAGATGTCGGGTAACCTTCGAGGATAAACAGGTATGAACCGTAATAATTATAATATTGATATATAACTTGATAAAACACGAGGGCGTGGTTTTTAGTCAATACTACGTAATTATAGTAACATATAAAGTGTATTTAACGAGCGTTAATATACTATTATAAATACTTTTTTTCAAAATTGCAATTAATAGCGTTTATAGATCTCCTTCAACCGTTCGTTGAATCTAAAAAGTTGAAAAGATTGGACAGCACGTAGCAAAATATAATTTAGGTAGTAAGGCCCTTATTAACGTCCCAGCTATATATTAATATTCGTACATCGATTGGCGCGGTTTTAACCTAAAGTAGGATTTTTTTTCTCATTACCTTCTGAATCTTAATCAGGGTTTCATCAAAAGGAAATCAAATACACTAAATGACCCCTTTCATCACGAACGTATATTAGGATTAGTAAAGTGTGGTAAAGATCCCTTCGAATAAATAAAATAAAACCGGTAGGATATTTTTGGAAAAAAAAATTACTTCCAATATTAACGTTGTTATTACGGATTGAATACCCCGTAAAGATTATATCTACAGATTTTATAAGTACCAGATCAAATTTTATTCGTTTAATAAGTATATATCGAAAGGAAAACCTTTTTACGTTACATATTAAACCTTTAAAAACCCTAAGAAAGAGCTATAGCTTTTCCTCTTTTATTCTCCTATATGAAGTGGTACGTAACCTATGGTAATATTTTGAAAGGTCGTTCACCGGCATATATAAGCTTTTAATATATATTGAAGTCATTTATAACGTAAGGAAAACCAGCGTCCTGTTGCGTCTAGTTACTGTCACCTTTATCAACGACATGGGGGGGTATATACCCCCTTTCGTTGAACTCGTCAATAAATCGGAACAGTTGTGTATGCGTCGGAGGAGGGCGAAGGCGAAAGAAAGACCTTTTGAAAGGATCTTCGTACCTATTTGAGTGGGGTAATATAAGGCGTAGGCTTAGGCTTCGTCTCCGGCTCGCACGTTTATATCGTTTGGTACCCGTTTATAAGGTGGTTGGTGACGTGCGTCGCGATACGTAATACCAATACGCGGTACTTCGTAAATCCGGGTCCGTCGAAACGTATAAAAAAAGCGTTAATAGCTTATGCATAAACCTTATACACGATTTTACGAACCTCAAAGTCACGCCTCTATAAGTCGAAAGCCTCATATAAGGACTTAATATTAAAGCTCTGAGTATGGTATATAGCTACGTTCTTTACTGCTGGGGGCGGTCTAGTTGTCTGACGTTTTTTATTAGGCCTTTGAATACTTTGCAAAGGCTGGGCAGCCTTTATAGGTGTGTTGATGGCGCGTGTGGTCGGTTGGCCCCCTTTGGTATTAGCCGTAGAGGGGTCCATTATGTGAATTTTCGGTGCGATGTTAAAGTATCGTGTGTATGTTGGGTAGAAGCACTAACAAAAGTAGGGGCTGCCTATAAATGTGTCGAGAAGGATATTGTTAAGCTTATTGGTACTATAGTAATACCTCTATCCTTATTATGCAATTGATATTGAATACGTTCATTAAACTTATTTAAATCATCATTTTGTAAATTTTAAATTTAAACTGTGATGAATATGTTGAAAAACACTCTTGATTGATATAACATAAGTATATAATTCGCTTAAACCTTTTATTTATAGTGCCATTGTAATTTTACCTTGTCGGTTGCAGCCCTCTTCATCACTCTTATGATTTGCGTTTTTGTATTTAGGTTAAGGTATATATCAAACGTATTATTAATATGATGAATAAAAATCAACGATTTGTTAAAATGAAGTAATATACTTTTAATAAACATTTTGATCGGCTTGTATTTTAAGGAGGTGAATTCTTCGATAAAACTTTATTTGGCTATTATTAACCCATTGTTTCAAAAAAAAAAAATGTATATCGTTGGTTTGTATGTTAAACGATAACAAAATCTTTACCCTACGTAATTAATTAACTCGGGTTAAAGGTTAACATCATGCTGCCTGACTTATTTCGCTGATACATTTGGTAAGTTCAAAATTAATAAATACCTGTTTTAACGAATTCATAAAAAGAGTTGACATATCGTATTACCGTTTCAATAGGAAACTTATCCCTTAATTCCTTCGTCAATTTCAACAATACAACTGTTTCAAGATCCGTGAAGGATTAAGAATATGTTTATGTAATATCACGGCTATTCAAGGTAAATCTCTTGCATTTGAAGGTTATTAAGATACTAACAGTTTCGAAAATTGAAAATTAACCAATATTTTGGATTATGAACTATTCAATAAGGATTTAATTTTTGTATTTATCACTATATCTTTTGGTAATTAAGCTTAACTTTTCGTTCAGGAGTAATCAACCATAAGTTTTCGTATGACCAATCCGTTGTTTTACTTTGAACCTCACAAATTATTACTGACTAAGCCTTCATATCGTTTTGCTTTTGAAATTATATTTAATATGTAAGTTAAATAACCCTGCGTCAAAAGAGATTTTAGATCTCAACTTCGTCGGTTTCTTTAAATGGCTTACCTATGATATTAATAATACCTTTAGTTTATTATATGGGGGCTAGGTATCCGCTAAACTTCTCATTCTAAGATACCTAAGCCGTTATATATATACCCCCCGGCTTTTATTCCGTATTGCTATCCTTGTCTTCAATATATATACTTATTTTAAATGATGTTATATGCCTTTAACGTTTTAAATGCTTATTACTAATCGGTTTAGGAAGGTTATATTAGCCTCTTTACTTTGTTTAATGATTCTTAGCTTATGAATTTTCATTGAGTTCATATAGTTTTCTGTATGATTTGATATATATGATACGGAAAGTAATGGAATCGTTAAAAATTTCAATCATGAAGTTTAGGATCGCGATATCTAATATATTATAAAGTCTATTTTGTTAATTTAGCTTTCTCCACATGCAAATATTAGTTCAAGGAGATGAAGATTACAATTTCGTTGTTGATAATCCATTTTTTATATTAGAAGCTTCGTTGATTTGGTGTCGTATCAATGTATTTCTTAAGTCTTTCAATGTTTTCCTATGTGTTATAACCAGTTTTTTTGTATTTAGTAATGGTGACAATTTCATCGTTGTACATAAGTACGCTTTCCATATTAGTAAACTTGGTACAAAACCATTAAAACTAATAATATTGTTAACGCCTTCTAATACCATGTATAATCTTATCTCTACGTTTATAAACTTTCCAATTTCCAAAGTATAAATATTGTAAACCTTTCGCAAAAATTTGTATACTCTTTCGACTCCAATAATACCCTAGTAAACTTTAACACTGACTTATTTTACTAAATCTTTACCTATTTATCATTGTTTTGAAACTTTATTCAACAAAATTGGTATTAGTATCGTAACCCAATATATTTGGAGGTCTTAAGAACATATTGATGTTGAAGGTACGTAATATATTTCATATTTCATTCGCCATAATGGTTTCGTAAAATCCATGTCTGTACAACGTTGTTACAAAGTTAATAAGATAAAATATGATCTTGTCGTTTAGGTAAAATACGTCAACGAAAAAATTAAAGTTCAAATATTGGGTTTTTTTAACGGAAATTTGAATTTGAAAAAGGTTAAGAAATGTATTAGATAGTAATTTTATAGCCATTTAATTGTCTATAGCATTAGTAATTCCATATCTTTATAACTAGCGGCTTGAAGGAATTTATATATTCTATTAATTACCGAATGGTTAAACCGTCAATATAATTTACAAAGTTCCTATATCACTAAGTTAAATTTCGTAGGAATCTCCTATTAAATATTCCATTTACTTAAAGTATATAAATGAATTTGACATTCACTTTGATATTTTAATTGAAATATTACTCCAAAATAACTATGAAATGTTTCCATATAATTTTAAATTGGGATATCCATGATTTCATTTTGGAAATGAAAAGTTAGTGGTACCAAACTTGATGGAATTTTACTTTGATCAATTACACTAAAAATTTAACTATCATACGATTCAAAATCTGTATCAAGTCCTTAAAGCCTCTGGTTATAAGAATATGGATTTAAACGTATTACAAGAAATCTAAAAACGTTGTTATCATTATTAAACGTATTTTTAAACGCTATTTAGGTTAACATTTAAGTGAATAAAATATTGAAGCTTTGACTTTAGAGTTTTCCTTCACTTTTTCTAAAAAAAAGTTCAATTTGTATAATTTTAAAATTGTAAGGGCATTCTACGGCTTAAGACTACTAAAACAATCATTATAGCGGGAAAAATATTGGAAAAGTTACTTACTTCATATGTTAACACGTATTGAAGATCTTTCAATATCTTAATTTATAATACTGACAGCAATTTTACTATACTGAAATTACAAACTTATTATAAGTCGAACATGATTTAATGTGAACAGGTGCCCATAAAAGATTACCCAGGTATTGGCAAAGTTACAAGGGTATATATGTTTTGAAGTAAGGTTTATAAATTAATATATTGGAGATTGTCAGTCTTACAAATTTAAACGAAAGATTACGAATGATATTAAAGGCATTGAACGATATTATGAGCTTTAGTGTTTTGATATCAATACTCTGGTTTTCTATACGTATCAACGTATAATAAGAAAATGACCCCCATTGTCTAAAACTTGAAAAATACCACGGCATCCAATAACTCTTTAAATTAATTCAGTACGGAAAAATCACGACGCAAAGTTAACTACGACCTGAATATAAAGAACGAACCATAGATAACAGAGGTGTTATATTTGAAGATATAGATCAAAAATTCAATTTAAAGAAAACTAGGAAAATAAGAAAGTCTTTATAAGATTTTGAATATCATAAACCTAAACGTAGTGGTTTAAAACGATAACAGTTCTGTTACTTTCTGTATAATACAGATTGAATCGTATGAAAAACTCCTCAATGGTAACAATTTTGAAACCCAATATCTGTAAATAGAGAGAATTAGCTAATATAACCCCCCGAGAATCAATCGTTGATAAATTAATGGAGCAATGGCGTTGCAGAGAACCGTTTAGTAGGAGGATATATAATGAAAAGAAGGACGATGATGAGAAATTTAATAAGTTAAACAAGCGTATTAAGTATTGAATGAATAATATGGAAAAAGATATTAAAATGATAACGGTAGATTTTACAACGACGAAATTGATGATTTTTACAAACAGTTTGTTGAGTAATAACAACAACTTAACTTTGTAAATCGGATTTCTTATAATATTCGTTGAAGAAGACTAATACAATTGGTAGTTTGATATTATCAGCAACCTCGTTTATTGATTATTTGTCAAGTATAAACGCATGACTTAAAACTTCATGATATTTAAAGTTTATGATATAATGATAAGATTTGATATTGGTATAGTAATTTTTGGTGTATTAGAACCTTTTACCAATTTATTAAAATTACCCTCGATTCTAGTAGTTCTTTATACTTAGTTTAGTAATATTTACAAGTATTTTTTATAAGGTTAAAATGACTAATAAAAATGTTTAATAACAAACATAATAATATGATGAGATACATACAAAGCTTTAGAGATCTAAAGGTTTAGTTAAATAAATATTAAAGATAAGACCGTCGATATTATAATTGAAACCACGTCTAACGATGATTTAAAAAGAGCTGTAGATAATGATATTTTGATGGTTTATATGGAAGGATATGTGGACTAAAAGATACATCATATTGCATAGGTAAGCCTGTTCTAGTAAATTGAAAGACTAACAAAGAAACTTGAATAAGAAGTTCATTTGAAAAATTAGCGAAAGCTACAGGATTGCTTATACATATACCTATGATGCAGGATCTACGTGTGGGAATGGAAGAAGAAGATACCTGAAATTTTGGATTGAATGCCAGTAATTATATTATGATTTGGGTATAGAATAGATAGGGATTAATGACAGAATACCCGTTAGGAATTTGAGGAACTTCCGATGTTATCATTAATTAGTAATCTATCATGCTGATAGGTACATATAATAAAAAAAGTCTTTAGTATTGGAAAAACAATCAATTGTAATACGGTCAAGTCAGATTTACAAATTGAAAATTTAATGTAGTGTGGAACCCAATAAAGTGTGGGGTAAGGGATAAATAGTTGCCTATAAAAAATAGAATATAGACCAGCTAGCGGATCCCTAAATTTTGAATCGAACCACGACTTTGAATAAAATACCCGGTACAATAACTAGAGATTCGAATCGACTACGTTCCAAAAAGAAAAGTCTAACAACACCGCTTATATTGAAATGATATTTCGGCTTCTGCATTGAAATAATGATTCAGCGCTTACAACGAAGCGCTAACGCGACGAAAATATGGTATCTAAAATGTAGCAGCCTTTACAGCGCAAACCTTCTAACAGATCAAAATCCCTCAAACAAAATAAAACTAATAATGATTATCTTGACACTCCGCTTATACTGTAAATGTGTGCTAGTAATGATAGTAACGGTTCTTTCAAGCTTCTATCTTTAATATAAAATTATACTTGTAATTATAGTGAAGGTTATAAAAGTCTTCTAGTTTTAATATCAAAGTCTATTTGTAATTATTTCCCAATTGAATGAATTTAAAATAGGTGAGAAATTGATTCGATGTATTCTATAAACATTAAATGTTTTTAGATCATTATAGTTTCATTGTAGTTGTTTCGAATCTCTGGTATAAGCAACTAATATTTTGTATAGAACGTGGTGACGTATTGTTCTTATATTAACAGATCTAAAACTATATGTTCATATATTGTACAGATATTCATATAGTAAATCATATATTAGTCGCTTCATTTATGTGTATTTGGTATGTTAATGAGTTTATTATAGTCAATGTTAAGTGTTTTGGATCTAAATATATGTTAATTGGCATACTGCTACTAGTTTAGACTTCTATAGCTCACAATTTTTAGTTTTTACTTTTGCGTCTATTATGAACAACTCTACGTATGTTGACCCAAGTAATCTTATTCTATGATTGTTAGAATTGTCATGAAAACGTCTTATAATCATTATTTAATTATGTTATTTTTGTTTTGACTGTAATATGGATTGTTTTCTGCTAGTTTAGCTTATTTAATTAGAAAACCTGTTAAAATCGAAGGGCAAATTTTCTCTTATATTAATAATCATTTACTGTACCAACTATTCATTTAACTTTAGACGTTGCAATGTTTTTGATTGAAAGTGTGGTCGAAGTAACAGTAATATTGAAATAGTCAAGTGGTAGAATGTTGTTACTTTTAAGTTTAGCAGACTGTTAGCCAGTTGACATACTATTTTATATGAGCAATTTCTTGGCCTATGCCTCACATTGAATTATGCACTTTATTGCTATTGATTTGAAGCGATATAGTTGACTTTGACTGTATTGCATTTGAACTTTATTTCAACACTGATGGATTTTTATTTTGTGATATGAGTGAGTTTTGTAGAAACTGTTTTCGGTAGCGGAAGTGTTTTCCTATATCTTTTTCATTTCCATTTGTATAGCTGTTTTATTTTCTATAGCTTGTGGTCTCATAAAAAATTCTCTTTACTTTTGCAATTCAATGTTTTCGAATACATACGATGATACACCTAATTTAACCATATTATTTAATTAAGTTCGTATTTTTAATAACCTAGAAGTTTTCCATTTTAATGGGGTACTCTTATTTTTCTCTTTATCTTTCATCACGTTATGTTTTAATAGCTGGCTTTTCGACTTGGCCCTCAATTCTTATAGTTAGCTTATTGTTGTTTATAAACCTTTCTAAGACGTTATTTTGTATAACCTTTGTTATAATATTAACTGTTGGAATAACAGTCAAATGCAGTACAGTTAAGTTAATTATACCTACAGTTAGTTGATTGTACTCATTGAAAATTGATTTCAGTTTGTGGAATCAACTGCAAGTGTAGTGCAGTAGGTGCTTACTTCAAATATGGGTACAACCTAAAGCATTTGGCTATATAAATTAGTTTTCAGACCGACTAATGGTCTACCCAACTTAGAACTTACAACTCATCAACCAATTTCAATTCAACACCAATTACTTCGACCATAATAATTCAAATCGACTACGTCGCAAAGATAAAGACCTACCAACACTAATCAGTGCTGAGTGACTTAAACAAAAATACGCTAGATAAAATAAAAGGCTACTTTCGAGTTTTTAGTCTTTATTTGAGCAAGATAAAGGAAAGGTTCTTACGAAAAGCCCCTATACGCTATATAAGTTTTCGCGCCAAAAAGTAGGGAAGGCCTCTGGATTATGTCGTTTTCACGGAACTTGAGGAACAAACTTTAGTATCGCCATCGAAAACACGAAAAAAACTGTTATTGAAGAAATCTTGAAGTAAAACGAGAAAAATAACCGATGAAATCCTTAAAAATCGTCAAATTAACAAACGAATAAATCAATATTATGACTGTTGTTACTATTACAGATATTACCATTACAAACCTTAAAGAAAAAACGACTAAGTTCTAATCCCTTTAATAAATACTATCATAAATAGCAAACTTATAACTTACTCCTCCAAACCACTCTTTTCCTCCTACACCTCTCAATTTTTCTCACGATAGCTTTAAAACGCATTAAAATCAATACCGTCACCAATCCTACCAAAAAGAAAGTAATTAGGGTTATCAACGATATATTCCAAAATAATTACGATAATTATCTGAGGTACACGAACGTTAATGAAAACTACACCCTCGAATACTTCATAAAAATAATAACACATTTCATTCTCAACTTAAACCCTATCCGAATGATTCAAAAAACTTGAACGTTTAATAATTTTTAAAATTAGTTTAGGAAGTAGACCTTGAATATGTAGAAAAAGTCACAGAAAAAAGTCAAAATAAAAATAAAAACTCATCTTTATAATCAAAACATTAATCTCTACGAAAAAAAGAGGATGCTCGCAATCTAATACACGTATTTTACAGATACGTAACAAATAAAAAAAACTCTAATTGATTAAAATGAAGGGAAACGGTATCTCCAACGACATAGTTCCTTAACGCACTTACAAATACTCGCAAAACCCTACTCAGGCTCTAATAAATTCCTTGTACCCCCTTACTTAAAATTAATGAATTAAGACTACCAACCGTAAATAATCAAGGAACTCGCGTAAAACAAGCCCTTAAACACACTATTTAATTGAATAGAAACCTCGACATACCCTTTAACACTAAAAGAAATATTTATATATCCCCAGCAACGAAAAACTTTAAATTCTTTTCCCTTAAACTGTTTAACACATCCAACTTTCCTAACCAAACCAAAAAAAAAAAAAAAAAAAAACAGCTTTACGTAAGAGCCTACTATAAACACAATCACTGGGTTCTTGCCTTTAAACTAGGCTAAAGGTAACTATCCTACCCACTAACACCATCACCTTCCCTAATACCAGTGGAGAAATTTAAAGGGCTCCTACAACCAATACATCACCATTCCACTTTGAAATATCCATAAAGTAAATACGGATTACGCGGAAATTACTACGATCTTCAAAATCTACAGAAAAAAGGGAATAGCATAAAAGTAAGCCGTATAATTTCTTCGATATCAAATTACGTCCGTTTCTCAACATTTCCCAACAAAGAACAGTTTAACTGACAAGCTTTTACTCCTCATTTCCCAATATACTCACCGGCCAAACCGAGTACTAATACCTTCCATATTTAATAAACTACCTATATTTTCGTAAAATCTACGACGGTTTTAAAAGTTACTTCGAATAGAATATTTACTTTACTCAATACCATATAACTTGAAACATTATTCAATGGTCTTACATATTAAATCATAAACAAAGTCTCAAAACAAAATGAACCCCTTTAATTAAATACTTGATAGGCTTATACTTTACTAATGAGCAATAAAGAATGTGGAAGCTGATGAAAATGAATTACGCTAAGAAATTAAACAAACCGTTGCAGGTTATCAAAAATTCGAATACGCTTTACAATACTCTAACATCACCTGTAAAAGATTTTTAACTAGTTACGTTTCTTCTTTACAACTGTAACAACACGTGTTTCAAGTTCGACTAATATATACCCCCAAGCTTTAAAGTTTAAGGACGACAAACCCCCCCTCGCCTTCTTCGAGAGGCTCCCTACACGTATTACTTTGACAATAAGTATGACAAACTCAAACAATACGGTTAACAAACAGGCCGGAACTAGGGTCGTAAACAATACTTCATGCAAGGAAGAACATTTTTAAATCAGTTGAACCGATTTACTTTAAACGCCAAAAATATTGGATTTATGGAAATCAAAGTTATTAGCTAATACACCATACTACTACCGAATGTAAATTCAACAGGTAATACGTCATATGCACTTCCCCTTCACTTTTAATAAAAATTACCTCCTATGCGTTGCAGATTTTCAATAAAAAGAAGTTATGGGTGAAAAAAACAAGCTTAAAGCTATCAATGAGCATAAAAATACTAATACTAGGCCAAAAACAACGTAATAACTCGTCGATCAGGCCGTCCTATACCATTCGATAGGTAAAAACACTTATCACCACTATAACGATAAATATTATAGCCCTATACACCTGTTTAACATTCACTACCGTTATATGAAACAAATCTTTCAATGTATAATACCAAACACTAAAGTAATAGGATATTTAATAAAAGGCTATTCTTAATACGTCGCATTACGAAAAGACACTGATACTGTTACAAAACTTAACTGTACGGATGCCAATGAAGCCAAAGTTTATTTTGGCTTTAGAAAAAAGCTTTGTTTACTGGAATCGACGATTGCTACTATTGTCGTTAATCTTATTATTATTCATATCTTAGAATCTTTTATTTTTTTCTCCCTTCACCTGTAAAATATACAAAGCCTCAGCTTAAACGTAAAAGTTTCAATCAATAAACTGGTAAAGGTTAAAGGCAGCTAAAGGTTTCCAATTAGCCTTAAATTGGGGAACGTTTGGTTTCACCTCGAAAGTCCAAAGGTAATGATACTAAACCTGATGGAGTCAGAATTTCGTCAACTACATCGCTAATTTAACTACCTAGCAACTAGATTTATAAGGTTTTTGAAGGAAACTAGTCACAAAGATATAACATTGCAAGCGTTAAAATTAATTTAACGGTTTTTTCACTACTTACAAATACACCCCTAAACCCCCTTAAAGTTTAAATTCGCATGTAAAGAAAATTAAAATATTAACACTAAGGTTTCGAAAAACGTGTTTTACTTGGACAGAAAACCAGTATTTCATGTTGTTAACTCCTGCATGGCGTTACATGGCGCCAAATTCCATAAAACTATTACGGAAAAAGAAATATAGAAAGTAGTACATATTTTGTAAATTAATACGTACTTAGGGTTACCAAACAATTTTATTCAAAACGCTGATATCAATTTCATTAAGATAAGAATTTAAACTAACGTAAAGAAGATAAGGATTCAATATAAACAAATTCCCGTTGAGGTTTAGTAAGGTATTAATAAAATTAAACGGGCTTACGCTTTTTTAAAAAGGTATTGTTAGTAGGCCTTGCCTATCAATAGGTCTTTAGATGTTACAACGTTGTCGATTCAATTGAGTGAAGTAACAGTAGTATTGCGTAGTCAAGTAGTGGATGTATTGTTCTAGGTTTCGCAGACTGCTAGCAGGTTCGTACAGTAATTTGTATGGCCAATTGCTTAGCTTGTGCCCTAGTATGAAGTGAGCGTATACTATATTTGCTTTCTAGCCAATACAGTAGGTCCGCACAAAACAATACACTATACTTTCATTTAGTATAGTTAACTTTACTATGAGTAAAGTTGACTTAATGTACTGTAAATACTACTATTCCAACACTAGCAGATTTTTAGTTTTTGCGCGCACGCTAGTATGGTTAACTAATTTTTTCTGGTATACGCGGAGTTGCAACCTTGTTCACTAGCCAGACCCCTGTTAATTTTAATTAACCTCCGTATTAAGATGCACCTATTTGTATGTAAATTAACCCCAAATACTGTCAGTTACCTTACGGCTCTAAGGTCTAACTTTATCGGCTTTTATGAAACGTTTTTCCTTTTAAAACCCATATAGTTCATTACTTTAGCTATACTAATTAAATAAACTATCACTTTTAATCCCTTAGCAGTTTTTCATTTTACCGGTACATTTTTAATCGTTGTTACATAATTTAGATTGGCCGGAAAGCTTATTAACGTAGCTTTCAATACGTATGATTAGTATATTACTATCTACAAACCTTTTAAAGGCCTTATCCGGTGACCCCTTCATCATAACATTAGTAAGATTAACTTTAACATCAATTTATCGGAAAATTTTAATCTCCTTACCTTTGTAGGCTTCGCAAAGTATTATTTCATCAATTATTTGGCGTTTTTCGTTAGTAGTTTCAAATTTTGAAAGGTATTTAAATAGGCTTTTCGAATCGGTCCAAATCACTACCGGGATTGAAATAAAACTTTACCTATCGAATAATAACTTTGAGGTTTTCCCACAATACCATATCTACAATAAAACCTATTATAATACCGTAAACCTTCAAAGCTAATACGCTTTATGTGATCTTTTTACATTTAATAACGGTCCAGTGAATTAGGTTACTGATAATATTTAACTGGTATTTCCTCCTATTTTTATTAACGAAGGTTATTAAAAAGCCGATTTGTAAAGATTAGTTGGTGTTATTTGTAAACAAAACCGTTCGTAAAGATCATCAGTTTAGCTCTCCACAAGTCGATGAGAACCATATTAATTCTTCGGTTAAAATTCCGCATCTGTTATTTAATCCTTTTCCTAAGCCGGTTAAAGTCGTTACCCGTTGGATTTTATGCTGACTTCACGATAAAATAAGACGTAAAATGCTTTCAATTGATATATAGTAGCAATATAACTGCCACGGGAACGCTATTTTAGGTACTGTTAAGCCTCAACCACGTTAATGTTATCGATTATAGTTAAATTAGTACCTTATTCCTTTTAGCGAGAAATACAGCTACTATTAATAATAAGTATACGAATTAATGATCCGCTAAATTCAAGTTTACTACTTTTTGCCAACGTAGTTATAGGCTTATAATTCTAAACCTTGAGGTCCTTAATCGCTTGTTATTTCAATATTATAAAGTTAGCCGTTTCAACGAAAAGGTTATCGTTAATTTGCATAAATATTGAGCTAAGGTTCCTGTTCTACGTTACCAATAAATATCGGTCGTATATTAAGGATTTTATTTATAACCGTAATTGAAAGTACGACTAATAAGTCAGAATCTAGTAAACGCTTACTTTAGCCAATACGAATAAAGGTTTAATATATTGTATTACCGTTTCGAAAGGGTAAATAGACCGTAATTATCATCGTAATTTTAATAATTTAATCCGCTATAGATCGATTGCTAATTACATATAAACTTGGGTTATATTGCAACATTAAAACGTAAACTTGCCTTTAGTTTGAGTTAATAAATTTATTGTTAAAGTAACTAGTAATCGTTGGCTGTTGTTTCTAATATTAAGTGATTGTTAAAACCCACAGTTTTTGCCTCTATTGCCATAAATTTAAGCAATATAGCGTAACTTTTCGTATAGCTGCCTTAGAATCTTAGTTTTATTCTCGTAAATAATTCTCAACTTAAAGATCGTAACTTTTAGGTTTTAAAAGTTAAAATCGACCTTCAGTATCAATTGTATAACTACTTGAGTCCGTAAATCGTTGATTTTGACCTTATCGCATCTATTAAAAGGTTTGACGGAAGTTTTAACAATGTCTTGCACTCAAAACTTTAATAATATATTTTTGTTATCCTTTTTTTCCTGTTCATCCAAGAGGTATTATGAATCTGATGCGGTATATATTTCTCCTTTTTAATATTCCTTGTCTTAGAGAGTCGTTCGTTTCAGAAACGTTTTATCGGCTTATTGATAATGAGTAAAAAAAGTTTGTATTCGATCGGTCGCTTAACTTAAGAATATTATTGTTAATAGCCTTAATATAAGGCTTAAACTAGGTGGTACGAAAAAATATTGAATCGTTAACAGTTTTAACAACTACTTCAGAGTTAGCGATACTTTAGGTTTTATATAAGTCTTCATATTCTCCCGGCTCCCGTTATACGAGAACTTTACTTTATAACGGCAAAATAAGTACATCGATTATTAAAGGGCCGTTTCTGGTGTTAAGAATATCGTTAACCTAACGGTGTGCCGATTACTTCCATATTTCCCTTAGTGTTTTACTATAGATCGTAATCCGCTTTTGGGTACTTTGTAATAAGGAAATTCACTCGTCAAACGTAAGTACGTTTTAAAAACCAGAAACTTTAATACTAGGTCATCAAGACCTATAATATTGTTTAGACACTTTACCGCTATCTAAAGACGTGTTTCCAGATTCGTAAAACTTCTAGTTTTCAGCGTAAAAATATTACACGCTTTTCAAAGTAGGGCCTGTACCCTTTTAACCTCTCTAATGTTTCAGTAAGCCTATATAGCTACCTGTTTACACTAAATACTTATTATCTTAAATATCTTTTAAAAATTCCACCGCCATAAAGTTAGTACCGGCATCGTAAATGACAATGTTAGGTAGACCGAAGTATGTATTAATCTACAATATCCTTAACGCTTCCTACATATCCTTTACCAAAAGGGATTTCAGAAATTTGACATTGTAAAAAGAGGTTACGGAGTTAACAAAGTCAAAAACAAGTATATGATCCAAATAAAAAATATCGATATAGATCTCATGATTAAAATCCTTATCGTCTTTTAGTGTAAATTTAAATCTTGAAGGGCTTGAATATATGTTTAATAATAGTGGTAAAGCTTTTAAATAACTTTTTAAAACAAAATATTCCATATCTTTATACTCTATGGACTTTAGGACTTTGTATAGCTTATTAACGACTGTGTGGTAAAAACGTCGATGTAATTAGCGTATTTTCATCTCCGTTAGGTTTAATATCATTACTCCAAGGCCTTGAAAATAAAACTATTAATATCTATACTTTAAAGCGAGTTGGAATATTTAGCCATTTTTTACCAGTTTTTCGGCGTTAACATAAACATTAATACCAAGGATCTTTATGTCCCTTAAAAAAAGGAGGTAGGGAACTTAAGTATGTAAAACGTAATAGATTTTACTCTCGTTTAAACTACCATTGTATCTAGTAACTATGGTCATTCGCCTAGTTCAAAGTCAACTTTAGCCTTATTAGTATTATAACGATTAATTTCAGTGGATATATTATTTTCCCTCCGTAATGTCACGTACTACGAAAAACCTTTTGTTAAGTACTTTACTACCTCTATATCTAGTATAATACCTTAAAACATATAGTTTGTATGACTATTACGAATGTTCAAGGTGTGTAATAAGTTAAAGGTTAAGTTACGATAAAGGTAAAGGTTTTTACAACCTGAACGGTACAAAAAAGCTTGTTAAGCTAATTACTAAGTAGCGTCCAACATAATATCTTTATGTTACTTAATTTATTTAGGGGAATTATTGCCGTTCATAGTCTCATTACCTTCGAAATCTGCGATTTAATTTAAGTTGTACTATTTAAGAGTATCAAAGTACTGGATATAATATATTATCTTTTTATTATTTCGTTTGACTAGGATGTGTCGAGTTAAGTTATAGTCACAATTGTCACAAATCCAATATTCCTTGCCATTATTAGGACGATAGTACTTACGGTTAGCAGGTGCGCTTAAATTTTAGCCCTAGTAACGCCAATGTAGCTGCTGCCTTCATTCTATGGTCTATAAACTAAATCTTAATCATTTAGGGCGCCTATAGCCATATTTATGGTCGACGTACTTAACTACCGTAAGGTCTTCTTTATTTACGTCAGGAAAGTTGCTGGCCTAAGGGTATATACCAAGCGAGTTTATTATACGCATTGTTACAATTGTAAACGAGAAACTTGACTAGCTAAAAAAAAGCCTTTACAAATGGCATTCAGGCGTTATAAAGCGTAATCAAACTCGTTAACGCTTGTAACTGCTATTTGTATCTATTTGCGAAGTGCAATTTCGCTAGAGTAGGCTTTCTCTATTACTTGCTAGCATAACATCAACTTATTAAACATCTGGTTAAGTATATTTATTGGTATTTCCTCATTTTTCTTTTTCTTTATTATCGTGGTCTACAATAAAATAGCCTGATTTGTATGGTATTAGGTAAAGTGGACGTCGTATTCGAAGTAGTTTTTTATATTATCGTAAACTTTTTAAAAGATGTTTGTTAGGGTTAAAAAGGTCAAGTAATAATCCCTAACGTGCCCTATAAGGATTCCAGGAAATAGCAAGTAAAAATCAGAGGGGGAAACCTCTATTTACTTATAAATATTTAAAAAGGATATTATCTTCATGTCGAAAAAGCTATAAATATTTTCTTCATAATTTTTTACATCGGTTCAGATTTTGGAGAGATCGGTAAAAAGATTGTATTCAATGTTTACTATTTTAACAAGTCTTAAGGGCAAGTTGAAATAGTCATCCCAGTTATTATTAGTAATGTTTTTCAATAGTTCAAATTTTAAAACCACTGAAACACGGTATTAAAGATAATGGCCAGTCGCCTAATTCAAAGGGTAAAGTCTTATGATAAAACCTGTGGTAGGTTTAAGCATGTACACAAACCTTCCGTAAAAAGGGTTTTAAGGGAATTGGCAATTAAAGGGATATGGGGCAATAGGGGCTTAAAAGTTTTGAGGGACTTAACAATCTTATTTAATTAACTGATATAAAGCGCCGACGTCAATTCGTTTGGCGGCATTGACAGCTATTACTTCACGTACCCTGCCACTACTAAAAGCATACTCCGCGCTTCTGCGTAAAGGTGCTAGGCTGACGAATAAGTTAATAGATTTCTTATAATTATCGCATGAAAAAGCTAAACTTAATTAAGGGTAAAGGGATGGTTCCATAAAACTTATATAAAGGCGTTAAGTTTTTTAAATATCTTTTCTCTTAAAGCGTAGATTTTAAAGGTATTCCTTAAGCTGGGTGGTATCAAAAAGCGTTGACGTTAACTTTATGACACCTTATACGTGAAAGTAAATCCCTTGTACTTTAAGTTTTAACTTCAGCCTCGACTTAACCCCTTTTTAAATTTCCTTCCATATATTAATAGTTTAGTCGTCACAGAAGTCGCGACATTTGCGCAAAGTACAGTTAGGATCTTAGTCGTCATTATACTTAATAATGTTATATTTAAAAAAATTGGTAATGTTATTTTCCGTTAAGTTTTTATAGATATCTTACACTTAAAGATCTTTTTCTTAATACTTGGTAAAATTAGTTCTGAGAGCTTTAATCGTTTTTTTCCTAACAGGGTTAGTAATGGCTTTAAAGTAAACGTTGGTAGTAGTTATCTTAATGTTTTTGCCTATATAGAACTTGGTGTTTTAGCGTAAAATCGTGTGGGAACTTAAATATTTAGTATGGAGTTGCGTGGAAACTTGGTGGCTTAGCGTTGGATCGTACAACGTGACTTTCTCGGCGCTATTTGGTGTTTTCGCTTAGAGCAACGATCTTAACGATTAAATTGGCGCAGTAGAGGTAAAAGACTAAATTATAGGCAAATGTATGGTGTAAAGGGTAAGGTCGAAGTTCGTTTATTATTATTGGTTGAGGGCGAAGGTTGTTTGTTGTTTTTGCTGTGAAACTTCGTCGTTTTTATAGTAGTAGCACTCATAGTAGTATTGACTTAGCCGTTTCCCAACTTGCCGAACTTTAAAACTTCTGACAGTTAATCTGAAAGCTTTTCTTTAAAAAGTATCTATAAAGATTTCTTAGTGTTTTTTAAGTAGCGATACCGTCGCTTACTTTTAGATGGCCATTGTAGAATAACTAAAACTAAAAGTATTCTTTGTTTTCCTGCCATTGTAGACTAGCGCAGTACTAATAGAGGCTCTTTATAAGAATCTATCCTCTCTCCTAACCACTGTTATGGCTGTAGAGCGTAATCAGAAAGTAGCCTTTTATTTTATTTAGCTTATCTGTGATTAAACTAATAAACAATAATCAGTATTAGTAAACCTTGCTTATCAATGGATCTTTCGACGTTATCACATTGTCGATTCGATTGGTCGAAGTAACAGTAGTATTGCGTAGTCAAGTGGTAGATGTATTGTTCTAGGTTGGGCAGACTACTATCCGGTCTGCATAGTAATTTGTATAGCCAATTGCTTGGCCTTTTCTCTTGTATGAAGTAGGCGCATACTGGACATTCTTTGCAGCCAATACAGTAGGCCCGCACAAAACAATACATTATACTTGCAGTCAGTATAGTCAACTTTACTATAAGTAAAGTAGACCTACTACAATGAAAGTACTACTATTCCAATAGACCAATTACGTATTTACCTTAGAAATTGAAACCTTGAACAGTTAAAAAGTACGATTTTAAATAACAGTAAAAGACTTTAACGATACTGTTAGCTCTAACGGCCTTATAATAGTTTTATTAGCATATAAGGCTAACCCGTTTATACTAAATTAATTTGCACCATCTCCAAATACTCAAAAACATATTATAACATACAAGAAAGCCTTAAAGGAATTGAAAAAGGAATCGGCACGCCGAAAGGTTAATAAATCCCTCAACACCAAAAACGGTCTATAGATAAGAAACGTTATATCTATACCTCTTCAATGTAAAGTCCTTATATAACGAGAGCTAAGTAAATAAAATGGGCGATACATAATCTTAAATATTATAAACCTATATGTAGTAATTGAAACTGCTAACAGCCCTATCACTTTCTGAAATATACAGGTTAAGCCATATAAAAGATCTTTCAAGTCTGATGCAAATTCCTACATCGAAGGCTTTTGAGCCGAACGGATCAGTTAATATAATCCTCCTCGATCGATCGTTAGCAAACCAATGAAACGTGGACGGCATAGAAGACTACCTAAAATGAGGATGAACACTAAAGAGAAAGATGGTAACGAGGATTATAAGCCTTAAAGAGTATATACAATGGCGTCAGTATCTCAAAAGAAAAATTCTAACAGAAAACTTATTTTCAAATTACGAGCTAAAAGCATCATCAATACACTAGGAAATCCTTTAAAAAAAATCGGGAAAAAATTACCAGCAATTTAATACAAAACATTGTTTAACTTATACCATTAATAAAATTTAGGATACAAAACTTTACAATCTTCAAGTAAAGAATTATTTACGAAGTTAAACGTAAAACTATGAACCGAACGTACAAAAAGTTACGTCTAATGTCATGGACTCGGGCCGTTGACCCTTGAGCCTATAAGTTACGTGACTGTACACGTAACAGGATGGGCAACGCCCGGCCTGGGCCTAGCCCGGGCGTGGATAGGGTACGGTCTGGGTATAAGCCGGACTCGGTCCGTATACGACACGTATAAGGGCACATGACGGACTGGATATTCGCCCTACCTAAGGGCCCTGTACGTTAGGTTACAATAACCTTTTTTAGTCTTCCTTCGTACTTTAATAATAAATCCCATTTGATACCTATTTAGCTTATTATTGTAGGTCGGATTACAAAATACTATTAAGTTTTTTTTTCGTAAAAATATTATTTATAATAAATAAATCGATAACAAATATCAAATATTCGGCGTTACATTTAAACTTTATCGGAAAGAATAGGCCGTCGATGAATACCTAATTTTTAACCTTTATAAATATATTTTCGACCTTTTCGAAGTCGATTGAAATCGATATTTTTTGTTCGTAAGATATCGTAAGTTATATCGCGGCGATTAATAAATAACTGTATCAACCAGGTTAATTAACTTCAACTATCAACTTTTTATTCAATTTGGCTTAAGTCGTCGCGAATATCCAGTAATTCAAAACCGAATTAGTTGCGACTCGCGTTAGGTTTCCACTGGTTTCAGGCGAATGAAAACGATATAATGAACCCTAATTGAATGGATTGACATCCAGGTAAACGGCGACGCGTGAAACGATCGAATTTATATTAAAAAAGAGTAAAATATAAATCAAAAAAAGTCGGTACGCATTCCTCTACGTATAGGGATATTATACGACGGCGGTAAAGTAGGCGGTTACGACTTATTACAAAACTGGAGGATATAAGGGTAGGTATAATATAGGGAAGTTTTTCGATTATATAGAAACGTCTTTCGATAATCTTCACTGCGCGGATAAAGTATTGGTCTAATTCGAAGGTTTGGTTATAAATAATAAGGATCTATAGGCACTAATCGCTATTAGGTTGAAAATACTTTTGGCTTACATAAACGGTTTAAATTGGCCTTCAGATATAAATTATGAATATTTACGTCTTTGCGTATCGCTACTTATCCGCGATTAGTTTATTACAGCAGGTATTAGTCAGGTGAATTATAACGTAGCTTTGAAAAAGTACCATAAATTCGTCAACGAGTTAAAGTTTTTGAATTTAAAACTGTGTTTTAGTCGTTTATTAACGCAACCTATTTAAATTTAACTGACAGATAATAATAAGATTATAAAAAGAATTCGTTTTTTCAACGCTTTCGTTAAAAGGCTATAATAATAGTGGCCAATTATGAAGATACCGTAGTTAGTTATCTTAACAAATCTATTCGATATATATTTAAAAGTAAAACCGTAAAGTGATATAAACGACAATAAGAAAGCGTTAGGTTAAGTTTATTTCGAGGCATCATATATGTTATAAATTACCGGAACATTTTTAACATAATTACTACCTTCGTCCAGTATTACATTTTATATAAGTATATACTACTTAAGGTAAAAAATTAAAGAAAATACTATTAATAGAGACGAAAAAGACCTAACATTTGGATATAATTTCGTTTGGGGTTGACTTTACCTTAATGATGTAATTAAAAAACGAAAAAAACTGAATTGAATTGAATTAAAATATATATAAACGAAAAACCATTTCAGATCCTTATAATTTTTAATAACACCTACTTTTTAAATACGTAAATCGATCTTAGCTATATTTATTATTATATTGTAAATGTGGTTTTAATATAACAGTTAAAAATGAAGTAAATTAAGCTATTACATTGGCGGAATCTCGGTATAATATGAAGGTAATATTAAAATAAACGTATTGCCTAAATAGCCAAGTTTTGTATAAATATTAATGGATAGTCGAACACGATATTGATATATATTATTCCCAGTATACCGCGGGATTCAATTTGTGAAATGCTTCAAATACGGTATTAATAAGTAATTTTAAACGCTGGCGGTAACCGTTTGATAATTTAAAGTTAAAAAAACTTAATTATCGACGTAATATCAATATACTTTAAGACGGGAGATTTATAAAACGTAATAGGTTCGGTCTTCCTCGAATGATCGTAATACTTATACCGAAAAACATAACGTATAAAAAGCTCATTTCGGACAACTTATACAATAAAACTTAACAAAATAACTAGGATATTGTAAGTACTGACAACGACTACAATTAAAAAGAAGAAGGATCAATTACGTTTTTTTCCGAAATCAATTATATTTCGCGACTTATTCGATAAACATAAAGTTATAACACTACCTTTATATAAGTGGAATCTCGATTATTAAATCTATATTAAATCGAATGAAAATAAATTATTATTAAAACTACTTTAAGGGCTGTTATATTCGATATTATAAAATTAACTTTTTAAACTTTAATGAAAGGTGACGAAGTTAGTAAATAAAACTCAAATTCGAGAAAATTATTTATCGGTGTCGACGCCGGTATTGCTAATTCGTAAATCGGGGGGATGGAGAGATAACAGTTTTATATCGATTATCGGGTATTAAATAAAATTATAAAGTAAAACCGTTTTCCTTTACTTTTAATTGAGGAGACCTTACGTACGTTGTCGAAGTCAATATAACTTATAAAACTCGATATTCGAAGGATATTTAAGCGTATTTGAAGAATATCCGGGTAAAAGAAATTAACGGCGTTTCGTATGCGGTTCGAGTTATTTAAATCGCTAATTACACTTTTTGGATTAATGAAAGTAACAGCGACGTTTTAGCGATATATTAGTTATATAATAGCGCATAATTTAACTCATTTCGTTATAACAAACTTAAACGATCTTTCTTTTCTCTTTAGGTACTACGTAAAATTATATAACGAAAATTCGTATGGTTTTTAAACGTTTTTGTAATATGGGCCTAAATTTGGATTAAAAAAAGTACTATTTCGTAATTAAGTAGGTAAAATATATTGGCTTTATTATAATAGTTAGAGTAGGTATCCGGGTCGACCCCAAAAAAAATCCGGGTAATTCGCGAATAGGAGTTACTACGTACGGTTAGAAAGGTTCGAAGTTTTTTGGGTTTTACCAATTTTTATCGTAATTTTATTAACAATTGCTTAAAGTTGATGGATTATCTCGTCCACCTAGCAAAATAAGGTCTTCGTTAGATTTCAATGAAACAGAAAGAATAAGCATTTTAAACCTTGAAAATACCTTCATTACGTCCCCGATTTTAATAAATTAAGATCTTAATCGGCTAATGATATAGGAAATTAATTATTCTAAAACGGCTTTAAAAAGGAATTTATCGTAACGGGACGAGGATAATATTTGAAAGCTAATGGTTTACCACTTTATATGATTAACGGATACGAAACGTAACTATATTATTTACGATAAGGAACTTTTCGCGGTAATGTCCTATTTAAAAACTGGTGTTTTTAATTATGTAATATTCGTATACCGTTTACGATTTCAACAAATTATCAAGGATTGAAGTATTTTTCTTTACAAAGATTAATTTCGGAATGTTAAACTTGATAAGCTGAAGTTGTTTCCCTTTTTTCATGTCATTTACGGTATGGAGCCGTAACGTAAGGCGCTCGTCCAAATATATTAATTCGTAAATTTTAAAAGAAACCCAAGGTTAATAAACGTCGCTTGCAGGTTTTTTAACCTATTTTTATTACTATGTCAACCGTAGTATTAATAAATTTATATATTAAAAAATACAAATTACGATGAGTTAAGTAAAGAAGTTTAGCGAAACGGAGACCTGGCTACTAAACTATAACGACACGTATCCTAAAAGGGAGTTGGAGGCTTTTAAAGGGCCGTCGACGGCGACACCACCCCGAGCCCAGTATAATGATCACACTAAATACCCGTGAGTATATAGAAGGTGTCAGAGGGTTTATGTTATCAAGAAGGTAGCAGAGGTGCTGAGTGAACAATATCGCAACCGTGCAAGTAATGATCAAAAGCCGTGAGGCTATTCAGAATATACTGAGACTGAATACTTAGATTGACAACTGAAGAGCTATGAAGGAAATACTATCTATGTGGTGCTGACCGTGTCCTTATATCCTTAATCTTTCATATGCCTTCAGTGCTGGATCATGTTGGATCGAAACATGATCCCAATGATCCTGGATCTGTTGAATCGAAACATGATCTCAATGATCTTTAGTGCGTAACACTAGCCCTAAGGTTGCCAACATAAGAGATATCTCCACCTGATGTATTGGACATCAGGTTCTTAGTGGCTTAGCCCCATACTGGCCTGTTTTCTGACCCTCCGATGTTCTTGGGTCATAACACCCAGCCTGCGTTCGACTCGTTATCGGGGATAACGTTAAGGGGTTTTAATATAACGACGCCGGCGGTACCGCCGTGGGCCCGGCTCGTGTTAAGCCTGCCGATATCGTTAACGCCAAGTAATTTCCTTATTTTCGGCCCGGGTACGTTAAAGGAATTATGAAATCAAAAAGTAATAAACGACCCATTAAATAAGATTCGCTTTTTCGCGATTTCTGATGGCGTTAAACGTTTTTTTACCTAAAACAACATAATTAATATAAACTATGAATCATGGTAGAAATCAGTAAAGGGTACTACGTTACCGTAATCGTTTATAATTACAGAATTAAAAACTATTACTAACGAGGATATTATAATAAACCTATAATTTATTTATTATAAATTATCCGGATAAAATTATTTTGTCTCGCGTTTTTTAAGGATATTACCACTAAAAGGGGAAAATTTTCAATATTCGACGTTTATATCGAATATATATGTAATATAAAAGTACGAAACCTCGTCGTACTTTATAGTGAAACCTTGTTTAACCTTTTTTTATTTCTGACCGATATTAAACGTATATTTCAGTCGATTTTATAATCAACTTGTTAACAATTAATTACGACTCCCAATATTTACTAGTTATTACAAATAGCCTGTTTAAGTTTGTTTAATTAAAAGACTATATGGTGAATAATTATAAATATATACGCGGAGCGTTTTCAAGTTATATATTAAAGATTTTATAGGTTTTTAACTTTTATTATTAGTAATTATGGTTCGAATTAGGAAAAAGTATTTCAAACGACATTCTATTTTCAATAAAAGTCGAATAACTTTTATATATAACGTACCACTTATAAATAAATAACGGTATTAAATGAGTAAACCAAAAGGTTCAAAAATTTTAATGTATCGCGGTCACCTTTTTGTAATATAATTAGGATTCGTATTTACCAGTTTATTAACTTACTTAAAATAACTAAAAGTCAATGGTTACCGGGTTTAACTCGAACCGATTAGTAAATAGATACGAAATATTACTTATTTTAAAGGTAAATAAAGATATGAAGTCGCTAACTAATTTAACGGAGCAAGCTATTACATTTTTGGCTTATTTACACAAAAGGATAAAATTAGCTTAAACAACAATAACTTATATCTAATAGTAAATAAGAACTACGGCGAATCATAAACGATGTCCAGCAAAACGATATAAAATGAAGAACTAGATTTAATTAAGCTTTCGTAATATTCAAATTAACAGCCCGAATAAAAAGCTCGATTAACTTTGTAATTAGTATCGGATAATCAATATGTCGAACCCTTTAAATATTATATTAAATATCCTTAGCTAATATCCTGCATTTTATATAAACTTAATTAATTGTACGGTTTCGGACCCTTTTTTTTTGTAGGTTTTATCCGATACTTACCAGAAACAAATTTTAGTACCTGATAATATAAGGGACGGTAAATATAAGGAATTTAAAGTATGAAATATCCTTACATTAAAAACGGAGAGGAGTGAGGTTCGTTACGTATTAAGTAAGTGAAAAAGCTATAATAAGCCGAAATGAAAATTATTAGAAAATTGTAAGTATATTATAATACTAAATAAATTTAAAACGGAATGGGGCAATATTTGGGTTTATGATAACCCGGTATTTCGAAAACGATGTTAAGTTTATACCAAACGATAAACGTGAAAAGAACCGCCTACACCTTTGAAATAACATTTTATTTATAAATAAAAAGAATATTTTATTACTAAACGAGGTTATAATACCGTAAGTGGGGCCGCGTAAACATTACCCGACTATTTCAAATGAATATCCGACCGTAAAACGACTTTTACTATATTTTAACGAAAATCTACCTACTTATTATTACTATCCTTATTTAAATTTATCAAATACCAGCGTTACGAACGTTAAAAGCTTTATAGTAATTAAATTTAAACGTTAAACGAGGTTAAGAAATGGAAATGGTAAAAGATTTAACGAAAACCGGTAAGCGTCGAAAATGGGAGTTAATAAGAGGTGGGACGTACACGAGGCGACATTAAAAAGGGCGGATAACGCTAAAAGGGGCGAACGTTAAAAGAGAACAATAACGGATAATACGAGGGAAAACAGACGTTAAAGAAGGCCAACAATAAAAGATAACATTAAAAGGGACTGGCGTTAAATAAGGCCGACGATAACGACTAATGAGAAATAAGACCAAGGGCGAGGCGGGGGGAATAACCTTTTAAAAGGGTTATTGAATATTATAATATGTTGATTTAAACCCGGGTAACGCGATCGGCTTAGGGATATTCCTACGTCCGCTCGCAGTCAGCCCAATTAATTTTTTTTTGTATAAGGTTAATAAATAGGATACGGACGAAATCCGGAATCGTATAATTAAAATTTAAACGTCGTTTGTAATGTTTTGTAAACCGTAACTTATATTAATTATGAAAGATATAACCTAAATAGTTATATTATCTTGGCCTTCCAAGCCAAAATTACGAAAAGGTATTTAGTGGTAGTTAAAAGGGATCGGGGCGAAAACGTTACACGTTGAAATCCGGTTGACTGAAGGCGTTTAATCTTTATAAATAAGAGATATAATAAAAGGCGACGGAGAGGTCCGAGGTAAGGGCGGACCCGAAAGAGAAGGGCGGCTTAAATGTATAGCTAAAGGAGTAACGGCTTATACGGCCGATATAATAGGAATTCCTTATATCTAAACGATATTACGAAACCGGATAAACTAATTAACTAATTTAAAAAATACGTGGGTAAAAACAGGTCGATAAACTGAGATATCTCTCTAACACTTACGTACGAAAAACAAAATGTAACCGTTATTCTTTATAATAATAACTAACTAAAGTAAAAGGGCACGTAAACCTAGTAAAGCCGTAAATAACCTTATTTCCTAAATATACTACGAAAAGGAGTTAATTAACGATTAAGCCTTTTATAAATATTTTTTATAAATTTGCCTTATTATAAACCTTCCGATATACATAATATCCTTATACCCGATGAATTCAAACGTAAAATGAAAAAACGTTGAAGTTTGAAAAACGATTAATCTATGATATATAAACGTTTTTAACCTATAACGAAGAAAGTTCATTTTGATCTTTATATTTTTGAAGATGAAAAGATTTTCTATAACGTAAGGGGATTGTAAAAAGTATTTAGTAATAAGGAATTAGTATATAATAAGGTAATATATATTATAAAAAAGCTCGTTATCCCTTTTAGAGGTGCTGGCAATAGCGTAATCTAAATCAAAACCATTATATACGTCGTTTATAATAAGAATTTTAAAAACGGGCTAAAATATATTAGCGTTAATAGTTGGTTACTATATATTAAGAAGAATTTAAAGGGTTACGATGATAATAGTTAACGAAAGGGGGGGGGGGGATATAGTATAAAAAGAAAAAGAAAGGGGTTTTAAAAATGACGTAAGGGTGTCTATATTTATGAATATTAGCGAATAGGATTCGACAAAGGCTATATATTATACGGGGCGCGTTATTCGATACTAAAAGAAAAAGCGTAACTTTACATGATACTTTAACGGATGCGTTATACGGCGTCGACTGCAAAAAAGATACCTTATATAATGCGTTAACGGGTACGTTATACGGCGCCGAAGGTAAAAAAGATACTTTATATAACGCGTTAACGGATTTATTATACGGTGTCGGCAGCAAAAAGGATACCTTACACGGTACGTTAGCGAATATGTTATACGGAGCCGACGATATAAAGTAAATCGACTAAAACGTTATACGATATGTTAAATATAATATTACCGGCTTACGCTCGATCCGCGTATTAGATGGGTACAGCCCGCGTCCGATATTTATTTAAAAAGGCGCCGTAACCTTTACAATATCCAGGAACAAGGGGGCATGTTATGAACTCAAGCTGTTGGTTATTAAGCCTATAGGTTACGTGATTATATACGTAATGGGATGGGCAACGCCCGGCCTAGGCTTAGCCCAGACGCGGATAGGACACGGTCCGGGTATAGGCCAGGCACGGTCCGTATACGGACAAGACACAGTCCGTACAAGATACGTATAAGGGCACATAACGGGCTGAGTATTAGCCCTACCCAAAAACCCTGCACATTGGGTCACGGTAGTCTCTTCTAGTCTTCCTCCGCACCTTAATAGTAAATCTCATTTGGAATCTACTTGGCTTACCATCGTAGGTTGGACTATAACATCTAATCGCTTAAAGATACTGTAATGAAAGTAAAAACTGAATCTTTACTCAAGCACCTATAATCCAAAAAAAATAGCAAAAGTTTTATCGTCGCAATCGCTACGAATATAACTATTAGCGCAAACTATGAGTTCACACTCAATAACCGTAACATAACATAAATTTACATATAGTCCACAACCAATCTTCAGCGAATTATATTACTGGAACTGCCGAAAGAACTAAATGATAAGTTTCCAGCCAATACGGTGATACATTATATTAAATTTCCATAAAGCCTGGTTGAAATATACGTTTATTGGTTTTTCACCTATCAAACGCATTTCAGAAACAAACTAAGAATAAAGACTTTAACTTTTAACCAGTACCTATTAATTAAGTAAGGCAAAAACTTCGGTAACACAAGTATATAAACTAATAATACCCCCTTCCTTGAAAATATTGGGTTTATAACGGCGGAATAGTGTTTCATAAAGAAGTCAAGCCCTTAAAAGTGAAAGCCGATCGAAACTTTAATTAACAACATAGTTTAACTTTGATAAATCGTGAATCTATATCTATAATATTGAGGTCGAAAATACAAACATTATATAAATTAACCTATGTTGAAAAGGGTAAGTCACACGTTTAAGGACAATCAATAAGGCTAACAAAGCAAAATTACAATGATATCTAGAGTAAAAGGCCAATACATCCTATATTACCACGCTATACTAACCGGAGTTATCATTGTTAGTAGGTTTTTATCGTTGAAACGTAGTCGATTCGAATTACTGGGGTCGAAGTAACTGGTGCTTCATTGATGTTAGTTTATTGTACGATGCAAATTCTAAATTTGGCAGACCGCTAGCCGGTCTGCACACTAATTTATATAGCCAAACGCTTTAGCCCGTACTTAACTTTGAAGTGGGCACCTACTAAACTACACTACAGTATAGTGTATCCAAATCCCACAAACTGCAGTTAATTTGCAGTACATATCATTAACTTTACTTACAGTAAAGTTAACTAAACTATACTGCATTTAACTACTATTTCAACTCTGGCGGGTTCTTGTTTTGTACCCTCACTCCAGCGTAGCCTCCCATTAATTAGTGGCAACCACTAAAATCCCTCCTGAATCTACAAAGCTAACAAAAACCTAAACCCCTATTAATTTCATTAATCAATATTGAAATTAACCTTAATTACAGCCCTTCGTAGCCCTTTTACTCTACCCCTCTGAGACCTTCGTTCCTCAATTCCTTTATATATATCTTTAGCTAAAAACTTATACGCATCACGTGTTTCACCACTTATGTACCTTTTGCCATCAATTCAAACTACTATCATCACCATCTTTACTACCATTACTATTAACATCACTATCCTAACAGTTTTGAAGTTTACAAGGGAACCCTATTCCTCCACGTTACGTACCAGGCGATTCAAATAACCCTCTATTAGTATAATTAGTATATTACTATTCATAAAAAATTTCAAAACGTTAATAATTGCAGCTTTATTTATGACGTTAACGGAGTTACCTTTACCGTTAATTTACCGAAACTTATCGATTTCCAGGGTTTCATATACCTTTTTTCAAGTTATTATGACTATTATCAAACTTTTTTCATTGGTCCTACTAACATTTAATAGGTATTCGTAAAGGCTCCGGGAGTTAATATATACTAGTATAAATATTGAAGGAAATTTTACATATTTTATAATAATTCTTAATATACCATTAATTACCATACCAATATAGAAACCCGTTATTATATTATATACTGTTAAATTTAATACGTTTCATATTATACGCTTATATTTAACATATATTTGATATATATGATATCCGATAATTATGAAATGATTTGTCGATCTTTCCTCGTTAACGAGTATGATTAGAAAGTTGATTTACAATATGAGGTTGATATTATTACAAAATGAACTATCTATAAAGATTAGTGAAATCGCTTTCATCAAATTTATTAAAACTACGTTAATTACTCTTTATAAGTAATCTAGTCACTAATTGATTCTTTCATTTAACCTATTAAAGTCCTCGTCATATGGATCCTCTACTTATACTGTTATAAAACGGTTGTATGATGCTTCTGGTTAGCATAGAATTGCGATATAAGCCGTATGTAATTTTTATTTTAAGTATTTTCTTAAAATATTGCCTCGTCGGCTTTGTCGATAATCGTTAAGCTAGTGACTTGCTCTTTTTAAAGTAGGCTAATATAATTACCGTTATCAGCCTTGGCACTATAAATTATTATTAAGGATTCATTGAAGTTAAATTATATACCTTTATTCAACGACTTGATTAGCTTATACATTTAGAAGCCTTACTTTTAAATAATACGCTATTTCGCCGCCACAAACCTAATAGTTTCGAGGAAAAGGGTATCGTTAATTTATATACCTACGATACCAAAGTTCTTACCCTTCGTAATTAATAGGCACGGTCAAATATTAAAGTCTTTATACCCAACCTGTTTTTAAAGTAGGTTTGGTATATTATAAACCAATGAACGTGTATTTCGGAAAATCCGTATGAAGACTTAATATAACGTTTTACCGAGCCAGCCGATAACTTATCCCTTAGTTTTCTGTGTAGTTTCAATAATATAATCCACTAAAAATCGATATAAATCGCGTGTACTCTTACGTAATGTCCCGGCTATGAATTATAAACCAACTTTTTATGCCAAAAGTTCAATAAATTATAATAACAATGATTAAATGCTGGCTGATTTTTTAAATTATAAGTAATTAAATAAGTATCTAATCCTTACCTTTATCATCATATCTTAAAGTGATGAATCGTAATTTATCGTACGGCCAGTTCCTAGTCATTCCATTAACTTTGTAAACCATAGTTGACTTAAAAAATAACGTTTTTACTTTTAAATTACATGAATGGTACAGATTATATAATCAACCGTAAAAAAGTTCATGAATTTATCTTTGATCTCCTTTCAAATGACGTACCCAGTATATTAATAATGCCTTCAGCACGCAACTTAAAAATAAGTTCTCCATCAAACTTCTACTTTTAGAACACATGCGCCGTTATATATATTTTTCCATACCTATGATCCCCGTCTCCTTCCTTTTCCTTAATGTATATCCTCCTTTTAGGTGGTGTTCTACGCTGTCGATATTCTATTAGCTTATTAATGATCGGATTGGAAGGATTATATTAGGTAAGACGTTCGATTCGGAGGTCGTCAATGTCAAGATGTTTATCAGACTTAAAGGTTTTTTATATGGCTTAAACTATATAATTAGAAATGTAATAAAGCCGTTGGAAATTTCAACTACCACATTTTGTTTGGTCATACTTACAATCTTATACGGCTTATTTCATTTCCCTAGCTTTCATTACGTAAGAACTTTGCTTTAAATGGGAATAAATAACACGTCTTTGTTAATAATCTGTTTTTGGTATTAAGGGCTTTGTTAACCTAAAAGCGTGTCGATTTTTTACTTAATTTCTTTGAGATTTTACTATATACCACAACTCTCTTTTGAATATTTAGCGATAATAGCGACTTAATCGTTATACGTCGATAAATCTTAAATACCAATAAAGTTAGTATAGAGCTATTAAGGCTAATACTATCGTTAAAGACCTTTATCTCTATTCAAAACCGTACTTTTTCATTGATAAATCTTCTGATTTCTAATGTAAGGATATCATAGGCTTTTTATAAAAGGGTGTAAGCTCTTTCGACTTTACTAATACTCTAATAAGCTTTTACAAGGACCTATTAACACAAAATTACCATTAATTTAACATTAGTTTCAAACTTTATCGTAGTAAAATTAATGCTGGTATAGTAAATTAACATGTCTAGTGGTCCAAGGTACATGTTAATCCATAAAGTACGTAGCGTTTCCTTCGTTAACTTCGCCGTAATAGTCTTAAAGAACTAAACGTTGTAAAACACCGTAGCGGACATTACAACATGAATTATTAGCTTAACTTTTATGTAAAATAAGTTTATGAAACCCTAAAAGTTAATATTTTCATTTTTTTTCAACGTAAATTAAAATTTTAAGGGGGTTAGAAAGTATACTTCATCGTGGTGACAAAGCCGTTTAATTACCTTTAATACCGGTAAATCCACATTTTTATAGCCAGTTGCATTCAAAACTTTATCAAGTCTGTTAGTTACTAGGTAATTAAACCTGTGATTTAATTAGCAAAGTTTCGCCTCAATGAGGTTCAACACCACTACCTCTTACCTTCAAAGATAAAATTAAAGGTATCTTTATTTAAAGCCAAGTGGAAACATTTTACCGCCTTTTACCTAAACCAATTGATTTGTTTAAACGTTAACGTTGAAGCCGAGGATCTCTTTATTCTAATGCAAAAAAGAAAAGGAGCAAAAGATTTCAAAATATAGAAAACAATAAGGCTGATAATAGTCTTTACCGTCGTTTATCCAAGTAAAAATAACTTTTTTCTAAAGTTAAACCCAAATTTAAATTTATTAGCTTCAGAGTGTTCGAATTCCAGAACAATATCAGTATAGCTTCGTAGCCCAATATATTACGAATGACCTTCTATTAAGTATCGTGCTACTCCAGTATCCAATATAATACCTTAAAAGACTTGTTTGGCATAGCGATTTTAAATGGTAGAGAGGTGTATAGGGCTAGAGTATCTATCGTTATATCGGCAATAGGGGTCTTAACCTGTCAGGCTATATAGAAAGGCGAGGTCGGCAATTTATTGCATTGTTTTTAAAACGGTGTTAGTATTTTTACATTAACCGATAGCCTTAGGCTTGTTTTCCTCATATTTATCTTGAATGACTTTAAACTTCATAAAGCGTAATATATAGTCTTAATTAAGTATGAATAGGAAATATATATTACATATTACCTATTTAAATTTGCATTCAATAATAATATAACGTCTTAACACATAACCTTACTTATCGCTAATCCAATATTTTCTATTTTTCAAAGTAAATTTGTTTAACAGACCTAGAAACCTTTAGAGGAACAAATAACCTCTTTTGTAGGTAGTTTGGTTACGTTTTGAAGTCCGAGCTTTCCATTAACTGTACTAACTGAGTTTTTCGTACTTACAGTCGATATAGTCCATATAAAAGGGGTCTTTTTCGTCGTTACTAAATTCTGGGGCTTAAAGGTACATATTAGTCAAATCGAAAACTCGAGTTATTATAGTCGTTAATAAAGAATGCAACTAGCTAGAAAACTTTTCGAAGGTGGCGTTAAAGCATTAAATGGAGTATTGGATCTCTTTATAACCTATAACGGTTTGCTGAACCTGTTAAAGAAAGGTTCCTTCGCCAGTTTTTACGATACCCATTACTTATTAGTAAAAGATTAGCTTATCAAATATCTGATTGAGGAGGATGATCTTTTTTTCCGCCCCTTTTTTATAATCCAATATATAGGACCACTTAATAATATTTCAATCGGTGTAGTATTAGATAAAATGAATATCGTATTCTAAATCACCGTTTAAGTTATCGTAAATTTCGCGGAAAGAAAAGTAATTTATCCAGTACCGAAGGTAATAATCCTTGGATTAACTGGTAATAATACTGGAGAAAAACTAGTAAAAGCCTAATAGTTCAACTTTTATTTCGTGTAAATATTAAAACCGGGCGTAACTTGATGTCGAGGAGGTTATTTAGCTTACCGGTATACTTTTTTTTTCCTCCTTAGATCTTAACGAACTTAATAATTACCACGTAATCCATATCCACTATAGGGATTTATCGAAGAGGAGAAGTAATTTTCTGGTCGTAAAAATCTTTTCAATCCCTCTATTAATGCTAGTATTGGTACTGGTAGGCAAGATAATAACCTTTAGTCGAGTTTAAAAAAAAAGTTAGTAGTGGTACCCATAATAGGCTCGTGTATAAAGCTAGTCCTTCCTTAATTTAGTTATTGAAACTAGATATATTAAAATGATTAGGGGAAAGAAACTCAATAGTTTCTGCCTTAAAAGACTTGATAATAGTCTTATTAGTATTAAAGGGTACTTTGAGGTTTCTGCTTAATTATTTGGTGGACTTGAGGGCGTATGGTCCGTACGCCAATCAATTTCTTACGGCCGGTAAATCGAAACCGTTAATCTAACGTAAAATGGTTTAAAAAACTTATTTAGGCTTAGATATGTCCTTACGAACGCGTGTAAGGGCGTTAAGAAACGCTATTGCTAATATTATCTTCATCCTTAGCTTTGAAGATCTATTAGTGATCTTTATCGATAGCGTATTCATCAAATAAGTTAGCCAAGTTGTCTTCTTTACCTCTCCTAATAGGGAGTTTAAGCCCTTGGTCAACGAGTTTATTATTTAGACTGACTTTAACGTGCCTATTTTCTATCTTTTATATATTCAGGTTTAATTTCCTTAAGTATTACTAAAAGTTGTTATATACCTATAATCTTTGAATGGTTTTAATGGGTTTTAAGTCAAGAATATAGAAGCATATTGCGTTGGTAATGTATTCTACTAAAAAGCTTTCGTTGGGTTTAAGAAACTAGAGGTCTTTATCATAATGTTTTTCGAAAGTAATGCCGAGGTTGATAATTTCGTTTTTCCTGACAAGGTTAATAATAGCATCAATTTCCGCGTGGTTTAAAGCCGTCATGAAAAAGATTAAGAAGTGTAATAGGGGGAAAGAATAGTGTAAAGAAGTAAGTTGTAGATTTACTTTTAAAGTTGCTATAGTTAAAGGTCTTAGGACTTCGTCGTTTTTACGAGTTAAAATTTGGAGTAGTAGTACACGTAGTAGTAGTAGCCGCAAAATTACTGATTGAGCCGTTTATATAATTACTGGCTAGGTGATTTTTAAGACTTTTAGGCGGTTAATCTCAATGGCATCAAAAAGAATCAATAAAGATTTCTTGGTATTTTCAAGAATAATACTGTCGCTTACTTATAGACTACCGAAAACAACTAACATAGATTATAAGCCTTTCCTACTTGTTACTGCAAACAACTAAAACAACTTATAGGGGTCTTTTTCAAAAATATTTCCTCTATCCTTAGCCGTCGTTTAACGTAAAGAGTAACCGGAAAACAATGTCTTCTTCTACTTAGCTAATCTGTGCTTAACCTAATAAGCACTGATCAGTGTTTGTAGGAATTTATCGTTGCAACGTAGTCGATTCTAATCACTGTGATCGAAGTAACTGGTAATGTATTGATGGTGGTTGATTCTATGATGCAAGTTCTAAGTTTAGTAAACCGCTAGTCGATCTGAACACTAATTTGTATAGCCAAACGCTTTGTCCTATACCCCACTATGAAGTGGACACCTACTGCATTGCACTTGCATTGAAGTGTATTCAAATCCCACAAACTGCAGTTAATTTTCAGTACGTATAATCAATTTACTTACAGTAAAGTTTACTTGACTATACTGAATTTGACCAATTTTCCAACAATCATACAATTCATCCATTACGATACAGGTACAGAAACCAAAAGAAGAGGACTTTGACAGATTAAACGAAAAGATTCATAAACAAATGAACAACTTAAATAAGAGTAGCAATATGGTTTCAGAAAACTTAATAAAAGAGAAGTTAATAATCTTTACAAATGGGTTTTTCATAAATAATATTAATCTTACATCGCAAATCGAATTCTTTATCATATTTGTTAACGAGGAAAGATCTAACGAGAATTTTACGATTACCGAAAACCTTATGTACTGGATATCCGTTAAATATAAGCGTATAATACGACGCGTGTTGGTATCGGAGGTATACAACATAATGACAGGTTTCAATATCGGTATAGTAATTAACGGTACATTAAAAATTATAATCAAATAATTAAGATTTCTTCCTATATCTATGCTAATATTTATAAACTCCTGAAACTTTTATAAATACCTATCAAAGCTGGATATAACCAATGAAATTTTTTTAATAGTAAACGTAATACCTTTTAAAAAGGATATATGAAACCCAGAATATCGATGAATTTTGATGAATGAACGGTAAAAATAACTCTATTAACGATATAACTAAGTTTACGCATAATAACGCTTTGAAATGGTTTTGGAATAATAATTTGTTAACTATATAAATCGAAGGCTACGTTAACCACCCGGTACATGATATTAAAGAATAGTAATACCCTAGCAAACTGAAAGAGTACCAAAGTAACAGTAATGATAGAAATAAATGAAACTATTGGCAAAAGGTGCGCAAAGAATGAAATGCGTAATACGCGTAGGTCTATGGCGAAGGACCTGTGCATGGGAGTTGATGAATAGAGAGCTTCGAAATGTGAAATAAAAGACTGTGATTAATATCAGTTTCAGTACAAATTTACAGGGGTTTGACTTATAAATTAAAAAAGGATTTCAGAGGTTACCCCCAATTGGCAGCCGGCCACGTTAACGTACAGGTACAAAAAAAAGCTACTAGTATCAAAATAGCAGTTAAATTCTGCACAATTAAGTCAACTATACTTATAGTTAGTTAATTGTATTGACCTCAAATTGACTGCAGTTTGTGGGATTAACTGAAAGGGTAGTTTATATGGTTTCCACTTCAAAGTCAGGCATAAGCCAAAGCATTTGGCCATAAAAATTAGCGTGCAGACCATCTAGCGATCTTCGAAACTTAGATCTTACAACTCATCAATAAATTTCAATGAAGCACTAGTTATTTCGACTACAGTGATTCGAATAGACTAAATTGCAACGATAAAAGCCTACCAACATTAACCGGTTTATATTTGCTATCGATTTAATGGGATTTCTTTATTGTTTTTTTTTTTTTTGTAAACTTAGAGGAAATCTATTACGTTAATTAACAAAGGTTTCTCATTGGTCTTTCTGAGATTAGAAAGGCATTTCAATATGATTTGTAAATCTATGTAAATGACGACCGAAATGAGTGAAATAATTAATTATTTGGTAATAGAGTTAAGGGTTTCCTATACAGATATAACCACATTGATGCCTGTTATTATAATATAAGTTTCGAAAAAAGTAAGCTTATTCACATCTCTTTACGCTTAATGTATATTTAATGGATCAGGTTGCCAGTAATAATAAATTAGTCATGTTGTAATATATCCTTCTTAACTCTAATTCTAAAGGATACGATTTGTAAAAACAACTCAATGTTATTTATAAATGTGCCGTTCGAACAAAATATCAGTTTTACCTTCGAGAAGTTAATAGAAACGGTTTTAATCCCTCTCACTGAATTATTCATCTAATACTTTAATATTTCATTTCATAGATCATAATTATCATCGAGTGGGTTTGAATTTTTTACCGTAATCAATATATTGTATAATACCTCAAATTTGCATAAAGTCGCACAATTATTGTTACGAACGTATTGTTTAAAATACCGTCAATATTTTACGATGTCAAACTTGTTAATTTTGTCTTAACCAATACTATAAACCATTTTAACAGAAACTAAAGTGTTTGGTATTAGTATAGTTAGGACTATATATATAGATTAATAATACAGTAAATTTTAGATATCTACTTTTAGTCCAAGTTGAAATCGATTGGAATTCTAGAATTTCGATTTCTTAATTGCAAGTTATTATATTATTACGAAGTCAACAATTCCAACGAAAAAATATATTGTTAATTTGCGTAACTACTTTAACAAAATTTTCATTCGTTTACAAAATCAATAGATATAGGTTGTAACTCAAAGATTCTATGCCTATTTCAGATTTCAAATATAACTACAAGGTTAAAGAACAATAAAAGCCTACTTCAGCCAATTCATATTATAATTTCACGTGTCGTATAATTACTTTAATATATATTTGTCACGAAGGTCTTAGGGTAACTTAAGGCACAATTGTTTTAACAATTAGTCGTAAATTACGTCTACATTGGAATCATGTTATGTTTATTCGTGATATACTTCCTATTAATACTTTTTATTTAAATTATTGTCAATAGAACCACTAAACGTTGATTGATTTTTTAAGTTGTGGCTATTATTTAAGGATTTAAATTTTGCATCTATCATCGTATTGTTAATCGATGAAACGTGACTTTTCGCAAAGATTTTGATTGTATTGTACTATTCACTATGCAGTGACTGCTATGAAGTATTATATTACCTACTACAAAATATACCTGTGGATACCAGTGGGAGGGATCGTAATGCGGGGCCTCAGAACCTGTTCGAGCTACCCTAGCCCAATATTATCCCTCTAATCAAACTTTTGGGTGCTCCACAATTAATAAATCTGAATGCCTATAAACTGCAACCCTGGTTGGACCGTAATATACAGCCGTTTTAATCTCCATCCAACGTCCAATTGCGCTAAGGATACAACCGTCAAGGCCCTCCAAAAGAGGAAAGCCTCGTAAATTTAAAAAAGCGAGGTAAAAGCTCGTATAAAAGGTAGAAGTAGAATACGTATATAGTTACATGTAGGTGTTATAAGGTATACTATAATTGTAAGGAGCCTCCTGTATATGCACGGTAGTTTGTACGTCGCCACCCTATATAAAAAAGGCACTTAATTAATACGATCCCTAAACTTGAGACTTCCTTCGAACAAACAACAATATAACAAAGAAAAGTAAATGTTAACATATACTATTATTCCCTTTTTACCCCTTAATTAGGGTACCTATACTAACTTATGATAATAACACCTTCGTGTAAAAGTCGTATTACATATGTGCGGGCCCTGTGCGCTCAAGCGAGGAAAAAATTAGTTCCTAAGCGCGTTAAGCGCGCTCTAGGCGCMTCCCCCCCCCCCCCCCTTACCTCTTAAGCCTCTACCCCGCCTTCAACCTCTTTAACCTATACGACCAACCCCTTCCCAATAGCTAATAATAATGAATAATCCTGTACAGGTTACGTACGATCTCTGTTAATGTAAACTAGTAAAGAGGCTTATATTAGTCAAGGGAAAGAAGTAAATTACGCCTATTACATACGTATGAACTCTAATACCCCCAAATGTAAAAAAATAATTTTAACAAAAAGTAATAATAACAAAGCGTAAATGCGGGTGTATTTCCGTTAGTACTAACACCGCCACATTGTTAGCGGCTTACCGCGTTTCTATCGCAGTAAAAACGCCTTCCAGGTACCTAAACGCCTTATAATGACCCTTTTACATCTTCCTAAAAGCTGTGAAAGGCGGTGTGGTATAAATTATTACAATAGCTATGTTAACGCGATGAGTCCCCGCTACTAGAGGAACTAGAGTAAACGTAGGGAATAATAGCGACGAAACTAATAATAAGGGAGAAACCAGCTTTATCCTCAATTAACCCGTTACTCCTTCCTCCATTACCACCTTAAACCCCCCTTACATTGCTGCTTTTACCACTACCTCCAATCCCTCTCCGAGACCTATAATCTTTTCCTGTAATAAATGGGCCCACTAAGCAACGACTGTTAGATCTCTGTTAACAACTATTAAAAATTTGTTAAAAGTATAAATCCTTTAGCTTATAGGTAACACTAGTGATAATAACAATAGGTGTGTTTCTAATGGATGTTAGCTATTATTTGTAAACGTAGATAGTCATAAACCATATTTATTACCGGCGGGCGATACACGCGGTTTGAAAAACTTATAATTCAACTTTATTTATCTTTCTAAAAACATTCTATAATATAAGCTAAAACCTGGAAAGGTCTAGAGTTCGAAAAAAAAAAACTCCTTATATACGTATTATGTATCTATTCGTTGAGAGGTTTCTTAGGAACTCAAAAACTAAGCATTCAAAAATTTACCAAAACCGGGAAAGAAAATAAATAAATAACGTTATATATGTTATCGTATTAAAGACAGCTTCCGTCCGCCGTAAAAATTGAAATGTATGGAAATATGATACGAAGTTCTTATATCCGTATCTTGTCGTTGAAAACTGATATAAAAGCGTCCGAGATAACGGGGTGAAAGGTAAAAAGATACCGGATTTACGGAAATTTCCGAATTCGAGTCCAGGTTTAATTATATATGTAAAATCATAACGCTTATATTATAGGGATAGTTTAGACTTATTTTAAAGTACTACTCCTTTTCAATAACTTCGAAATAGTATCGGAGTAACGATTTTATGTGACTGACAAAGGGTTGGTTGCTTTTGAAAGGGTGGTTGAAATACCTAGCTCCAAAATATGCAAACTTATCCGCGACCTCATTCCCATCGATACCTATATTCCCTAGGCTTTATTTAACCATAATAAGATCCGAATATAACGCGAATGAGACGTGAAAACCCAAGAAAACCAATTGTAAAAAAGTGGCTGGATTGATAATTAAGCTTCATATTATAAAAGTACAATTAACTAATACCATTACCTTACCTAATATAATATACGTAACTAGTTTACAGCCTCAGAACGTGTTGAAAACGCTAAATTTGGATTTAGGTTTAATCAAATACGTAAATACTTGTCTTTTAAATAAAAGAGATAATTTAGACTTTTTCTATGCGTATCACTTTTGTTTGACCGCTTTTAGCCTTATTCGAAGTAAAGATTTAACTTCATCTAGTAAAAGTTTGATATTTATCTTAGAAATGTATAGAATACCTGTTGCCGTTACTTATGAATTTGTTCGCGACTTTGTTTCCATTGATACCTCTGTATCTAATACTACATATTATTATTACAAAGTCAACGTAGGTTTTGATGGCGGCGTGAAACCTATTAAACACCCATTAGAATAAGTTGTCTAGTTTTTTCTTCAAGTTTCAAATTGCAGAGATATTATCAACATCTGCCGTGATTTCTTTTCTAAAGACTCGGGTACCTACTTTGGAGTCCTTGAGAGATTTAATAAATTGTGTATGGAAAACGTTTGTAGTAGAGTAAAAGCCGCCGGTTCTTTTTGCAATAACTTTATCATTATGAAAGACTTTGTGCTTATATATGATGTATCTTTATCCGTTCAGTAATCATTCGAATTTATCAATAAAAACCGTAATCTAGTTCACCTTAATATGAAAGTATTAGTCTTCCATAGTGTAAACAGTTTGTTTTTTTTAGTTTACATATTTGTAAGATATTCGAAAAAACTAAGAGAAAATTGCGGCGGTAGTAGTATAAGCCGCGGAAAAGTAGATATCTCCTCATTTATTATAAATAAACGTAATTTGATCTAGTTTATTCTTCGAATCGTATGATACGGTCGTAATCGGTTATTAAAATCGGGGAGAACGTGTCAAGGTGTAATTATTATCGCGTAAAGTTAAGTAAATCGTTTGAATATATATGTAAGGTGATTGAACTGGTTTATTGTTGGAACAGTATTGCAATGGTATTGCATACAATGCAGTAGGTCAACTTTACTGTTAGTAAAGTTGACTGTACTGCATGTTTATTTCTTTGTGCGGACTTACCACATTGGGTGTAAGTCGAGTGCAGTACACTGCACTTCACTCTAAGGCACGGTCTAAGCACTTGGCTATACAATTTACAGTGCAGACCGGCTAGCGGTCTGCCAAACCTAGAACAATACATCCAACATCTGACTACTATAATACTACTGTTACTTCGAAGACCAATCGAATCGACAACGTTGCAACATCTAAGGCCTACTAACATTAATATTTGATATCAAAATCGTGCACATTACGTAATTTTTAACGACGGAATGCTAAAAAATGTTAGTATATACCGAAGAAAGAGGTATCTGAGGTTGATAGTTCTTAAGTTAATAACAAATTATAATCATTGCTATTTTAAAGCTATTTTGCTGGAGAGTAGACCAGTATCTCCAAAGGCGATAATATCGAGAAAAATTCTTATAAAATGACAACCGCCTTCACTGCGGTACCTAAAAAGATTGTAACCTGTTCTTTGAAACACTTCTAATTACAGCTTATATATTAGTTTTCAATATAAGAAGTGAATATAAATATAATGGTAACGGCGATAGTTATTTGAAGCAAATGTGGTGAAGGACCGTATCTCGTACAGGAAAAGCCCTTGTAGTGTCATTCAACTTTTTAATCCTTCGTTACACTTTTTCCAACGTATATTCTCCTTAATAAAACTCGGTTAAACTAGAACCTTTGTAGATATTACTATATACCCCTATAGCTAGTATACATAGGCCAAGTGATAGTGCACTATATTGCAAGATACACACCTGCAGAGTGTACGATGACGTGTCATGCTGCAGGCTGTACTCTTACAATATGCAAAGTGCATTATGCGTGGAGTGGTTTAGAAATGGTATTTCAGAGTACATAGTAAAAGGGTCACTGCCCGGATGAGGTTTATAACCTCTCATCCATAGTGTGTACTCTCTAAATTACTCTTTTTAACCTAACTTATCTATCTTTACTATAATACCAATTTTACTATTACTTTTTATTTATATTTACGTAAATGAAAACTTTACCAACACTGATTAATAACCGATTATATCGATTACAAATAACTAAGGGGGTAAAATACAAACCAAAGTTAAATAACTATAACGGGATGTTATAATGGTTTTAATTGTTTATATTTTAATATCAAGTTTTATAAAAACCATAAAGAAGTATGGAACTATACGTGAGCGCCGTTAAAACCCGAAGCGTAATAAGACTTTAAAATTCAGAGTAACTTTAAAAAGAACCACTTTTAATACGATATTATTAACCAGTTAATACCCTATTTATTCAAATACTCCGTTGCGTTAATAGTTAATATGTTTTGGAATTTTAAACGTACCAAAGTACCTTTTAAAAATCTTCTTATTACATATTAAGTTATGTAAGCTGAGACTACCAAGTTTCAAACCCCTTTATTATAATACACCTAACCTCAAAATAGCATTTAAACTGTTTACGAAACCAAAAAGCGTTTACGAATATAATATTCACGTCGTTCGCGAATTTTAAAAGAGTTTACGGGCATAATACCCATACCGTTCCTAACTACTAAGAGCGACTACAAAACAACAATCCAAACCATTCAGTAAATACAAACCAAAACCTATACATTGGATCATATAATGTACCTCCCTATATTCATATTTTCTTTCCTTTTTTTTTACTTTGCCTCTCTAACTTTCTACGTTCTCTCTATATTATATATTTAAAGTTTAATACTTACGACGTTCAAGTTTTCCTAGCCGCTTAATTATTATAACGTTAACAAACATTAACAAAACTAATTTAAGACGTCTTACTAGGTTATAATTACGTTTATCTACGTATTATTAAATTTTATTTGTATTAATTAGTACTAGATATCTTATTTCGTTTGTATTTAGGTATTTCTATGCCTTTTTGAAATATTAAACGTATTTATATTCTGATTACGACGGGAAAATAATAATTTAAACCACTTTAACATTATTAGTATACGTAGAATTTTCCTACCCAATCGTGATTATTGCCTCGTTAATAAAGAATGGAGTAAAAGTTGATGAATATATAGAGTACCTTTTTACATACATTTCTTTTCGCGGTAATATTTTACAATATTTGGACTTTAACCAATGAATAACAAAATCGTACCATTAGTAGAGGATTTGGATCCTTTTATAGCGAATACGTGTATCATTAATGTAATATTCAACTATTATAGCGGCGAAATTGACGGATGCTACTTTTTTAACGATTTTAAAAAGAATTTTTCGGATTAGATGCCAGATATATAGCGTGTAGTCGATAGTTCGATTTCCAAAGTACTACGAAAACAATTAAGAAGTAAAGCTCTTAATACGATCGTTAGAAATAATAGCCGTATTACAAATGCTTTATTAGTAATAGTCTAGTTAAAATAAATGTTAAAAGAGATAAACGTTAAAGTGATAAAAGTTAAATTTATGAAAAAATACTAGTTAAAAAAATATTAAGAACGCTTGTTTAAAATAACGGACCGGGAACGAAAAGAGCTTTCGTAATTGGAGAAAAGCCGTTTAGTAAGGTTGAACGCTCGTCACAAAGTAGAGATGAAGTTGGAGAAATCGACGGAATAGAAGAAGGCACCGTAACGATTATCTATAATAAGGGTTAAATATAAACCCTTACCGAAACTCGATTTTAAATAAAAAAATAAGATTTTACTCCGGATGTCATTAATTCCTAGCTTAACTACAAAAAATACGGCCAGAATATAAAGACTACCTCGTTTTAAAAAAATAATAGTAAACGATATAAAACGTTAATACGTATCCTATCAGCCAATACCTATTAATTACGACCCCTACCGTAAGTTTTTACCGCATCAATTTCCTATTATTGAAAGAGACTCTATAAAGCTTATTAACTTTGCTATATTTGGGGATAAAACCTAGAATTACAGCGGGAAATTATACGATGTATTCGATAATATGATACGTGTTATACTTAATATGTATAGAAAACTAGATATCTAATTATTCCAATTTCACAATATTTTACCCGTTATATTATTTAGGTAAGTAAAGGAGTGATAAATGTACCACTTCATGTATGTGGATCCATTTGTAAAATATAATAATTGCCTGAAATCACATTTAGATACATAAATTAACCACAAACTTTACTATAATAACTGAACTTGTACGACCTGAGAATTAATGAAAAACCAGTAAGAAAACACTAATAAAACCCTATAAAGCATATTCATGACCTTATTATCTAAGTTCAAAAAGTGTCAGGAAACCCTTGAAGCGGAATATGAAAGTAATAAACTGCTTATTCAAGTAATAATTAAAGTATATCACGAAAACCTAAATTTCGCCTTCATATTATTTAAACCCAAAAAAAAACTTGGATGCTTTTTATATAAGTTTTAAAATATTACTTAAAACTTTTATACGTCGACAGGTGAGTCTCGGATTAGCATTTGTAACCGATAAGACGAAAGGCGAAAGATATATAACTAAAGCAAACCTCATCAAAACCCTTTACTATGTTTTGAATCGAAGGTTTAAAGTGTACTTAAAGCAAAGTGAATTCCCTCAATACAATTACCAAAAAGAGAAATAATAGGAAAGGAACCCAGGAAATAAGAGACAAGGTAACTGATACTAAAGACGATCTTATAGTTAAGGACGAAACGTACTACGATTAAAATAATACCTACGAAAAAGTATACGAAGCCCTATAGGCTTACGAAAACGCTATATCTTATATGGTAAAATCGGCTGTTAGTTTATTAATCACCCTGTTTACGAGTAACTTCGGATTAAATGATAGGTTTGAGCCGATTACATATTTAAAGACCGTATAAAAGCCTATTTTACAACATATGTAACCGAATACGAAGGTATAAATGACGAATTTTACGTTTACCCTTACGAATACACCTCTGGAGAAAACGACTTTAAAGGTAATAATACCTACTTAATATCCTAAAACGATAAAAAAACCTATCGCATTTTATTCAGCTTATAAAACTTATTCTTCCTACATATTATAGGCCTAGACTACGTAAACGGAGTGCTAGACACCCACATAGCGTTCCAATTTACGTTTTTAGGCAAACACGATAACTAATTTTAAGGTATTATGTCTAATATTATCGTGACCGAAATCTTAACGGTTGTAAAACGATAATTCGACGCGTTTATAGTAAAATTTCCAAAGTTTTAGCTCGACCGAATAGGAAAACATCGAAAGTATTGGTAGGAATTAGACGTTGCAACGTTGTCGATTCGATTGGTCGAAGTAACAGTAGTATTGCATGGTCAGATGGTGGATGTATTGTTCTAGGTTTAGTAGAACGCTAGCCGGTCTAAACTGTAATTTTTATGGCCAATTGCTTAGCCCATGCCCTAGAGTGAATTGTAGCGTATAGCACTCGACTTATATCCAATGAGGTTAGTCTCCACAAAGCAATACACTTGTAGTACGGTTAACTTTACTGACAGTAAAGTTGACCTACTATACTGCATAAAATACTATTTCAACACTAGCAGCTTTTTAGTTTATGCGCACACGTTAGTGTGGCTCATTAATCCTTTCCGGTTGCCATTAAATTGTCTATTTGTCAACTAACCAGACCCTTTTTAATTCCAGTTTACTTTCATACTAAATTGCACCCGATTGCATGTAAATTAACCATATTTGGCTTTAATTGCGCCGTTACCTCAAAGGGCCAAGTTTATCAACTTTCATAAAAAGTTTTTTTCGCCACAGCCTTTCGCAAACTTAACTATGCCACTTAAATAAATCATCATTATTAATCCCCTAGCAGTTTTTCAATCTGCCAGAAAATCCCTATTCGCCGTCACGTAACTTAAGCTTTCCCGGCGGCCTATTTACGTAGCCCTCGATACGAACAGTTAACCTATTGCTATCTATAAACCTTTCCAGGGCTTTGTTTAGCAATATTTTTGTCATAGAATTAGCAGAGTTATTTTTGTTATCGATTTATCGAAACTCCTTAATTTTCCACCCTTCGTAGGCTTCACGGAGTGCTATTACGTTGATTATGAGGGGCTTTTTACTAGTAGTTTCGAGTTTTACAAGGCACACAAAAAGGCTCCTTAAGTTAGTAAAAATTACCACCAGGATATGAGGAATCCATAACTACTTAATAATATAGTTAAGGGTATTTTACAGTACCATGCCTATTTTTAAGCCCGCTATTATGCCATAGACTTTCGATGCTAATACGTTTCCTATATTTCTTTTTCACTTAACGGAAAACTAGTGAATTATATTCCTGATAATGTTAAACTCACTTTTCCGCCTATTTTTGTTAATAAGGGTTATTAAAAAGTCCATTTGTAAATATAAATCGGTGTTATTTAGAAAAGACCCATCCGTGAAAATTATTAACTTAACCTTTGAAAAGTAAATTGACACCATATTGATTCCGCGATCCAGGTTCTGCATTTGCCATTCCAACCTTTTATTTAGTCGATTAAAGTCTTTATCCGTTAGTATTTATACTTATGTCGTAATAAATGAATCGAAAAATGCTTTCGGTTGGCATAAGGTGGTAATATGACTACTCCGTATATGCTATTTCAAATACTGGTAAGCTCTGGCTTCCTTGGTCTTGTCAATTATGATAAAAATAACGCCCTAACCCGGTTAACGAAAGTTTAGGCTGGTATTAACACTAAATATACGGATTAACAATTTATTAAAGTCAAATTAATTGTTTTCCGTTAACGTCGTTACTGACTTACATTTTTAAAACTTAGAGTCTTCGATCGCTTAATTTTTTAGTATTACAACACTGGTTATTTCGATAAAAAGTGTATCGTTCGTTTATATTCCTATTATACTAAAGGCCTTCTTTCACGTTATTAATAAATACGGATTTTATGTTAAAAACTTTATCTCTAAATAGGATTCAAAGTGCGACTAATAGGTTAGGAATTAATAAATACCTATTTTAACTAATTTATATAGTGGTTTAACATATTGTATTACCTTTCCTAATGAGTAAAGAATACGTAACTCCTATAATAGTTTTAACAGTATAATCCTTTAGAAATCCATTATTAATTATATATAGCCTTATATAATATCATAGCTATTGAGTGTAAGCTTACCTTTAAACCTAATTAACAAACCTACTAGTAAGATAACCACCAAACACTAATTAATCTTTTAAATCGTTGCCGACTACGTTAGGATTTAATCCTTGCCTTTATTGACGTTTCTTTAAACGATTGATCGTAACTTTTCGTAAAACCACCCCGTCGTTTTACACTTAACCTCGTAAATAATCCTCGATTTCAAGATCGTAACATTTGGGTTTTAGAAATTAAAGTCGGTTTTCAACATAAATTATATAACACCTTAAATTAATAAGCTGTCGATTTCGACTTTATCCCTTTCTTTAAAAAGGTTGCCGAAAATTTTAATAATCCCTTATACCCTAAACTTTAATATCAAATTTTGTCATTCTTTTCTCTTTTATTTATCCAAATAGTATTATAAATTCGGCCCGATATATATTTATCCTCTTTAACGATTTCCTTTCTTTTTTTCGGGGGTCGCCTGCGCCGACAACGTTCTATCGGCTTATTAATAACAAGTAAAAGACACTTGTATTAACCTATTCGCTTTATTAAGGGGGCTTAAAAGTCTTTATTTTTATTAACCCTAATGTAAGGCTTAACCTAAATAATTCGAAAGGATATAAGGCTTTTAGCAGTTTTAACAACTACTTTAAAGTTTGTAATACTTAATATTTTATATAGCTCTTTTCATTTTCCTAGCTCTTGATATACAATAACTTCACTTTATAGCGGTAAAGTAAGTACTTTGATTGTTAAAGGACTGTTACTGATATTAATGGCGTTATTAATTTAAAGGCGTGCCGATTCCCTTTGTAATTCCCTTAAAGCTTTACTATAAGCTGTAACACGTTTTCAAGTATTTGCCGAAAGCGGAGATTTAATCGTTAGGTGTAGGTACGCTTTAAAGACTAGAAGCATTCACACTAAGCCATCAGGTCCTACGGTGTTATTAAAGCCTTTTACTGCTATTTGTAAGCGTGCCTTCGGATTTTTAAAGCTTTTAATTTCCAACGTAAGGATATTATACCCTTGGAGAAGTAGGGAGTATGCTCTTTTAACCTTTTCAATTATTTAGTAGGCTTTTATAAGTATCTGTTTACATTAAATACCTATTATTTTGGCATCTTTTTAAGACTTCGCCGCCGTAAAGTTAGTATTAATATCGTAAACGAAGACGTCAGATGAATCTAGGTACGTGTCAATTTATAACATACTTAACATATTCCACATATCTTTTGCTGAAAGGGATTTTAGAAATTTAGCTTTATAAAAGAAAGTTACGAAATCAACGACATGAAAAATAAGCTTTTTATATAAGTAAAACATATTAATGAAGATCTCGTAATTAAAGTTCTTGTCGTTTTTTATATAAAATTAAATATTCGGAGGGTTTAAGTATACGTTTAATAATGGTAACAAAACCTTTTAATAACTTCCAAGGCAAAGTATTCTACATCTTTATACCCTACTAACTTTGAGACTTTATATAGTCTGTTAATAGCTAAGCGGTTGAAACATCGGTATAATTAACGTATCTCTGGTTCCAGTAGGTTTAACACCATTATTTTCGGATTTTAAAAATAAAACTATACATACCCCTACTTAAAGATAAGTAAAAACCTGTAGCTGTTTTTAACCAGTTCGTTTACGTTAATATCTACGTTAATGTCAAGGGTTTTTATATCTTTTAAGTAAAGTTAAAAAGTGGTAAAGGACTTAAGGATATAAAACATAATTGCTTTTATAATATTTTAAACTATCGTTATCCCTAATAACGATAGTTGTTCACCTAAGTTAAAGTTAATTTTAGCTTTATCCGTATCGTAACGATTAATCTTAGTGGCTATAGTGTTTTCCCTCTGTAATGCTACATACTACGAATAACCTCTTATTGAGTACCTTATTTCCTTTATATTTAATATAATATTTTGAAACGTATTATTCATGTAACAATCGCGAAGGTTAAAGGTATATGAGGGATTAAGGGTATAATTAGGGTAAAGGTAAGAGTTTTTACCTCCTAAACGATATAAAGAGGCGTAGTCAACTAACTACTGGGTTACTGTACCAAAAGCAGTATTTTTGTGTTACTTAATTTATTTAGGAGCATTAGTATTAATAGGCTTATTCCCCTCAAGGTTTATAACCTGGTTTAAGTATTCCTATTTAAAAGTGGTGGGGTATTAGATGTAATACATTACCCTTCTATCATTTTTCTTAGCGGGGGAATATTGAATTCATTCACAACTAATTTTACTATAAATTTAACATGTTTCACCATTATCATGATGGTAGTATTGACGGTCAACATGTTCGCTTGTATCTTGTTAACGACAACGTGGATATTACTTTAAATCCGGGGCCGAAATTAATAAGCCAAACCTTAAGCGTTATAGGCATCCGTACTTACGGTCGATGTAATTAATTACCGCAAGGTCTTTTTTATCCACGTTAAGGAATTTCCGGCTTAGGGGGTACATATTAAGCGAGTTTTGTATACGTGTTACTATAGTGGTAAACGAGGAACGCAACTAGTTAAAAAAGCTTTCGTAAGTGGCATTTAGGCGTCATAGAGCATATTCGAATTTTCTAACGCTCGTAACTATTGCCCGTACCTACTCGAGAAGTGTCACTTTACTAACATGTGCCTTTTCTATTACTCTTTAACATATTATCAGCTTATTAAACATCTGGTTAAAAACATCTATTAGTAATTCCTCCTCTTTCTTTTTTACTATTATTATAGTCTATCGCATGATAGCCTAGTTTATATGGAATTACGCGAGGTGGATGTCGTATTTGAAGTAGTCTTTTATTACATCGTAAATTTCGTGAAACATGATAGCGTTCTTTAAAAAATTTAAATAGTAGTTTTTGGCGTAACCTGTAAGGATTCCCGAAAGCAGTAAGTAAAAACCAAAAGGTGGAACCTTTATTTACTTGCAAATATTCAGAAAAAGAATTATATTGGTGTCGAAAAGGTTATAAGGCTTCCCGTTATACTTTTTTAATGTCGTCGTAGATCTCACGGAAATCCGTTATAAGTTTGTAATTAATGTTAATTATTTTAATAGGTTTTGGAAAAAGGTTACGATAATTATCCTAGCGTTAAATAATATTTCCTAGTGGTTTAAACCTTGTGACTTCCGAAATATGGTGTTAAAAGTAATTGCCAGTCGCATGGTCCGAAGGGTAAAGTCTCATAGTAAAACCTATGGTAAGTTTACACGCGTAGACGAATTTAAAGGAGAAAAGTTTTTAAGGTTTTTAGCGATTAATCAATAAAGGGTAATAAATACATAATGGTTTTAGGAGGCCTAACGATATTGTTTAATGAACTGGTATAAAACTCCAACGTCAATACCTTTAACTGCATAGGCGATCGCTACTTTATGTGCCGTACTACTGCTAAAAGCGTATTCTGCACTATTACGTAGAAGTACTAAACTACCGAGCATGTTAATAGGTTCTTTATCGCTAACATGTAAAAAGGCTTAATTTATCCAAAGGTAAGTTAGGGGTCCTCTAAAACGTATATATAGGCATTAGGATTCCTTAATTCCTTTTCCTTTTCCTTTTCCCTAAATACCTTAAGGATTAGGGTTTTAAGGGCAGTCTTCCTATTAGGATAATTTTAAAAAGATGTTTACTAGTCCCACTGGTATCTTATTAGGAATATAGATACCACAACGTGTGACCTTTTTCTTTAGTTTGGCCTTAACCCCGCGTTAAATTATCTTTCACATATTAAAAGTCTAATAGCTAAAAAACTCGCGAAAGTTTTGAAAAACGCGGGTGCCGCGGCCAAATTTGTCCCTGACATCAGTTTCGAGAATGTACTAGCTAACGTAGTTGGTCAGGTAAGCCTTATTACAGGTTTCGTTAACGTTCGTAGTCTAAAGTTATTCGTTATAAAACTTGGTAAAAACAGTTTCGAGCGATTTAATTACTTCTTTCTTGGTGGGATTAGTGATAACCATAAACTAAGAGTTAGAGGCAGACATTTTGACAAGAGTGTCAGCGAAAAACTTGGTGATCTTGTGCGTAGAGATTTGGTGTTTTGGCGTAGGGTCGTGTAGGGACTTGGTGATTTGGCAAAAGATTGTGTAACGTGGTTTTTTTAGTGTAGCTTGGTGTTTTCGTTTAACGCAGCGAACTTGACAATTAAAGTGACATGAAAAGTGAAAAGAGTAAAGTAAGGAAAAGGTCTGGTATAAAAGGTAAGGTCAGAGGTCGTTTATTGTTGATGAAGGTCAAAGGTTATTGTTTTGGCGTAAGGACTTGGTCGTTTTTGCAGTTATAACACCCATAGTAGTACTGACTTAGCCATTTACTAACTTGCCGTACTTTGAAACTTCTAATAGTCAATCTCAAAGTCTTTAAAAAGAATCAATCAAGATTTCTTAATGTTTTCTATAATGATATCGTCGCTAATTTCTAAATTGCTGTTGTAAACCTACCACAACCAGAAAGTCTTCTTTATTTTCCTACTATTAGAAAACTATCAAGGTACTAATAGAGTCCCTTCACAATAATTTTTCCTCTACCTTAACAGTCGTTTGACTTAAAACGTAACCAGAAAGTAGTTTCTTCTTTTACTTAGCTTATCTGTGCTTAATCTAGCAAACAAACACTAATCAGTATTGGTAAGCCTTAGACGCTGCAACGTTGTCGATTCGATTGATCGAAGTAACAGTAATATTACGTAGTCAGATGGTGAATGTATTGTTCTAGGTTTAGCAGACCGCTAGCCGGTCTGCACTGTAATTTGTAGGGCCAATTGCTTGGCCTGTGCCCTGGAGTAAAGTGCAGCGTACTTCACTCGACTTACAACAAATGCGGTAAGTCTCTACAAAGCAATACACTTGAAGTACGGTCAACTTTACTGACAGTAAAGTTGACCTACTACACTGCATGTAATACTATTCCAACAGAAATATTTTATTTAGTAATGGTAAAACGTTTTCCTTTGGGACGGTCGTTGTAAATACGCGATTCGAACTAGTTAAATTGTACGTAATGGACTTTAAAACGCTATTTTTTCTCTTATTATCTAATACAAATAAACTTGGAGATGAGGTTCGAAATACGACTAACCAACTTATCCGCGCCTCGGATAACGTATCCGTACCTCTCTGGCTTAAGTTCGGTTACTTGTGGTTTTTCCTCGAAACACGTATAGTTAATATTATTTACTTAACATAACCGAAATTATGGATATTGTACTGCTAATTCGGATACCTGGTTGTAAAACGCCTTTTACAACTGCTTTTTGCCTCAAGTTATACGGATATAAAAAAGACGTATTTGAAGTTATTGAAAAGTTGTGTTATAAGTACCAGTTATATTTACAAACTTTAAGACGGTTGAAATTCCGTTTTTTGAATGAAGTGGACTTTAGTTACAAGGTGATTATTAATATTATATATTTAAATAACTAACTATTACTTTACACCATCAATGCGGTAATATTATTTCGGGTCTTCACATTTAGACGGAGTACTTTCGATATAGATTGTTATAACCATTGAAATTATTATTTTTTTAAATGTTTATCTAGGGCCCCCGAACTGGATTACATATAATTTTCATACGGGCTTCGACTTTATGTAATAGCGTACTAAGGTTAGGATCACCGATGGCGAATATAAATAAATACTAGTAAAAGTACTATAAGGTATTAACAAGTGTAAAAGGTATCATGGATAGTTTAAAAGGGTTCATACGGTGTTATCTAAAAAGTTGAAGGGTAATGATTTTAAGAAATTGATCATTTAAATAACGATTAACGTCGTTAACAATACTTTCGGCACCAGTAAGCTTATCCCAACGTTCCTTGTTTTTAGTATTTAACACAGTATTTATATAAACTTTATACTATCGTTAACCACAGTGTTAAAGGCGAATATTGTAGCGAAATCCATAGTATTATTACGTTTTTTATGGGTTAAAAACAATGTTTCCAAAACGTTAGCTATAAGAAATAACCTACGTCAAATGGCGTTTTTAACCTATCATTATAATCCGAGGTCCTAGTTTGGAGGATTGAGGACAGATAGATTAGCACTTTAAAGATTAATGGTTTTAAAGGTTATGATATACTTATAAATTTTCTAAACGGTACGAGTTCTTTTCGCTAGACGATGGTACGAAAGTATAAAGGAGATATAGAAAGGAGCGGTCCAAAATTGTAATCCAACCAAAACTATCGACGGAACATCCATTTAATAACGAATTTAAGCCGCTTTTAGTTTTAACCCCATTTCCGGATCGTATTTATATACCGTTTTCATTAGACGAAAGTGGTTCGCTTATACTAACCTTATTAACAACTTATTTTTGTGGTCGCCTTTTTAGCTCGAAAACTAAAAAACGCCCCAAAACCTTTATTATAAACTTTCTTAATACTTAAAGGGAAATAGAAAATTGTAAACTTAGCCTAAAGCTTTGTTACGAAGGTATTATTATTACTATAGGCGCTCTGTTCGAATAATTTACCTAAATAGAAGTCTTTGCCTTAATCGACCAAGGCGTTTTTCGCTTTAGACGATTCTATCCAAAGATTAACGGTACCTATAGGATTTCTTTTACTCTTTTCGTATACGAAATCAAGGATAAAACCGGAAAACCATGAGAAAAAAACGTCTGGTTATAAAAAGTTATAACGACAACGGTAAAAAATGATTTAATAACCTAGTTGCCTATCTTTTAACGAGCTAACCACCGTTTGATTTTTGTATTGATAACTTTCTTTAATACCTTTCATAACTTATATATTGAACTTTGTAATATTATGTAAATTTATACCAAATTGAAGAAGCGGTTGAAATAACGTATTTACGCCAATATACCTATAGATTTCAAAATACACCATCTAACTCAAACAATCTTACGTATTATAAAACCGTTTTATGATTTGGTTCAAATTAGTATTTACTAGTATAATACCTATTTAAGGTAATATGAAAAACCGCTAGAAATAACTAGTTTAACTTTCGACCTGTGTCTATTAATATAAATAGCTTGTTTACCGGCTTCATATTAAATGGTATTTAAACGGATAATATATTAATATTATATAACGCGTTATTATTCGTATCTAAAGAGAGGAATCTTTTGGAGGCAGGCCTCAAGGTAAAACCTAAGACGTACTTCAAAGAAAACTATATAATCAACTTTAATAACGTTACTATTACTCTTTGAATCAGCGTTTTGATCTTTGTATAAAAAGAGTAATTGGATAAAGTCGCCCTTATCGTTTTACACAACGTAAAATGTATCAACAAATATAAATGCCAAAGTGCAGGTGGCATTTATATTTCTTTAATAATATAACTAAAAACAGTATTCAATATTTCGGTCGCTGCGTAACATTTAATCCCCCTGTGAAACAATGTATATAAAGTGTTTAACAAACACTTTATATGGAAAATATACAATTTAAAACACAACTTGCAATTTTTACCGTTAGATATACGTATTATAGAGCTGTTTATTTTTATCAACGGCTCTCTAGCTAATAATAAAGATTACTGTTCGTGAACAAACTTCGTTTTAGTTTTTAGTAACGAAATATCAGCTCGAAACGGCTTTACGCTCCGTATAAACATTATTTATCAAAGCTTTATCAGGTATAAGCGGGTAGCTTGGAATATACTAGCCACAAAAATTCATAATATCGTTAAAGGTTTTTATTCGGAAATTATTATAATAATTACCATCCGAATAATAACTTTTAACCTTAGTTTACGCTTTGTACCTCTCCGTTATATACATTGATTTATTTTCGCTTTAAAAATATATTGTTGAACTTGATATTACGAATGAAAACCGTGTGATAATTTGCAATATAACTTTACGCGAATCATATAAACGTAGGGAAATCGAGGAAGCGTAGTAAATCAATGGAAAATTCAACCTAACAGATGAAAAAATTAAAGCTACCCCAAAATAAATATTGAAAATATTAATATCAATAAGTATATTATTTGTTGAATTTATTAAAAATGTTTTACGACCCCAATAGGCCTTTAAACTACTTTTACAGATTTAAAGTGGTTCGATACCTACTATTTGAGCTGCTTCCCTAATTATGTTACGGTCCGCGACTTATACTTGTACCGGTGTTATAAACTTACCTTTTTTGAATGTGTTATTTTACGCCGCTTCCGAAATACCATCAAATTTTGTTTTATACGACTTAACCTTACCGAATTTCCCATTTTCCCACTTCATTTAAATCTATCATTTTGCGCTGCTTCCGAATTACTATCACTTTTCATTTTATATATTTCAGCCCTATTAAGTATTTCACTATTTGATCTTTTTTCATTTAAATTTACGATATTATACCGTTTTTAATATTATATCCTTTTGTATTTTATGTATTTTACATTCAATTTATTATATGTATTACGATTATTTTTGTAATAAGTTATAATATTACTATATAAAGTACTATATTATAGCCGGGCGCGCCGGCCTAGCCGTCAAAGACAGCTAATAACTATTAAAAGAAGAGGAAAGGGACAACGCCATCGCATATTTACTATCTTTCCCATTGACCTCCTCCTTTTTATTAGAGTTATCGCTATTACCGTTATCGACGCCACCACCGGCACCAGCAAGGAGGTGGCCCCGCACTTTAGGCCGTATGCTTTTGGACAGAGGCACGAAGAGGTTTTTACCCTTCTTATAACGATACAAAATAACATCATCAAACTCGCCTAAGTAATATATATGTAAGCCCTAATTTTAGGTAGTGATAATAGCTACCAACTGTTGAGTCCGTCATTCAGCGCATACTATTAATTAGTATTGGTTTATTCTAATTATCTACGACTGCAGTTATTTTTCAGAGTGACCGAATATTGCCTTTTTAAAAGGGGGTTTTAGGGATCGGTTGAAACTTACCATAAAGTCGGCGAGCGCGTAATACGGCTGCAATTTACGATTTCAAAATTAATAAAACGGGGGCGCACCCGTTAATAATCCGTTTATAACGGTAATAACGGGCCGAATAACCCCCGCCTTCATAGCAATCGCCAATAAACTTACCCGCAGTCACGGATGCTATATACAGCATATAAGATGTATCTATTAACGGCTTAGGGTTAGGAATCCAAGTACGCTGCTTTAACGCTTTACGAATTAAAAAGACTTCGAGATTTACCTTAACAATACGAAGCTCGAGGCGGCGAAACAGGTCCTCTTAGTACTCCTTATTTTCAAAAACATTAAAAATATATAAACAGGTGTATTTAGGGAATACAAACCGTGAAGAAGTTTCATAAGGCTACGTTTACGGCGCTAAAGGGTTCCCGCGAGTAAGGGAGTTTTTACCGCGGGGAAAGGGTAAAGTTTATAACCTTAGGAGCCCCTTGTTCCTCCCCTTAGAAGCTGGGGGGAAGGGGGAGGAGGAGAGTGGAGAAGAAGGGGTAGTGGTTTTGGCGACGGAGGCGACAACAGTGGGGTTTGGTAAAGCCGGGGGAGAGGCAGCGGTATCAGGGCATGGCAAGACGGGGGAGGGAGGCGGCTATAAATGAAATGATACCCGACGAGGGCGGGTTATTAGTGATGGTAGTGGTGTTAGCGGTAGCGGTACCGGAGGTGGCGGCTGCGGCGCGGCGAAGCTTACGCATTAAACGATGCCTTACAAACCTGTTTTCACACAATATCTATTTAAAGGTAAGGTAAGTATATAGGTATTAGTCGAGTAACCTACTTATTGGAACGGTTTAAATTAGTTAATTGAAATAAAGGTTACGTTAGGTGGAAATAAGGATTCGTAAAATCTTTGAGTACGCGCCTTTAAAAGAGAAAGAAAAAAGTTTTACTTAAACTAATAACGATGCATTTTTTTATAATAACTCAAAATACATAACGGCGTAATTAACCTTACTTTATTACCCTTATAACATTGACGCAACTACATCCCTGTTGAAAACAATAAAGAAGGTTATTAATAATTATGTTGCTACCGATTAGCTATACCAATTAAACTTTTTATAAAATTACTACTATAGCCAGAAATTACTCATTCGAACTTTTATATTTGTTACTATAACCATACTATTATTGTAAAACCTATTAATTCGATCCTTTGTATTTGATACTATAACTACACTATTATTATAAAAGCTATTAATTCGAACCTTTGTATTTTGTATCGTAGCTATACTGTTATTATAAAAGTTACTAACTTAGATCGTTATAAATTATACCATAACTATATTGTTACTAGGAAAATACGTATACTGAACGGACTCGTTATCATAATACTGTCGCTACTGGGTTATAGGTACGGTATATAAAAAAGAAAGCAATGATTACCTATGTGGATATTAATATATACCCCTAAAACTAGTATATATATGCTAAGTGGTAGTGCACTATATTGTAAGATGCACTCTTGCAAAGTGAACGATAACGTATTACGCTGTAGGCTACACTCTTGCCAGGTGCAAAGTGCATTATGCGTGGAGCGGTCTAAAAGGAGTATTCTAGAGTGCATGGCAAAAGGGCCACTGCCCGGATGAGAGGTTCATAACCTCGCATCCATGGCGTGCACTCTCTGAATGTCTCTTTCTAACCTATCTCATCTATCTTTACTACAATACCAATCTTACGATTACTCTTCATTTACATTCACGTGAATAGAGACTTTACCAACAACCTTAATTACTATATATGAAAAATCTCAATATTGAAAAAATGATTTATAAATGGATGTACTGGCTTCGTAGCGGATGAATAAATATTTTTATTTATAAAACTTTTTGCAGGTAGAAATAAGGTATTATAAAGTATATTGAAATTTTTTATCCTTTGTAACAGTTAGGTAAACTTGTTGGTATAGTATTTCTTCGCTGGTTTGTATATGAATTATTACTTGTTAGTAAAATATTAGTTTGTTGAGTATTTGATTAAGGGGGTACATTCTTTTCCGAATCTTTTTTGTAATTTCATATGAAAAATTACTGGATTATATTTCAGTTTATATATTATTAGGCGAGGTAAATATCGTGTTAAAGATAAATTTTAATACTATTACGATTTTTTGAGATGACAAATAATTCGTAAACTATCTTAAGTTACAGTTTTCTTCTTATACAATGAAGATACTGGGAAATAGCGAGTGGAAAATTGGCAATTTAATCTTTATCCGGCGGTAAATATTAAATAACGGACGTAATTTGTCAGCCAGGCGGTTATATGTCTTACCGTCATATTTCTTATTTTCTTTTCAGATTTTAACGAATATAGTAATTTCCGTGTAGTTTGTATATATTATAGGGATATCTCGAGAGGGAAAAGTGATGTATTGGTTGTAAGGATGTTTGGAATTCCTTAACAAATATTGGAGAAAGTATTAGTATTGGTGGGTAAAGTAGTTACTTTAAGTAGAGTTTAGAGTGAAAACCGAGTAGTTGTATCGATAGTATATTAACGTGTAAAGTTTTTTTTTTTCAAGTTAGTTTTCTGAATTTCAATGTATTAAGTGGCTGATATGGAGGGTAATTGAGGATTCCGCGGTGAATTTGGTGATAATCCTTTGAGTGTTAGAGAGTTCGCTAGGGTTCCCATTTAATGGACTAGTGGATTTAAGGGCTTATTTTACGCGAGTCAATTGATTTCTTACGAATAATAACATGTTCCTATTGACAATTTTGCATAAAAGGGGTTGAAGAATTTATTTATGTTTGAGTACGGCTTCATGAACCTTTGTAAAGGAAAATAGGAACGTTGTTGTTAATAATACCTTTGCCTTTACCCATGTCTTTAAAGATCTATTAGGTATTTTTGTCAATGGCGTATTCGTAGAGTACGTTTGTCAGATTTTTTTCCCTCTCTTTTGTGGCCGGAAGAGTCATACTTCAGCTATCTAACTTAATTCTTATTCTTGTTTTGACTTATTTATTCATTTATTTTCATGTATCTAAAATTTATTGTCCAGATTAATTTGAAAAGTTACGAAATACCTTCAATCTTTTATCGAATCTGGTGGGGTTTGAATTGAAGATAAAGCGGTCGATTGCATTGGTAAAGTGTTGGAGGGTTAAGTTTTGGTCGGCGTTCATAAACTAGAAGTCTTTATTGTGGTGTTCTAAGACGATAAAGCCGAGGTTTTAGACTACCCTTTTTGAACTGGATTGTTTATAGTATCAATTACGGCGTGTTTTGAAGCTATTTTAACTAAAATTAAAAGGTGTAGGGGAGGAAAGAGTGGTGTAAAGGGAAGTTAAGCCATAGGTTTGCCGTTAATATTGTTATTTGTTAAAAGCTATGAGACTTAGTCGTTCTTGCGATTTGAAATTTTTAGTACTAATACTCGTAATATTAATAGCCGAAATAATACTGACTTCGCTGTTTTCTAACTTAACTATCTTAAAGACTTTCAACAGTTAATTTCAACATTCTTAAAATTGGTTTGGTAAATATTAGTTGGTGTTTTTAATGGCGATACCGATGTCTGCTCTTGAATTACCACTATAACCGATACAATTTCAAGGCTTTTCTTACTTAGTGTCACGAAAAATAACATAGTATTGTAAGTTCGGTTCGCAAAAACCTTTCCTTTGCTTTACCTAAATAAAATGTAACTAGAAATCTGAATCTTTTTTTACTGATTTTATCTATACTAAACCTACTAGAAATTAATCAATATTAGTAGGCCTGCCTTTTAATAATGAGCATTTATCATTGAAAAATATCTCATTCGAATCTCTGTGATCGAAATAGCTGGTACTGCGTTGAAAGTAATGATATGTTACTTCTAAATTTAGTAGACCGCTAGCTAGTATGCATGCTAATTTGTATGGCCAACTACTTTGGCTTGTACACAACATTGAAGTGGGCACCTTCTGCACTAGATTTACAGTCAATCCCAAAAACTGCATTCAATTTGCTATCAGTATAATCAACTAACTTTAAGTATAGTTAACTGAACTGTACTGCAATTGACTGCTATTTAAACAGTAAGTATTTTTTTGATAAAACCTTAAACGCTGTATTTTTTATATGAAGTAATCCTATAAAAGGAAGTCGAAGGTTTTTTATATGTTAAGTTAAATAATTAACGCAATTTTTCTCTTTGTTGGAGCGGATTTTATATTATAGGTTCAGGATATTATAAGGTTTAAAACGAATCGTCTAAGTATTTCCCCACAGTATTCGTTATTAATTAAGTTCTGAATAGTAAATATTTTAAAAAAGCTTACGAGTTTCAATATGGTTTAAGTCTTTTAAGTATACTGGAATTAAAGCTAGAAACATTTATAAACAGGGTTATAATAGGTATTGGTTACCTAGTTTAAATATTATTAACATTTTCAATTATCGTTATACTTGTATAAAAACCTTCAACCGCAAATACACATTGTAAAATGTGTGAAGACACCTTATTATGGATTTTCATCCCGTTCTAAATATACGAATTATTATGTTATCGAGCCTAATCTATATACTTCAAACGTTAATAATACTATAATGTGCCGTCTCATTAAAAATATCGGTACCTTACCAGACAATGTACTTAGATTCATCGTAATCATTGAGAATATTGTTTACTATATCTTTATCCGTTGAAAATCTATCAAAAATATCTTTTGTAGGATTTGAGTTTATTAGCGTATGTTGAAAACAAGGTATATATTTATTTTAAGTAAAAGGATTCAAAGTAGAGAGAGACATCTGTATCAACTCATTATTCCATCAACTTTCGTAAGATTAGCGGCCTAGTTGAGCTTTATTTTTTATGAACCATCACGTGCCCATTATACTTGAATAAAGAATATTTTAATTTCGAGGAATCTGGCGTTATATAAGCGTACCGTATCCGCTTTACTGATATAATAGTAAAGTCGGTAAAATATAAAAGTCCACTCCTCTGTAATCTTAATATATGTTATAATAGGTTTACCAACCGCGTATACAACGTCAATTTACTGTTGGGTGAAAATGTTTATCTATACGTATACGGTGGCTTCGTCTGTAAATTTGGCTACGGGTGGTAGAAAAGTTATTCCAATTACGATTAGATCGTAAAATCTTTAACAACTGGTTGTCGATACTTTAATACGTATAATTGGAGTGGTATAAAACCCACGAGTCGAAAGGGTCGTTAGTTACTCCTTATAATTGAAACTATTGTTAAGTTTAGATTGGATTATTATAATAGCTCCGGTAATATTAGTAAATGTAGGGTTGAAGACGTATTTTAAAAAGTGTATAAAAATTCTACTTTGTTATTAAATTATATGCCTATTGCGATAGCTTTATTGTTTAAGTTTCTATTAGAATAGTAGTCAAATACTGTATAGTCAAGTCAACTATAATTACAGTTAGTTGATTGTACTTACTGCAAATTGACTGCAGTCTGTGGGATTAACTACAGATCGATTAATTTTAGCTAACGTTTCGAAAGTCGAATGTATTTCTTTTTCCCCGTTTAAAAGCTTGAAGACAATCGATATTAATTAAGGGGAAAAGTTTGTCTTGATTATTATATTAGGTGTCTGATTTAGACGGTTCCGAATCGTAGTTCTTTCATTATAATGTCGTAGTAAGAGTATTAGATTGAGTTTACGTAACATAAATTAATTTATTGTTGTAAATAGTTTCAATTGTGGAATTAAATGCAATATCACCTTTTCATTGCTTTCAACTACTCGTAATTACTAAGGAAAAACGGAATAACATGATATGTTCAAAAAACAAACCTATTTAGATTATTAAACTCATGTGAATATGTTACCTTCATATTTATGAGTTTGCATTAATTGACGTCTTTATAACTTAAATCTTCAGTTGCCTTTTTATAATCTTCGAAACCTTCATCAGGTTATTTTTTTAAGGCGTATAAATTACACCCAAGACACTTATTGCATAAATATATTAAAATTGATAAACTATAACCAAGGTTCCTCTTAATAGGTGAAGGAATGCTAATATATTTTCTTTAAAAAAACCTTGTCTTCAATAACAGTATCAGAATAGTAAATAACGAATCTTAAAAGGTTTCTTTCACTGACTTTATAATCGATGGATTTAATCACATACGTTTTATGAAGGCGTACTAGAGAGTATATCCTTTGATATCACATTTGGGGTCTTTTGAAACCCTAAGAAGAACCCGTAAGTTCGCCTTCTTTAGAGTTTTTCAAAGTGCGATACGTTATATCAGATGAAATTTTAGATGTTCTCGGGCGAAGCTTTATAATTTATGCGTTGGTGGAGAGCTTTTTTATATTATTTAAAGAATAGACGTTTCATTGCGGCTTATTATAGCAACTTAAGTAACCCTTTTAATTGGCAAGGTCAAGGGTTTTGTATTAATATAAAGTGTGAGTGCTAACTTAATTTAAAAGACTAATACGTTTGTTAGAAACATTGGTATCGTAAAATAGTTTTAAATGATAAGAAAAGGCGTATAAAGAGTCTCTTGATTTGGTTGATTTACGTTAAAGGAGGGAAAAACCTAACTAATTATAATCTTAAACCTTAACCCACATTGTTAGTAATGACATATGCTAGGATATGTAAAGTTCAAATTCTTTGCTTAATAAATCCGGGTTTATGGAAGTAAATAAAAAAAACGTTAATGGTTTGTTTGTTAGTTTGGAATATAAATTAAGAATTTTTAAGTCGCGCTTTTACGCGTTGAAAGCCTTATAAAGTGTTTCGATGTTGAAGCATTAGAGTCGGTATATAATTACTTCCTTTTCCTCTGGGGGTAGTTTGATTCATTAGCGCTTCTAATGAGGCTATCAATCTTTTTATAAAGATCGGATGTTTCTTTTTTCTGCAGGCGCATTAAAGGCGCGCGGCATCCATTTCGCCCATCAAGCGTTAGTTATTGTGGGAGCTATGAAAGAATTTTTTTACGATGTTGAGAAATTATATACTGTTCTCGTAGTAGCACTAACAAATGTGGGGGATGACTATGAATATGTGAGGAAAGATGAAATTGAATATTAATAACTCTGCGTTTACGTCGACTATTACGGCTATAATAACGGTAACAGTCGCAACGATTATTTCTATCGCGGCGGAAACTCTTACGGTCGCTGTGTTAATTCTTATTACGACGCTTTTTGCAAAGCTTTTTACGAACTTCGCGAGATTTACGATTATAGTTGCGTTTATACGTACGGTATTCATTTCTTCTGTATTCTTTGTTATAACTTTTCTTATCCTAATATTCTTATATTTATTTTAAAACATATACAAATTAATTTTTCGCATCCGTTTTGAACTATGAGTGTTGGAATAGCAATCAAATATAGTATAGCTAAGTCAATTTCACTGCAAGTAAAGTTAACTATATATATTAAAAGTTGACTGCAGTTTATGGGATTTGAATATACTGCTCTTTACGTGCAGTGCAGTATGTACCCACTTCAGAGTGGGGCATAGGCCAAAGAGTTTGGCCATACAGATTAGTATGCAGACCAGTTAGAAGTCTGCCTAACTTAATACTTACATACATTAATTAACTATCATTAATGCGACATCAGTTACTTCGACCACAGTGATTCGAATCGACTACGCTATAAAGATAAAGGCCTACTAATACTGATTATTTCTTATTAGGTTAAGCACAGATAACCTGTGTAGAAGAAGAAGCTGATTTCCGGTTATATTTTACGTTAAAAGGCGGTTAGGGTAGAGGAAAGGTTCTTACGAAGCGCTCCTATATTGATATATCGGTTTTCGAGGCAGTACTTAGGGAAGGATTCTGGATTATATTAGTTTTCGCGGAAATTTAGAAGTAGGCGTCGGTATCGCCCCTGAAAACACTAAGAAATTTTTATTTATCCTTTTGAAAGGCATTAAGATTAACCGTCTAAAAGTCTTAAAAACCACTAATTCAGCAAGTTGGTAAATGACCAAATTAATATTATTGCGGTTATTACTATAGATACTACTAATATAAATTTTAAATCGTAAAAATGACCAAGTCTTATAACCTTTAACTTGTACTAACTTCAATAGTAAACCTACGACCTACTACATTCCACCACTTTTTTTCCCCTTATATATTTTAATCTTAGTTACGATGGCTATGAAACATACTGTAATTAATGCTGATACCTATCCCATTAGGAATGAAGTAATCATGGCCCTCGGTATTATGTTCATTAAACACAATAATGAGGACCTATAGTTAATCTAAACCACTAAAGACTTAATACTCGAGTACTTTACTAACGTAATCTATTACTATATCCTCGATTTAGATCTCACCGGACATAATATGCACCTTATATATCTTAACGACTTTTACGAATAGTTTAACTAATAGACTTTAGATATATAAAATGCAACGGATAAATAAGTATAAAACAGGCTGAAAAGGAAATTAGCCAATAAAAGGGTCGACCTTCCGTTAAGGAAAGGAAAAGATAATACCTTTACTAACCTGTTGTATAAATATGTAATCAATGAAGACTCTTAATGAGTCTGAGTAAAGGGCAAGAGTATTACGGGCGATAACATTCTTTGACGCTTACATACACGTTGACCGGGCTTTACATAAGCCCAGAAAATAAAATTCAACCCCCTTTACATAGGATTTTCAACGTTTCAATGTTATTAGCCGTAAAAAATTAATTAAACTACGCGTCGCAAGCCCTTAAGTCCACCAGTCAATTAAATAGGAACTTTGACGTACCCCTTAACACCAAGAGGATTATTAACAATTCTTTTGAGGCGGAAATACCTAAATCCCTTTCCCACAAGCTCCTTAACACGTCCAGTTTTAGTAGCTAAATCAAGGAAGGCCTGGTTTTATACGTGAGTCTACTATAGGTACAATTACTGGCTTTTTCACTCTAAACTCTATTAAAGGTAATTAACCTATCCATTAGTACTAATAATTGTAGACCCTCCTCTAATATTATTCGAAGGATCCGGAAGATTCATACAACCAATATATTACCCTTTCATATCAACGTGTTTTTATAGTGGATGCGGATTACGCGATAATTACTACGTTCGTTAAAATCTGGAAAGGGAAAAAAAAGTATAACGTTAAGTCATACAACCTCCTCGAATTCAAGTTACGCCGCTTTATTAACATTTACCGCCAAATAAAAATTAAATTATCAGGTTCTTACTTGCTATTTCCTAGTATTTTTACTGGTTAAGCCAAAAATTACTACCTCCAATACTTAATGAATTGCTACTTTTTCTATGAAATCTACGATAATTTAAAGAGTCACTTCGAATACAATATCAATTTTATCCATTACCACACCAACTAGAACATTAATAAGTGATTTTACATACTAAATTATAAAAAAAGTGTCGAAAAGTAAGATGAAACTTTTAAATTGGATGCTTAATAGGCAAATACTTTATCAACAAGCAATGGGAAACATGGAAGCTAGCGAATATACCCTACGCCAGTAAGTTCAGAAAGCTGTTACGGGCTATAAGGAGTTAGAATACGCTCTCTGATTCCTTAATACCACTTGCGAAGGGTTCTTTAGCTAATTACGTTTTTTGTTAACAACTGTAATGATTAAAGTTTCTAACTTAACTGGTATATACCCTTAAGCTCTTTAATTTAATAACGATAAAGAAACCCAACCCCTCCCCCCACACGTATTATATTGAACGTAAGTACGGAAGGCCCGGTTAGTACGGTCAACGGAAGGCTCGAATCTAAGGATGTTACTAAGCTACTTATGGAAAAGGGTATTCATATTCCTTAAAGTCTTTAAGTTAGCTAGGTAAGTTTACTTTAAACGCCAAAAGATATTGGATTTACAATCAATATAGCTGCCAATCAATACTTTATAATGACTTCGAACGTAAATTAAAATAGATAATATATTATACATAATTCCCTTTGACTTTTAACTATAATGAATTTGAATAGGTTTTAAATTTTCAAGGTAAAAGGTTAAGAAAAGGAAAATCATCCTAAAGCTATCGGTTTATACTAAGATATTAGTATTAGAAATAGCCTGGAAGTAACATAATAACTCGTCGATCACGCTTTTTTATACCGCTTTATAGGTAAAGACCCCTACCACTAATATAACAATAAAGACTCTGGCTATATATATATCTTTACCATTTAAAATCGTTATGTGAAATGGGTCGTTTAAGGGATCATGTCGGACACAAGGGCGGTATTGTACTGAATAAGAAGCTATTCATAATACATCGCATTATAAAAGTATATTAATACTATTACATAACTCAATCAAACGGATACTAGTAAACTTAAGGTTAGTTTTAGCCTTGGAAAGAAGGTATCTTAATTAGAATAAACAACAGTTAAAACTATTATCAGCCCTATTGATTTTCATATCTTGAAATCCCTTACCTCCTTTTTCTTTTGCTTTAAAAATATAAAAAATCTCGGTGTTAACGTTATCGTTTTAATTAACTAAATAATATTAGTTGAAAACAGTAAAAGGTTTTACTTAACCTTAGATGAATTGACTTTTGGTTTTATTTTTAAAGGATAAAATGAATAGTGTTAAACCTGATGGAGGCGGAAATTCGTTAACTACATTGTAGGTTTACTTATCCGGAGACTAATAGAATTTACAAGGTCTTAAAGGTAGTTAACCACGAAAATGTGGACTAGCTAACGCTAAAGATAATGAAACAACTTTGACACCACTTTCAAACATATTCCTAAGCCCCTTTAAGTTTTGAGTTTACGTTAAAGTAAAATTAAATTTTTAACTTTAAGGTTTTAGTAAACGTATTTTAGTTGAAAAGTCAACTAATATTATGTGTTATAAACTTCACTACGGATTTTTACCACGAAAAAGTTTCTAAGATCATTACGGTGAAGGAAACGTAAAAAGAATTACGCGTTTGGTAAATTTTCACATACCTTAGGCTATTAAACATATTAGTTTACAATGCTGGTACCAACTTTATTACGATAAAATTTGAAGTTAACGCTAAATCGATAGATATTTAGTGTATATTAATCTCTGTTAATGTTTACTAAGGCATTTGTAAGGTCCAAAGAGTATGTACCCTCCAGCAAAGGGTATTTAACATCCTTATATTGGAAATCAGAAACTTTATAAACTAGAAAGTACGGCTTTAAATAGCGGTGAAAGACCTTAGCGATACTTATAGCTCTAACGGACTTATACTAACTTTATTGGTATTCAGAACCCACCTACGAATAATGATTAAGTTTTTAATATTGTAAAACACTCAAAAACGCATTGTTGTATATATTGAAGCCTTAAAGAAACTAAGGGAAAAGTTAGCATTCAGCCAAATTAACGATACCTTCAATATCAAAAACAGACCATTAGCAATAAACGTATTATCTTTTACCCTTTAAAGTAAAGTTTTTACGTGGCGCGAGCCAGGTAAATAGGATAGTCTATATAAAATCTTGAATATTATTAACTTAAATACAATGGTTAAAATTGTTAATAGTTTATTAAATTTTCGTGTTACATATGTTCAGCCGTATAAATGGTTCTTTAAGTTGAATGAAAATACTAATATCGACAAGCTTTGAGAACAACAGATTAATTAATATAATCCACCCAAGCCGATTGTTAATAAGCTAATAAAAAGTCGATGGCGTAGAAAACCACCTAAAAATAAGATATATATTAAATGAGATGAAGATGATGTGGATTGAAAGCTTAGTAGGGTATATATAACGGAGTATATGTTTTCAAAGACGAATTTTAATATAAAAATCACCTTTAATCTGCATGTTAAAGGAATTATTTATATAGCGGGTAAGTTATTTGAGAAAAGTGACCAAGTGGAGATTAACGGCATCTTTTTACGAGGGGTTATATAATTATTTCCTTTTATGTAATTTTAAAGCTAAGATGTTATGATTTTCAAGTTAAGGATAGTTTATGAGGTTAAGAATAAGATTATGGACAGGCCATGTGCAAATTTACAACGAATTGTTTAATTATATAGTAAAGAAGGTAAGGATTAAATATTTATTTAATCGTTCATAATCCAAAAGATCAATTAGCATTTAATCGTCATAATTACTGATAATTTAAATGTTAACGTAAAATTTTAATTTACACTTAATATCTGGGATATTATGTAAACGTATATGTAGTTTACTATCGATTTATAGTGAATTATATTGTTCAAACTGTCGAAAAAATTAATGGATAAATTTCCGACTCGTACTGTAATACGTTGTATTAATACTTTGTACGGATTAACTAAAGTAGGTGTATATTAGTCTTCAACATAAAAAACATATGTTAAAAACAAGTTGGGTATAAAAACTTTAATATTTAACCCTTGTTTATCAATTATAAAGGGTAACGACTTTAGTATCGTAGGTATATAAACTAATGATACCCTTTTCCTTGAAGACGTTAGATTTATAGAGATGGAATAACGTGTTATGAAGAATTTAGGACTTTGGAAATATAAAATAATCGAAACGTTGGCTACGGGTATACAACTCAACTCGAATAATTCTTTAATCTGTATTTATTATATTCAAACTAAAAATGGCACTTATATCAATCTACGTTAAAAAGGGTAAATAATGAGTTGAACAATTATTGATAAGGACAATAGGGTAAAATTATAAAAATACCTGAAGTAAAGGGCTCATACGGCCTATATAGCTACCCTATACCAACCGAAGGTATCGTGCAACCTTTCCATTGCGGTATAGATATAGGATTTATAAGACGAGGAATTTAATAGATTGAATAAAAGGATTTATTAGCAATTGGATTACATTACAAGACGAATGAACATAGTTTTTATAAATTTAAAGGAGTCGAAGTTAATCATTTTCACATACAAGTCATTTTCCAATAATAATAGCTTTATATTGTAAATTGTCTTTCTAATAATTCTCGTCAATGAAAAAAAGTTTAAAAGGTAATTTACAATTACCAGAAACCCTATATATAAAATATCCATCAAATATAAGCGTATAATATGTAGCGTATTGACTATAGAAGTTTATTTCATAATAACAGGTTTTAATATCAGTATAATAACGAATGGTATACTAAAAATATTACCAAATAGGTGGAACTTCCTCCGATACCTATAGTAGTATATACTAACTTCCAAAGCCTTTACTAATGTTTATTAAATATGGGTACGACCAATGAAAAACGACTAATGATAGATATAATATCTTTAAAAGAGGTATAAAAAGTCCGGAAAATCAATAAATTCCGTTAAATTAACTGAAAAGATAATCTTAGTAACTCTATAATCAAGGAGACGCCTAATGGCTCCTTGGAAAGGTTTGTAGACAGTAATACGCTAACCGTACAAATTGAAGGCTACGTAAATCGCCCGGTACGTAATACGAAGAAATAGAATTTACCTAGTAAACTGAAAGATTTCTAAGGTAGTGACGTTAATAACAAAGGCAGCAAAGGTAGTAATTGAAATTACTGGTAAAAGGTACGTAATTGGTAACATATATAATTTATACAATTTTTTAGCGAAAGACCTTTATCAGGGAGTTAAGGAACGGTAATCTCCAAATTATAAAGTAAAAAAACTACAAAAGGCTTTAATTAATGTTAATTCCTGTAAAAATTTATTGGAATCAACAAGGATTTGGCTTATTTTTAACTTGTGAATTAAGTAGAGATTTTAAAGGTTGTCACCGATTAATGGTAAGCTATGCTAGTATATAGGCACAAAACAAAAAGCCGCCAGAGTTAGAATAGCAATTAAATACAATACAACCAAATCAACTTTACTGCAAGTAAAGTTAATTATACATATTACAAATTAATTATAGTTTATAGGATTTGAATACACTGCAATACAAGCGCAGTATGGTACGTACTAATTTTAGAGTAGGGCATAAGCTAAAGCATTTGGCTATACAAATTAGTGTTCAGGCTAGCTAGTGGTCTACTAAACTTAGTACTTACACATATCAATCAACTAACATTATTACAGCACTAGTTACTTCGACCATAGTGATTCGAATCAACTATATTACAACGATAAAAGTCTACCAACAATAAGCTTATAAGATGGGTACTAATGATTTTTAATCACTAATAAAATGGGTTTAAATTTCTCGATTTTAGTTTTATATTTACCAACGTTTACTTAGAATTAGGAGGTTATAAAAATCGTTCTATAGGTAGGTTGAGTGAAGTTCTAATATTACTTATAACTTTATATTAATTTTTATTCGCCCGGTCAATATTGTATATAGTTCATGCGTATTGATATTTAGTTTGGATGTATTTGTAAAGGCCGTATTAGTTGTCTATAAAATACTTTAAGGCGAACGTTCATTTTCTTAACCTTTTAATAACACAACCTACGCTTATCTAGAAACGTTTTATCATAATATTTATAGGTGCTTCGAGATATATTATATCCAATATAGGTCATTTTTGAGGAAGTTTTACATTTTTCCAGAAAAAAGTGAAATTTTGTTATAAAATATAAAATTTTGAGAAAATATAGCCTAACACTTTAATATTGAGCTTGATAAAGCTTTTTAAACAAGTTTAAAAGCTTTGAATATTAGTGAAAATAATGTTTCAACTGATAATAACGATTTTTATATTAAAATAATCCAGTTAATAAAGGTTATATATACTAATTTCCTTACATTGTAAACGTCGAAAACCATTGTTGGAAGAGGAATAAGTAATATGTGTATCGAAATTCTTATAGTTGCGAAGACATTTAAAACTATAAGGTCGAGAGCAGGAATATTCAGGATTATAAGGATGAGGATTTTAAAGATAATTTCGTTTTCACATAAAAGTATCAAAGTGAATCGCTATAATAATGAAATTATGGATAATTTGTTATTAGAGACCTATATCAGGGGCATTAAAGCGTTTATTGAAACTAATATTAAAATCTGTGATCTATTGTAGGAAACAGGTAACTTATTCTGGTTTCTTTAAAGCAGCGTTTTTTTTAGTGGGTATAAAGGGTTTAGTTAGGAAAAATGGTAACGCAATACGCGAGAGTGAAGAAAAAAACTGGGGATAAAAAGGAAACAGAAACAATAAAAGAGGTAGTTAATTAATAATAAGTTCTATGCGAAATTAAAGGCGATAACTTGGTAGGTTTCAATTCTCAAAAACAAAGATTTCGCTTAATCATGGAAATAGCGAAAAATTATGGTTTAAAAGGGGTTGCGATTACTAAGTTTGCGATGGCAACAACGTAGCAGCCGCGGAGCTTTGGAGTATTTGCAGAATTATGATGCGTAATATGGAAAAGTTGTAAAGAGTGGAAAAAGGTTTGGATCGTAAAATTGAAAAACAAGTTGAAGGTAATGAGGCAACTTGGCCAATTTAGCGAAGTTGGAAGTTGGAGATTGTCGGAGCAGGTAAAAACTCATCTTATTTTGGTAATTAATGTAACTGATAACTTCTTACACAGTTTCTTTTCAAAATAGTTGGTAAAAGTTCGGTATTTTGTAGCTTGTAAGCTTACAGCTACCAATTATTAGTAAGATACAGGGTGGCAATAATTAATCAATTCCAAAGTAATAGTCTAAAAGTGAAGAAGAAACTAGAAACTACCAGAGAGTTTAAGAAAGCTGAGAATATCTAATAACAGCATACGCCTTCCTTCCTTGTACCAAGTATGTGATGCATATACCCTTCTATCCTCCTGTTGGTACAACATATTGATTATATTTCGTCTTTTCAACATTGAATTTCAAGAGACATTATCTGATGAAATTGGTGATACGTTTCCGGGTAAAGTTCGTATTGAATTTCTTTAATCAAAAGTCTTTATCGTAATACTTGAAAAAAAAGGGCCTAAGCACTTTAATTTTCTTTATCTTAATATCATTACTAATTGTTGTAACGATTTTTTAATGTTAATTTTTCATTTATAATTAGGGTTTTAAACTAAATGGTTTTCGATTTAATAACTTAGCTATTTATCATATTTTGACAGTTAACTTATTCATTACAACTTGACGATTTATCGCGTTAATTTTACTTAGCTTAAAGATTAAGGAGTGATTAAAACCTGTTTGCTAAGGTGTTACAACCCAAGTATGATAGTGGGTTAGGAAGCAGGCCAGCATGCAACTAAGCCACTTGGAGCCTGAAGTCTAACACATCAGGCGGAGAACACCTCTCTCTTGTTAGCAGGGAAATAACTAAGCCAATCATATGATTAGGATCAGTGGGATCAGTACTGATCCAAGTGATCTAGGATCAGCGAGCTCAACACTGATTCAAAGGATCCAGTACTGAAGATGGTATGAAGGCACGGATATATAAGGACACTGTAATCACAACATAGATAGTATATCCTTCATAGCTCTTCAGTTGTCAATCTATGTATTTAGTCTCAGTATATTCTGAATAGCCTTACAGCTTTTGATTATTACTTGCACGGTTGCGATATTGTTCACTCAGCACCTTTGCTACCTTCTTAATAACATAAACCCTCTGACACCTTCTATATACTCACGGGTATTTAGTGTGATCATTACACTTTAACCTTTTCGTGTAGTGTTAGTATTTTTAGCCTTTAGTATAGTACTATCATGTAGTATTAGTATTTTTATCCTTATGGTCCTTTCCATCGTTATATTTTCAGCCTTATAGCCCTTTATATAGTTTCGATAAATTCCTCATTCGTTGTTAAAGTAGACAAAGCTATTAGACATGTGGGTTATATGCTTCGAAGTTGTTTAGTCCTTGTTAACGAGTATAAAGTTTCCTATATTACGGGTTATTAACATATACTTCGATAAGACTCGAAAATAGACGTGTTTCGAATGTGTTTATAAAATGGAGTATAACCCCAGGAAAATTTGTTAAATGACTGAGGGTAAGTGATCCTAATAGCTACTACAGAGTTGCTAATAAGTGGTTAGATACTGGCGTTCGGTATCGCCTCTGTTTTGTTAGAGTTATAGGCCGTAGTTTTGGTTATACTTATACGATGTTAGATTTGAATACCTGCATAAATAAAGCTTTTAAGCAGTTGTTTAAAGCTTGTTTAGCGTTCGACTCTTTGGACCGAAGTAAGTTTACGTTTTTACAAGTCGTTTTAAAGGTGTTAACGAACGGCTAAAAACGTGTAAACTTAGGTGATCGTCGCAAAAACAGCCATAAAAATACGTCGCGTTACGCAACGTAAGGTCGACACTCGAGGCGGAGCGGGTTTTATCTCCGCAACTCCGGTGTATTTTGGGGGCTTGCGTGCTGTATAACTAATAAATCAGGAACGTAATACTTAAGTAAGTTTTTCGTAACAAGGTGAAAACGTGGAGGACATGGTTAACGAGCAGTTAGGGAACGCTATTAGAAGCGTTACAAAAGCGTGTTAAGGTTTCAGAACGCGTTAATGCTAAGATAGGTCATATAAATGCCAAATTAAGCTAGTTTATTAAGATGGGTAAAAAATTACTGGGTAAAGACTTAGACCAGGATTTCGATAATATGCTTAAGTAAGGCCGGTCGTAGTCGTTCGTTTTTCGTTTTTATCAATATTAATACGTTTGTTTAGTATCCGCTCAGTAGCAGCTTATACATTACTTCATTCGTAAAGTAAAATGCAAATTTAGGCCCATTTACAAGCTGAACATAAGGGCTTATCGTAATATTTAGCTGGTTTATAACATAATTCGAAGGTATTAAGTACCACGGTATTAGAAAAGTTTAAACGTGTCTTTTACGTTAGGTGTATATAACCTACTTACTTATCTAAAACCTGACATTTTGTTTAGTTATAAAGTCGGATACGTCCGGCTAAGGGTTTGTTACGAACCCGTAATATACTTTCAACTTAGTATTTTTGTTTTACCTCGCTATCGTTACTTTTAATAACTATAGGTCATAAATAAAAGTTTCGCGTCTACTAATTTGGAAGAGGATTTGAAGCGGTTCGTACAAGTTAATTTATATAAAATAGGGGATGTTTTCCACCAGATATATTAAATTTAACAATGTAAAAGTCGATTGCACGCGTTACTTAATACTTCTCGTAATGTTAGCTGAACTTTATTAATTTATTTAGCTTACAAGTGTTAAGGAAAAGCTAAACATTATCGCTAACTCGAAAACAGTTTAAAGGGAAGCGTCTCTTATTAGTGGCTTTCTTTATACGTTATTACGTAACTTTTATTATAGCTTATACGAATTGCATAATTTCGCGAATCTTTTAAATAAAGTTTTTAGCCCTTACACGTAGTGTTGTAACCGAAACGAAAAAATGTTTTACTAGTTGTATGAAATCGACGTAATAATTATGAGTTATAAAAAACGGGTTAATACTAATAGTAATTGTATCCTTATTATTTAGTACTAATTAATAGTCTAATAATAAACGGCTTTAATCGAATTAAGTGTGAACGACAAAAAAGTAAGTAAATAAGGACTTTTTAATCTATACTTTCGGTCGCTTCGTCGGTCGCAGGGTAAAAGGAAATATTTAGGCGTTATTATATCCTAATTAGGGCGTAAAGTCATTTTTAAAACCCATAAGTCGAATTCAAACCACGATCGTTAACAAATGTACGCGGGAACCTATAAAATCTCTAATAACAACTTAAAAACCCTTCCTCATAAGCCTTGGCATTTATAATAGTTAAAGCCTCGAGAGTAACGGCTTTATTTAGGCGGTCCGTAATAACTATAAGGTAACGAGGGTCGTTAGCGTATTTCCAAGGAAAATTAACTATAAAGTTGATAAAAATTTCATTTTAAAGCCGTTTAAGAACCGGAAGAGGTTTAAAAAGCAGTTTTCGATAGTGTTTCCTATAGGTTATACGGATAAAAATGTTGTAGTTACGGTAAAAACAGCGGACCATACGATGTGAACCGGGTTAAAAATACGTTTTAAAAAATAACGATATTAACATTGTGACTAGGATAACTAGTAAAAAGTAGATCGTAGGTAACTTAATTTAATGCGGAAGTAAACGGCTCGTAAGTAGGTATTTAAATACGGTCGCGGAACCGCAAAACTTCATTGTTATTTACTAATTATTTCGAAATCGAAACCTTTAACGTACGGTCGTTCTTGGTACAGATATCCGTTAGGAAATGTCGGTCGCTTATACGTATTACACGTACCAGTTGAGGGTAGGTAATATCGCGTATAATAGCAGTATTCTAACAGATTGACAAGTCGACGTAAGCGAAAAGTTTACGGCTTTCCTCAATTAATTCGCGGGCGATAATTAACTAGGAAACGTATGTACACGGAAGCGGCTCAGAAACGGACTATTCGGGACGTAATAATTGGAGTTTTTAGCTTAGAAAACGTAAATCCGAAAGGCCTTTAAAATATCTTAGTTTAGTTGTAACAACGTATCGAGTCGCGTATAATTTATTACTTCATTGTATATTAACTGGAAATGGAATTACGAAATACGTTTAAATTAACGGATTCGTCGTTTGGAAAGCCGTTATATAATTATAAAATACTCCAAGTTTTTATGGTCCGTTAGGATTGAAAACAGGCGTATTATACCTCAGACCTTCGTGTTCCATACTTTTAAGTAATTTAAAATTCTGAGTAGCTTCTTATCGTAAATTTTGTAGTTATATTTAGTGGGAGAAAAGCGATAGGAGTAACATATTACTAGGCGTAGGTTACCGTGGTCGTCGCGTTGAAAAAGGCAGCCTCCTAAGACCTAGTCAGAATATTCGTCTTCGAAAAAGGTATTTCGGTTAAAATTCTATTAGGTGAATACAGGTTCGGAAAAAAAGTTAAACTTAAGCCGTTCGAAAGCAATTTCTTCCTTAGACCCTTAACGAAATAGGGTACCCTTACGGGTTAACCGAAGTAGTAATCTGATAATCGTCGAGTAATCGCGAATGAAACGTCGGTAAATATTTACGAAACCAAAAAAGCCTTTACTTTTAAAACCGTCGTCGAAGCCGCTTATTTCCGGATAACGCGTAACTTCTCTAAGTCTATACGTATATCGACGCCAGTTATGATGACGAATTTTAGGTATTTAGTCTTTTAAATACAAATTCGCATTTGGAAATATCTAAGCTAAGTTTCGCGGCGTTTAACGCTTTGAAGGTTTACTTGACTTTAACCATATAATTATTAAAAATACTGTTGGAGTAAAAGGAAATATCGTTAAAATGAACGAAAAAATATATCGATAGAAGGGCGTAATGAATTATTAATGTACTATTAAAAGATAATATGGGCGTTAAAAAGGCCGAAGGTGATAATGAACCATTCGAAAAATCTAAAACGTATACGAAAAATAGTCTTTTATGCATTTCCCTTTTTAATACGAAGTTTATGAAAATTGGCTTTAATATCCAACTTAATAAATCATTTAATTTGCGAAATATTCGTAAATTTCTTGTTTTTAAAAGGTAGCCGATAAAGATTTGCCTTTGTGTTAGCATTAAATCGGCGGTAATTAATACAAAATCGTAACCCATTTTTAGTTTTTTAAACGAAAAGTACTAGGGCACCTATCGAGGAGCTTCTTACTCGAATATAGCCCTAATTTAATAGCTTGGTTAACATCTTACGTAATATAAGGAGCTCTTTACTCGACATTCCATACAAAGGAACCTATAAGATTTTTGAATGTTATCCTTAATTATCGGTACGGAAAACGATCTTGTAATCCGTTTTAAAAAGGTAAAGGGGAAACTTATTGTTAATGATTTTATCGAAGAAGGAGGCGAATTCCTTAAGGTCGGTAGAGAGTTTGTTATAAACGAAGACGAGGGGTTTCGGAGTAAGTGCTTTGTTAATATTTTCGAAGAAGACGGCGGCAAGTTGCATAGTAACGGCTCGGTTCCGACGGGCCTATCGTAAAATATCATAAAATGTAACGGCACCGACCCCTTTTGGTGTTTTCTAAATGCACGCAAATACCCGATCCTAAACGCAATAATTACCGGCCCGTTCCAAAAGTAATATGTATTTAGTAACATCGTAAATAAATTATTAGTATTCTATTTAAAGTTTTCCTAAAATAACTTTGCATTATAAAAAAGGGACTATATAAGTTCATATGCGATAATTATATTTTCTGAGGTTGACGTTGAAAAGGGGTGTAAAGGAAATAAGTCGTAAAGGAAAATCGGGTACGTAATACGTATCTTTTCCGAGTAATCATAAGGAAATAGAATAACGCGGTACTTTAAAACGATCGGTAAGATATTGATTCGTAACGTTATAACATTTACATCTTATGTTTATTAAAATGTAAATAAAATGAATAAAATTATAAAGTCAATTTATTATAAACGGAAAGCTATTTAAAAGCAGTGACGGAGTTACCAAGTCGAATTAAAGTTTTGTTAACTTTTATACGCGATTGTGTACCGAAGTTACGCTTTTCCCTCTTCGAAGTTGATAAAAGTTTTAGCCGAAGTAAAATGGATTGCCATAACAGCTTCAAGGTTAAAGTCGTTTAGGCGTTACTCTGGGTCCTATAGGAAGGTATAAATACGGTAGCTGTCCATACCGTAACGTAAATATAACTCGAGGTTTTTACGATGGGAAAGTTCCGAGTGGTTAACCTAAGTGGCGCTCCCCTTAAAAACGGCTCGAAAAGCGCTTACGTTAGTTATAATAACGTCGCCTTAGCTATCCCCAGCGGGCGTGCCACCGTCATTATTTCTACTAAGGGAAACGCTCTCGATAACAATAATACTAATACTGCCGTTACGAATACGGGAATTTTAAAGGCGTCCGTCGATAAATTAAACGCGGCTAACCTTTTTATTTCAATCCGCGGGTATATCGAGGGGGAGTAGCGTATTGGTAAGTGTATTATTAATAACTTCCTTTAAAATAGAGAGTTTAATAGGAGATTCCTAAGCTTTACCGTTAACCTTTATGAATAAGGCTTTTTAAACGTTAAAAAAACGTGAAATCATTCGTAAACACCCTTCTTTATACTTATAAACCGAGTAATAAATACTTTAGCCGCGTTAGAGTTATAATACTAGGCGCGGAATAAAGCTATAGAGGCGTCGGGGTTGTTAATACTGCCGTCGCCTCCATGGGTATAGTAACTTTCCATAATAGTCTTTATGGAGTCTTCCAATTATTAGAAAATAACGTAAAAGTATTTTTTTATACTGATAAATTTCCGGTTTCGACCTAATTTACGCATTATTATAGCCTTTTATATAGTGAATCGTAACTTAATACCGGAAATGTTGATCGGTTGATTAAAAGGCTTACGTTTAAGCTATTAACACCCGTCAAAAGGGGCGCCAATATCGTAGTCGAAATTAAAAAAATTCAAGTTGTCGTCGTCTACAAAACTAACGCGTTCTCCGATAAGGAACGGTATAATAGCAACGTTGTTCATAGAGTACGTGGGGGAAACCTTTTAAAGAGAAAGTAAACTCGAAAACTTGAAGGTACCGGTAACTTCAATTTATTGGATTATATTCGTCAAAACGATTACCGCGTCGGTGGTCCGTTATTTCAAATATAAATCGTACTTCCGAATGGTTTGGTTCCACTCGATAAGCTTTATACGTAAGGCATCGATAAAATGTTCGTATTATTAAACCGTAAAGTAAGTGTACTAGGCCATTAAAGCGCTTTAAACCTACTTTTAAACTTGCGTATTAAGTAATTTCTCCAGGACCTAGGGGTTTAGATTCGGTGGGTTAGAGGATAAATATATAGCCCTAAGGTATAGTCGTTAAAAAGCAGTTAAGATACCGTCGGAAAAAAATCGAAGTTTATATGTAAAGAAACTAAGACCGAAGCTATCACTTAAGGTGATCGGATTATATCTATAAATCTCGATGAAAAAGGGAAAGAGAAATCTCTTCTAGGGAGCAGCTATAGAGCTAAATTAGTGCAACCCCCTCTCTAGTCACGTAACTTGCGGAAGCGTATCCCTAAGCGGCTTCCTTCCTGCTCTGGAATATCGCAGGAGCGTGTAGAACTAACAGGGTTGGATCTCTAGTAATACTAGCCAGGCACTCGCCAGTAACACGTTAAAATCCATATTTTTATGCCGTTCAATCTGTTTAAGGTTATTATCGCCGTTTCTTAACTCTTTACCTTTGAAGTTTGCTATTCAATCTAAGTAATAGTATTCAAAAGTGATAAGGTACAGGATATAATACACTATCTTCCTATTATTTCGTTCGGCAAGGGGGTGCATAATAAACCAATAACTAAACTTACCACAAATTTAACATCTTTTACTACCATTACGACGATAATACTTACGATTAACAGGTCCGCCTAAATCTTAGCTTTATTAACGCTAACGTAATTGTGACTTCTAGTTTGTAGCCGGTAAGCCAAACCTTGTGCGTTAAAGGCGTTTATAACCTTATTTACGGTCGACGTAATTGACTACTGTAAGGTTTTTTTAATTTACATCAGGGAAGTTTCCGGCTTGGAGGTACATATCAAGCGAGTTTGGTATACGCGTTATTACAATAGTATACAAGGATGGCAACTAGCTAAAAAAATCTTCGCAAATAGCATCTGGGCGTTATAAGGCGTAGTCTAACTTTCCAACGCCCTTAACAGCTACCCGTACCTGATCGATAAATATGGCTTCGTTAATATGAACTTTCCCCACTAATTATTAGTATAATATTGACTTGTAAAATATCTAATGAAAAAATATCCATTAGTATTTTCTTTTCTTTTTTCTTCGCTATTATTGTAGTTTATCGCGTGGTGACTTAATCTATATAGTATTGGATAAGGTAAATATCGTATTTGAAGTAGCTTTTAATATTATTATCAATTTCGCAAAACATGGTAACTTCAATAAAGAAAGTTAGGTAATAGTCCCTAGTTTACCCTATAAAGATTCCAGGAAATGGTAAGTAAAAACCTAAAGGGGGAACCTCTATTTATTTATAGATATTTAGGAAGGGTGACATTTTGGTGTCAAAGAGGTTATAAGGCTTCCCGTTATACTTTTTGATATTGTTTCAGATTTTGGTGAAGTTCATAAAGAGTTTTTAGTTAATATTAATTATTTCAATAGGTTTTAGAGGTAGGTCCTGATAGTTATCCCAATCTTAATTGGTATTTCCTAGCAATTTAAAATTTAAAGCTTTCGAGGTATGGTGTTAAAGGTAATTACTGGTAACTTGAATCGAAGGGTAAAGTCCTATAGTAAGACTTTTAATAAGCTTTCGCGTGTAGAATAAATTGCTAGGGGAGGGTAGGTATTTAAAGGTTTTGGGGAACCTAGTAATCTTACTTAATTAACTGGTGTAAAACGTTAACATTGATACCTCCGGCCGCGTAGGCGGCCGTTGCTTTACGTGCCCTACCGCTGCTCAAAGCGTACTTCGTACTATCACGTGCATATGCTGAACTGCCAAATAGGTAAACAAGTTTCTTATCTCCAACACGTAAAGAGGCGTAAATTGGCTAAGGGTGAAGTAAGGGTCCCCTTAAACGTATGTATAGACGTTAAAATCACTTTACGTTTTTCTTTTTTTCTTAGAGATTTTAAGGATTAGGGTTTTAAGGGGGTCTTTTTATTAAGTTCGTTTAAAAAAGGTTTCCACCACTTCTAATAGGGGGTTTTCATAAATTTAAATGCTACAGCGAGTAACCTCCATTTTCAACCTAGCTTAAACTATACGCTAGATTATCTTCCATATTTTAAGAGTCCAATGGTTAAAAAACTCGCGAAAGTTTTAGAAAACGCGGGCGCCGCGGCTATAGTTGTTATCGAGGTCCGCGTTGATAATATACTGGTTAACGTAGTTGGTTAGTTGAGCTTTAGTTAAAGTCTGGTGAACATCTGCAATCTATAGCTATTCGTCGTAATGATTAACGAAAACTAATCTGAAAGCTTCAAAAATTTTTATGTATTCCTGACCTAGAGCTATCTTAATAGTTTGGCTTATGTAATACGTGCAGAACGCGTAGAGAGAGGGACTTGGTTATCCTTGGCGTAGAGAACTTGGTGTTTTGGTGTGAAGTCGTATGGGAACTTGGTAACTTAGCGTTAAGTTGTGTAGCGTAGATTTTTTTGGCGCGACTTGGCGATTCTTGGTGTTTTCTCTCAGATCAGCGAACTTGACGATTGAATTAGCGTAGTGGAAGTGAAAAAAATTAAGTAAGGGCAAAAGTTTAATGTAAAAGGTAAGGGTGAAAGTCTTTTTTTGTTATAAGTTGTTTGGTTTAGCCGTTTGCTAACTTGCCGAACTTGAAGACTTTTAACAGTTAATTTCTACATCTTTAATAAATATTTGGTAAATATTTCTTAGTGTTTTCGATAACGATACCATCATTACCTTTAAATTTCAGTAAAAACTGATGCAGCTTAGAAGTTTTCTCTACTTACTGCCGTGAAAACCGACGCAATAATAAAGGCTCTTCGCAAGAATCCTTCCTCTACCTTAGTCTTTAACAAAACACAACCGTAAAGTAGCCTTTTCTTTTACTTATCTCATCTATGATTAACCTAATAAACACTGATCAGTGTTGGTAGGACCTTAAATCGTTGCAACGTTGTCGATTCGAATTATGGTCGAAGTAACAGTAGTATTGCATGGGTTAAATAGTGGATGTATTGTTCTAGGTTCAGCAGACCGCTAGCCGGTCTGCACAGTAATTTGTATAGCCAATAGCTCGGTCCGTCCACTAGAGTAAAGTGCAGCATACTGCTCTCGACTTATACCCAATGCGGTAAGTCCGTACAAAGCAATACATTTGCAGTACAGTCAACTTTACTTAAAGTAAAGTTGACCTACTGCACTGCATGCAATACTATTTCAACATAGGTAAATATAATACCTAATTATATTATAAAAGGGCGACAACGATTCGAAAATATGATTAAACTTTTTTGTTTATACGTTCGATGCCTATTGGAATAGTAGTCAAATGCAGTACGGTCAAGTCAACTTTACTTGCAGTAAAGTTGATTGTACGTACTAGAAATCGACTGCATTTTGTTGGATTTGAATACACTGCACTGCAAGTGCAGTATAGTAGGTGCCAACTTGAAAGTGAGGCATAAGCCAAAGCATTTGGCCATACAAATTAGTGTGTAGACCGGCTAGCAGTCTGCCAAACTTAAAACGTACACATCAATCAACAATATTAACGCAGGACCAGTTACTTCTACCACAGTGATTCGAATCGACTACGTTGCAATGATAAAGGCCTACCAACATTGACCAGTGCTTATTACGTTAAGCACAGATTGACTAAGTAAAAAAAGAAGCTACTTTCTGGTTACGCTCTATGTTAACAACAATGGATAAGGTAAAGAAAATATTCTTACGAAAAGCCTCTCCTACTGCGTTGGTCTTTATGGCAGTAAGTAGGGAAAACTTCTAGGCTGCATCTGTTTTCACAGTAGCTTAGAGGTAACAACGGTATCGCTATCGAAAACACCAAAAAATCTTTATTAATTCTTTTTAAAGAAGTTGAAATTGGCTGTGAAAAGTTTCAAAGTTCTGTAAGTTATCAAACAGCTATTTTAATAATACTAAGAATTGTACTACAGTAGAAAAAATACTAAGTTCCTACACCAAATAACAAATAACCTTCATCCTTTACCACCAACAACGACTTTTGACCTTATCTCCTACACCAAACTCTTTCCCTACTTCACTCTTTTTACCCCCCCTACACCAAGTTAATCGTTAAGTTCGCTACTCAGAACGAAAACACGAAGAATAGCTAATTCGGGCAAAGGAAGCCACGTTGCGCGACCTCACACCAAAATTCTAAGTCTCATACACTCAAAATCACCAAGTCTCTCACCCTACGCACCCTTTACATACCACACAAACTAGATATTCAAGATGGCTTCCGCCAAAGCTCAGTTTGAAGCTATTACCAACTTTACCAGAAAGAAGGAAATTAGGGCTTTTGATGGCATCTTCGAAAAACACTACAACGAAAAACTCTGGTATACTGATACCACTAAAGACTTTACCCCCGAGTACCTTAACAACTATGTCGGCTACTTCATTATCGACGTTAAGTATAACGATTGAAATACGAACGTTAAAGCTTTCTTTAACTACATCGAATTCTTTAGGAGCTAGACCCTTACCTTATAGAAAAAAACCGAGAAGTCAGTAAAGTTAAAGCTAAAGATTAATTTACGTAAACGAAGGATTTCACTACCCTCGAAAGTCGGTAAAGATGGTAACCTCGCCGATATACTCTACAAATGCGTGACGGATAAAGACTCTCAATAGACCTTAGTCAAAGGTAAGGATGCTGTTGACGACAGTAACCCTTAACACCTACACACACGTTCGTAAGGACCTGCCCAAGCCCAGATGAGTTGACGTGAAGAATCAGTTGATTTACACCTCGAAAGCTCTGGAAAGAATCTATCTGCACTGGGATCGACGACGGTCAAGACTGTGGTTGGCCCTATTGTTTTCCTCATTTTTGAATCTGCTATCCCCTTTCTCCTTTAATTGAAAGATATGAAGAACCTCGGTGTTAATGTTGACGTTTAGACTGACGAACTAATATAAGTCAAAGTCAGCAAGCGGTTTCTACTTAGCCTTAAGTGAGAGCATCTCTGGTTTTATCTTTAAGGGTCAAATGTAACAGTGTTAAACCTGATGGAGGTGGAACTTCGTCAACAACATTGTAGGTTTAACCACCTGGCAACTAATAAACGTTATAAGGTCTTGAAGGCAACTGGTTACGAAAATGTAGATTTGTCAGCACTAAAGGCAGTAAAACACCTTTGTTACCATTGTCAAATATACTCTCAAGCCCCCTTAAGGTTTAAGTTTATGTTAAAGAAGGATTAAGACTTTAACTCAGAAGTTTTTGTAAACGTGTTTTACCTAAACATCAAACTAATACTATACGTTATAGACTTCGCTACGGTTTTTCATAGAGTTAAGTTCCTTAAGACTATTACGATGAAGGAAACATAGAATGTATTATGTACTTTATAGATTACACGTACCTGAGTCTACTAAACGTGTTAGTTTACAATACCGGTACCAACTTTGTTATGATGAAGTTTCAAGTTAATGTAAAGTTAATAGGGATTTAGTACAAATAAGTTCCCGTTAAAGTTTACTAGGGTATTAGTAAGATTGAAAGGGCATATACCCTCCTGTGAAAGGCCTTCTATACCCTTACACTGAAATTCGGAAGCTTTATAAGCCAAAAAGCACGGCTATAAATAGTGGTGAAAGGTTTTAACGATACTGTTAGCCTTAACGGATTTATACCAACTTGACTAGTATTTAAGGCTTTCCCACGCATAATAGCTAGGTAATCACTCTCATTAAGTACCTAAAAACGTGTTAGGGCATATAGCAAAGCCTTAAAGGAACTAAAAAAGGAATCGACACGCCGTCAGGTTTAGAATACCTTTAACACCAAAAATGGACCTTTAGCAACAGACGTGTTTTTTCTCTCCCTTTAAATTAAAGTCCTTATATGGCGCAAGTCAGGAAAATGAGACGGGCCGTATAAGATCTTAAGTATTACCAACTTAAATGTGATGGTAAAAACTACTAACGCTTCCGTGACTTTCCGAATTATATAGGTCAAACCATACCGAAAACCCCTCGGGCTCTTTAAGTCTAATAAATATCCAGACGCCGATAACCTTCAAGTCGAACGAATTATCCAACAAAACCCTACCAAACCGATTATTGACAAGCCAATGAAACATCAATAGCGTAAACAACTATCTAAGAGGAGGATACATACTAAAGAAGAGGACTATAAGGACTATAGGCCTGGTAGGGTATATACAACAGCGTGGGTGTCTTAAAAAGACAAGTCTAACGGAAACTTACACTTAAGCTACGTACTGAAGTTATTATTAATACACTAGGCAAGTCTTTTAAGAACAACCGAGAGGAAATTGATAGCCTTTTATTACAGTAGGTTATACAATTTATGCTGTTGACGTAATTTAAAGGCTAAGACGTTACTATCTTTAAGTCGAGGATAATTTACGAGGTTGAAAGAAAAACCACGAACCAGTCGTACGAAAAGTTACGGTTAATCGCTTAAGGATATGGGCTTAAAGGAAAGGATTAAATCTTTATCTAATCTCCTATAATCCAAAAGATTAGTTAACGTTTGATCGTTGCTATTGTTGTTAATTTAACTGCTAGCGAGAAAGGTCAATTTACACCTAATAGCCGGGATATTACGTAAACGTACACATAATCTGCCACCGATCTTCAGCGTATTGTACTGCAAAAACTGCTAAAAGAACTAAGGGACAAGTTATCGACCTATACGGTAATACGTTACATTAAACCTTTATACGGATTGGCTAACGTAGGCGTCTACTGATTTCTAATGTACCAGGTGTACTTAAGAAGTAGGCTTAACATAAAGACTTTAATCTTTAACCCATGCCTACTAATCACAAATGGTAAAGACTTTGGTATCGTGGTTATATAAATAGATAATACCCTTTTCCTCGAAGATGTTGGTTTTATGGCGGCTGAATAGCTTATTATAGAAAAGTTAGGCCTATAAAAGTGTAAGCTAATCGAAACGTTAACCGAGGGTATATAAATTAATTTCAATAGATTATTACTCTGTATTTATAGTATGAAGGTTAAAAACGGTATTTATATTAGTTTACTTTAAAAGGTGTAAGTTATAAGCCTAACGATTATCAATAAGACCAACGAGGAAAGATTACAAAAATATCTAAAGTAAAGGGCCCGTACGGCTTACATCGCCACATTATATTGTCCGAAAGTATCGTACAATCTTTTTATTAGAATACAGGTACAAAACCCATAGAACGAAAACTTTAATAAGTTAAATAAAAGGATTTAGTGGCAAATAGATTACGTGAAAAGAGGAATTAATATGGTCTTTGTAAATTTAACGAAAGCGAAGCTGATAATCTTTACGGACGGCTTATTTGCTAACAATATTAACCTTATATTGTAAATTTACTTCCTTATAATACTCGTTAATAAGGATAAATTTAAAGGTCTATTTACGATTACCGGAAACCTTATATATTAGACATTTGTTAAGTGTAAACGCAAAATCCGGAGTATATTAGATTTTAAATTTTACGGTATAATCATACACTTTAACATTGATTTAGTAATTGAATGCATATTATGAATTATTACCAAATAGATGGGACTTCCACCGATACCTGTAATAGTATGTACCGACTTCTAAAGCCTTAATGAATGCCTATCAAAACTAGGCATAACCAATAAAAAAATCTGATGATAAACGTAATAACATTAAAGGACGCATATAAAGCCTGGAAATTCGATAGATTCCGGTGAATGAACGGCAAAAATAATCCTGCCGATACCATAATCAAGGCTACCCCTCATAGCGCCCTAGAAAGATTTGTAGACAGCAATACGCTAACCATATAAATCGATGGATACGTAGACCACCCGGCACATAATGTGGAGGAACAGGGTTTCCCTGGAAAACTAGAAGACCGTCAGGGTAATAGTAGCAATGCCAGTAGTTTAAACTACTGGCAAAAGGTACGTAAGTAGTAGCGTAACTTATTTACGCAGGTTTGGAGCAAAGGATCTATATACGGGATTCGAGAAGCGAAGGTCTAGGAAGAATGGTGCAAAAGGGCTATAAGGGCTCGTAATCGAGGTTGGTTTCAGTACAGATTGATCGAAATTAACAGGAGTCTAGCTTATTATTAGCTTACGGATTCAGGAGGGATTTCAGAGGTTGCTACCAATTGATAGCAAGCCACGTTGGCGTGCGCAGGCACAAAATAAAAAGCCGCCAGTGTAAAAATAACAGTCAAATGTAGTACATTTAAGTCAACTTTACTTGCAGTAAAGTTAATTGTATGTACTGCAAATTGACTGCAGTTTGTGGGATTTGAATACAATGCATTGCAAGTGCAGTGTAGTAGGTTCCCACTTCAAAGTGGGGCACAGACCAAAGCGTTTGGCTATATAAATTAGTGTGCAGACTGGCTAGCGGTCTGCCAAACTTAGAATGTACACATCAATCAACAATATCAACGTAGCATCAGTTACTTCGACCACAGCGATTCGAATCAACTACGTTGCAACGATAAAGACCTACCAACAATGCCGTTATTTATTTATGAATAGTACGCCGTCAATGAAAATTGTCCAATTCCTATTAAAAATAGAAAGTTGTCTAAAATATGCTCATTTAGTTCAAACAGCAGTCGTTAATAATAAAAACCTAAAATTTATAAAAAAAATTACTAAATATCCTGAAAACACTTCGTATACGTATCGGCGGTTATAAATTATATAACTTTAAATTAAACGAATGGAAAAAGATGGTTTGCGAAATCTAATAATTACCGAAGGCTATGATTAGTTACTGGTAAGTTAATTATAAGATTGATAGAAATACAAGACCAATATCAATTGAGGATAAAGAGAGGTTAAACAAAACTTTATTGTAAAATACGACGAGGTTTTATCTCATTATATTATACATATATTGAATATTACCGTTGAATTATACGATTATTTCTTTTTAATAGTAATTCCGTGAAAGAAGTCGAAATAAAACGTTTTTACCTAGATAACCTATAATAGGCGAATTATATGTTTACTATGAGATTTTAGTCTTTGATAACATTTAATTCGGTGATTATAATTGGCTACGATAACTTAACGTACCACGAGAATTAATTTTATAATTCATACTTGATACCGAATATTTTTCCTTAATTGAAAAGCGATTAACGCTTTTAAAAACCGTTATTAGGCAAACCTTACATAACGGGTCGTTCGCTACTATTTAATCCTATAATTTCGCGAAAATACCAAACCCAAAAACAATATAATTATTCTGCATTAACGAAGTTCGTGAGTTTAATGCGGGTTGAGCCCGCAACGATGTTATAATTACTGGTATTCAGGTATTCCCCGACGTTATTCCGGTTGATGACTCGAACTCAAGTTGGGTTCGGGGCGATTTTGCTAATATCGATACCTCGGAATCCTCCGACTTTCCCTCGAAACGTATAATATTGTAGTTGAATATCCAAGCCTTCGACTAAATAATTTTTGCTATATATATCGCCGTGATATGAGTTCATAAAATATATAAGTTCATTATTACTATATCTCATATAGTAATAAAAATGTGTTAAGACATTTGCCCGTGGTACTGCTTAATTTCAGGCTTATTTTATAATTTACGGTTTCATATATCTAGGTGTGAACTCCAAGTAATTAGCAAATATCGTATGTGATATTAAAAAAACGAAAAATCTTAGGCTTATTTGATTTAACGTTTCGAAATTGAAAGGGGTAAGAAAAAAATTCCAATTCCTTATAATACGTTAGGATAGTAAACGAGATGTACGTGTTAAGTAATTCCGAAAACCAAATTTTTAAGTAGGATATCACCGCGAAAAACTTTTTTTCTGAAATAGTATATTTGTATTTTAAATCCATTGATCGTATTAAATACTGAATTATCAGCTTTCAAATACTATTTCCGTTCTTTTACGATAGGTAGCTTTTTGACGCTGTTTTTTATAATCGTTTTGAACTAAAATTAACCGATTCGAGTACTAATATGTTAAAATTGGACCCGTAACAAAGGTATTTTTAACGTTTTAAATATAAAAATATTTCACTTTGTTTAAACTTAACGAATTCCCTATGTCTATAGTCGAAAGAGATAATAAGCTAAATCGAAATAAAAATAAAAATAAAGTCCAGATAAAAGTAAGTAAAACTTTAAAAAATTCGAACTTTTCAAATAATACGTAAAGACTTTTATTCGCGTATTATCCGGACTTTTTCGGGGTCGACCCAGATACCCATAATAATCGTTACGATGAAACCTAAGTAATTTACCTTTTTAATTACGAAGTTATACTTTTTTAAGTTTATGTTTAACCTAGTATTATGGAGGTTTCCTAACACTACGTTAATTCCCTTTATGTAATCCAATTTAGTAACGGAAAAAAAAGAAAAGGTTATTTAGATAAATTGTAACAAAACCATTTGAAATATCTATTATTATATAATGAATATATCGTTGAAATATCAACGGTATTTCCGCTAATTGAAAGGGCGTAATTAACTATTTCAACAGCTCTAAACGTATATAAAAAGCCGTTAATTTTCCCTATTCAGATGTAACCCGAATACGGTAAAAGACCGTTCGAATACTTAATTTTCTAAGTTACGTCGATTTCGATAACACGAGTTAGGTCCTCTTAATTAAAGGTAAGGGAAAGCGATCTTACTCGGCAATTTTATTTAATACCTGGTAGTCGATATAAAATCATTATTCTCTTATCGGCTTAAAAATTAGTAATACCGGCGCTGTGGCTGATAAGCAATTTATTCGAATTTTAACTTTTTTTATCAATTTCATAATTTAATATTCAAACTCAACAAGTACATATTATAAAATCTAATATAATAGTTCTTATAGTTGTTTTGATAAATATCAATCCTTATTTAATTTAAAATAAATATAACAATCGAGCTTTCCCTTATATAAGGATAAATCAATAGCTTTTGCTTTGTCGAATAGGCCGCGAAACTTTGCCAATTTCGGTAAAAGACGTAACTAATAATTTTTCTCCTTTATCATAGTCGGCGCCGTCTCTTATAGAATCTGCGTTATTTTGTAAAAACTTGGAAACAGAGTTAATTACGATTAATTCCCCGTATATTGTATTATCTACTAAAAACGGTTTACAAAATTAATAAAGATTAATTTTCATAACGCCTTATGTATCCCCCTATTTGAAGCGTACTATTACTATATGAACAATTTATTCTCTTCAATTACAAATCATTAAATCATTATAGCTAACGGTTCAAATTACTTATTAGTATCATATCGAAGGTATTCCAAGAGTTATATCTAGTGTTATTACTGGAATAATATATTTTAATATGGGGTTTGATTATTTATTAATATTTATACGAGACTTGGATATATTAATAGTATACGTATTTCGCCGTAATACTAATATCGTATCCAAATTTCGAGGATATAATAGTCGAATTAACTTTATCTTTACTTTAATGTCAAATTTTTGTTTGTTATATAATAACAAATGCAATCAAATTTGATTTAACAATTTAAAAATTATTATTATTCTAAAATATAAATATAAAAAATAAATTCGCATTTATACGTATTTAAATAAAATTAAATTTTTTCATTTGATTTCAAAATTATATCATCAAGGTTACGTAACTCCTAAACGAAATTATATTTAAGAGTTAGGTTTTTCCCGTCGCCGTTAGTATGAAACCTTTATTTATCTTTTCAACTTGGACCATATATACTTACGTTAGAGGTAATGTTATGCGAAATCCGTAACTACGTTAATAGTAGTCTATTGAATTATAACGTAGTTAACACCCTGTAACTTGTTTAATTCGGCGTTTCTTCGCCGTTATTTAGGTCGCCTTATATATTTAGTTTTAAATGTCTATCTAATAGGTTTATTAAAATAACTAACCGCGATCATTACGATTTTTCAACGAAATTACCTAAAAAGTATGGACCCCTATTATAATTATATCTCTATCTGGCTATTATACTTATACTAGTCCAGATAGTTATCGACTAAAACGTCGCTTTAAGTTTAAGGACTTTAATTTGTTGGCGAGTTTACAGTATTTTGTTAAGGTTACAATATATTCAATCCGATTTGCGCTTATCGTAATGAATTTGTCGCAGATACGTAAGCATACGCAAAATCGTAGGTAATTACATTTTACGGCCGAAAGGTAATTTATTCCATTCGTTTAAATTAGTAATATTTCAAATCTAATAGCAAATAGTATTTATTGGTCTTTATCTTTTATAAGTAATCCCTTTAACTCGACCAAAACTTTATTCGCAAGTTAAAGTGTAGATATTACCATATACCCTTATAGATAGTATACATAGAGAAAGTAGCAGTGCACTGTATTGCAGGGTGCTTTCCTGCCGAGTGCATGATAACGTGTCACACTGCAGGCTGCACTCTTGCAAGACGCAAAGTGCATCATACATGGATTTGTCTGGAATAGCTATACCAGACCGAACGGCAATGCATGGATCGGTCTAGAATAGCTATATCAGACCGAAAGACAATGTGCGGAGCGGTCAAGAGCAGTACGCTCTAGGTAAGGGCTTATAAACCCTGACCTTGTAATGATCACACTAAATACCCGTGAGTATGTAGAAGGTGTCCAGAGGGTTTATGTTAGCAGTAAGGTAGCAGAGGTAACAAAAGGTGCAATATCAAGACTGTATTCGTGCGAGTGATGATCAGAAGCCGTGAGGCTATTCAGGGTAGACTGAATACTTAGATTGACAACTGAAGAGCTATGAAGGAAATACTATCTATCTTGGTAATAAAAGTGTCCTTATATATCCGCGCCTTCATACGTCTTCAGTGTAGGCTCGACTGGCTCGATACCGAGTCCATCGAGTCTCACACCATGCTGACCCTAACCCTTGTGTACGGTGTGTCTGTTGTGGATCCCTGGTGCCTGCCGAGAGGCTGTGTCCATCCGATTTCCTTCGTTATCTGCTGCGGGGCCGCCGCTGGTGCGCCCTGCAGATGTTGGGTCATAACATCCCTGTGGCGTATACCTAGATGCTTCTTCACGTATCTTTTATTATCTTTACTATAACTATACTAATTTAACGATTAATTTTTTCTACATCTATTATCACGTAAAACATTAGGTTTAAGACCTTACCGAAACTAATTAGTTGCCGACTAGATCTATTATTAATAGCTATGAATGAAAGAACAAAAACAAGTTAAATACTTATAGCGGGATATTGTAGCGATCCCAACTGCTTATACTTTAAAACTACGCTTTATACGAACTATACAGAAGTGTAGAATTACGCGGGAACGAATAGAAACCCGAAGCGTTATAAAACTGTAAAATCCGAAATAATTTTAAGGAAAACAACTTTTAATACAATATTATTACCTAGTCAATGCCTTGTTTACTAAAAAGCCCCGTTACGTTAACTATCAACTTATATTAGCGCTTTAAACGTACCCGGACACATTTTAAAGGGCGTCTTCTTACGTACCAGGCCACGTAAGTCAAAACAACCAAATTTTGAAACCCTTCGTTAAAATCTATCCGATTTTCGATAATCTACACCGACCGCCTTAGCAAAATTGGTCACATACAAAACAACCAAACCGATCGCCTTGGTAACATGGGTTATATACAAAGTAATTAAACCGATTACTCTACCAAGTTCGGCTACGACACACTAATCCGAACCGATTACCAAATATCAAACCATACAATTACACTCTCTTTACTCTACCTATTTTCCTACTTTTACCTTGTATATTTTAAATTCAATACCTGGAACGTTTTAAGTTTTTTTAGCCACATGATTCATATAACACTATTCAACGTTAACGAAACAAATTTAAAACGCCTAATTAGTTCATAATCACGCTTCATATATCGTTAAAAATTCATTTATATTAATAAACATTAATAAACCCTATTTTAACCGCTTTAATTGCCTTCACTTTATATTTACCAAATTACCCTAAACTTTTAACTACCTTGGATTACATATAAATTACTTTTTTCTAATACATAATAGTATTTCTAATAACAGATTTGATAAAAGCCAACGAATATATAAAATACTTTTTTACATACACATCCTTTCGCAGTAATATTTTAAAGTATTTGGACCTTAACCTATTGGATAATACAATCGAAGTACTAGTAAAGAATTTGGACCCTTATACGGCAAACACTTATCTTACCATCATGATTTTTAACTATTATAGTAGCGAAATTGAAAGACGCGACTAAGTTAAAGATTTTAAAAAGGAGTTTGTAAATTGAACGCCAGGTATATAGCGAATAGTCGATAGTATAATAGCAAAAGTCCTACGAAAATGACTACGAAACAAAGGGATTAGTATAACCGGTAAAAGTAAAAGCCGTATCAAACAAGCTTTATTAGTAACGGCCCAGATTATGTAAATGTTAAAATGAACGAACGATAGAGTAAAAAAAGGGAAGTTTATAAAAGAATACTACCTAAACAAACATCAGGAACGCCTACTTAAAGTAATAAGCCAGGTTTACGAAAAGCTAATATAGGTTAAGATACGGTATTTAACAAGGCTAAACGCCCGCTGCTAAATGTGAATAAAGCTAAAGGAATAAACGGAAAAGGAGAAGATACCGTAACGATTATCTATAACGAGGGTCGAATACAAACCCTCCCTAAAACGTAATTTCGAACCGAAACAAAGATAATATTACACTCCGAATAATGCAAATAACCCGTTCGGCTATTACGGGATCGGCTTCAACACAAAAAAACAACCCGCTTAAAGAAACGATAATCGGCTGGAATACAGAAAACAACCTAATTTAGAAAATAATAAACGGCGCAAAACGCTAATACATACCTTACGAACCGATGTCCATTATTCACGACTCTTATCGCGATCTTTTATTACACCGTTTCCCTATGAATAGGAACGACCCTATAAAATTGACTAATTTTTCCGGGCTATAAAATAGGGATAATAACTATAACAGTAAGCCGTACGACTTACTGAGCAATAAGATACACGTTATATTTAATATATTTAAAATATTAAATACTCTATCATCCTATTTTTAAATTATTTTACCCGATATACCTATCGAGTAAGTAAAGAAGTAATATATATACCACCTTATATAAGTAGATATATTTTTAAAGTGTTTTAACCGACTTAAATCTTAATTTGATACGGAAATTAACTACGAGCTTTTCGATAAGGATTGGATTGGTATAACGTGGGAATCCGTAAATAATTAGTTGGAAAATGCTGAGGAAAATCTATAAGAAATCCTTATCGCCTTATAAACTCAGTTCCAAAAGTATTAGGTAACCCTTAAACCAAAATATAAAGGCAATAACCTGTTTATCTAAATAGTAATAAAAGCCTATTGCGGAAACACGGATTTTAACCTTATACTTTTTAAACCGGAAAAGGGTTTAAAAGCCTTTTATATAAGTTTTAAAACATCACTTAAAACCTTCATACAATGATAAACGAGACTCGAATTAGTATTTATAGTTAATAAAGCTAAAGGCGAAGGCTAAATCACTAAATCGAACCTCGTCAAAACTATATACTCCTTTTTAAATTTAAGATTTAAGTTTTACCTGAAGCAAAACAAACGCTTAAAGTATAAGTATTAAAAAAGAAACTATAGTAATAAAGGATACAAACGATCGTTCAGAAATGGAAAAAACGTACTGAAACTATAGTAATACTTACAAAAAGTTATACAAAGCCCTATAGGTTTGTACAAGTAGTATATTGTATACGATGAAGTCGGCTACTAGTTGATAAATTACCTCGTTTACGATTAAGTTCTAATTGAATGATGATTTTAGGCCGAATATAAACTTAAAGATCTGATAAAAGCGAATTTTACAGCATACGTAACCGAATGTGAAGGTATAAATATCAGACTCGACGCTTACCTTTACGACAACATATCTAGAAAAAACGACCTTAAGTATAATGATGCCTACCTATTAGCATACGACGATAAAAACACTTAATGTATTTTCAATAGCTTATAGGACGTCTTCTTTATATATATTATAGGTTTGGACTATGTAAACGAAGTTCTTCACGCTTATATAACGTGTTAATTCACACTTTTTAATAGATATGGACACAGGTTCTAGGGTAATATACCTAATATTAGCGTAATCTAAATTTCGATAGCCGTTAAGCGGTAATTCGACGCGCTGGCGGCGAAGTTTCCGAAGTTTCGGCTAAACCAAATAGGAGAATATCGAAAGGTTTTATTTAGTAAAGTCAAAACGATATTGCTCGAAACAGTCGTTGAAAATACGCGTTTTATACCGATTAAGGTCTACGTAATAAACTTTAAACCGATATTTTTTCTTTTATTAAGTAATATAAATAAACTCGGAATCAAGGTCTGGAATACGACTAACCAACTTATCCGCGCCTTAAATAGCGTATCCATACAGCTTTAGCTTAAATTCGGCTACTTGTAGTTTTTCCCTGGAACACGTATACTTAAAGTTATTTACTTAACTTTACCGGAATTACGGACTTTATACCAACGATTCGGATACCCGGCTACGAGACGCCTTTTACGCCTACTCTACGCCATAAGACATACGGATATAGGAAAAGACGTACTTAAAGCTATAGAAAAGTTTTGCTATAGATATTATTTATATTTACAGGCTCCACGGAGCTTGAAGTTTCGCTTTTTAAACTATATGGACTTTAATTGCGAAATAATTATTAATATTATATAATGAAATAACCAACTAATCCTCTATGCCGTCAACGCGGTAATATCGTCTTAGGCTGCTAACTTTACATGAAGCGCTTCCGTTACAAACTATTAGAACTTTTTAGTTGATTGCTAATCTAACGTCTACTTGGAGCCTTCGGATTAGATTATATACGACGTTAATACGACATTCGACTTTAATAAGTATCGTACTAAATCTTGAATAACCGGTAACGAGTGTAAATAGATTTTAATAAAATCCTTACAGGGTATTGGAAAGTGTCCACAATATTATAAACCGTTTAAAAAAGCGTATACAATATTTTTGAAAAGAATTAAAGGGTACCAGTTTTAATAAATCTATTATTGAAAAAGCGGGTAACGCCGTTAACAATACTTTTGACCTAAATAGGCTGATCTTTACGATTTTTGTCTTTGGTTTCTATCAGATAATCAATACAGATTCTATCTTATTACCGTTTACAATATAAAAGGCTAATGTTATAGCGAAAGTTATAATGGAATTACATTCCTTACGGGAAAAAAACGATATGTTTAAAACGTTAATTATAAGGAATGGCCTATATAAAGCTACCGTTTTGGACCTATTATTATAATTTAAAGTTTCAGTTTTAAAAACGAAGGATTCATAGACTGGCTTTTGGAGGTTTAATGGATTCAGAGGTTATAATGTGCTTATTAACTTACCAAACTGTATAAGTTCGTTTCCTTAGATAATTATTTGCGAATATAAAGAAGAGGTGAAAAGAATCGGCCCGAAACCGCAAAATAAACATAACCGTCTATAGAATATTACTTAAAATAACGAATTAACACCGAATTTAATTACATCCTTAACCCTAAAACACGATTCCAGCCCGATTACGCTAAATAAAAGAGACACGTTTATACCAATCTTACCAAAACCTTGCTATCAAGGGCGCCCACTTGGCTCGAAAACCAGAAAACGCCCTAGGAATTTTGCCTCGGATTTCTTTATTACGTAAAATTAAATGGTAAACCGTAAGCTTAGTATGAAACTCCGTTACAAAGGCATTGTAACTATCTTAGATACCTTATTCGTTTAATTTACCTAAACGGAAATCTTAGCCTTAATCGATTAAGACATATTTCGTTTTAAACGCTTCGACCCGGCTATCTATGGCATCTATAGGATTTTTTAACCAGCCTAGTTCACGAGGTTAAGAATAAGACCGGGAAACCTTACGAAAAGACTCGCCTAGTTATTAAAGAATATAATTATAAATGTAAAAAGAATATTATAACCTAATCAACTATACTATTATGGTCTAGTTACCGTTTAATTTTTACACTCGCGGCCTTCCTTAACAGACCGTATAACCTACATGTCAAACTTCGTGATATTATATAGGTATATACTCAATCTGAGGAATGGCTTAAACGATGAATTTACGCCGATATGTTAAAAAACCTTAGTTACCACTATTTGCTCGAAACAATTTTACGTATTATAAAACTATTTTACGACTTGATTAAAGCTGGTATTTACTAGTATAACACCTACTAAAGATATTATAAGGAACGACTTAAAATAACTAGCTTTACCTTTAACTCGTACCAATTGGTATCGATAGTTCGATCGGAGGGCTTTATACTAACAGGTATGTAGACGGACGACATCCTAACGTTATGTGATACCTCGTATTACGTAATTGAAAAGAGGCAACTTTTGGAGGCCGGTTTAAAAGCGAAATCTAAGTCGTATTTGAAGGAAAACCAAATAATCGATTTTAATAGCACTACAATTACTTTTCGAAACGGTATTTTAGGTCTTACGTAAAAGAGGGAGTTAGATAAAGTTGCCCTAGTTGTTTTAAATAACGTAAAACGGGCCGACTAATACAGGTGTTAATGCGTACGTAGAGTTTAAGTTGCTCTTTTAGTATAACTAAAAGTAGTATTCGACTTTTTTTTCGCCGTATAGTATTAGATCGAGTCGACGAACAATGATTATAAGTCGTTCAACAAACAGTTTTCGTGGTAAATACACAGTTTAAGGCGAGACTGATAATTTATACCGCTAGATATACGTATTTCAAAACTTTTTGTTTTTACTAACGGATTTTTAGTTAATAATAACGACTATAGTTTATAAATAGTATTTATCCTAATTTCGGCAACGAAATACCGACCCGGAACGGCTTTACATTCCGAAGCAACATTATCCATTAAAACGTTACTAAGTGTAAAAAGGTTACGAGGAGCGTCCTATCTTTCGAAATCTATAGTATAGTTAAAGGCTTTGATTTAGGCATTATTATGGCAATAACGATCCGAATAATTATTTCTAACCTTAGTTTACACCTTATCTTTTTTATTGTTTATATTGACTTTTTTTCGCTTTATAAGTACTTGGTTCAACTAGGTATTACGAACGAAAAACGTTTAATAATAGATATTATAGCTTTACGCGAGGCGTATAAACGCCGTTAAATCGAGAAAAAAAAGATGGATCGACGGAAAATTCAATCCAACGGATACGATAACTAAGATTACACCGAACGGAACATTGGAAGCATTTATATTAATAAATACGTTGTTCATTAGGATCATTAGAAAGGTTTTGTAACCTTAATAGGCCGTTACACTATTTTTTTCGCTAATTTGAATCAGCCCTTCGACACTCGCGCCGATCCCCGATTTTGCCTCTATTTAACCTGCTTATTCGCGCCGATCCCCGATTTTACTTCTGTTTTACCTAACTATCCGCATCGACCTCCGATTTTACTTTTATTTAACCCTATCGTTTCGCACCGCTCGCCACATTTTGCCACTCTTTATTTTATTCTCTTCGACCCGATAAATTATGCTAATTTTTTTAATTTTTTTATTAAAATTTATGATATTATAAAGATCCTGATGTTGTACCTTTTTCAATTTATATTTCAAATTACATTTATTACGTTTTGAACCAACCATTTTGTAAAGCTTTATAAAATTACTATGTAGCGTATTATACTATAGCCGGATATACTGGCCCATCCCAAAGGGCATCCATTTACTATTAAAGGGAGAGGGCGACATCGTCACGTTCCCACCATTCTCCCTATCGCTCTACTCCTTTACACTAGCGTTACCGCCAACAATGTTATCAACGTTATTAACGTTAGTCAGTTTATGGCCTTACGTCTTACTGGTTATAACTTTAAGTAAAGGTGTAGGAGAGGAATTACTTTCCTTATGGCGACGTACGATAACATCGTTAAACTTACTTGCTTGGTACATATATAGGCCCCGTTTCCAGGCGGTAACGGCGGTTACCGTCTCTCTGTACCGCCGGTTAACGCTTATTGTTAATTAGTATTGGTTTATTTTTGTTACTTTTAACCGCGATCATTTTTCGGATCACCCCGAAAGGTATGTTTTTGATAAAAGAAAATTTTAAGGTTTGATTAGAATTTACCAAAAAGCCGGCGGGCGCGTAATAATGTTTCGGTTCACAGCCTTAAGATTACGAGACATGGGCGTATGAGTTATTAGTTCACTCGTAACGGTAGTGGCGGGCCGAACGACCCCTGTTTTCGTAATAGTCGCTAATAGACTTACCCGCGACCGCGAACGCAACATACTTCACGTAAAGTGTATGTATTGGCGGCCCGGGATTACGGATCCTAGTACTTTGTTCTAACGTTTTACGTATTAAAAAGGCTTTATAACATACCTTGGCAATACAGAGCTTGAGGCGGCGGAAAAAATCCGCTTCGTATTCCTTATCTAAAGAGGATAAGGTTAGAAGCTTACGATCGAAGGGATTAGGATATACGTACCTTGACGTAATTACGTCTGGCTATGCTTGCGATGTAAGGAAGCCCACACAGATAATGGGGTTTTTACCCATGGGGAAAAGGTTAGGTTTATAACATTAGGAGCCCCCTACTCCTTCCCTTGGAAGCTAGGAAAGGGGTATAGAGAGGCGAGGAGGGAGGGGTGGCGGCGGCGGCGGGAGAGGTAGCGACGGCGGAGGCAGGCAGAGCCGGTAAGAGGGAGGATGTTGTGGCGGTGGGTGGCAGCGTGGCGGCAGGCGGCGGAGTGGCGGTTATGAAGGATATTATACCAGATGATATAGAGCTAGTGAAGGCGGCGGCAACGGTTACGGCGGCGGCGGCGCGCCGATACTCTCGCATTAAACGACGCTTTACCGTCTTATTTTTACGCGGTATTTGTTTTAAGGATAGGTTAGGATATAGATATTGACCAGAAATCCACCCATTAAAACGATTTGTTTAATTATGGGGAATAGTGGTTAAATTGAAATGGGGACTTATATCGGCTTAGATTACGTGTCTTTGGGAAAAAAAGGAAAAAAGTTTTACCTGGACCGATAGCGATATATCTTTTTATACTGACGTAACACATAATTATGTGATTAACCCTACGTAATCACCCCTACATAATTACCCTTGTTAGTAACTACAAAAAACGTGATTAACAATTATATCGTGCCTATTTGGCTATTTTTACCAAACCCGAACTATAGTTACCACTTTGGTTAGACTTTGCTAATACTAACCGAACTTGTTGATTTGGACATTTTGTAGGTACTATAGCAACAATACTATCATTACGTAAACTTAATAATTTGGATCTTTTGCAATTGATGCGGCAACAACACTGTTACTACGGAAATTGTTAATTTGGATCTTTACAACCACATTGTTATTATAAAGCGTTATATAAGGGAAAAAGAAAAGATTACCTATGTGGATATCATTATATACCCTTATAGATAGTATATATAGGGCAAGTAATAGTGCACTGTATTGCGAGGTTCACTCCTGTAAAGTGTACGATAACGTGTTACACTGCAGGCTGCACTCTTATAAAACGCAAAATGTATTATGTATGGATTGGTCTGGAATAGCTATACCAAACCGAACATCAATGCGCGGAGCGGTCTAAAGCAGTACGCTCTAGGCGAGGGCTTATAAACCCTTACTTGTGTCGTGCATCTTTAGATGCTTTTTCGAACATCTTCTATCATCTTTACTACAACTATACCAATCTAACGATTACTCTTCTATATACCTATTTTTACGTGAAACACTAGGTCTGAGACCTCACCGACATAAAGGTAATTAAAAGTAATCTTAATATAGACGAAAAACCTATGTATATTATACATATCTTTATATTTGCTGGCTTAATAATATATCGTAATAATTTATTTTACCGCTAACGTATATCGACCTTTTTTAATTTATATTTCATTTACCTTTTATATAAATTCGATCTTTTCAAACGTCGCTGTTTTCGTAAAATCAGATCCGTTGAATTACGATTAGTTATATAGTTTTCGACTACCTTAAAACGTTATAAAACCAATATGAATTGCCATTAAATAGGTTTCTGTTGGCAAGGCCTTAGATCGTTGCATCGTTATCGATTCGATTGGTCTAGGTAATAGTAGTATTGCATTGGTCAAGTGGTGGATGTATTGTTCTAGGTTTGGCAGACCGCTCGCTGGTCTATGCAGTAATTTGTATGGTCAATTGCTTGACCCGTTGTCATGACCCAGACAGCGGTTAGGTCAGGAAAACAGGCCAGCAAGAAAACTACGCCACTGAGACGCCTGAAGTCTAACACATCAGGCGGGGAACATCTCTTATGTCAGCAGACCCAGGGTTAGGGTCAATGCCAAGGATATGTTGGATATGTTGGATATGAGGTTATCCAAGCTATCCACATTATACAGTACTGAAGACGTATGAAGGATTGAGGATATAAGGACACGGTCAGCACCACACAGATAGTATTTCCTTCATAGCTCTTCAGTTGTCAATCTAAGTATTCAGTCTACCCTGAATAGCCTCACGGCTTCTGATCATCATTCGCACGAACACAGTCTTGATATTGCACCTTTTGTTACCTCTGCTACCTTACTGCTAACATAAACCCTCTGACACCTTCTATATACTCACGGGTATTTAGTGTGATCATTACACCCGTGCCCTAGAGTTAAGTGCAGCGTAGTCTACACAACTTACACCCAATGCGATAAGTCCACACAAAGCAATACACTCATATTGCAGTATAGTCAACTTTACTGTAAGTAAATTTGACCTACTATACTGCATGTAGTACTATTCCACCAGTTTCAAATTAATGGATTTTAGTTATAATTTAAGTAAAATCGGATATAAGGTCGATAATGAAAGTCGATTAACCAGGTTATTACATTTGCTTTATAGTAAACGCGATGTGATTTATAATATCTTATAAACGAGATATATTGTTTTATGACGACCTCTAAGGAGTAAGAGATGTGTTTACAAAGGTAGAGGATAGAGTATTCGCTGATGGCCTATCTTCCCCGATAACGTTAAAGTGTAACGAAAAATTATAAATATATGTTATTGATTCGTTTATTATGAATAATATTCTTTAGAAAAGATAAAAACTAAACCTTAATAATATATCATAATCCGACTTACAATCGTAAGCTAAATATGTGTTCATTAGGGTTTATTATTACGGTATAAGCAGAAAACTAGAAGAAGCTATAGTGGCCTTTCGTGTAGAACTTATGAACATGGCCAATGGCCTGAATCCATAAAATTTATAGTATTTGTATATAGTATTCGTGTAGTTTGTTTCGTAAATTTGTATTATTCTACCTCAAACCTTGATACATTCAACTTATTTATATTCTGGACATATTTTTATCGGGTGTATTTCCTTTACGTATTTCTCCTATAATTTATGCTGTTCGATGCCGAGTAACTTATCTACTTATATTTTGATTGAAATAATTACCCTGCGGGTATTCATAAGTTGTATGAACGTTTTATTTAGTATTGCGTTTATTATTACGTATGCTGGATTATTTTTTACATTAATTTACCTCATTTGTTCGATAACTATATATTCATAAACTTTTCGAAGTTTTGTTACATTAATTGTTCGACGGTTTTTGTTATTAAACTTGAATTTCAATAAATAGTTTATAGAGGTTATATAAGTTTATCCATATGAAAAATATAATATATGATGGTCACAGACGCATAATGATGACATTGAATATATTAACGTCGGCAAGGTCTCAAGCCCATAAGGTTCACGTGAACTAAGAACTTTGAAGAGGAATCAGAATGATTGGTATTGTAGTATAAAAGATGATGATTCAAGAAGAAGTATCCAAAGGTGTACGCTACAGGTAAGGGCTTCTAAGCCCGCTACCCAGATCATAATACTCTGGAATACTTCTTTTAGACCGATCCACGCATGGATTCGGTCTGGAATAGCTATTCCAGACCAAATTATATATAATGTACTTTGCGCCTTGCAAGAGTGCAACCTGCAGCGTGAAACGTTACCGTGCACCCTGCAGGAGTACACTTTGCAATATAGTACACTGCTACTTAACCTATGTATACTATTTATAAGGGTATATAGTAATATTTACACAGGCAATGTTTTCTTTTTTCCTTGTATACTCCGTACCTATAGCCTAATAGTGATAGTATTATTGTAGTATCAATTGTAAAAGGTCCAAATTAGAAGTTTCTGTAATGATAGTATTGTTATAGTATTATTTGTAAGAGGTCCAAATTATTAAGTTCTATTAGTATTAATAAAGTCTGGCCGAGGTAGTAATTGTAGTTCGAGTCTGGTTAGTGTAGTCAAATGGGAGCGATATAGTTAGTAAGAATGCCTTTCGTGATATTTAATAGGTATGGCTACATAACGGTAATTACGCAGGAGTGATTACGTAGGGTTACTTACGTAATTACGTGTTGGGTTAATATAAAAAGATATATCGCCATCGGTTTAGGTAGAACTTCCTTTTTTTTAAAGACGCGTAATTCAAATAGATATAAGTCTCCTATTTCAATTTAACTTTTGTCTCCATCAAACAAACCAAGCGGTATCCTCTCCTTACCTCTATTTCTTTAAGCCAAAACAAGATGCTCCTATGGGTAGATCACTTAACATTTATCCGTAAGGGCCTCTCTACGCCGCAAACGCAACCTGGCGAAATTACGATAGGGTACGTATATCCCAGTCCCTTCGTTTATAAGCCTTTAACCTTCCCCTTTATAAATAAGGAGCACGAGGCAAATTTCCTCCGCCGCTTTGAATTTCGTATTGCCAGGGTACGCCGTAAATCCTTTTTAACGTGTTAAGCATTAAAACGGCGTATCTGGATCCGTAGCCTTAAGCCGCTAATAAATACGCCTTATGTGTCGTATATCGCGTTCGCGGTCGCGAGCAAGTTTATTAACGATTGTTACGAAATCAGGGGTTGTTTAGCTCGCTGCTACCGTTATGAATTGATTCACAACTTATACACTCCCGTTACGGCAATCCTAGGGCCGTAGGCCGAAGCCGTGTTACGTGCCCGCCAGATTTTTAACAAGTTTTAACCGAATCTCAAAAATTTCCTTTAATAAGAATACACCGTTTAAGGTGATTCGAAAAATAAATCGTAGCAAGTAACCAAAATAAGCCAATTCTAATTAGTATAGGTGCTAACCGGTAGACCAGGAAGACGGCAGCCGTCGTTGCCGCTTAAAAACGTAGCCTAGATATATATTACACAAGTGAATTCGACGATGTCATCGCACGTCGCCGCGAATAAGGTAATCCCTCCCTTATACCTTTACCTAAAGGTATAACCAACAAGGTGTAGGGCTATATCCTCACTAACGTTAATAATGTCGTTAGTAGTAATAGCGATAACGTTAATACAAAGGGGGAAAGCGATGGAAAGAACGGTAGGGACGCGACAGCGTCGCTCTTTTCCTTTAATAATGAATAAATGCCCCGGGGCTGGTACGGTATACTCGGCCATAATATAATACATTATATAGTAATTTCATATCTTTTCACAAAACAATTATTTAAAATATTAAACGTAACTTTAAATGTAAAATAGAAGAAATATACTAAAATCGGTACGATTTCATAAAATCAAATAAAATCAAAACAAAATCGGGGATCGATACGAATAGTTGTATCCAACAGAGGTAAAATCGACCATCGGCGCGAGTAATCCATTTAAATAAAGGCAAAATGTGGATTGGCGCGAAAGGTATCAATAGGTCAATCCGAGTTAGTGAAAATTAATATGGTGTAATAGCTTATTAGGAAAACCATTCTAATAACCCTGATAAACAGCGTACTTATAGATTTATAAGCTTTCAATACGTTATTCAATATAGCCCTCGTTATTATATTTGCCGAGTTTCATTTGTTATTAATTTATTTGTTTTTTTCGATTTCCCATCATTTTTACGACTCATATATTTTCATAATTTTGATTATCAATCGCTATTTATTCTTAAAACCTAATTTAACCAGGTACTTATGAAGCGAAAAGGAGTGAGTATAAACGATGAGGAATAGGGCGCAAATTAAGGTTAGAAATAATCATTTGGATTGTTATCGCTGTAGTAATACCTTAATCGAAGCTTTTAACTATATTATAAATTTCGGAAGTTTTGACGTTTTTTGTAACCCTTTTTTATTTTATATAACTTTAATTTATAAATTTCCCTATAACGTGAAGCCGTTTCGAGCCGGTATTTCATTGCTGAAAATTAGTAAGAAGTCGATTTGTAAATTGAAATTATTATCATTAGCGAAGAAACTGTTAATAAAAATAAATTGCCTTGTAATACATGTATTTAACGATATGAATTGTAAGCCGCATTTCAGATTTCGTATTTTCCAAGAAAGGAGTTTGTTAAACGCCTTAAACGTATCGTTCATCGGGTCGATTTGGTATTACACGACGATCGAAAAGTTAAATACCGCATTTAGTTATATTATAAAAACAAATTCAACGTCGTATACACGTTAATATTTGTATTCGTCGGCCCGTCTTACGTTATCCAAAACGATAAGGGCAACTTTATTTAGCTGCCCCTTTTACGTAATGCTAAAAGTGTTGTTCCGAAGGGTAAGAGTAACGTTATGAAAATCGATTACGTTGTTTTTTATTAGCTACGTCTTGGGTTTAGCTTTTAAGCTGGCTTCCAAGAGTTTTCTTTCTTTAAATACGAAAAACGAAGAGTTATATAACGTGAGGGTATAGTTTATTTATATATCCGTTAATATAAAGCCATTTGAACGGGCTGTTAATATTAATAAACAAGGGTTAAAAGTAAAGTTGGTTATTTCGAATCGTTTTTATAGTGTTTTTGGTAGGTATTATACTAGTATACACCGGCTTCTGCTAAACCATAAAGTGGTTTTATAATACGTAAAATTTTGTTAAATGGATGGTGTTAACTAAAGTCTTTAGGTATATCGGCGTAAACTCATCGTTTAAGCCATTTTTCAAATTAGGTATAAACTTACATTATATTTCGAAATTCGATATACAAGTTACATAACTCGTTAAAAGAGGCTATAAACGTAAGAATTAGTCCGTGGTTAGCCTGTTATAACATAGGTAATTAGGTTATAATATCTTTTTTACCTCCATTGTTATATCTTTTCACAACTAAGAGGGTTTTTTTGTAAAGTTTTCCGGTTTTATCTTTAACCTTGTGGATGAGGCGGGTTGGAATTATTTTACGGGTATCGTAAATAACTGGATTAAAACGGTTTAAACGAAATACGCTCTAGTCGATTAAATTTGAGATTTCCGTTTAGATAAATTATACGAATAAGGTACCTGGGGTGGTAATAATACCCTCTCGATGAAGCTTTAGGCTAAGCTCGCGGTTTTCCATTTCCTTTTACGTGATGAAAGAGTTTTTGGCAAAGTTTTTAAAGCGTTTTTTGATTTTCTAACCAAAGGAGCGCCTTCGGCGACGAGGTTGCAATTGGGTGAGTACAAATAGATCGTTTTAATTTAATATAATCGGACAAAATTTACGTTTAAGGAGTAAAGTTATAATTAGGTTCAATTCAAATTTATCGCCTCAGGTAATGTTTTATAGGCGGTTTTATCCGTCCTACGGTTTCGGGCCATCCCTTTTTACCTTTTTTTGTATTCGCGTACTATTATTTAGCAAAACAAACTCGTTCCATTTAGTAAATTAATAAATATATCATATCCTTATAACCCATCAATCCTTTAAAGACCAGTTATCTATCTTTCGTTTTCTAAACCAAAACTTTAAATTGAAATAATAAATTTAAAATACTAGTTTTATATAGGCATTTTTTTATAGCTAACGTTTTGAATATATCGTTTTTATTTGTTGTAAGTATAGTATCACCATAACCTTAGCTATAACATTAGTCTTTTACAATATAGATGGTAATAAGGCAGAGTTCATATAGATCTTCAGGTAATTACCAAAGATAAGGAGCGTGAGGATAAGCCAGTTTAGGCTAAAAGTATTATTAATAGCGTTAAGCTCTGTTTGAAAGATAAATTCTTCAAAGTTAGTACCCTTAAGTTTTGTTTTAATAATACTGTATACATTTTTTTCAGTGGTTTGTGATATTATTCACACTTTTTAATACTTTATAACGTTTTTATTAGGTTTTGTTGCCATTCGCTACCGTTTATCCAAGCTTTCGTATACTACAAGGTAAAATTAAAAGCTGTAATGATATCGTACGTAATCTAATTTAAAGGCTCGAGGTAAACGTTTAATTAATAGATTGCCAAAGCGTTTTAATAGTATATAACAAAAACGTTCCGTATAAATTCAAAAACCTAAAATAATATTGTTATATCAATGATATAAAGGACTAGTTAACTGTTTAAATATATAATATTAACAGCTACTTCGTAGTTAAAGTTTATATTGTTTTGAAAGCGCAATTTAAACCATCGTAAGGCTTATAAGTAAAGTTATTATTTATGGAAAAACTTTTCGATAGCTTTCAATACGTCTTTTCTTACATTTTTATGGCTTATAGAGTAAAGTAAAAATAAAAGGCGTTTTATAGTTAAGTATCCGAATATTCGGTATAAAGCCCGTGATGTTAATTAAGTTAAATTAGTAACCTTAATTATATGTGTTTTCGAAAAGAATTGTAAATAGCCGAATTTAAGCCAGAACGGTATGGATACGTTATTTAAACGCGGATAACGAAGTTAATCGTATTCAGGACCTTAATTTCGAGTTTATTTATATTACTTAATAAAAGTAAAAATCGTATTTTAAAATTTATTACGTAAAATTTAATTGGTCCGAAACACGTATTTACAACCACTGTTCCGAACGATGTCGCTTTATCTTTACTAAAGAAAACCTTTCGATGTTTTTTTTTATTCGGTTTAACCGAAACTTCGAAAATTTCGTCGTAAATACGTTGAATTATCGCTTTGCGTATGTCTAAATTTCGAATATATTAGTATTAGGTATAATACCTTAGAACCTGGTTTCGTATTTATTTAAAAAGGTGAATTATGAAGTTTTATTGACGTTAAATACTTCGTTTAAGTAATTGAAACTTGTAATATATATCAAGGAAACATTTTATAAACCGGCAAAAATACGTTAGACGTTTTTATCATCGTAAGTTAATAGGTAAATATCATTGTATTTAAAGTCTTCTTCTTCAGATATATTTTTGAAAAGGTATACGTGGGGTACATGATTAATACATTCGTATTCGGTTACGTATATTATAAAATTAGCTTTCATCTTATTTCTAAGATCATACTCAGCTTAAAATTGTCGTTTAATTCGAATTTACTCGTAAACTGGGTGGTTTGTAAATTAATAGCCGATTTTACCATACACGATATATCGCTTTGAAAAACCTGTAGGGTTTCGTATATCTTTACGTAAGTACTATTGTAATTTCAATACGTTTTTTTTCGTTTTTAAATGATCGTTCCTATCTTGAATTACCAATAATTCTTCTTTAATATTTGTATTTTAGATGCTCGTTTTACCTTGGGTAGACTTTAAATTTCCGGTTGAAAATATAGTAAATTATTTCAACAAAATTTACTTTAGTAATTTGGGCTTTACCTTTAGTTTTATCAATTACAAATACTAATTCGAAACTTCTTTTTCAGAGTATAATGATTTTTAATGATGTTTTATTGCTTATATAAAAGTTCTTTAAATTCTTTTTTTCATTCAAAAAGTATTAAATCGAAATTCGGGGTTTTACGGTAGGCCTTTATTATTGTTTGAATAAATAATTTTTCGCCTTTGTATTTTGGTCCGAAGGCTGCCTGACTCTTTCGGAACTTTATTAACCAGACTGTAAGGATTTCCTATAGGTTTTTATCAGTATTTTCCTCCTAGTTTTTCATAGATTTCCACGTCGTACCAGTCCATTTTCTATCGTACAGTTCGTAGTTAATTTCCATATTTAAGTGGGATTTGAAACGGTTACAACAATTCACAAATATATTTACTTATATAAAATAGTACGTATACCACTCCTTAACTTACTCGAAATATGGATCATGTAAAATAACGTAAAATTATAATAGTTTAATTTCTAGTTCTTTATACGTATTAATTATAACGCGTATCCTATTATTAATTACGTCGTATGGCTCGCCGCTATAGTTATTATCTGTATCTTATAGCTTGATAAAGTTAGTCAACTTCATAAAGTTGTTTTTATCCGTAAAAAAGCGATATAATGGGAGGTCGTGGTAAAGATCGTAGTTAATAGACATCGGTCCGTAAGGCACGTATTAGCGTTTTACGCTGCCCATCTTTCTTTTGGATCGGGTTATTTTTTATATTCCGGCCAATTGTTGATTTTTGGGGCGGGTTGTTTCTTATGTTTCGGACGACTTCGTCATAGCCGATCGGGTTATTTTTAATATTCGGAAAGTGGTTTAATATTCGGCTTTTTTCTTTGTGTATACTGGTATCGGAGTATATTGTATTTATGTAGTGAATAAGGATTATGGTTTTTTTTTTCCCTCGTAGTCTTTACTTTTGACCTGGGGTGTAGGTATAAGATTTAGTCGTCTTACGTCTTATCCACATTAATTTAATAACAGTCTCTTTTATTCCGTAAAGTAAAACTCCTTTAAAAATTCCGTTAGGTTTAAATCTTTATCCTTTTAATCTGGTATGTAGATAAGCTATATTGTTTCGAATAAGGTTTTTATAAAGCGTCTATTCTTACCTTTTAAGATATTAATATCTTTGGTTTTTAGTTAGATCCGTAAGGGTTTAGTAATAGTAAAGTTTACTATTTTTTATATATCTAACGTTTCATTCGAAAAATTGTTATGGAAATCGGTTAGTAAGTTAGGTCTTTGGATTTTCTTTTCATAATAACGGTATATAACGGTTAGGATGTATATGTTTACGACATAGGGTTCTAGTTTCTTAATTGGTCAGTAGATAATATTATCCTAAAGGCTTGGGTCGATTTCGTATATTATATACTTTTCAATTCCTATATGTTCGACTAGGAGATCGAAGAAAACGCTGGTTTCCTCCAATATTATTAGTCTTAAGGCTATAGTTATAATTGATTTTTGGGTATTTGAATAACATATTAAAGCGTTATAATATAGCATTTTCATGTTATATTTGCGTATATCAACAGTTTAGGGTAATTTGGCGAATATAAAGCAAATGAAGTAATGAAAACGGTCTGAATGAAGCTTACTAACGCTTATTAGTACAAATAAATTTTAAACGATACGTAAATAAAACGTAATCAAAAATTAGTTGAACGTTTCAAATGATTTTTGTTAATATTAATAACTCTATATTAGTTAAGCGGTTAGGAAAATTTAAGGCGTTACAAGCACTCAATTTTAAATATATAGGGTAAACGGGAGTAAAAATAAAATATATAAGGTGGATATGAAAAATTAGATAAGGTAAGGAAAATGTCGAGTTATTGTATACTTCTATATATGATAATTTATCCGTATTAACGTGTTGTAGCAAAACTTAGTAAAGGCATCGGTTGGTTACTTAGTATATAACCGATTTTTCTAAGATTATCGAGTTATTTATTTGTATATAATCTATTTCAATATGGCGATCGGGTTATTTGTTTATATGTAACCGATCGTGGCTTTACTAAAGCGAGTAATTCATGAAAAAAAAAATCAGACGGGCTCTAGCGAAGGGTTCCGAAACTTGGTGGTTTTAATTTACATAGCCTGGTATATAATAAGACGCTTTTTAAAAAGTGTCCGGATACATTAAAGCGCCAAATAAGGGTTAACAATAGAGTAAAGGGGCTTTTAACAGATAAAGCGTCAAATAAGGGTTAATAATATTGTATTAAAGTTTTCTTCTTTAAGTTAATTCGTTTTTATAGTCTTTATATACGTCGATGTGTAATTTTTATGAAAACGAAGTGTTAGTAAAAATATTAAGGATAGTTATAACATCACATTATAGGTATTTAAAGTATATCTATCTCTTTTTTCCTAAGCCGTCTGTAGTCGATCTAATCGATTACTAATTGGTATCGGTAAGGTTTTAAGCCTATAAGGTTTGCGTAAACTAAGGTTTTTGAAAATTAATTAAAATAATTGGTATTGTAATATAAAAAATGATGATTTAAGAAGAAACATCCAGAGGTATACACTACAGGTAAGGGCTTATAAGCCCCCCACTAAGAGCGTATCACTTTGGAATACTTCTTCTAGACCAATCCACGCATTACCGTCGGTCTGTAATAGCTATTCCAAACCGATCTATGCATGATGCACTTTGCGCCTTGCAAGAGTGCAGCCTGCAGCGTGACACGTTACCGTGCACCCTGCAGGAGTGCACCTTGCAATACAGTACATTGCTACTTGACATATGTATACTATCAATGAGGGTATATAGTAATATCCACAATTATCAATATCTATTCAAATATAAAGCTTGATGATATACCGTAAATAAACGACATAGATACATTCTTTTTTACTTTATTATATTTCATAGACGCCTCATATATGAACATTATGATAATTATAAATGATCCATTTTATTAACAAATTCGTTAGATAAATATTATGAAATGAATTTATGAATTGAAATCGTCCATATTGATGAAGAATTTCAATATGTAGGTTAGAACTTATTGGTCTTTCAATTCACTAGTATTATATTTAAATATTGATAAAAGTCATCGTTCTATCACTTAAAACATTTTTTTGAGATATAATAATCCTTTTTACCAGGTTTTATATTAGGGTGGCGATGACAAAGTCGTAAGTTACTATGCATATGTACTATAAATGATATATATAAGTAATATTCACAGTTTAAGAACCTTTGGTAGGAAAACCCTAGTAAAACTATACGATTCAAAATAAAGTATTTATATTCTCATTTAAGATGTATTCTTTTTTAAGTTTCTTTCTTTTCTTAACATCCCTTTAATAATACTTGATCGTAAAAAAATTAACTATTTAATATTTAATTCAATATTGAAAACTTAACCGACACTCATTATTTGTTTAGTCTATTCAGCTACGAATAGTTTGTATTACCAAAGAAATATAATCGTTAAAATACCTGTAAGGTATATTTTACGAAGATTACAACTATTTTGTATTTCAACTGATGATAGGTATTCAAATCTTGTAACGTTATCTATTTAAAGTGTGGTCGAAGTAATATTATCATTGCAAAAGTTAGTTAGTAGATTGTTTTTTCTTATAAGTTTGGCAAGTTGCTAGCTGGTTTATATACTAATTTGTATGAGCAATTTCTTCAACCATACCCCACATATAATGAGAAACTATGTTGCAATAAAACTTACAATTAGTATAGTTAACTTTAATTATAATTTACTTGAAAATTATTTCGAAACTAATTGGTTTTCATTCTATGGTACCGGAGCGTTTCGTAGGATAATTGTCTGGTAACACAAATGGTTTTTTGATTTCTTACCCACTGCCATTTATATAAAAGTTTGATTTATATCATTTGCAATCCGAAAAATAGCGGCTTATTCACTTCTTCACTTCAATCCCTTAATTCACATATACCTTAACCGTTCTCATTAATTACATCCGCATCTTTAATAATATGAAACTCTTTCAATTTTCCATAATACCCCTATTTTTTTTGTCTATCTATTGTTATATAATTTAATCTTATTTAATAGCCTTTTAACGTAACCTTCTGTTCGTATATGTAGTTTATTATTGTCCACAAACCTTTTTAAATACTTATTTATTATATCATTCGTCACATTATTAGCTGTGTCATTTTTGTCATTGCTTTATCGAAATATTTTGATTGTACTGTTTTGCTAGGTTTTGCGAATCATTATTACATTAATTATCAGAAGTTTTTAGTGTGTTATTCCGAGTTTAGAAATATGTTCGAATTAGTTTGTTTAGTCGGTACAAATAACAACTGCAATTAGTGTAATCAAGAATTATTGTTCATGATATGTAAAGTTTTATATTCATAAATACCTATATTGGTACTGGTTATCGTGTTGTAAACTTGGGAAACAAATACATCACAAGTAACCCCTCTACACTTAACAACGATTCACTAATTTAGGTCACTATTAATAGCGAACTAGGTATATTATGATCTATCTTCGTTCAAGACTGATGTACGGATTTTGATTCATAATTCCAGGTCAATGTTGTTTACGAATAATTCTTTAATAAAAAGAATCAATATAACCATCGACAAGTTAATGAACACAATATTCATGCCTTTTTCCAAATTATCTATTTGTTATTAAAATTGTTTATCCAACCCATTGTGATTCTTATTCAGCGGGTTTCAAGCTAATTGTGAATATTACTAGATATTACTATAGTTAGCAAGCGTGGAGGATCACGCTAGCGGAGTGTATGGTAGAGTGTTATGGTTCAGGTGAGAGCTTATAAGCTCTCATCTGAGCCGTGCACTCTTCAGATGCTTCTTCTAATGCTTATATTTTTGTACCATCATTTTTGAATATTATACTGTCATCTTCATACGTTGACATAAAGGCCTAACCGATGCTGATAAGTAGCCGATTCGGTCGATCACAGTAAGATTAAGAAATAAAAGACGAATTTCAGTTGAATACCTTAAACAAGATGCTATAACGGTTCTTACTGTGTCGTGATTTAATACTAAGATTTATAAAAATCACGCGAGAGTGCGAAGCGATTGTAAAACCCTTAGTAACTTTGAAAAAGAAAAATTTAGTACGATATTATCAATTCGGTTGGTATCATTTGATTACTAAAAGCCCTATTATGCTACAATTAACTCGGTTGGCACTATAGACGTATTTGGGTACTTTTTAGAGAGCTTTTTATTACGCATCAGTCATATAAGCTATTAAGTTTAACATCCCTTCGTTGGAACCTATCCGAATAAATACTACTATTACATCATATGGGTATCGGAACCGCTTATATATATATCGGAAACGACTAAAATAGCTTTTGAAGTGCTTACACAATCACTTTAACCGCTCGAAATAACACTTAAAGGTCTTATAAAAACTATCATAAGCGTATAAAGTAACAGCTGAAGTTCATATACAACATCCTAACTCTCTTTTAGACAACATCTGAACTTTCACATACAATTCCCTACTTTGATATCCCGCACTTAACTTGCTTTTACATACTATTTGTTTGATTTAATACTTATGACGTTTGAATTTATTAGTTTTTTGGCTAGTGTAGCCCTTATAAACACTAAACAATTAGTTTGAAACGTTTTATTATATTTTATTTGTTATGAATTCGTATTGGTAACCGTTAAGCCTTTAATTCTGAACGTTTTATTATATTTTTTTATCTTTTATTTAGATGTTATACGCTCTCATTTTCGCTATTCCACTTTGAGACCCTTTTGATTATATTATCTTAAGTTTATTAAATGCCTATTTAATATTCTACATTCGTAATAGAACCTAATATACAACAACTTTATTCTCGTAATCGTAGTGTCACTAATAATGAGCTTGGTTGAAATTAACGAGTATATAAACATTTTGTTTCAATATGTAACGTTTTATAAGAAAGTTTTAAAGTTTATTGATTTTAACCTGTGGAATAATATAACTGAAGCGTTGATAAATGATTTAGATTTTTGAACAGAAAATACACAAGTTATACACGTGATTTTCCGCTATTGTTAGGAAAAGATTTAAAGGTTTTGTGGATATATATATATCCCTATAGTTCGGAAGTAGTCGCGGTACGGAATACACTCTTGCAGCAGTTCACGGTAACGTGCCACTCTGTAAGTTGCATTCCTACAGAGTGTATAATAGCGTACCACCGGCTAAAAGTCGCATTTAAAAAGTGTACGGTAAAGTGCTACTGCCCAGAAGGGAGATTAGCAGAGTGTATGGCAAACTGCCACTGCCCAGATGAGAGGTTTATAACTTCTCTCCCCTGACGTGCGCTCTCCTAATACCACTTTTCCTTTAAATTACTTATTGATATTTACTACTACAATACCAATATTTACTATTACTCTTCTATTCTTCTATGTTCACGTAAATAAGCAAAGACATTATCGACACAAATCAGTAGCCGATTAGGTCGACTACAAACAGCCTAGGAAAATAAAGACAACCCAAAGTTAAATACCTATAGCGAGACGTTGTAACGGTTACAACTGTTTTTAATTTAACACCACGACTTATAAAAACTATACGGGAGTGTGAAATTACGAGGGAGCACTTTTAAAACCCGAAACGTAATAAGATTGTAAAATTTGAAGAAACTTTTAAAAGAACCATTTTGATAAGATATTATTAACCAATTAATATCTTATTTATTAAAAGCTTCGTTTCGTTGATCGTTAACTCGCTTTAGCATTTCAAACGTACTCGGGCACTTTTGAAAAAGCGTACTATTACGTATTTAGGCCACGTGAGCCAAAACCACTAAGTTTCGAAACACTTTGTTAGGACCTATCCGACTCTAATAAAACATTTAAATCATTTACCAAACCCAAAGGCGACTAAGACATAACGTTTAAACTACTAATAAAACCTAAAAAGGGTTTTGATATAATAGATAAACTGCTCGTAAATAATAAAAGCGGCTATAACACAACATCCGAACCGCCTACAACATACGAACTAAATCATATAAACCGGATTACCATATACCTCCACACTTTTACATTTTCACCTTTCCTTTCCCGTTTACCTTATCTGCCTCCCTTGGATCGCTGAACACCGTCCATTTTAAGTTTAATACTGACTATATTCAGGTTTTCATAACCGCTAAGCTAATGCATTGCTAATGAACACTAATAAAATTAACTTCAAAAGTTTAACTAGCTTGTATTTATGCTTTATTTAAGTATTATTTAAACTTCATTTATATTAGTAAACACCAAAAGCCTTATGTTAACTGGTTTACTTACCTTATTAACTTGGTATTTACATATTTGTACCTTTTTGATTTGTTTTGGACCAAATTACCCTAAACTTTAAACTCATCCAAATCCTACCCACCATGCGAAACCTACAATTTGCACCACTCCAATATCTCAGATATATGCAGAAATCACCCTCTCCAATCGCTTCAATACCTTACACTTCCGCAACTATTTCACTACTAGTAACAAACATAGTAAAGGTTAACGAATATATAAACTACCTATATAAGAATACGTTATTTTGTAATGATATTTTAAAATACTTAAAACTTAATTTGTAGGACAATAAAATCGAGATGCCAATGGAAGATTTAAACCATTTTACGGAAAATACGTACGTTATCAACATAGTCTTAAATTATTATAGTGGAGATATTGAAGGATGCGAATTATTCGACGATTTTAGGGAGGATTTCGTAGATGAGACGCCGGACATATGACGTATGGTCCATAATACGATTTCTAAGATATTACCAAAACAATTATAAAGTAAAGGTATTAATACGACCAGTAACAATAATAACCGTATAAAAAAAAACTCTGATAATAACGGCCTAGCTTATACAAATACCAAAGTGAACGGATGATCGAGTAATGAAAATAAAGTTTGTAAAAGAACATAAGTTAAAAAAGCGTCAAAATCGCCTGTTTAAAATGAAAGATTGGAAACGAGAAAAGCCACAGTGTAATGATCACACTAAATACCCGTGAGTATGTAGAAGGTGTTCAGAGGGTTTATGTTAGCAGTAAGGTAGCAGAGGTAACAAAGGTGCAATATCAAGACTGTGTTCGAGTGATGATCAGAAGCCGTTAGGCTATTCAGGTGTGTAGACTAAATACTTAGATTGACAACTGAAGAACTATCTAATGAAGCTATCTAAGGTGGTGATGACCATGTCCTTATATCTAGTTCCTTCAGTTGGTACCCATACTGGGGGTGCTCCAGTATGAGGTTTGCGGGATCACTGGTGGTGATCCAAGTGATCCAAGTGAGCTGGTGATCCAGGTGATCCAAGTGATCCAGGTCACGTGACTTCTGCTGAGTCATCCGTTGTCCAATTGCCGTGCCGTACATGGGAAATGTGCTTTGTAAGCGTAGTGGGGAACATGCAGCGTCAGAGGATCCAACTGCAGTTCGTGTCATAACACACAGCAAATAGAAAAGAGGCGCTTAGCAAAACCAAACGCCAGCCACGAAGTGGAAACGTAGTTGAAGGAATCGACGGAAGAGGGAAAAGTACCATAAAATTATTCATAATGCGGGTTTAATACGAACCCTTTTTATAACGTAGTTTTAGACAGAAACCAAGATAAAACCACTTTCCAAATATCGTCAATAACCAGCTTAACTACGAAAAAAGAGATGCGAACAAAAACAACGCCCCGTTTTAAGAAATGATAAGCGGCGTAAAACGTTAAAACGTATATTACGGACCAAGACCCTCTAAATACAACCCTTACCGTAATCTTTTATCGCATCGCTTTCCCACTAATGAAAGCAACTTTATAAAACTCCCCAATTTCTCTAAACTTTGAAATAAAGTCAATAACAAAATACGTACAATATTGAACACATGTAAAAAGCTAAATATAAACCATTTCAATTTTATGTGATTTTACCCGATATACTATTTAAATAAGCTAAGAAGTAGTATATATGTTACCTCGCATAAGTAAATACATTTCTAAAATATTATTAGCGTCTGAAATCACACTTTGATACAAAAATCAACTACAAACTTTATGATAGGGATTGGACTAACACCACCTGGAAATCTATGAAAAAAATAACATAAAAACGCTAACAAAACCCTATAGAAATTAATTAATACCCTATTAACAAAGTTTTGAAAATGTTAGATGACCTTTAAACCTAAATATAAAGGTAACAAACTTTTTAATTAAATAGTAATGAAAGTATGCTAGGGAAACCTAAATTTCGACCTTATACTATTTAAACCCAAGAAAAACTTAAAATCTTTTTATACAAGTTTTAAAATATCGCTTCAATACTTTATACGCCAATAAACAAGCTTTAAATCAACATTCATAGCCGAAAAAACCAAAAGCGAAGGCCAAATTACTAAGGAAAACCTTGCAAAAATAATTTCCCACGTCTTAAACCGAAAATTAAAAGTATATATAAGGCCAAATAAGCGACTCAAATATGGATTTCGAAAAGTAAAATATTAGGGACGGGGCCCTAGGTACAAAAGGTAAATTAGCCATTACCAAAGACGATTATACAGCTAAAAACGAAATTTACAACCCCTATAGTAATACCTGCCAAAGGTTTATAAAGCTTTATGGATTTTTCAAAACTTTATATTATAAACGATAAAATTAGCTGCTAATTTACTGATCACCCAATACACAAACAGATTTGAATCAAATAACAGTTTTGAGCCGATTACCTACTTGAAAACCAGATGAAAACTAATTTTACAATATACGTAGCTGAATACGAAAACGTAAAACATAAGTTTAAGGTCATCCTTTACGAATATACCTCTGGAGAAAAAGACTTTAAAAGTAATATTACTAACCTAATAGCCTAAAATAACGAAATCGACCAACGTATTTTTGGAGGCTTATAAAACGCTTCCTTTATATATAATATAGGCTTAAACTACGTAGGAGGCGTGTTAAACGCCTATATAACGTCTTCATTCAAGTTTTTAAACAGGTAATACAACCAGTTTTAAGTTATTATATCTAATACCGACGCAGCGGAAATTTTAACAGCCGGAAAACGATAAATCAACGTCTTTGCGGCGAAATTTCCGAAATTCCAACTCGACCGTATAAGGGAATATCGAAATGTTCAATTAGATAAAGACAAAACGTCGTTACTTAGCATAGTTGTTGTAAATAAGCGATTTGAACCGTTGAAATTTCATATAATAGATTCTGAAACGCTATTTCTGCTTTCGTGAACTAATATAAATAGGTTCGAATCGAGATCAAAAATCGAACTTTCTAATTCATCCGCGCTTAGAATAACGTATCCGTACCGATTTAACCTAAATTCAGCTACTATTAATTCTTCTTCAAAACACATATAATTGAAACACTTTACCTAACGTAGCTAAAATTATGAATGTTATACCGCCAATTCGAATACCCGGGTACAAAACGCCTTTTAAGACTACTTTACGCCACCAGTTACGTGGATATAGCGAAGAAAGCTCTTAAAACGATTGAAAAGTTTTACCATAAATGCCATCTATATTTATAAGCTTTACAGCGAGTTGAATTCCGCCTTTGAAACAATATAAATTTTAATTACAATATAAGTATAAACATAATATACCTCAACAACCAATTATTATTATAAACCGTCGACTTAACAATATCATTCCAAATCGCGAAGTTTATATAAAGCGCTTTTGTTATAAATTACTAAGATACTTTGGTCAATTATTAGTCAATCGTCTACTTAAAGCTTTTGGACTGGATTACTCACGACGCGAATACGGCCTTCAACTTTACGAAGTAGCGTACCAAAGCTAGGATCGCCGACAACGAATGTAGAAAAATACTAAAAAAAGCACCTTAAGGTATTAAAAAGTTTGAATGGTACTACAAACCTTATAAAAAGACGTATATAGTATTGTCCAAACAATTAAAGGGTATTGGTTTTAAGGAATATATCATTTAAATAATGGTTAACGCCCTTAATAATACTTTAGGCCTGAGTAGGCGAATCCTTACGCTTCTTATTCTTTGTACTTATCCAAAAATCCCTATAAACTTTGTATTATCGCCGACCACAGTATGAAAATCAAATACTATAGCAAAAACCATAGCAAATTCGCGTTCTTTACAGGCTAAAAACGATATTGCTAAAATGTTGGCCGTAAGGATCAGCTTACAAAAAGCCAACGTGTTAAACTTACTATTATATTTTAATGTTCTAATATAATGATCTAAGGATATAAGGATTAGCTCGTGAAAAATTGACAGATTTACAAGCTACAATATACTCTTTAATTTGCCGAATAATACAAGTTCTTTCCAAGAAATAATGATACGAAAACACGAAAAGGAAAAAATATAAAAAAGCGGCCTAGAGCCGTAATCCGACTAGTGGTACCGGCGAACTCATTGCAACGATAACAGATCCAAATCGCCCCTAAATTTAATAAACCCCCTGGATCGTACTTTCGGACCGTTACTATCATATGAAAGCAACCCGATTATATTAACACCATTGACACCTCGCCCCCAAGGCCACCAACTATGCTCTAGAAGTAAAAAACGTTCTAATACCCTTACTACTAACTCCTTTATTATTTAGAAAGAGATAGCAAACCATAAACTTAGTCTAAAGTTTTGTCGCATAAGTATTATCATTATTTCAAAAGCTCCGTTTGAATATTTTACCTCAACGGAAATCTTTGCTTTAATCTAATAAAGTGTTTTTCGTTTCGAAAAGTTCAACTTAACGATTTACGGCACCTATAAAAAATTTCCCACACGCCTTATATACGAAATTGAAGATTAAACCAGAAACACATACGAAGAAGCTTGTTTTATTACAAAGTGGTATAATGATAACAGCAAAAGAAAACTTATAACCTAGTCGTCTACCTTATAATAGGTAAGCCACCGTTTGACCTTGATGTTCGCAATTTTCCTCTATATCTCTCACAACCAATATATTAAACTTAGTAATATTATCTAAGTTTATATATAACCCGAGAAGCGGTTTAAACGGTGTATTTACCCCAATATACCTACGAATTTTAAAAAACACCACCTACTTAAAACGATTTTAAATATTATAAAACCGCTTTACGACTTTATTAATGCTAGTGTATACTAGTAAAATACCTATCAAAGGCATTATAAAAAAAGGTTCGAAATAGCTCATTATACTTTTAACCTATACCTATCAATTTTAACGACTTGTTTTAAAAGCTTTATACTAATATGTATACAAAGGGATAACACGTTAACTCTTATAACACGTCGTTTTTTTCATTTAAAAAGAAAACTTCTAAAGGCTACACTAAAAGCGAAACCTAAGAAATACCTAACAGAAAACCATATAATTGATTTTAATAGCGTAACTATCACATTTCGAAATAGCATTCTAGGCCTCGTATAAAAAGATTAATAAGACAAAGTTACCCTTATTGTTTTGAATATCATGAAATGAGACGACGAATATAGATACTAGCATACACGTAATGCTTAAATTGCTTTAATAGTATAACCGGAAACAAAGTTTAACCTTTTGGTCGCCGCGTAATATAAAACTAACCCTTCGAACAATGTATATCAAGCGTTTAATAAACGCCTTACATGGAAAATACATAATTCGAAACGCGGTTTACATTTCGTACCATTCAAAATTCATATTTCGAAACTATTTGTTTTTACTAACGGTTCATTCGCTAATAACTCTAACTATGACTCGTAAATAGGACTCGTTTTTATTTTCTGTAACGAAATACCGGTACAAAACGAATTTACGTCTTGTGAAAATATTATCCATTGGAATTCAACTAAGTGTAAACGGGTTACCAGAAGCGTTTTAGATTTCAAATTCTATAAAATAATTAAAAGCTTCGATATAGGTATTACTATAACGATAACGGTTCGAATAATTGTTTTATCTTTAGCTTAAAACCTATCTTTTTCCTTGTTGACGCTAACTTCTTCTCGTTATACGAATACCTAGTCAAATTTGGTACTACGAATGAAACGCACCTTATGATCGATATAATAACCTTATGCGAATCTTATGAACTCCGCGAAATTAAATAAATAAGATAAATCGATGGAAAATCAAACCTAACAGATGCAATAATTAAGGGCGCCCCAAACAGGGAATTAAAGGCGCTTATATTAAAAAGAACACTTTTTGTTAATGTCATTGAAAAGATTTTACCACCCTATTAAAGTTTAAATTTTATGTCTTTCATTTTTTTTGTTTTGTTCTAGACAATTAAAACGCTCTTAATATTTTCGAACGGTCCGAAACTCAGTATTCGCATCGCTTCCCGCATTTTACCTTCATATAAACCTTTCATTTACACCGTTTTTACAAATTTTTCCTTGATTTAAATCTATTTCAAACTGCTTCGAACATACTAATACTTTAAATTTAATAAACTTCAACCTTATCAATTTTTCACTCCTTACCTATTACATTTGCGATTTAAGTTACGAATTTTTTAAAAAGTAATATTGTTACTGTATAACGTAATATACTATGGCTGGGTACATCGGCCCAGCCGAAAAAAAACAGATATTTACTGCTAAAAAAAGAGGTAGAAGGTGACGCCGTCACGTTCTTACTATCCTCCCCGCTACCTTTCCCCTTTATATTAACGTTACCTCTATCGCTCCTATCGATACTGCTATTGGTGCCACCGAAAAAGTGGCTCCACGCCTTAGGTCATATACCTTTGGAAAAAACTGTAGAGGGGTTTTTACCCTCTTTACGGCGTCGCGAAATAATGTTGTCGAACTCGCTTACGCAATATATACGTAGGCTCCGCTTTTAGGTAGTAATATCGATTACCAACTCTTAAATCCGCCGGTTAACGCTTACTATGTATTAGTATTGGCTTATTTTTGTTATTTGAAAATAATTGCTATGAAAAACACACCAAATAGTATATTTATAAAAGTAGAAGAATTAAGCTAAAGGTTCAAAATCTAAATGTAAAGTAAACTTATCATTAAGCCACCGGACGCATAATATGACCTCGACTTATAGCCCCAAGACTACTAAAATAAGGGCGTATCCGGTACTAGTCCGCTCGTAATGGTATCAACGAGCCGACCGACCCCCGTTTTAGTAGTACTTGTTAATAAATTTGCCCGCGGTCGCGGACACGATATAAGGTACATAAAACGTGTTTATTAAAGAACCGGGGTTACTGACTTAAGTATACTGCTTTAACACATTACGCGTTAAAGAGGCCTTACGACGTATCTTAATAATTCGAAGCTTGAGCGGCGAAGATAGTCCGCTTTGACCGTCTTATTTAGAGGAATATTAGTATATCGAAATATATTGGGGGTTTAGGTAATACGAACCGCAACTCCGCCAAGTTACGTTAATGGCGAAAGAGGAGGGAAGGAGAGATTCCCGTGGATAAGGGGGTTTTTACCTGCAGGGAAAGGGTAATCTATATAACCTTAAAAGCCTTCAACTCTTTCCCCTACGGGTTGAAAAGAAGGGGGGAGGGGGGGAAAAGGGGGAAAGAAGTGGTGGCTATAGCGGTAGCGGCGGTGGGAAAGGCGAAAAAAAAGGCCGGGATGGAAACGGTGCTAGCCTAAGAGGCAGGACTAATACTAGTAGTGGTAGCGGTGACGCAGCTGGCGGCGGCGGCGGCCTCGACACGCGCGCCTAAGGGATCGGTTTTTACGCGGTATCTATTTACAGACGAAGTTAGTACGTGAAATTTGGTTAAATTGATTACCAATCGGAACGGTTTAAAATAGGTATTTGAAATAATAAATTAAGTCTACATATACTAATTTACTGGTTAAGACTTATATTGGTCATAAATACGCGCTATTGAAGGGAAACAGCAAAGAGGTTTTACCTAAAACGATACCAATATTTTCTTTTATATTAATTTCAAAATATATAACGGTATAATGAACCTTATGTAATCATACCCTTATAACACCTATATAATTCAACTCTTATACGAAACATTAAAAAGTATCATTAATAACTATATCGCCACCAATTAACTAAACCAACCAAAACTTTACTATAATTATTGCCACGGCTAGAAACTACTAATTTAGACCTTTACGGTTTCTATTATTACTACACTATTATTATTCAACTACGAAAACGGATTGCACCACAACTAAATTATTATTACTAAAATTCAAATACAAACTACACTATAACCAGACTATTATTACTAAATAATAGATATGGGCCGTAATATGGGAAAGGAAAAGATTACTTATATGGATATATATATATATATCCCTATAGATAAAAAGTAGCTGCGGTATCGAATACACTTTTACAACAGTCTACAGTAACGTACCACTCTATAAGGTGTATTCCTACAAAGTACATAATAGTGTGCCACTGGCTGAAAGTGGCATTTATAGAGTATACGGTAAAGTGCCACTACTCAGAAGGGAGATTAGTAAAGTACATGGTAAAGTGCCATTACCCGGATAAAAGGTTTATAACCTCTCACCAGTAACATGCACTCTCCAAATTCCTCTTCTCCTTTTGATTACTCATTTATATTTACTACTCCAATACCAATCTTCACGATTACTCTTCTACTTTTTTATGTTCATGTGAATAAGCATAGGCCTTACCGACAGGTTAGATATATTTGATGATTTTAGAAAATAAATTTCGGATTAGACTTTAGAAATATGGCGTACAGTATACAATTCGATTTCGAAGGTGTTATGGGTATGATCACAAAGCCAAGTTATTAATATAGCTAGTGATAAAAACGGTTATATCGCATAAATGTTAATCAACTCGGCTGAACTTAATAAAATACCAAGTTGTGACAATTAAAAGGTGTTGAAGATAGATTTTATGAAAGGACATTAGATCGTAGAGAACAAAAAATAACTTATCGAAGATATGCGAAACAAGCAATAACATGTGAGTACCTTACAAACGTCAAACTTAAGATATTCGGTGAGAATGGCTATACTCCACAAAGATTTAATAAAGTTTGATAAAAATTCTACGTAGAAAGAGGAAATAAAGTGAAGGTTATGCTTCACCCGGATTTAAAATTCACCCGATTTAGTAAACATCTTAGAAAAGAACGATAAAGTGAGTTACTTCTTGGCTAAAACGAACACCCCGTCCGATCCTACGAAAAACGTCTTAGATTAAATAAACTGCATGTTTATAGAAAATATAAAATGTCATGAAGAATTATACGAACCTTACGGACTAGTGCCTACAGATTATGACCTATATCGCGACCTTCCGTTTTATCGATTGTTCAATAATAAACATAACCCTACGAAGTTTACAAACCTTATTAAATTGAGGGATGAAGCGAAAATTATAGTGGTGAATAATAAGATTTTTAAGATAATAAGATTTGTATAACGTGAAATATCTGAAGAAAACTGGACATGAAATTATTATATTTTCAAATAATTTCACCCGGTATTTGAAATCTGCAGTGTAAGAAGTAATATATGTAATACCCTATACAAGTAAATATGTTCGTGGAATATTATAACCGTTTGAAGATGTAATTCGATACGGAAATTAACTATAAGCTATATAATAGGGGTTAGATAGGACCTATATGGTAATTTATTGTTATAGTCCAACCTATAATGGTAAGCCAAGTAGGTGCCAAATAGGGTTTACTATTAAGGTATGGAGGAAGACTAGAAGAGGCTACTATGGCCCAACATGTAGGACCTATGGGTATGGCCAGTACCCAGCTCGTTACGTGCCCTTACACGTACCGTGCACGAACTATGTCCGGTCCACACCTGAACCGTATCCGGTCTACACCCGGACCGGGCTCAAACCGGGTACTACTTATTCCGTTACGTACATAGTTACGTAACCTATAAACTTAATAGTCAATAGCAGAAGTCCATAATATACTCCCTTTTTCCCGGATATTATAAGATCTATGGCGCCCCGCAGGTTAAATACCGGACGCGGGCCGTATCAACCTAATATACGGGTTCGATACAAGCCGGTAACGCGACGTCTAACGTATCGTATAATACATTAACCGGTTTAACCCTAAGTTTCTGACGCCGCATAGCGCGCTCTTAAACCTTACCGCTGGTATCCTATAATACGCCCGTAAGCTAGACGTATAATATATACCCTTTACCATTAGCGCCATATAATGTACCTTTTAACGCATTGTATAATGTATTTTTATTATCGCCGGTATCGTATAACGAGTCGTATAATATCACGTTCATGCTTCTAATACCGTATAACGCGCCCCTTATAATACGTAACCACTATCGAATCCTGTTCGCCAATTCCTATAAATACGAACGCCCTTATGGCCCCGAAAACTTCTTTTTTCACCCTTTTATAACGTTTCCATTTTTCGTTAACCACCCTTTTTATAACTATTTTATTTTCCCTTTATATATTCCAATTAATATATATTTAAGCTCTTTCCCTTAAGTTATCCTTATGACCAACGTATATAATAGCCTTATTTTGGGTTATGTTATCGCCGACACCCTTAATAGGGATAACGAGTTACCTCAAAAAGTATATTACCTTATTATATACTAATACCTTACCGATAAGTACCTCCTATAACCTCTTTATGCTATAAGGAATATCCTCGTCTTTAATAATAATAGAGATAAAAGTTAATTTCTTTTATTATAAGTTGAAAACGTTTATATATTATGTATTAAGCACCTTTGGAACTTTAGCGTTTTTTTTTTCACATTCGAATTTATTGAGAGTAAGGGTGTCGTACATAACGAAAGATTAATAATAAGATAAACTAACAAATAATTTTTCGAAAAACTTAATTGCAATTTTACTTTTTTTCGTAATATATTTAAAGAACAAATTTATTTACGTTTTTTCCCAGTTTATATGCCCATTTATATTAATTAATTATTACTGCTAAAGATAAAGGCTGTATTTTAAACTCTATGCGTAAACGTTAAATAAATATTACGTATTATCGACCTATCTTTATCCCTGCCTTTTTTAAGTTAGTTAATTAATTTATCCGGCTCTGCGATATGGCTCGGATATATAAATTCCTTACCGTATCGACCGTATAGGTCGTTACCCTTTTAATTATACGTTTCCATCGCCTTTTTCTCCCGGGTCCGTTTTTACCTAAGATTCCTTTATTACTATTCATTATATCGCCTATTTATAAAAATAGGACGCCTTTAACTCTCCAAGCTTTAACATATAACGTTTTTATCACAACCCCTTTTAACTACCGTCGTATACCCTTTCGTAATTTTAACCTAAGTAATTAAAATGATATAATCATTTGAACCATATTCTTATAACTAATATAAATTACAACCTATGAAACGTAATAAATAACGTTTGAAACTTTATTATACAATTCCTTATTTTACCCGTATTCTATTTACTAACCTTAGTTAAAAACGAATTTATCGGGTTAACCATAAACGAGCGTAAATTCGTATCTGGGCCAATCGCATTATCTGGGCATAAATCAATATATTATAGTTTTTAATAATCCACTTAAATGATCGTTTTCCTCGCACCGCCCCACACCTTTTTTTTTGGTAACCGTTAACGTTGGCCTCTCCTAACGTCCATCCCTTTTCGTATTATCAGTTATAGACTTCCTCTAACGCCCGTCCCCTTTTATGTTATCCGCCATCTTCAATGTCGCTTCGTATTCGTCTCATTTCCTAATAACCCCCTTTTTTGCGCTTACCAGTTCCCGTTAAGTTATTCATCGTCCCCCTTTCCTAATGTTACCTAATACCCGAAGTTAATTATAATAGGGCTTTTAACATTAATAACCTCGGTACTCGTTAAATCCCAATAAAAACAAAAATAACGAATAAGTAAATTTTCGTTAAGTTCTAGCAAAAACCGTCTTCCGATTATATACGTATTCGAAAAAGTCAGGTAATATTTACCTGACCCAGCTTATTATATTATAACTTCATTTAACAATAAATTCTCTTCTTCGTTTATAAGTTAAATTTCATTTAAAAGGTATAGGCAACTTACCTCGCTTTTATCGTTTAATATAAACCCAACGCCGACGTCAAAATACCGGGCTATTAGAAGCCAGAATATTTTCCTATTTCGCCTAAAATTTATTTAAGGCTATGATATATTGATAATTTTCTAATAATTCCCATTCCAGTTAATTATAGCCTTTTTCTTAAATTAATATGAAAATTAACACCGCCTTATCCCATTCCTACCATAAATATTTTTAAAACTTTAAATTTCCTGTATTTATCTTTTTTACGTCGTTTATAACCAAAACTAATCCCGGGTAAATATAGAATGAAACCTAAGATATAAGAGGATCCGAAACCACCTATTTAATTAAGTTTACATAAAATATAAGATACTTACGAAGGATATTTAATACCACATTAAACGGATTCAAAATATCAACGACCTGATACTAATTATAAAGCTAATCGATCTTTTTACTCAGATGGTTATTTTTAATATTATAAAAGCTTAACTATATCTAATTCCCTATTTTATATCATTTTGTTATACGTCGCTTACGATTCGTCACCTAAATTAAATTTGGCCTATCTTATAAAGAATTTAAAAATATAATAATTCGGTCCGCCAGATTAATTAACGACTTCTTATTTCTATTTACCTTCAGAATAATTTATATTTCGTAACTATTTACCAAAATATTCGCGTTAAATCTAGTAACCATTAACTTTCGGTTATTTAACGTAAATGAATAAATAGATAAATATAAAATCCAATTTTATTACAAAAAGGCGACAACGATACGTAAATTCTTTTAAACCTTTAAATCTACCCGTTTAATATCGTTATTTATTTATAGGCGATACGTTGTAAAGAAAAGTTTTTCGACTTTTATTAAAGAATATAAAGTCGTTTAAAATAGGTTTCCCCAATCCAAACTTCTATTACTAATAATAGAAGCTAAAAATTTATGAAATTTCCATTATATATTTCGAAAACGCTTCGTATATGTATTGACAGTTATAAACCACATATCCCTTAACTGGATTAACTTTAAAAAGCGATTCGTAATAATGAAAAAATATTGGGAGCCGTTTTTAATAAGTAATAGGTTAATTATGAAATCGATGGAAATATATATTTAATATTGGTTTTAAATAGAAAAAGGGTTAAAAAGGGCATTCTCGTAAGGTATAACAAGGTTTCATCTTATTATATTACGTATATATTTGATATAAGCGTTGAATATTCACCACTATCCCTTTGTGATAATAATACCGTTGGAAAACGGTAAATAAAATTTGTTTACCCGGATGACCTAAAATAAATAAATTATAAGTTGATTATGAATTTTTCATCGTTAATAATTCTTAACTTGGCAACTATAAACGAGTACAGTAACTTAGTACACCCCAATAGTTAATTCCTCAATCCACGATCTATACTAATCATCTTTCTTTAATTAGAAATCGTTTAACGCCTTCGGAAATCGTTTAAAGACGAATCTCATATAACGAGTCATTTGTTACTTCTTAGTTTTACAATTTCGCTAACGTACTTGAGCCGAAAATAAAGTAACTATTCGACGTTAATGATACCGGCAAGCCTAACGCAAGCTGGGCTCGTAACGGTAATACCAGTTTCGTCGTATTAAAATTCCTTAACGTTATCCCAGACAACAACCCAGGTGCGGGCCGGGCTCGAGGTGGTGTCGCTTTTAACGACCCTTCGAAAACCTTCGACCTACCTTTAAAATGCATATCGTTACGATGTAATAACCAAACCTTCGTTTCGCCAAACTTATTTATATGATGCCCCGCAATTTGTATTCCTTTAATATATAAATTTATTGATATTATATTTAATATATTAATAAAAATAAATTGAAAAACCCGCTCGCACCGTTTATTAATTTCAGTCTTATCTAATAATCCGCAGATTAATGTATCCATGCGGGTGCCCTAAGTTCCGTGTGTGTATCGTAAATAATATTAAAAAAGCGAAAGGACTTCAGCCTATTTTACTTGGCGTTTCGAAATGAAACGTAGTAAAGAAAAATATTCCAATTTTCTATAATCCGTTAAAATCTTAAACAATATACTGATACTACTTCATTCGGAAATTACGCTTTTAAATAGAATACTATCGCGTAAATCTCCTTATCGTAAATTGTATAATTACGTTTCATATCCGTTAATCGGATGGAATAGTAAGCTATTAACTTTAAAACGCTATCCATATTCCGTTACAATAAACACCCTTTTAACTCCGTTTCTGAATAGTCGGTTTCTACTACTGTTAGCTAATTTGAATTTCAATATGTCAAAATCGGGACCGTAATAAAAATATCTTTTAGGGTTCAAAATGCATGTTTTACCCGCTTCGTTTATGTTTAACGAATACCTTACTTTGTAAAACAGATGAGATAATCCGTTAATTCGGAAAATTTATTAATAAAATTACGATAAAAGTTGGTAAAACTCAGAAAACTTCGAACCTCGCGGATAGTACGTAGTAACTCTTATTTTCGGATTACCTGAACCTTCTCGGGGTCGGCCCAGATGCTTATCTTATCCGTTGTAATAAAACCTAGGTATTTTACTATTTTAATTATAAAGTTATAATTTTTAAAATTTTAATTTAGTCACATCCTACGAAAACATTCCAAAACCACACGAACTTTCGCTATACAATCCTATTTAATACCGAAAAACAAAATTAAAAGGTCATTCAAACACGTTATAACGAAGTTATCTAAAATATTCGCCATTAAATAATTAATGTACCGTTGAAACGTCTTCAGTATTTCCGCTCACTTTAAAGTGGTAACTTAATATTTAAATAACCTGAACCGTATATAGAACCCCGTTAATTCCTTTTATTCAGGTGTTATCTAGATATGGTAAAAAGCTTTTCGAATACTTAACTTCGTAAATTATATTAATTTCGATAACTTACGTAAGGTCTCCTTAATTGAAGGTAAAGGAAAACGGTTTTACTTTATAATTTTATTTAATATCTAGTAATCGATATAAAATCGCTATCTCCACCCCTTCCCCAGCTGATGATTAAATAATAAGGGCGTTATGACTGATAAAAAACTTACATAAACTTAACCCTTATTTTTTAATTTCGTAACCTGTCGATGAAACTTAAAAAAATCATTTCGTATTATCTAGTATGACAGCCTTTAAAATCGTTGAAGTTAAAATGTATTTTCGTTCGATTTAATTTAAATATAATTGTCGAGTTCTCCCTTATATAAGAGTAAGATTACAATTTTATCTTTATCGAAGAACTCGCTAAATTTAAATTAATTTTAGTGGAAAACGTAATTCCTCCTTTTTCTCTTTAACTGTAGTTTTCGCCGTCATTTGTAAAATCCGCGTTATTTCGCAAAGACTTATAATAAAAGTTAACCGGAACGAATCCCTCGTATGTTATACCTTTCGATATGAACGTTATAATAACCCGAAGAAAACCGAACCCACTACATCCTATATATCCTTCGTCCTAAAATGTATCGTTATTACGTTGACAATTACGTCTCTTTAACCCTAAATTACTAAACAACTACCGTATGTCTCAAATAACCCATTGATATCGTATTTAAGGTATTCCAAAAATCATATCCCATGTTATTCCGGAAATAATATATAATAATATCGGGCTTAACTATTTATCAATATTTTTACGAAATTTGGTCATTTAGGTAATACGCGTATTTTATCGTAACCCTAATATTATATTGAAATTTTGAAAATGTAATATCCGAATTTACTTTATTTTGAACCGTTTTATTAAAATCTCGTTTATAACATAACAACAATCATAGCCAAAATCTACTTAAATATTTAAAAAATATGTATTATTAAAAAAGTATAAAGATAATATATAAATTTTGTTCATATATATTTCAATTAAATTTAATACCCTTCTTCGCGATTTGACAATGAAGCCGTCAAAGTTATATAACCCTTAAACGAAACTGTATTTAAAAGTTAAACTTCCCTCATCGCTATGAATAGAAAACATTGCTTTAGCTTTTCAACTAAAATCGCATATATTTACGTAAAAGGTAATATCGGGTGAAGTTTATAACGGCGTTAATAATAGTTTGATAAACTATAACGTACGTAACAATCCAAGGTAAATTTAATAATGTTTTTTTACCGTCGCTTACATTATTTTATATCCTTAATTTTAAACGCGTACCAAACGAACTAATTAAAGTAACTAATCGCAATATCGAAATAAATAACCACGATTATTATAGATTTTTAACAAAGATACTTAAAAGACATAAATAACCATTTCAACTGTATTACCATCCGGCCGTTAAACCTATACGGATCCCGTTAATTAACGACGAAAAAATCGTTTTAAATTTAAAATCTTTAACTTATTGACGATTTGACGATATTTCTTTAGGGCTACAATATAATCTACACGGCTAATACCCGCCATAATAGATTTGTCGCGAATATATAACGATACGCGAAAACGTAAGTAGTTACACTTTACAGCCGAAAACCAATTTATGCCGCCCATTTAAGCCAAAAAAAATTCAAACCTAATAGCGAATAATAACTATAGGTTTTTATCACCTATAACCAAACCTTTCAATTAGACTAATACCTTATTCGTGCGGTAAAATTCGTTAAACGTCGTTTCGATATAATCGAAAAACTTCCTTATATTATATATACCCTTATACCCTCTGGTTTCGTAATACGCCGTAACTATTTACTTTACTGCCACCGTATAATATCCCTATATATAAAGAAACGTATACCTATTTTGAAAAAAAAAAAAATTTATCCGTTTTTCATATAAAGTTAATCGTTTAACTCGTTGTTACCTTTGTAATAGTAAATCCATCGAGTTACAATTTATTATATCGTTTTAGCCTACTTTAAACCAGAGTAAAATGACCGCGAGTTGCGGCTAATTTAAATTTAAATTATTGAATTTTCTTCACGACTTAAACGATATTAAACGTAAGGTCGATAGTTAAAGTCGCTTAACCCGGTCATTATAATTGTTTTATAATCGATAAGATATATTCTCAAGTATTTTACAAACGAAAAATATCGATTTTAGTCGTCCCTGAAAGTGTAATAAATGTATTTATAAGGGTGAAGAACTAGGTATTTGGCAACGACTTATCTTTTTTGATAAATTTAGAGTATAACGTAAAATTATTAATATTTGTCATCGATTCGTTTATTATAAGTGATATTTTTTCGAAAAAAAATAAAAGAAAACCTTGATAGTAAGTTATAATTCGGCCTATGATAGTAAATTAAATAGGTACTAAATAAGGTTTACTATTAAGGTATGAGGAAAATTAAATAAGGTTACTGTAACCTAACGTATAGGACTTATAAGTATAGCTAGTGCCTAGCCCGTCACGTATCCTCACACGTGCCGAGCACGGACCGTATCTAGTCCATACCTAGACTGTACTTGATCCGCCTCTAAACCGGGCACAAACCGGATACTGCCTATCCCATTACGTGCACAGTCACGTAACCTATAGATTGAATAGCCAATAGCCTAGGTTCATAACATTTATTCAAATTCATTGTGATAACAAGGCTTAATCGTTATGAAATGTGTTAATTATCTTGTGAGTTAAGTTTAGGAATTCCTGGTCAACGTTCGGAGTGGAATAAAAAGGTGATAAACTATTTATTTAATTCGTTACGAAAGTTTATTATAGAAATCTGTTTTTTAATTTTATGTTATGTCAGCCTGAAAAGGACTTGGTAGTTTTTTCTATATCTGTTTTAGAATATTACTCAAAACCCTAATATATTTATAAACGAACCTTGGATTAACATTCGTGGCTGGAAAAACTTTGTACAGAAGTCCGCAAATTACGAAAATGGACCTTACTAAAACAATTCACTATGTTTTGGATCGACGATTTAAGGTATACCCAAGGAATAGAAACTCTAAAGTAAGACTTAGGTACGGATATAAGGGCGAAGTAAGATGAAAAGAAAGCCCCAGAAATCGTATATAAAGTAAAAATTAACGCCGGCATCCTTAAAACTAGAGACAAAGCTACTTACATGGATTTGGTCCACTGTACCCTCTTAAAAATATACAAAAGCCTATAGGTTTCTAAGAACAGTGCCTCTATTATAATGGTGTTAATTACTATTGGATGAATTATCCGATATACAAATAAATATACCTTAAACGATGATTTTTATTGATTAGTTATTTATACCTTAAACGGAAGGAAACTTTGCAGTTTATATATCCGACTACAAAGGTATTGAAACGGAATTCGACGTTTATTTATACGGGAACACCTTCAAAAAAGACGATTCGGAGAAAGACGAAATTTATGTAATGATTTGAGATAAGGAAACGAATAAATATATATTTATAGATTTACAAAAATCTTTTTTCTTGCATAAAACCAGTTGGATGAAGATAACAGCGTATTGAACGCCTATATGGCTTCGTAATTTACACTGTTAAATAGGTATTGTTTCCGATAGTAGGGTATTATTTTAAATACCGGCGTAGCGGAAATATCGATTACCGCAAAACAGTGATTCAACGCTTTATCGGCAAAGTTTCCCAAGTTTTAATTCGATCGGATAGCGGAATATCGCGAATTTTTGTTCGGTAAAAGTAAGACGTCATTAATTGGAATATTAATGAGAAATATGCGATTCGGATTAGTTAAATAGTATGCAATGGATTTTAAAATATTATTCCTATTTTTGATAATTCAAAAACCTAAATTCGGTATCGAGGTAAGAAATACAATGAATTAATTCGTTTGCGTTTTGGATAGCGTATTTGTTTATGTTTTGTTGAATTTTAAATACCTTTAGTTTTTCCTCAAAGTATAAATGATTGAAACTCTTAGAACAATATTGGTTGCTATTTTTGGCAGGTCAATTGCAGTGCAGTCAGTCAAATTTACTTACAGTAAAGTTTACTGTATTGACTGCAAGTCAGTTGATCGTGGAGTTCCCAATTCAGACTAGGGCACAGGCCAATAAATTGGCCATACAAATTAGTATTCAGACCGGCTAGCGGTCTACTAAAATGGGAAATTACTATGTTCAATCAACCAACATTAATACAGCACCAGTTACTTCGACTACAGTGATTCAAATCGACTACGTTGCAACGATAAAGGCCTACTAACAGAAACCTTTTATTTAATATAGTTGAAATTGCGTATGTTATATCGACGGTTTGGATATCCATCCGTAAAACGTTTTTTATAAATTTTTTACGCGGCGGGCTACATTAATATAGAGATGAAGGTTTTGAAGGTTATAAAAAAGATTTGCTACGAATATTAGCTATACTTATAAGTTTTTCGACGATTGAAAATTCGTTCACCAAACGATATTGAATTTAATTACGAGGTTAACATCGATATTATTTATTTCAACAGATGGCTCGTCCTTTATATAGTTGACATTATAACGTTTTTCCAGGATGTTAAGTTGACGCAAAACTTTTTGATACAGGATTTGTTGGTTAGGTCTTTTCGTCAACGTATAAAGAAGATAGTATAATATTCAAAGTAGTAAGATAAATAAGTAGCAAGAGGCAGAAGAGGCATCTGGAGAGTGCATGCCTCAAATGAGAGCTTACAAGCTCCCACTCGAAGCGTGGAACTCTACCATACACTCTGCTAACGCACTTCTTACAATGTAATATACTATCATACACTCTGAGAACGTGATCTCCTACGCTTGCTAATTATAGTGTTATCTAATATTATTCACATTGAAAATCTTTATTGTTGTTGAAAATTTTCGTATTAATATTCTAGTAATAATAATGTAGTTCGTTCAATCCTTTAATCGTTCTACTCGGTAGTAATGGTATTATATGGTGTAATTTGTTTTAGAAGTTCAGCGAATCTTATAAAGGTATAATTGTTGATGTCACGTGTTATAAAGTCAGTATAAAGTTGTTTATCGCGATCTGTCCAGGTAACACCTTTTTTTTTTCTCCATCGACACATTACTATCAATAGGGTAAGCTTCCAATTAGCTATACAGCGTTTATACGCTTAAACAACATGCTATTAATTAGCTATATCGCGCTTATACACCTAAATAATAAGCCTTAATAATTTTATACAATATGCTATCTTATAAATCTTGTAGTCAAAGGCGCCATTTAACGCGATAATACCTATGTGCTACAAAAGCTGCATCCGCCGCTGCCCGCATCCCCAATAATAACTTCTTCCCTTTTTCTTTTCCCGCTTCCGCTACTCCTTTTTCCCCCTCTCCTTTTTGTTTCACATACCCTATAACAACAATAACAACAGGAGCAAAAGCGGAAATAAACTGAGGTTATTAACCTTACATTATTGCTACAATTCAAAACTATGATACCGATTATAGCGATGTTGAAGCGCTGTAAACTCAATATAAGCGAGTTGTAAAGCGATAAGTAATACATGTCACCTTAAATTATAACATGTTAATTGTATCGTCAGCTTGGCAGAGATAAAGGAATGGGTCGACCGCCTCAAGACGCGGTACATTAGGGTGCGTTGCAACGCCTCTTTAATACATAAAACACTAAAAAGGCGTATCAAAGTAAATATTTCCGGCCCGCTAATAATAATGCCTAAATACCGTGCGTTGCATCTACTGCCACAAGCAAGCCCTTTAGCGAGTGTTACCAAAGCATTGGTGTATTCGCGCGCTATAACCGCTATGAACGGGGTGGTAACGGATAAACTCCCATGCCGATAATGCTAAGGCTGTTTTCTAAAGACCTTTTACATACTCGCCATCTTCGCAATAAATCACTAACTCTTTTAATATATAATTCGAAGCTCGTTCAAACGTTGTCCACTCTCTAAATTCACAATTCGAAACTCGTTTATTTGTAATTTACTCTCCTAATACACAATATTAGGCTCGTGCTAATATTTCGATAAACGTCAACCGGCGGTTTATAAAAACCTCCAACACCATTAAGACGTAACGTGTCAGCTTACACCCATATTACATAAACTGATTTGACGACATTTTTGTATAGCGTTACAAAAAGTGCGACTCTACCTATTACACCCTTCCTAATAGTATGTAACCTAAGGCGTGGGAGTCGCTTAGCTCTTTTAGAGGTAACGATACTAGTGGTATTGCCGACGATAACGGCAACGACGTCAATAACGACAACAGCGACGATAAAAGTGATGACGATGACAACGAAAAGTATATTGCCGCCTCTCACTACCTCTTGACCTCCAACAGCGACTATCTGACTTATTTTTATTGTTTTTTTTTTATCGGTAAAACCGCATTGTATTCAGATAGCTACATAATTAAATTTCATCTTAAAAAATAAGCAGTGAATAGAAGATAAATGATAAATGCAAAAAGTAACAATAGTCAGTAAAAAAGTATACATTAGATACAAAGAGTGGAAATACACTGTTAAAACGGTAAATGACTCATCAAAAAGTGAGATATACAACGTGAGCAGTTAATAATAAATTCAATATGTAAAATGAAAAATTAAATATGTAAAGGAATAAATTCGTGAAAAAAACAACAAAAAGAATTATTACATTTTAGGACTAGATCATATGATCTTCCTAGTAACGTCGAAAAAACGAATGTTAGTAAAAACAAACCCTTTGAATACGTTATTCGGAACTCTCCACCTTAGCCTTCGTTATCCTGATATCCGTATATAAGGCTCGCCTTCGTAATTCATAAGTTTTCATTATTAATCTTCTTAAATACGAAAATAATTTGTCGTTAATGTCAATAAGAAATTACTCTATAGGCCTTGGTCGATAAAGTTCGTTCGTAAAGCTTTTTATTGTTCAATATGTGTTTTTCCGAAAACGCCGTTTATTTTTTAAGAAACTCTTTACGCGGTTGGGAAGGTTATCTCTCTCGTTTAAGGAATAAACGTATCTGTGAGCATTGAATAGATTTGTGGTGTTTTTTGGGGGGGGGCATAATTGAAGGGATTAACTCTCTTATTACACCTTATGTGATCCTCAGAAGCGTTATCTCTTTAGTTTAAGGAACTCTTGTTACGGTCTTAAAGGCTGTTTCTCTTATGACTTTTAGGAGCACTACCGATTTTTATATACATTTCAAGAAAGTTGTTCCATTATTTTGGAAGGCTCATAACTCGATCGAAAGAGTTGTTAGTCTTAGCTGTGGAGTAAATGTTTCCGTAGCTAATGAATTTCTCCTTTGTCGAATAGCTCTATTTATCATCTTGTTCCAAGATATTTGCTGGAACTGTTAATTCCTAAACTCGAATACAAGATAGTCTTTGAAACTCTTCCACCTTTTAAAACCGAGTTAAGTAAAACCTATACGGCACTTATTCTTTTTAAGACTAAATAGAGGATGATCCTTGTGACCCTTTCTCCTCTTCACTTCAAGTAGAAAATGACTTTTGCAGCTCTTACCTTTTATAAACCTACATGTAAAATAACCTTTGCGGTTTTGCCATTTTTCAAAATCCGAATAGGTTTTTCGCTGAACGTATATAGAATATACCTAAATATATCTTGAACGGATTATATATTATATTGAACCAAATAATATCCCTTCACAAAGTTTAACTTCAATATTCATTCAATTATTCAATTTGACATTTTATATAGTTGCGTTGTAGTAAAGAACTTTTCCGTGATGTAATCGCTTTTAGTGGTATCAATACCTATATTCTGTAAATATACATGTAATACCAACGAGATCCAATTTTGTAACTTATACTACATTTTGAAAATACAATCCAAAAGTTCTTCCCGGAAATTATCGAAAATATTAATCCCTTGATTATTTTACTACTCATTACGAAAAATAACTCTTATAACGTACGTATTTACAGTTTAAAGGTCCAGGTTCTTTACCGGTACCTTAATTATATTATATTATAAGTATAGGTTTCTAAGTCTTATAACGTTTTTAATAAGCGTTGGATATTAGAATAAAAAGTATACATACTTATTAGTTTTAGCAAAAATAGTCGTCAATAGTGCCATAGTTGCCGAATGGTTTTAAAATCTGTAATAGTCGCATCCAAAATAGGCCGAAACGCTTTAAAAGATGTTATAGTTGATTCCGAAATGTACTAAAGCAGTGCCGTTATTCTTATAATATAATTACTGGGATTCTAATACATTTGAAATATTGTAATCGAAAGGGCCTATAAATAGAATTTGGCGAAGCATTTCAAATAAGGCTTTTAATACTTATTAATACAAATAAAATACAGATAAAATATAATCAAACGTTTCAAACTAGTTATCCAACGCTTATAAATATTAAATTAGCTAAGTAACTAATAAACTCAAACGTTACGAGTATCAAATCGAATAAACTGTATATAAAGAAAAAAATAAGGTGGATTTCAAAGTGGAAAATTGTTGTGTAAGGGTTGAAATGGTATGAAAAAAAGAGTTTAAATGTTCTAAAAGCGCCGGGTATTACCTTAGACGTTTCCTGTATTTTGGTAAACTTTTCGAAAGCTCTCTTAAGCGTTTTCAAAGTGAATTAAAACGATTCCAAAGTTGTTTTAAACGCTTTAGAAATATGTATAAGCGATTCAAAATCTACGTTTTGGCCAGATGAATCCCACAAAATGATCCAAAACTTAATAGCGTACGTAGCTAGTAATTGGTAAAACGCTTTCCAAAAAGTACCCGGATACGTTTAAAGTACCAACCGAGTTGATGGTAGCATAATAAGGCTTTTAATTGTCAAAGGATATTAACCAAGTTAATAACATCGTACTAAAGTTTTTTTTTAAAAGGTTACTACGTGTTTTATAATCCTTTCACACTCTCACATGTTTTCTAATAATTGTAGTACTAGAAAAATAAATGATTGAAACTACTAAAATATCCAGCTTTGATTATTCAACTAGAATTCTTCTTTTATTTCCTGACCTATCTGTAATCAACCGAATCAGCTATTAATCAGTATCGGTTAAGTATTTACGTCTACATATAAAGAAGATATTATAATATATAAAGTAGTAATATAGATAAATAGTAAGAAGCAGAACAGGAATCTGAAGAGTACACGCTTCAGGTGAGATCTTATAAGCTTCAATCTGGAGCGTACTCTACTATACATTCTCTTAACTTTCTTCCTACAGAGTGACACACTATCATTTACTCTACAAACTTCGTCTCCTAAGCTTGCTAACTATGGTAATATCTAATAATATCTATAGGGTTTTTGTGATGTTTTAGTAAATTATTTGATAAATATTTTTTTTGAACTTTTGGAATTAATTACCCACAAGGTAGAAACGGTTTTCAATTCTAATAAATAGCGGATCGAGATTAATATTTCCGATAACGAGTGTAGACAAATTCTGGTCGAGGTGTTTTGGGGTATCGGCAAGTATCAATGGTATTATAGACGATTTAAAAAAGTGTATACGGTACTTTCGAAAACGTGAAAGAAAACTAACTAGAAGGAATACATTTTTTAATAGTAGTAAACGAAGGTAATAATAAATTTAATCCTAGTTGATTTATCTTTATATTTTTTACGTTTGGGGTTGACCTCAAAAGTTGTATATATTCGATATCGTTATAAACTACGATTTAAACAGCGAATGTTATGGTAAAGATTATGATAGTTTTGCGATTTTTAATGGCTAAAAACGATGTTTTAAGGGCTTTATTGATAATAAACGGTCCTTGAGAAACAGGCGTTATGAAGCTGTCATTGTAATCCGAGGTCTTTGTTTGGAGAATAAAGGAAGAATAGACTGATCCTTGAAAAATTAGCGGTATTAAAGGATACAATATGTTGATAAATTGGCTAAATAGTACGATTTACTTTCCATAGATAATGGTGTAAGAGTATATAAAGAGAAAGGTAGACAAAGAAATTACTAAAATATTACCTGTCAAATTAAGATGATTACTCGCGTTTACAACTAACCAAATACCCCTTCGTTAACTCTTATGTAACTTTCGGATACCTTTATACACATTTCTTTACTTTAACCAGAATAGTACTTTAAACTAAAGGAAACAAAACGATATTAACGAGGGCGTTTATATAGTTCAAAAAATAAAAGGCGTTTTAAAACCTTTGTTTTATATGTTTTTATCACCTAAAAAAAGGTGGTGAACCGCGAGTTAAACATAAAATTTCGTTATAAAGATGTTATTACAACCCTTGGAGGAATTTTTTAAGAATTGACTTGGAAGGAAATTACTGCTTTAATTAAGTAGAGTGATTTTCGATTTAAAATATTCGATCTAGCCATTTAAAATGGTTATATTTTTTTTTTATAAAATTTGTTTATGAAATGAAAGATGAAGTTGGGAAATCTTATGAAAAGAGTTATTTCAAGGTAAAAAGATACGATAACTTCGGGAAAAATAATATTATAACCTCATTACCTACCTTATAACGAGTAAGCCATCGTTTAATTTTGGTGGTTGATACCATTTTACGCCTTCCATATTACTTACATCTTAAATTTCAACATATAACTCAAGTATATATATAATTGGAAAAGCGCCTGAAACGACGTGTCTACACCTAGCTGACTATAAATCTCCGGAAATACCACTTAATTGAAATGATAATACATCTATTCAGACAACTTTACGGCCTCACAAAGATTAGTATATATTAGTCGATATATATTCAAAGCATACCAAAAACCTTTCGGAATTGCTCATTTGACTGTCCCCCTTATTTAGTAGTTTCTACAAGGCATTCAAATGTTTTTACAATCGTCGGATTAGTAAATGACGATACTTTTATCTGTTTTCATAAGCTGTTTTCCGCCTTGAAAGACAGGAAGGTTTTGAAAGCTCATTCAAAAGATAAACCGAAAATATAACGGACGAAAAAACGCCTTATCCACTTTAACGCGAAGTAATAGTAGTATTGCTTAGTTAAATATTAGATGTGTTATTTTAAGTTTGGCAGACCGCTAGCCCTTTTTCACTGTAATTTATATGGCTAATTACTTGGCTCGTACTCTAGGGAAGAGTGTAGTGTACTGTACTTGACTAACAATCAATATAGTAAGTCCACTCAAAACAATACACTCAACTTGCAGTCAGTATAATTGACTTTACTGTAAGTAAAGATGACCTACTACACTGCGGGTAGTATTATTCCAACACATTTGGTAATTTGTTTTGAAAAATTGTGTCCAATTTAACTTGTTTTTGATTTTACTCGCATTGAAAGTTCGTTATTAATATTGGATAATAAATGGTATTCATTACCCTTGCGACCTTATAAGCACTTGTAAATAGTTTAGCTATTGGTTTATATTTGTATATTTGCTCCCACATGTTTCTAGTCTAATTCATAAAATAATCTTGGAATTCCTCAAAACATGACGGACTTTTCGTATTACTAATTTTTTTTAAAAATCATTTAATGTATTTTATGAGATATTTTTGTATAGATTATGGTATGGCGTTAGTAATTCCAAGGTTGTAGTCAAATTATCTCTTAAAACAACTCTCTATTTCAACCACCACAGGTGTTAGTAGAGCTTTAGACGTTGCAACATTGTTGATTTGATTGGTCGAAGTAATAGTAGTATTGCGTGTTCATATTGTGGATATATTGTTTTAAGTTTCGCAAACCGCTAGCCGGTTTGTACTGTAAATTGTATAGCCAATTTCTTGGCTCATGCCCTAGTGTAAAGTATGGCTTACTGTACTCAACTTACACCCAATATAGTAATCCTATACAAAATATTACACTTAATTTGCAGTTAGTAAGCCTATACAAAACATTAAACTTAACTTTCAGTTAGTATAGTCACCTTTACTGTAAGTAAAGTTGATGTAATGTACTATATGTAATGCTATTTTAACACTGGCAGCTTTTTAGTTTGTACGCATACGTTGGTATAGTTAACTAATCTTTTCTGGTAAAAGCTAAACTATAACCTCGTGAACTAGCTAGACTCCTATCAATTTTAATTAGCCTTCACATTAAAATACACCTATTTGCATACAAATTAACCTTAATTGCCGTCAGTTGCCCCACAGCTTCGAAGTCCGACTTTATCGGCTCCTACAAAAAGTTCTTTCATCACAAACCTTTGTAAACATCCACTTCAATCGTGTTAATCAAATAATTCAACATTTCTAATTACCTAACAATATTCTAGTTTACCAGTATATTCTTAACCTCCGGCACGTAATATATGTTTATTAGGCGACCTATTAACATAGCCCTCGATATATATAGTTAACCTATCGCTATTTACAAACTTTTTCAAGGCTTTGTTCGACAACGCCTTCATTATAACATTGATAGGATTATCTTTACCATGAATTTATCGGAACTCCTTGATTTCTTTCCCTTCGTAGGCTTTACGAAATACCATTACGTCGGTTATCAAGCATTTTTGACTAGTGATTCCAAGTTTCGAAAGATATTCTAACAGGCTTCTTTAGTCGATACAAATTACCACACGGATAGGAGGAATCTTTAGCTATCTGGTGATAAGGTTAAAGGTTTCTTATAATTCTATATCTACGTTAAATCCTATTATTATATTATAAATATTCGAAGGAAACGCGCTTCGTGTAATCCTTTTACATTTGAGAAAGATCTAGTAGATTAAGCTACCAATAATATTGAATCGGTTTTCCCGCCTATCTTTGTTAATAAGGGTTATTAGGTAGCCGATTTATAAAGATAGGTTGGTATTATTTACGAAAGACTCATCCGTAAAGATTATCAGTTTAACTTCAATAAGTCGATTGGAACCATATTAATAACTTGGTCTAAATTCTGCATCTGTTATTCAATCTTTTATAAAGCCGATTAAAGTCGTTATCCATTGACTTTTATACTTGGTCCACGATAAAAAGGTCGTAAGAGGCTTTTGGTTGGTATAAAGAAGTAATATAACTACTACTGGTAATTTATTAAAGGTATCACTAGGCTTTAACTATATTATTCTTGTGGATTATAGTTAAATTAATACTGTGGCCTTTTTGGCGAAAACTAAAGTTAGTATTAACACCAAGTATACAAATCAATCATTCCTTAAAGTTAAGTTAATTACCCTATATTAATGTCTTTACCGAATTGTAATTCACAAACTCAAAGTTATTAATCGCTTATTATTTTGATATTATGAAGCTAGCCGTTCCAACAAGAAGGGTATCGTTAATTTATATACCTATTCAATCAAAGTCTTTTTTATACGTTACTAATAAATATGGGTTGTATATTATAAACTTGATACCTTGCTGTAGTTTAAAGTATAATTGATTAGTTGAAAGCTAGTAAACGCCCGTTTCGACCAATTCATATAGTAATTTAATATGTTATACTACCGTCTCTAAAGGGTTGGTAGTACGTAGTTTTTATAATAAATTTAGTAATACAATCCGTTGTCGATCCGTTACTTACTACTTGTAATCTTACGTTATATTACAACTATCAAACGTAAACTTACCTTTAGTTTCAACTAGAAAATTAGCTGCCAAAATAGTTATTAAACGCTGGGTAATTTTTTGAATCATTAAGGACTACGTAAGGACGTAGTCTTTACCTTCATCGCCGTATCTTTAAGTGATTAGACATAACTTTTTATACAACCGCCTCGTAATCTTTCCTTAAACCTCGTAAATAATCTATGACCGAAAAATCGTAATATTCGGTTTTTTAAGGTTAAAAAAACCTTTGAATATAAATTATATAATCCTCAAGATAATAAGAAGTTAATCCTAAATTTATACCTTTTCTTCAAAGGTTTTCTAATAGTTTTAATAATGTCTTATACTTGGAGTTTCAATATTAAGTTTTCGTTGTCCGTTTTTTAACCCAAACGGTATTATGAATGCGGTCCGGTATGTATTTATCCTTTTTAACGTTCCTTTCATTCGGGGGTTATCCGCGTCGACGGCGTTTTATCTGCTTATCAATAATAGATAAAGGAGGTTCGTATTATTTCAGTCGTTTAGATTAAGGGTTTTTATCGTCAATAGCCCTAATATAAGGCTTAACCTGAGTAATTCGGAAATATATAAGGCTGTTAACAATTTTAGTAGTTACTTCGGAGTTTATAATACTTAGGATTTTGTACGGGCCTTCCTATTTTCCCAGCTTTTTCCATACGAGGACTTTACTTTGTAAAGTTAAAGCAAGTACATCGATTATTATAGAGCAGTTTTTAATGTTAAGGGTATTATTCATTTGGAGGCGCTTCTATTTCATTCGTAATTCTCCTAGTGTTTTACTATAGGCTGTAATACGCTTTTGGGTACTTATTAATAGTAGATTTTTACTTGTTGGGCATAGGTATACTTCAAAGACTAGTAACGTTAGTATTGAACCTTTAGGTCCTATAATATCGTTTAAGACCTTTGTTGCTATTTAAAAGTATGCCTCCGAATTCATAAAGCTTTTGATTTTTAGTGTAAGGATATTGTACATTTAGCGAAGTATTACGTATGTATTTTTAATCTTTTCAATGCTTTAGTAGGCTTTTATAGACACCTATTTACATTGGATACTTATTATCTTAGCATCTTCCTAAAATTCTACCGCCGCAAAGTTGGCAATAGTATCGTAGACGACGACATTAAGTGGGTCTAAGTACGTGTTAATTTATAGGATCCCTAGTATTTTACACGTATCCTTTGCCGAAATGGAATTTAAAAACATAACTCTATAAAAAGAGGTTACAGGATTAACGATGTAAAAAATGGCTCATTATCTAAGTAAAATACATCAATAAAAACCTTTTGATTAAAGTTTTTATTATCTTTTAATATGAACTTAAATTTCCGGGGGATTAGATATACGTTTGGTAGTGATAATAAAGCTTTTAAATAGACTTTAGGGTAAAGTGTTCCACATCTTTATACCCTGCGGACTTTAGGACTTTTTATAGCTTGTTAATGGCTAGGTAGTAAAAACGCCGGTATAGTTAACGTATTTCCAGCTTCTTCAGATTGAATATTACTATTTTATACCCTTAATAATAAAACCATAGGTGGCTCTACTCAAAGGCAAGGGGAAAAATTAAGCCTTTTTTAACCAGTTCGTTTATATTAACGTCGACGTTAACACCAAAGGTCTTTATATTATTCAAGTAAAAAAGGAAGAAGGTAGGGGATTTGAGAATATAAAGTGTAATTAATTTCATAATAGTTTAAACTATCGTTATCTTTACTAACAATAAATACTCGTTTAGTTCGAAGTTAACTTTCATTTAATTAGTATCGTAACAATTAATTCTAGTAGTTGTGGTGCTCCTCTTTTGCAATGCTACGTACTACAAATAGCTTTTTGTGAAATATCTTGTTACCCCTATATCTAACATAATACTTTAAAACGTATGGTTCGCATATCGATTACGAAGATTAAAGGTGTATAAGGGGTTAGGAGCTTTTATTAGAGTAAAGATAAGGGGTTTCACTACCTAAGCGGTACAGGAAAGCGTAGCCGGCTAGTTATCAGACCATGTTAGAAGCAATATCTTTATATTACTTGATTTGTTTAGAGGTAATATCGCTGTCAATTAGCTTATTTACCACGAAGTCAATTGTTTAATTTAAGTATTCCTGTTTAAAAGTGGTAGGGTACTGGATATAATACATTATCTTTTTGTTATTTCATTTGGCAGGGGGGGTATCGAGTTAATTAATAGTTAATGTTAGAATAATACTATATATAGTGCAGTAGGTCAAGTTAACTTACAGTAAAGTTAACTAAGCTAAACTGCAAGTTAAGTGTATTATTTGTGTGGGTCTACTGTATTGGGTATAGGTTGAGTACAGTAGGCTACACTTCACACTAGGGCACGAGCCAAGCAATTATCCATACAAATTACAGTATAGATCGGCCAGAGGTCTACAAAACCTAGAATATTACATCCACCACTTGACCACTTAATTCTACTATTACTTAGACTAATCGAATGGACAACGTTGTAACGTCTAAAGCTCTACCAATACTAATTAGTGCTTATTAGGTTGAATATAAATTGGCTAAGTAAAAGAAAAAGCTATTTTCTAGTTACGCTCTACGGTTATAATGGCGGCTAGAGTAAAGGAAAGATTTTTGCGAAGGGCCTTTACTATTATTACATTAGTTTACAACAGCAGGAAAAAAGAGAAGATTTTTAGGTTGCGCTAGTCTAAAATGTCAATTTAGTAGTAGGTGACGATATCGCCACTAAAAACATTAAGAAATCTTTATGTATTCTTTTTGAAAAAAAAAAAAAAACGTTGAGATTAAATGTTAGAAATCTCGAAGTTCATTAAGTTGGTAAACGACTAATTTATTACTATTAAAGGGGCTATTGCTATAATAAAAACGACTAAATTCTACAGCTAAATAACAAGTAACCTTCTATCCTACCCTTTATACCAAATCTTTACCCTTACTTTACTCTTTTAACTTCCTCTACTCCAATTTAATCGTTAAGATCGCTACCTTGAGAGAAAACACTAAGAACTATTAAGTCGCGCCAAAAAAAGCCACTTCGCGCTATTTAATACTAAATTGCCAAGTTTTTACACAACTTTATACCAAAACACCAAGTCCTTACACTTTAAAATCACCAAGTCTTTCTCCCTATACGCCTTTCACACCCTATGCATCTTATATAAGCCAACACGTTAAGATGTTTACCGTTGGTGTTTACTTTAAAGTTATTACTGACTTCGTTAGAAAAACAGTAATTAAAGCCTTTGAAACTACCTCTCCTAAGTATTATAACAAAGATCTTGAGGCGTAAGATGTCGATGAAGACTTAACGAAAAAAAAACTTACTAATTTCGTTACATATTTTATCGTTAAGTATAATAACAATAAAGATTATGACTATGTTTCTAGAAAATATCGTGGCTTTTTAGATGACTAGACTATTAACATATGAAAGATAATACAAAAAAATGTTTATTCGAGGCTTAAGACGGAACTTAAAAGACGAGGGATTTACGTTTAAGTGTAAGGTATTACGAGGTTAACGTAAAGTTTTTTCTACCTCGCCAAGCTTGAGAAATTCCCTTAAAATCTACAGCTCAAAGGAAAGGGCGTTGAAAAACTTTAACGCTCCTACATGCGTTTTAAGAGACCTCTCCTTTACCCTTAATTAATTTAAGCCTTTTTATGCGCTGTCGATAAGAAACTTGTTAACTTATTTGGTAACCTAGCATCTTTACGTAATAGTATGGAATACGTTTTTAGCGGTGGTAGAATACGTGAAGTAGCGGCCTCCAACACGGTTAGAGGAATCGATATCAGAGCTTTCCACCAGTCAATTAAACAAGATTATTAATCCTTTTAAAACCTCAAAATCCCTTTTGCCCCCTAATACTTTCATTAGAATCGTTAAGCCTCTTAAGAATCTTTTTATGGTAGGTTTACCTACACGCGAAATCTCACTACAGGTCTTATTATAGGACTTTACCCCTCGGGTTAAGCGATTAGTAATTACCTTGAACATCGTGTTTCGAAAGTTCCAAGACTTAAATTAACAGGAAACACCACTAATAAAGACTGGGATAACTATCGCGACCTGCCCCTAAGATTTATCAAAATAGTTTACATTCACTACAAGCTTTTCACGGACTTCTCCAAAATCTTAAACTATGTAAAGAAGTATAAAGGGAAGCTTTATAATCTCCTTATCACGAAGATAATGCTATTCTTAAATATTTATAAGTGGATATAGGTTCCTTTTTTTGGTTTTTACTTATTATTTTCTGGAATCTTTATATGGCATGCCAAGAACTATTACCTGACCTTTTTAACTCAAGTTACTAAGTTTCACGAAGTTTATAATAACATAAAAATCCACTTCGAATACAACGTTCACCTCGCCTAATACTATACGAATTAGGCTAATATGCAGTGAATTATAATAAAAACGAAGAAAAAAGAGGAAGAACCAATAATAGATATGTTAAACCAAATGTTTAACAGGCTAATGTTATATTAATAAGTAATAGGGAGAGCCTACGTTAGTAAAGCCACACTTTAAGGGCAGGTACGGAAAGTAGTTACAGGCGTTAAAGAATTTAAATACGTTTTATAATGTCTAAATACCACTTACAAAGGCTTTTTTAGCTAGTTGCGTTTCTCGTTTAACCTTATAATAGCGCGTACACCAAATTCGTTTGGTATATACCCTTAAGCCGGCAACTTTCCTAACATCGATTAAAAAAACTTTGCCAAAGTTAATTACATCGACCGCAAATACGGCTACAGGCACCTTTAACGCCTAATATCTATCACACTGACTACAAACTAAAGGTAACAGCCCAGTTAATATTAATAGGATTAAGATTTAAGTGGATCTGTTAACCGTAAATATTATTGTCGTAATATTGGCATAAAAATGAGATTTATGGTAAATTAATTGTTAGTCAAATCGGCATTCCTAAGCCGATCAAAAAAATGAAAAAGTAATATATTACATCAGTACCTTATTATTTTTAAATGGGATTACTTAAACCAAATCGTTGACTTCGAAGGCGACAAGTTAATTCACGGCGATAATATCCTTAAGTAGATTAAATGTCATGAAAATACTACTTCTAACGTAGCTTAATAACTAGCTAACTACGTTTTTATATACTGTTTAGGTAGTAAAAACCCTTACCTTTACTCTAATCAAGCCTCTAACCCTTTAAATACCTTGAATCTTTCCGATTATTACGCGGACCACACGTTTTAAAATATTATACCAAACACATGGTCAACAAGATACTTAACAGGAGGCTTTTCGTAGTATGTAATACTGCGGAGGTAAAGTACTATAACTATTAAAATTAATCGTTACGATGCTAACAAAGCTAAAATTAGCTTTGAATTAGGTAATGAACTATTGTTACTAGGGATAAAGTTAGTTCAAACTATTTTGGAAGCGATTACGTTTTACATCTTTGAGTCCGTTACCCATTTCCTTTTTTACTTAGAAGATATAAAATCCCTCGACGTTAACGTCGACGTTAATGTAAACGAACTAATTAAAAAAGGCTAAAGGTTTCTCCTCATCTTTAAGTAAAAGAATCTATAGTTTTATTTTCAAGACCCTAAAATTGCAATGTTAAACTTAAAGAAATCGGAGATAAGACAATTACACCAGCACTTGAATCACCTAGCCGTTAATGAACTATGAAAAATCCTAAAATCCGAAAGGCATAAAAATATAGAATACTTTTCATTAGAAGCTTGTTATGACCCAACATCTGCAGGGCGCACCAGCGGTAGCCCCGCAGCAGATAACGAAGGAAATCGGTTGGACACAGCCTCTCGGCAGGCACCAGGGATCCACAACAGACACACCGTACACAAGGGTTAGGGTCAGCATGGTGTGAGACTCGATGGACTCGGTATCGAGCCAGTCGAGCTGCACACCGGGACTCGATGGACTCGACGTCGAGCCAGTCAAGCCTACACTGAAGACATATGAAGGCGCGGATATATAAGGATACTTTCATTACCAAGATAGATAGTATTTCCTTCAAAGCTCTTCAGTTGTCAATCTAAGTATTCAGTCTACCCTGAATAGCCTCACGGCTTCTAATCATCACTCACACGAATACAGTCTTGATATTGCACCTTTTGTTACCTCTGCTACCTTACTGCTAACATAAACCCTCTAAACACCTTCTACATACTCACGGGTATTTAGTGTGATCATTACAAAGCTATTAAAAAGCTTTGTCGTTATTTTCAACCGTATATTTATACCTTTCAAAGATTTAAATTTACATTAAAAGAGGATAAAGACTTTAATTATAACGTTTTTATTAATATATTTTACTTGGATAATAAGCCTGTTTTCTACGTCGCTAACTCCGCAATCTCTTTCTACGAAGCCAAGTTTTTAAAATCTGTTTTGACAAAGGATACGTGAAAAACACTAAGGATATTATAGATTAACATATACCTGAGTTTACCTAACGTTATCGTTTACGATATCGGTACCAACTTCACGACGGCGAAATCTTAAAAAGATGCAAAAATAATAGGTATCTAGTGCAAATAGGTGTCTATAAATTCTTACTAAAGTATTGGGAAAGTTAAAAAGGCATACGCTCTACTTCGCCGAATGTATAATATCCTTACATTGGAAATTAAAAGCTTTACAAATCCGGAGGCACGCCTTTAGATGGCGGTAAATGGCCTAAATAATATTGTGGGACCTAACAGCCTAATTTTAACGCTATCGGTCTTTGGAGAGTACCTATGCTTGACGAGTAAATCTCTGCTATTAGCAAGTATTCAAAAGCATGTTACGGCTTATAGCAAAACTTTAATAGAATTACGAAGGAAATCGGTACGCCGCCAGGTTAATAACGCCTTTAATACTAGGAACAGCCCTATAATAATTGATATATTTGCTTTGCTATTATAAAGTGAAGTCATTGTATGGCGGAAGCCGGGCAAATAAGAGGGCTCGTATAAGATTTTAAGTATCATAAACTTTAAAGTAGTTGTTAAAACTATTAAATATTCTATATATTTTCGAACTACCTAGGTTAAGCCCTATATTAAGGTTACTAACGATAAAAAAACCTTAAGCCAAGCGACCAAGTTAATACGAACCTCTTTTACCTATTATTAATAAACCAATAAAACGCCACTAATACGCACGATCCCTGAGGAAAACGAACGTTAAAAAGGAGAAATATAAACCAAGTTGTATCTACAATACTGCTTGCGTAAGCAAGAAAGAAAAAGGATGATGAAAACTTAATACTAAATCTCTGAATATAAGGAATTATTAAAACCTCAGGAAAACCTTTGAAGGAAAACGATAAAATCGAAATTGAAGGTTTATGAAGGTAAGGGGTTATATAATTTATATCGAAGGCTAAATTTCAATTTTTAGGATCCAAATATTACGATTTTGAGGTCGAAGATTATCTACGAGATTAAAGGTAAAACCATAATATGACTATACGAAAAGTCACGTCTAATCGTTTAAATATACGGCGATAAAAGCAAAAACTAAATCCTTACCTAATCACCAACAGTTAAAAAAATTAGTTAGCGTTTGGTAATTTTCTTAGGAATGAGTTTATTAACCAAAATTAAATGCAAGATTACACTTAAAAGCCGTAATATAACGTAGGCTTATACTTAATTAACAACTGATTAATAACGGATAATATTTCTAGAGTTGCTATAGGAACTAGGAATTATTTACCCTTTAAGGACAGTATTACAATATATTAAGCTACTTTACGGACTTGTTAAAGGAAGTATTTATTGTTCGTTAACCTATTCGTCGTACTTTAAATTATGGTTAGCCATAAAAACTTGGAAATACAACTTGTATTTATTAGTAACATAAAAAAGGACTTCGGTTTAAAAGGTATATAAATTAACGATACAATTTTTGTCGGAACGGCTAGCTTTATGGTATTTAAATAACAGGCGATGAAGGATTTCAAGTTTTGGAATTATAAGTCGGTAACGACGTTGGTGAAAGGTAATTAACTTGACTTTAACAAATTGTTAATTCGTATATTTTATGTTAATACTAGCTTTAGCTTTATCTAAAAGGGTCAGTGGTTTAAATTGGTTATAATTGACAAGACCTGTCGGTAAGGTCTCAAACCTTAGTATTCACGTGAAATAAGGTCTTCAGAAGAGTAATAGTTAGATTGGTAGTTATGGTATAAAAGATAAAAGATGATGTCAAGAAGAAGCATCCAGAGGTATACGCTATAGGTGAGGGCTTATAAGCCCTCGCCCAGAACGTACCACTCTGGAATACCTACTTCTAGACCGCTCCACACATGAGAGTGTAATCTGCAGCGTGTCACATTATTATATACTCTGCAAGAGTATAGCCTGTAGCATGATACGTGATCATGTTATGCTACAAGAGTGTACCTTACAGCGTAATGTACTGCCACCTAAATATACTATCTATAAAGGTATATAATAATATCTACAAGACCAACGTAGTCAAAGCCTAGTGGTATTTGAAATAGCGTGCGCGTGGCAGTTATATTGCCACTCTATGCCAACCGGAGGCCTTTTACGATCTCTTTATTGCGGCGTCAGCTTAAAACCTAACTGACAATAACTTTGACCGTTTAAATAAAAGGATTAAATAGTAAATACGAAATCTAGACCGGGGAATTAATATGGTTTCAATAGACCTTTCAAAGATAAAGTTTATAATCTTTACGGATAGTTTTTTTATGAATAACACCAACCTTTTTTTACAGATTAGATCTTTAATAACATTCGTTAATGAAAATGAATGGGAAAACCAGTTTAATATTATCGGTAACCTAATTTACTAGACTTTTATTAAATATAAAAGGATTAAACGAAACGTATTAACTTCGAAGGTTTACAGTATAATAATAGACTTTAACATAGGCATGAAATTATAGAAAATATTTAACTTTATTACCAAATGGTTAAAGATTTTTCCTAACCTAGTGATAATTTATACCGATTCGAAAAGCCTATTCTAATACCTTTCAATGCTCGGAACCACTGGCGAAAAACGCCTAATAATTGATGTGATAACAGTTCGTAATGCTCATGAAGGAATTGAAATTAAAGAATTTCGATAAATTAACGACAAATATAATCCTATTAATATTATAAAGAAGACTTCTCAGAACAAAGCTGTAATGATCACACTAAATACCCATCAGTATATAGAAGGTGTCAGAGGGTTTATGTTATCAAAAAGGTAGCAGGAGTGCTGAGTGAATAATATCGCAACCGTGCAAGTAATGACCAAAAGCCGTGAGGCTATTCAGAATATACTGGAACTGAATACTTAGATTGACAACTGAAGAGCTATGAAGTAAATACTATCTATGTAGTACTGACCGTGTCCTTATATTCTTAATCTTTCATACGTCTTTAGTGCTGGATCATGTTGGATCGAAACATGATCCCAATGATCCTAGATCTGTTGGATCGAAACATGATCTCAATGATCCTTAGTGCGTAACCCTAACCCTAAGGTTGCTGACATAAGAGATATTCCCACCTGATGTGTTGAACATCAGGTTCTTAGTGACTTAGCCCCATACTGGCCTGTGTTCTGACCCTCCAATATTCTTGGGTCATAACAAAAGCCTTGGAGAAGTTTGTAGATATCAATAGGATGATTATACGTATCGAGGGCTACGTTAATAGGTTATCCGGTAAACTTAAGTTATATAGCCGCGGCGGTTAGGGATATGTTATCAAACTGGAAGACTGCCAAGGAATTCACGATGTTGATTTGTTTGATTGGCACGGCTAAAGTAGAGGTTTACAAAGACTTGTGATAGACGAACTTTTTATAGGAGTTAATAAATTCGAACCTTGCAGCCGTAAGAAAATTAATGGCAGGTAGGGTTAATTTGCATGCAATTGAGTGTAATAAGATGTAAAGGTTAATTGTAATTAATAGGGGTTGGGACAATGAATGAGGTCGTAATTTAGCGTGTACCGGAAAAGGTTAATTAACCGTATTATCGTATGCGTATAAACTAAAAAGCTGCCAGTATTGTAATAATACTACATGCAATGCAGTAGATCAACTTTAGTTATAGTAAAGCTAACTATACTAAACTGCAAGTTAAGTGTATTATTTGTATGGGTTTACTATATTGGGTATAATTTGAGTACAGTAAACCACACTTCATATTAGGGCATTGGCTAAACAATTGACCATATAAATTACAGTACAAACCAGCTAGCAATCTACCAAACCGAAAACAATACATCCACCACTTGACCACGCAATACTACTTTTACTTCGACCAATTGAATCGACAACGTTACAATGTCTAAAACCCTACCAACAGTTAAACTTATTATAAATCCAACCTTTTTGCCACTATTACGACGATAATGCTTACAGTTAGTAGGTTTTTTTAAATTTTGAACTTATTGGCATTAACATAGCTATTAATTCTAGTTTATAATCGATAGGTTAAATCTTGAACGTTAAGGACACCCGTAGCTGTACTTACGATCGACTTAATTAACTACCGTAAAGTCTTTTTTATTTACGTTAGGAGAGTTACCAGCTTAAGGGTGTATATTAAGTGAATTTGGTATACGTGTTATCATAGTAGCAAACAAGGAATATAACTAGCTAAAGAAGCCTTTGCAAGTGGCATTTGAGATTTATAAGGTATATCTAAACTTGCTGACACCCGTAATTGCTGCCCGTACCTATTCGCGAAATATGGCTTCACTAACATGGGCTTTCCCCATTGATTTTTAATATAGTATTAATATGTCAATTATTTAGTTAAGTATATCCATTGGTGTTTCATATTCTTTTTCCCTAACTATTATCGTCGCCTACCTCATAATGGCCCAATTTATATGATATTACGTAAGGTGGACGTTGTATTCGAAGTGTCCCTTTATACTGTTATAAATATTTCGAAATGTAGTTACTCAGGTTAGGAAGGTTAGGTAGTAATCCCTGGCGTGTTTTGTAATGATTCCAGGAAATAGTGAGTGAAAACCTGAAGGGAAAACCTCTATTTATTTGCAGATATTTAAAAAGGGCATTATTTTCGTTTGAAGAGGTTGTAGGGCTTTCCGTTATACTTTTCTACGTCGTTTTAAATCTTGGCGAATTCCGGAAAAAGCTTGTAGTTAATATTAACCATTTTGATAGGTTTTGGGGACTTGCGGCGATAATTATCCTAGTTTTTATTAGTGTTTTATAACAATTTAAATTTTAGGGCCCTCGAAGCATAGTGTTAAGGGTAATTGCCAATCTTCTGACCCGAGGAGTAAAGTCTTATAGTAGAACGTATAGTAAGCTTTTGCGTATAGGTAAATCTATCGTGAAAAAACTTGTAAAGAGCTTGACTATTTTGATTAAAGTACTAAAGGGTAAAAGGAATATGAAGGTTTTGAAAGGCTTAACGATCTTGCTTAATTAATTTATGTAAAATGTCAACGTTAATTCCTCCAACCGTATAGGTAGTCGCTGTTTTATATACTCTACCACCGTTGAAAACGTACTTCGCGCTATTACGTAAAGGTGTTAGACTATCGAATAGGTTAACAGGTTCCTTATTATTAGCGCATAAATAGGTTTAACTTAGTTAAAGGGGAAGGGGAAGTTTCCTAAAACGCGTATAAAGGCGTTAAGGTTTTTTAATACTCTTTCTCTTAAGATGTAGATCTTAAGAGTATTCCTCAAATTGAGTCAGTTCGAAAAGAGCTTTTGCTAGCTTGGTAAAACTTTTTTCTGGTATGTAAATCCCTCGCTTCTTAAGTTTTTCCTTTAATTTTATCTTAATACTTTTTTAAACTTTTTTCCATATATTTATTAATTATCCAATCGTCGAAGAGGTTACGGTACTTGTAAAAAGCATTGTTATCGCAATCAAGTTCTTCGCCTTTATTATGGTCGACGATATAAAAGTCAATAAAGTTGGTTAGATGCCTCTCTATTAATTTTTCGTCGACATTGCACCACTAAAGCTTTGTCAAAATACTTGATAAAGTGGGTTCCAAAAGCTTTAATTGCCTTTATTCGCTTTTAACTAAATTTTATCTTGGGTTTTGGCTTACGTAAACTTAGTGAGCGTGTAGGGCGAGGTACTTGGTGATTTTTGGGTGTAGAAACTTGATGTTTGTGTGTAAAGTTGCGTGGGAACTTAGAGACTTGGTAATTTGACGTGAGGTCGCCTGACGTTGTTTTTTTTTAGCGCAACTTGGTGGTTTTTGGTGTTTTCGTTTAGAGTAGCGGTTTTAATAATTGAGTTGGCGTAAAGGAAGTAAAAAGAGTGAAATAGGGGCAAATATATAGTGTAGAGGGTAAGGTTGAAGATCGTTTGTTATTAGTAAAGGGCGAAGGTTATTTGTTGTTTTGGTCGTTAAACTTAGTCGTTTTTCTTGTAGTAATAATCCTTACAGTAATACTAACTTATACTTTTGACAATCAATCTTTACGTCTTTAAAAACGATTTGGTATAGATTTTTTGATGTTTTTTAAATAGCGATACCGTTACTTACTTTTACATTGCCGCTGTAAACTAGCGCAACCTAAAAGTCTTTTTTGTTTTCTTGCCGTTATATACTAGTATAGAACTAATAAATACTCTTCGCAAGAATCTTTCCTTCACCCTAACGATAACGTAAAGTGTACCAACTGGAAAGTAGCTTCTTCTTCTATTTAACTAATCTGTTCTTGATTCAATAAGTACTAATTAGTATTGGTAAGGCTTTAAATATTACGTTATCGATTCAATTAGTCGAAGTAACAGTAGTATTATATGGTCAAATGGTGGATGTATTGTTCTAAGTTTGGCAAACTGCTAGCCGGTCTATACTGTAATTTGTATAGCCAATTGCTTGGCCCGTACCCTAGTATGAAGTGTAGCCTACTGTACTCGACTTATACTCAATACAGGAAGCTCATACAAAACAATATACTCAACTTACAGTTAGTATAGTCACCTTTATTGTAAATAAAGTTGACCTACTATACTTTATATAGTGTTATTCTAACAACAAGTTTTAATTTTAGTTTCAACTTCCGATTCTACCCAAGTTTATTATCTACTATTTTCGAAAGATATTATCAATATGTTAGCTTCTATATAAATAGTTTCGTTCATTAAGTTTGGTATTTATCTTGTGAATTAAAGATTGGTATCAGTTTTCAGCTTGATTCCTTTCGAGTTTTAAAAGTCTTTTTAAAAACTATGATCGATTTTAAAGTTAATCCTCTAAAAGTTCAAAAAAATACTTTTCTAAGCCATTAAGTTCTAGAAAGTCTCTTTTTTTACTTTATTAATTTGTAATTAAGGTAACTATAAATTACTGTTATAAAGATTTTACCTATAAGGTACACAAGTCCCAATCAGATAGCTAGTATAATAACCACTTTTAGCTTCAACAATCAAAACTGTAACTTTTCAAAAGTTATCATTAAACTAGCCGTAGTTGCAAACGGCTATGCTACAATTGAATTGTCAATGCTGCAGTAGGCTCAGTTGGTCTGTGCGTATTGGTCCAGTCAATATTCCAACATCAATATTACTTCGTCACCAACAACTCCACAACACAAGCCACAATGTGCTGTGTATGACCGGCCGGCTAGATGGTTGATCCGGCGATCTTGCTGACTCATCCGGGTGTGCCGATGAGTCACGAAGGTTGCTGTAGAGACTACTATGTACGGCTAGCCACAGTCGCCAACTGCCAGCCACTGTGCAATTTGGAGAAAGCGCTGCGGATGGATGGATGACGTAAGCCACCGTCCCCCGCCCTACAGTCACTCTGATGCACTAACGCACTATTGCACAGCATGCCCCCGCCTCTGAATTAAAACTCGTCACCTGCCACCACCGGCCCAGGTCAAACACTGCACCCGACACTTGCACTTCTCTTATTCATTAAATCATAATCAACAATCCATCAACACATCGCCATCCTTCCGGTCCCACCCTCATCGAGCAGCCGCTCAGCCCCCTTTTTTTCCATCACCATTGCAGTAGTCTCACCATCTCCTGCCTAGATTTGCGAAGGGCGCTGGTCCTTGCCACTCCCAACGCTGAACGCTGCTTGCAACACCCGAAACACGCTGCCGGCGCAGACGTGCGAACCTGGCCTGTGCCCCGCTGGCTCCTGTCCTGATTCTTTCTCTAGAACTCCAGTCCTGTGTCTCTCGCTCTCGCAGTAAAACAGGCATCCGGTGCAGGTGCAGGCTGAACTGTTTGCGCATTTCTCTAGACAGCCCACCGTACTGTACTCGCGGCCCTTGAGCTCCTCTCATCAAGGCTCGCCCGCTCTGTGCCCTGCTGCACTCCACGCCTGCTGGTGCTGGCGCTGGCGTTGGTGCTGGTGCTCGTATTGGTTCTTCTTGTAGCCAGCACATTGCATCTGCTTCGCAAGGCCAAAGGAATATCGGGGCATCGCTGCGACGTGGTTTCACCTGCTGTCGTCATCAGTAAAGCACACCGACCAAAGAAACAAGCAGCCACGCATCACGCATCCGAAAGGCTGAGCAACCACCGTCCAGCTGCACTGCAATTGACTTCTACCAAGCTGTTGCACGCTCCTGCGTCTTCCCACACGCACTTGTCCTCGCGCTCCTCAACACCGAGTAGTGTGGCTTGAAGCTCTCGTCATATCACAGCACAAACAAACCAAAGAATTTGATCACCATGTCGTCTGCCGTAGCAGATCTAGAGACCAACCTCCAGGCCATGCTGGCCATCAAGCCTCCCGGAGTCACAGGCTCTAGAATCAACAACATCACAAGCTTGTGCATGGCCAACGTTCAGGTACGGACTTGCTAAAACAAACACCAACACTCGCACCACCACCACATCTGACCCAATTTTCGAACACCCATACTCCCTGGGCCACACCGTGCCGTGCTCCTGTCCCTGTTACCGTACTGACCATTTGACTTCAGTCCGAGTCAGTTCTTGTCCAGAAAATCTTCACCCACTTCAGAAAGGCCCCTGCCACCCACAAACTTGGTGTGTTGTATGTCGTCGACAGCGTCACTCGCAAATGGCTTGAACAGGCAAAGCAACAGGGCCAGCCCGTCACCAACGCTGCTCCAGATGGCACCTCCGCCGCTGGAGTCATCCGGGTCACGGAACTCATGCCTGTCTTAATGCACGATATCATGGCTTCGGCTCCTCAGGATCAAAAGGTACGCAAGCCTCTCCTTCTCCTTGCCACACATCAGTAGGACCCGAAGTCTTGTGGGGGTTCCGCCGATTACCGTAGTGAGGCCGCTGAAATAGTCGTAAGAGGGTGCATGTTCTCGCCCGTGGTTGCCACATCATCTAGACGATAAGCGTCTTCTGAATGAATACTTACTTCTGAATGAATACTTACCAGCATGGGCACGTAGGAAAAGATCAAAAAGCTAGTCGACATCTGGGAGAAGGGTCAGACCTTTCCCACCGCCATGCTCGAGGACTTCAAGCAAAAGCTCAACAGTACGTAACCCCTAGCATGTCCATGTCCTCAACAGCTGTCATGGCTATTGGCAGGCCATGGGCACCGGATAGAGGCATTGGTTAGAGGTCCGCGTCCGTAGTAGTCTAACCTGTGTATTCTTTGTAGAAGAGTCAACAACCCCTCCCGGTAGTCCTCCTCCGAACATTCTCGCAGCGTTCAATGGCAACAACAGTACACGGTCAAACCCGGCTCCACCAGTGATCCCACCCGCTCTTGCGCAAACCCTCGCCAACCTCACCAAGATAGCTCAGCAGAGCGCAAACCAGCCCGCTCCGGCCCAAGCACCGACTCCTGTTTCTGCACCCTACCATTCCGGACCCCCCAGTAACATGGCAGCGCCACCCTTCATCAACCACATCCAGCCAGGCTTAGGTTTGCAGTACTTGCAAGCACCCCAACCCGGCGTTCAGCCTGTGGCCGCACCTGCGCCACCGTTTTTGCCCCCTCAAGCCCAGCCTCCGTCTCTTCCCAACTTTGTCGTCCAGAACGGTGCAACCAACGCGATGAGTGGGCTGCTCCCTGGCGGTGCTGATCCGATGGTGGAACTCATCAAGCAACTGGCTGCCAAGGGCCTACCTGCCGATCAGATTGCGGCTGTTGTAAAGGCACTGAATTCCGGTGCAGCTCAGGCTGCTACGTCGCAGACCAACCAAGGCGCGTACTCGATGCCTCCCAACGGGAATGGTAATGGATGGGCTCATCCAAGGCCTAATGACTGTAGCATGAGATCTCCTACCAATAGGGCGCGTGGTAGATCTCGCTCGCGCTCACCAGCCCGCCAATGGGATCACCATGTGTCTCCTCGCGGCCGCGATGACCGGCGCTTCGGAGATTTTGGCCGTAACTCCCCGCCCCGTGACCGCTTCGACGATCGCGACCGAGCTCGTCCCTACCGGCAGCGCTCGCCGCCTGGACGCCGTGGCTCAAGCCCACAGCACGGTGAAATGCACGAGTTCCAGGAACACAAGCACGTTGAGTTCGACCTGACCCTACCCCAGGGCCACATCAAAGTCATGAGTCGTACACTCTTCGTCGGCGGGGTCACTTGCTCCGAGCCAGAGCTGCGCAAAATATTCAGCCGCTTTGGCGCCGTCCAAACGTGTATCGTGAACAAGGACAAACGCCATGCATTTGTCAAGATGTACACTCGTAGGGACGCCGTCGCTGCCAAGGCCGGCATGGAGCCCAGCCGCACCCCGGACGCGCAGCTGCGCACGAGATGGGGCGTCGGCTTCGGTCCCCGCGACTGCAGTGACTACCAGACGGGCGTGTCTGTCATCCCGATCCAGAAACTCACCGACGCAGATCGCAAATGGATGCTAACGGCCGCGTGGGGCGGCAGCGGCGGCAAGCCCATCACGCAGGGCATGGTGGTCGAGGAGCCCGACATCGAGATCGGCGCCGGCGTGTCGTCCAAGGCTATCTCGCGCCGCATGCAAACCGACAAGAGCGGCAGCCAGGGGCCCAAGTCGTCCAGCCACCACAACGACGACCGTAATGAGCATAACGGAGGACGTGGTGGTGGGGGCCGGCACGGCGGCAGACGCGGCCGCGGCGGGGATCACGGCCACGGCCGCCGCGATGACAACAACCCGAACAACGAGCCGATTGTGCCGCCCTTCGGCTACGGCGTTCAAGTCGGTCAGAACGGCATGCCCGTCTTCCCGCCCGGCTTCCAATTCCCGGCGCCAGATGCCGTCAACAACATTCCCCCGTACTAGTTCGATAGAGATCATCAGGCCGGCGACTATGGCCGAACGTGGTGGGTCATTCGTCCATGGTGATAGACTGCCGGTCCTTGTTGCCTTACATTAGGATTGGCAAGATAAGGCGGTCTCTTTGATGCCGTGGATTGTCTGTGTGGAACAATGGATGGTAGGAAGGGGCTCGGCTGGCTGGCTTTATATCGCGGTGGACTGCGATGGTATTCAAGTAGGTCCTGGCTGCTGTCTTCGCAAGGGCCGAACCAAGGGTCCATGACTTGTAGAGAAATTGAGTGGTGAATCAATGTAGTTGCTTAGGCAGCGAATTCTTTTATCCAGCCCCAGCATGCATTCGGGGAGTCAGTCATGGAGGCGTCCTTGGTCGAAGGCTAGGTAGGCACCACTGGCCTCTGACTGATAAACGAGCCCACAGGTGAAAAGGCATTGTGCGTCGCGTGGGAAGGTCGGCTTGCTTCCAGACGGTACGGTTGGGTGTTGGTTTATCCATCGTTGGTATGCCGCCCGAATGCTCAGCAAGGTACTGCAAGGGGTTCCAGCATACTATAGTAGGGTGCGTGCAGGAAAATTATGGGACTATGTGCCGGGGAGGCGTGGCACTAGAGATGAAATTACAGTGACTTTATTTTATGCCTCCCCATTTCGTTCCACAGTAGCACAGTTGTCGAACTAGTTTGTGTGCTATACTTATCATCCAATTGACTCAAGAAAACTTCGGGTGCATAAAACCAATGAATCATTTCTGATGTACCAGTGAACAGCCGAAATTTCTGTGTGGTAAGAATAGGGGTAAGATTACCATGCATCCATTCAAGCGAACATCGAAAATATGCTTTGGAAATAACTTTTCACAACCCCCTCACCCCATGTACTATTTATAACCAGGTAAAAATGGGCTGAGCCCCATTCCATATATCTTCAAAGAATAGGTTCGAGGTGGTCAGTACTATGGTACGGTTTATGGACTGTCAGCTTCCGATTTTCAGTGAACTTTACAATGTGATGACCATTCATGTTTGGTTTTATAAGCTATAAATAGGTTACCACTGCCTGTACCCCTACTCCCTTAACAAAACTACTTGATTGAGTGCTTTGAATTGAGGAGATGACAATTTCCCCCAATTTCCCATCTTCTGAAAGCTGCCTTGTCCATGCGCTATCCCATGTCGATACCGAAGCTTGGATTGTCATGAAAAAAAAAAACTTCAATGAGTTCAGTCAGCTTGACAGGGAGCACCTCGCCCAGCCCGAATTTTAGCATACTGTGCATGTGCCTGTTTTAGCATTTTATTGCTAAGTAGAGTTTGAAGCCAAATGAAAACGAAATTTTAGATACTAAATACAGGTAAGCTACTATGGCTGCATTACTGAGTACAAAACTGTTCCTCATTGTTGAAATGATCGAACTCTAATCTTTTATGTAAGGTTCTGTCCTGTAGAACTTTGTGAAAGAGACCGTATAGCACCGAGTGCGCTATGGAACTGCCCCGCCAGTCCTATATAACCTCTGCTTCTTCATCCGTTGATAACACTTAGTTCCCCCCACGTTCATTCAGCCATTGTATGCGCCATACCTCAGAGCGCCTGGTCTGGGGTCACTCTCGTTTTTTTATCTAACCTTATATCTTGTCCGGCACACGGCAGCCCTCCCATCATGATTCAATCAATCCCCATCCTCGTGCTCCTGACCATCGCCAGACTCGCCGGCGTTGGAGCCATGCCCCGATCGGGCGTGGACACAGGGGAAGCCACCCTCTCGCCTCGCGGAAACAAAGACGACGGGGTGGTAGGTGCGCCCTTCGGCATTTTAGATGCCCCCCACAAGGCCGTGAGGGATACAGGGTCTACTACTTCTTCATGGGAAGAATACAAGCTGCTGCAGGAGCAGGAGGAGGCGGAGCAGAGAGGTACTAAGGGAGGTCTTGGAGGAGGTGAAGGTGGTAAGCAAGGCGAGCATGGCAAGTATGGCGAGGATGGCAAGCATGGTGAGGATGGCGAGGATGGCGAGGATGGCGAGGATGGCGAGGATGGCGAGGATGGCGAGGATGGCGAGGATGGTGAGGATGGTAAGGCTAGTCATCATCATGTTGATGCTGACGAAAAATCGAAACAACCGGAAGATGTCCTCACGGGAACTGAAACTGAGGCCTCCACCTCCACGAGAACTAAGCCCTCTACCCCCACCGAAGAACCAGAAATGTCCCGCGCCGAATGGAATGAGCTATACGTCCCTGACGGCCTAGGCATGCCAACGGTCCCCAAATTCAAAATCGACGCAAAGGGCAAAAGGGTCATCGACTTCCACTTTAAATGCCCAAATGCATGGGGCCTAGACGACAAACTGGCCAAGCAGATCTACGTCAATGCCACCTTAATTGATCCAAAAGAAAAGGATCGTAAAAAAAACCACGAACCCGCGCTTCTCGACGGCCCTCCTCTCAAGGGTCCTTCTAAAAAGCGACCCTTCTGGTCCACGCTCAAGCAGAAAAACGCGGTGGTCGAACTGCGGCTAAGTGACGTGGAACCCGCGAAGGGCCTGTGCAAGTTGGCGACCTTCTCCGGCAGGGAACATTATGCCTCCATCATGATTGGCCGCAAGAAAAGGAAGGGTCCGGACGGCAAAGAAACCAATAAACCCTCCTACCACCCTTTGCCCAACGTCTGGACAGGCTGCTATTTGCAGGAAAGCTGCGACGACATCGACTGGGCCATACTGGTGGAAGTGCCAAGAAACCCGATAATAGACCTGCCAACTCCACCCAAGGACGCCAACCCCAAGCTTCTGGAGCCTACTGCACCTGAAAACGAATTACCCGTGGATGCATGAGTGGCTCTGGGCTGCCTACTACAGTGTGTCTACAGTGTGTCGCCACTGATTATGTACTTGGTTCCCTTGGGCCGTGGGATTGTATTTAGTTTGCTAGCTGTTAGACATCGACGGAGGAAACGCACCACGATGGACGCTGGAACACACAACCCAGCACCGCACTCTTGGAAAATAGCTCGGATTTATATTTTAATTTCATTCCCGTCCAATCGTCCACATTCCATCCCTATTGCGCGCTGTCTCTGGAGCCAGTGCCCCGATGGCCGCCCCAGGACCTCTGCCGCACATCGTGACGGGATAGGCAGCATGGCGGCCATTCTCAGGCTCCGCAACTGAGCTGTGCCATTGCGCAAGATGTGGAAGGCTGGGTCATTCTTGGGCGTAGTCAAGACGCAAACCCAGATAGCGTCTTCGCTCTTAAGGCATGTCAAGTATCTGTCGGTCCATTGCCGCGCGTATCGTGACTCGTTGTCGGATCGAAAGAGGCCACCCACGTGCCTGGCTGGATGCTGCAAGCCGAGTTCAAAGGACAGGGTTGCCAATGGACTCTTGTCTCTGGACTCTGGAGGGGTCCCGATGTGAACAGCTCATGTGTGTCCTGGAGATCATGCATCATAGAGACTGTCACTGTAAGGCGGCAGTACCATTGGTCCGCTGACGGGTTTGCTGCTTGCAGACCCAATTCCTCAGCAAGGTCGCCGTAGGTGTAGACTAAGGCTCCCTACCTTTGGGTCCGACATATTTGGAGATCCAAATTTGGAGATCCCAGATTCCTATACAAATGAAACCAAGGTTTGCAGCCACGACATGACATGAAAGCCATAACATGGCTAGCTCGTGGCGTGGCTCATGGCCGGCCATAGCTACGCCAGAAGGATTTTTCTCCATAGCTGGCCGGCCACGCCATAACCATGCTAGAACGATTTTTTTAAGAAAAAATGAAAATAAAAAAATCAGTGGCTATAAACCACGCCATGAGAATTTCTCTTCATAATCGGCTGTACTCTTAGAATAGCGTTCAAGTACAATGCAATCAAAGTTGACTGTACTGACTACAAAGTTAATTGCAATAGAGTGCCCAATTCAATGTGGGGCACGGGCCAAGCAATTGCCTATACAAAGTAGTGTGCAGACCGGCTAGCGGTCTGCCAAACTTAGAAGAAACATCAATCCACCACCTGACCTTTGCAATACTACTGTTAATTTGACCACACTTCGAATCGACAACGTTGCAATGTCTAAAGTCTTATCAACATGTACCCACGTTATGAGATTTTTGTCTCGATGGCCAGCTATAGCCACACTGTAAGGATTAATTTTCACCGCGTAACTAGTCCCAAAATATATAGTACACAAATATATATATATATATTAATTTAAAATTTCTGGCCGACTTATGACCGACATGGCTGATTCATAGCCAAGACCATACTTTGCCATACGGCGGCGACCTTGCTGAGTCATCGTCTTTGTAAGGAAACGCGTCAGCGGGATTCGTCACGAAGGTTGCGGTATAAACTACTTTGTACACGACCACGTACGTTCATGGCCAGTCATGACCACGCCAAGATTTTTTTCTTCATGGTCGGCTATGGCCACGCCATAAGGATTTTTCTCCAGTCTATACAGCGACCTTCCCGATTCATCGGCTTGTTCAATCCTCTTCGCTGACGGGTTTGCTTGCACACCCAATTACTCAGCAAGGTCGCCGCCGTATAGACTATTCTTCTCCATAGCCGGCTATGGCTACGCCATGAGGATTTTTCGTGGCCCACGGCTCTCATGTCGTGGTTGCAAACCTTGAATGGAACCTTTTTGCCGCCCCACCACATTTAAAGTTATTTTGCTAGAATAAAACGATGACACTGAAATGGTATTCTAATCTTTAAAATATTATACATATCGAGCTCGGTTTTACTATTTGTGTTGGTAGGCCTTTATCATTGCAACGTAGTCGATTCGAATCTCGGGTCGAACGAAGTAACTGGAATTACATGGAAAGTGGTGGAGTGGTGTTCCAAGTTTGGCAGACCGCTAGCTGGTTTACACGCTAGTTTATGTGGACAACGGTTTACCCCGTGCCTTATATTAAATTAGATATCTGTTGGGACAACAGTCAATTGGGTGGAAGTAACTGGTATTGCATTGAAAGTGGTGATGGTGTTACTTCTAGGTTTGGCAGACCGCTAGCCGGTCTGCACACTAATCTTTATAGGCAACTGCTTGGCCCATACCCCACTTTAAATTGGGCACTCCATTGCATTTAACTTGCAGTTAATGCAATCAACTTATAGTAAGTATAGATAACTTGTGATTAGTACAATTGCGTAACTGTACTGTAATTGACTGCTGTTTTAATATTGGCAACTTTTAGTTTTATACGTGCGCATCAGCATAGTAATTACCAATTAAAGGTAACTGCTAAACTCCCTCCTATTTCTGTTGGCATTACTCCACTTGTTCCATCCTATTTTACCAAGGAATTAAGTTTGATTGCATTCCCCCCTCCCGTAGTTCCACGCTTTGGCTTTTTCTATTCTGAAACTCGAGTCTTTTATTACAGGCTCTAGTCACCAATTCTATACCTTTTGTTAACAGGTTTGGGTACGCTTTTTGTACTTGCTACCTTGATAGTTTTCTAATTTACTAAGGTATCCTATCCTATTTCGTTATGTACAAGTCGATTTACGTTTTTCTTAATACAAGTAGTTAACATATTGCTATTTATTAACCTTCCCAAGGCGTCGTTGGACGTGGTTTTAATTATAGCGCCAGCGAGATTATTTTTGCTGTTAATTTACTTAAACTTGTCAGTCTGTTAAGTTTTGTATGCCTCCTTTAATTCCATTACTGTTGGAATAGCATTCAAGTGCAGTATAGTCAAAGTTGACTGCACTAGCTACAAGTCAATTGCAGTAGAATACCCAATTCAATGTAGGGTATGAACCAAGCAATTGTCTATGCAAAGTAGTGTACAGACCGGCTAGCGGTCTGCCAAATTTAAAAGGAAGAACAATTCAACACCTCGCTATTGCAATACTACTGTTAGTTCGATCACACATTGAATTGATAACGTTACAACGTCTAAAGTCATATCAACACTAGTTAATTCTTATTAGGTTGGGTACAAATAAGCTACCTAAAAAAGAAAAAAAATCGGTTACGTTTTGTATTATAAGGTAAAAGAATGATTTTTGCGAAAAACCTTTACTAACTATTTATTTTTTACGACAGTAAATGGAGAAGACTCTTAAATTGCGCTTGATTTTTACGGTAGTCTAGAAGTCGCAACGGTATCGCTTTTAAAAAACACAAAAAAAAATGAATTAAACTTGTTTAAAAAAAACATTAAGATTGACCGCATAAAATTTAAAAATCAGTAAAAAGCGATTATTAAGTTGTCAAACCATTTAAAGTTAGCAAACGGCTAAATTGCTACTATATTAGTGCAAATTGCAAATTGTAAACTTTAACATAAAATAATAACTTCAGCGATAAACAACTTATAACTTCAATATTATTCTCTACACCAATCTTTCCCTACATATATTGCAAAATCGTCAGTCTTTTTCTTTACTATAAGATCATCATGTTCGTTAGTATATAAACACGCTAATCTTATATAGAAAACTATTAAATTGCAGTAAACCACTACATTATACTGTTTTCAAATCACCAAATCCTTACCTCGCCTAAATGGACATTAAACCATTGGTTAAAAAGTTATGATCATTGTTAAAAACACTAAATAGGAGGCAATTAAGGCTCACAGACCCTTTTTCATCAAGTACTATAATAAAAGCCTTCGGTATAAAGATATTCACAAAACTTTCACTAAAAATATTTAATTAGCTTCGTTAGCCAATATATCTTTGATTCGAAAATCAGCGAATAATTTGGTTGCAGCGCCCGCATTTTATAAGATTTTGAAAGTTTTCTAACAACTAAACCATTAACATGTAAAAAAACGATCCAAAAAGGTTAAAATGAAGTTAAAAACAGAGGTTTACAGGCGAAAAATTTGTATTATAGATAAGACTATAAATGAATTAATAAAGATACTTTTTAAATTGGTATAATCAAAAGATTACCCCTAAAGTTTATAACTTCAAACCCTATAATTTCAAAACCTATAAAGGAAAAGAAAAGGAATTGCCAACGATTACCAACGCCTTTACATACTTTCTAAAAAACTACTTTCTAATCCTTAAATAAGTCAAAATTTTAAGCTCTTAGGCAACAACTTTTCACATCCCAATAATAAAGAACATGTTAATATATTAATAAGTCCAACCTCTGCTTGAGAAAACATGGATTACGTGTTCAGAGGTAGAAGAGTATGTGAAGCAGCTGCCGCTAACAAGATATAAGGAACTAATGTCAGCGTGATTCAATGTTTAATTGAGAAAGATCGTTAAAATCGTCGAAATGTTACAGGCTGGTATCTGCACTGATGGTTACTAGAGATCTAGCCCTGGTGGTTGCTATGCTCCTACGATGCTCTAAGTCATCTTATTATGTAATTAGACCACTCTCTTCTTGTAGCCCTATAGCAGCTCCTTAGCAATGGTTTTTTCTCTTTTCTTTTTATCGAGTATTATAAATAATATCCGACTGTTTTAAATAACAGCTTTGGCTTAGTCCCTTCATATATTATCCTCGATTTCTTTTCTTTTTCCCAATAGTGTTTTAATAGTTTGTAAACGGTTGTAGCTTAAGGCTATGTTTTCCAACTTTTCGAATCTAGACCCCTAGGTATTGGAATAATTTCTTGATGCGCGTATTAGGAATCAGCTTCAAGACGCTTTGAAAATATAATACGAAAGATTTTACGATATTTTAGGTGCAGAACTCGTTAAATAAAACTAAACCGTTTGCGAGCACATTTTATATATAGAATAACACGATATCTACGTACTAGTTACGTTAATAAATATAATTAGATAATTGAAAATCGTTGGTAGTACGTTGATATCTTTAAAATAACTCCCCCTTTAAAGTGGTTCCGCTTTTATGTTACCTACGAATAATATAACTACCGTGACACCCCTTACTGGGAGTCGTGTCGACGATTACAACGACTTGAAATCCTCCAACTCCGACTACAATATTGATGGTCTATCTGATAACGCTGGTCGTTAACGAATTAAACATAAACCTTTCGACTAATTGGTTAAGTTTTACGATATTAAGTTACGCTTTTTAATATAGGAGGCTACAATATTATATGAATTGCATAAAAATTGAAGGATTATTAGTATAAAAAAGAAGAATTTTATACTATTTTTCAATAATTGGAGGGCTTTACGAAAACCGCTATAGAAAGCTATTACATTCGCTGTGACGACAGCGGTAACAACAACTCCAACATTCTCATAGTGATGTTTCGCATACATTATTACGACTCGAATACGACGAAAGCCATTATCGCCTAATTTACGAGCCTAAAGCAAGAGGTTTACGAATAGTTTTATGTTTTTTTTTTACGTTTGGAAAGTTTTGTTTACGAAAGTTAGTGACATAGTTGAAAAGTTCGCCGCTAAATTCGTTATTTTCAAAGGAGTCATTAACGATATATTCGCTAACGTATTACTTCCTTTTAACATGCCCGCAGATTATTAGTTATAGATTATCTGTACTCAATTTATTCATAAACGACTTTATAACTTCCGCATTTAGTATGGTGACGTTAGTTATGTTGGAAACACTGGTACCGGCGGTACAGCTTATAAAGGGAATAGTAATAGCGATACGCTTGTTCGCGATAATTAGCGATATATTATTATAATCAATATAAACGTTTTTCAGATTAGTACCAAATGGCGCGTTACTTAGGTTAGTTCTTCGGAACTTTTCTGCTATAAGGACCTTAATTTATATTTAAAATGTAATGTAAATAGTTGTCATATTCGTACCTATTTACTAAATATCGCGTAATATTCGAGAAGCTTTAATACCAAAGCTAATATCGATATTTATTTCACCTTTGAAGACGACTATATCGACGTTTAGTGGATAAAAACGTAACTTTTGAATATAATTGCACACAAAAGTTAAAGGGGTTTTAATTTAACTCAATAGCTTACCCCCAGCTTTTAAATGATTTTCCGTTTATAATAAAATTACTCTATAATTTCTTTATTTTTGTAATATTTTGGTAAATATGTATTATAAATATTATAACGTTATTGTTGGAAAAGTATTACATGTAGTGAAGTAGGTCAACTTTATTTACAGTAAAGTTGACCGTACTACAAGTATATTGCTTTGTGTGAACTTACTGCATTAGGTGTAAGTCGAGTGCAGTATGCTGCACTTCACTCTAGGGTACGGGCCAAGCAATTGGCTATACAAATTACTGTGCAGACCGGCTAACAGTCTGCCAAACCTAGAACAATACATCTACTACTTCACCAATGCAATACTACTGTTACTTCGACCAATCGAATCGACAATGTTGCAACAATCTAAAAACCTACCAACAGTTATAAGTAAATAATTTACCCGCCGATCAAAGTCATTATGTATTGTTATCCTACTCTAAAATCTCGGAAAAACTACCTATTATATACCTTAAACCAACCTACGACTTATTTTATCTATAATGTATTGAGATGTTAATTTCGATATATATCAATATCGAATTTATGCTTATATTATTTTGTATTTACAATATAATATTATTTTGGATCAATTTTTAAATTGAGTAAAAATGTGTAACTTACGATGTTCCAAATTTCATATTATTTTTAAGATTAGTAGGTAACCACTATATTTAAACTGGATTTTGCGCTGGCATAAAAAACACCTCAAAGTTTTGGTAATAATATATTCTATATGATACTCCGTAAGTCTTAAAAGAATTGAACTATTATTACGTAACTTGGCACCATTTTTTTAAAAATACAAACGAGGTATTGGCACCGAAATCACCTGTTTTCATTAACAATAAAATTTCCGAAACCCTTAAAAAGTTCACGCTCTTATTTGATAATACCTTAAAAGAAAAATTGCTTCTCTACGGATCCGAAACCGACCACGAAATGGTTATTGAAAATGATAATCAAGGCCATCCTTTAAAAGTCACTTAGGGGTTATTGTATGACATATAACGAGAGAAGCTTTTAGTATTGCGGAAAATGTTAACCAAATTACTAAATTAAAGTTATATTCTTATATATAGCTTTTTTGCTGGTACCCCCATACTTTTCATTTAAAAACAAATTATTATTCACTTTACTTAATCAAGAAAATTGTCGCAAATATCCCTCGAGTTTAATATTTTAATAAACTTAACATTAAACCCATTTTCCACAAGCTATGTATTGAAAAATAAGAAGTAGAAAATTGCGTTCCGTATACGTTTTAGACTTTTCGAATAACTAGTAACTTTTTTCGGCATATTCGATATACTGACTACTTTTTAATAACATATTAACAATTCTTGGTGCGTGTTTTTCCACCTTTTTAACTTTATTTACCTGGCTAATATTTCAATATATTGAAAAATAATTCGAACAATCATAATTCTAAGGTTAAATAGATACTTAACTTTTTTAACGTTATTGATTTAAAGCTTGATATGTTTTAATGTGAGGTTACCGTTCAAAAGATTCAACATTTGGGGTTTCTTTTCGAAACGAGAATCGTAATATATGTAAATCCGGAAAAACTATGTATTATTTAGGAATAAGCTGATTTCACATTTATATGAGAGATGTAAGGTATTTTAGGTCTTACTAATTTTCACCGGCAATTTATTTGAAATGGTTTTATAATATCCGACCTTTTAATTCGTTTAGTTAAAAAGGGTGTTGTTTTCCGTTAAGCGCCTCAAAAAGTTATTTTCGAGTGGTTCAAACTTTACTTTTTCTTTAAAATAGTTTTTTCCCAATAAGATCTTACTTAGGAAACCTTTTTAAAAGCCGATTATGCTGGTTAGTCTTCAAAAAGTTATATACTTTCATAGAATAAATACAATACCTCATACCTAGTAATGTATTATTTTGATCGTTTACTACTTTTACAATATCATTATGAAATTTATGATAAGGAATTACTGTATATTAAAATTATTTCAAAGTACGAAACGCGGAACTCCTAGGTATAACGCATCTGTTTATTATCCCTGTATATTATTAAAATTTGGAATAATTTATTATTACCCGATAATTTTTGGAACTATAGGTTAGTTGGTCGGAGTAAACTTTTCAATTCCTTTTCACATTAGTTTATATTGAAGGAGCTAATTATATACCGCTCGATATAATATTCCGATGAAATTAAGATATTTCCAAAATATTTTTAGACACCCGTTTTTAAAATGGGGAATTATGACTTTTATACTCGAAATAGGTATTTTGTTAAACTATTCTTATATACATTCAGTTCCTAGCTTATTATCATTAGTATATCCATTTTAAAAGAATATAAACTTTATACTAACATCTATTTTTAAAATATCTGAGATATCGTTCTTACCCAAAACATTATTTATTTCTGTTTAATTCGTATAGTATGTATGAGAGACTAAAAATTCTCTACCAATATTATTATTAATGACGACGAAATACTTAGAGGTTTTTCTTCGGAATATTCGATAAGCAACGAAAGTATTTTACGGTTTTGTAATCGTATTTGGGTTTTTATTTCTTAATCATCAATTATTATATTGATTCAATTTATATAATATTTACTTTTTATCTAATACTTAGACCGAAACATCACCATCATCATTTCAATGAGATCATATTTCTAGTCTATGTTACATCGTATGGTCCAACGTTTTAACCGGAATCACGATGTTTGTAGACAAACAATTTATTAGAGAAATTGTTGAAAAGAACCTTTTTAGTTCTCATTAGTTGTTTAGTGATTTCAAAGAAAGTTTCAAATCGATTTTATGGTTGATTTTATGCATAAATTAGTTAGTAACTTAATTTAATTTATGGTTATTACGAATTGTTTGAATAAAATAATAATTTTCAAAATAATAACCATTATAAACGCCGAAGCTTGCGAGAACCTATTTTTGTATTGTCTTTAGCAATTTCACGAGTTTTTTTACATTGTTATTAAAAATTAATATTTTGATTAAATTAATGGATTTTGGAAATGTTTTTCAATCTAATAGGTATAAAGTAACGTTTAAGTACCATATTTTACCTTAAAACGAATAGTATTATTAAATATGTTAATTAAAAAGGTTTAACGTATTTGTTGGTAGGGTTTTATCATTACAACATAGTTGATTCGAATTGATCGAAGTAACTAGTACTGCATTGAAAGTAGTTGAGTTAATAATGTATTGTTCTAGGTTTGGCAGACCGCTAGCCAGTCTACACAGTAATTTGTATGGTCAATTGCTTGGTCCATGCCTTAGTGTAAAGTGGGCTCATATTATACTTGACTTGCAGTCAATACAGTAAACCTAAAAGAAATATACTCAACTTGCAGTTAGTATAATCAACTTTAATGTAAGTAAAGTTGACACACTGCACTGCAATTACTACTATTCTAATACTGGCGGCTTTTTGTTTTATATGTACATGCCAGTATAATCGACTAAGATTTTCTGGTTACCACTAAATTACGCTCTTGTTAACTGGCTAAACCCCTACCAGTTCCACAGCTAAATGAATCTTAATTACCTTTATTTATCTCACGGATACGAGTTCCAACTTTATTAGTTTCTATAAACAAATCTTTCCCCATAAATTAATGTATACCTCTTATTTAACCATCAAAATTTTATTATTCGCCACTTTTAATTCCCTGTCAGTCTTTCAATTTGTTAGGGTATCCGTTTTGCTAGAATGTAACTTGACCTTACTTTATAAACCTTTTAAAGGCCTTATTGGGTGACTTCTTCATTATAGCATTAGTGGGATTATATTTTCCATTAATTTATAAGAACTCTTTAACTTCCTTATCCTAGTAGATTTTAAGAAGTACCAGTACATCGATTATTAGGTGTTTTTGACTCGTTGTTCCGAGTTTGAAACAGTTTTTAAAAAGGCTCCTGGAGTTGGTAAAAATCATTACCGAGATGGATGAAATCCTTAGTTACCTAGTGATGATATTAAGTATTTTCTATAGTATTATGCCTATATTGAAGCCGGTGATTATATTGTGGGCCTTCCAAGTCTATACGCTTCGTGTTATCATCTTACATTTAATAGATATTCAATAAATTAGGCTTTCAATGATGTTAAATCAGTTTTTTCATTCGTTTATATTAACGAAGGTTATTAGGAAGCTAATTTATAACCAAAATTCTATTTTTTTATAAAAGAGCTATCCGTAAAGATTATTAACCTAGCCTTCGATATATTAATCAAAACTATATTAATTCTTCAGTTTTAATTTTTTATCTATTTTTGAACCTTTTGTTTAGCCGGTTTAAGTCTTCGTCCGTTGGGTTTCATGTTTATACTATAATTAAAAGTCGTAAAAGACCTCTGGTTAATATAAAATAGCGACATAGCTTCTACGAACGCATTGTTTCAAGCATCGTCAAGCCTTAGCCACGACAATTTTGTTAATTATGGTCAAGTCAACATCTAAGCCCTTTTTTCAAAAACCAAATCAATTATCAATACGAAGTATACAGATTAACGATCCATCAAATTGAAGTTAATTGTTTTCCATTATAATTGCTACTAGCTTGTAATTACAAAAATTTAAGTTGTTAATGGTTTTTTTTTTCGATACTATAAAGCTAACAATTTTAAATAAAAGGGTATTTATTTGAATAGCAGTCAAATGTAGTAAAGTTAAGTCAACTAAATTGTCAGTTTAGTTGATTATATTGACTGAAAAAATTGACTACAGTTTGTGGAACTGCACTGCAAGTGTAGTGCAGTAGGTGCCCACTTTAAATTGGGGCACAAACTAAAGCCTTTGAGTATACAAATCAGCATGCAGATTGGCTAGCAGTCTACCGAACTTAGAACTTGCAACTTACATCAACCAGTTTTAATATAGTACTAGTTACTTTGACTACAGTGATTTGAATCGACTACATTATAACGATAATGGCCTATCAATACTTATCAGTACTTATTAAGTTGAGTATAAATAAGCTAAGTAAAGGAAGAAGCTACTTTCTGGTTATGCTTTATGTAATTATAAGTTAGAGGGAAGATTTTTACGAAGAAACCCCCTTTGTTGCATCTTTTGTTTATAGATAGTAAAAAGGAAGATCTTTTAGGTACATTTGTTATTTATAGATATTTCAAAAGTAGTAAAGATTTCATTATTATTCAAAATATTAAAAAACATTTACTGGATTAGTTTTGAAGAAAACTTTGAGATTTACTGACTAACAGTCTTAAAAAATTACCTAGTCAGTAAGTGAGTAAATAACTAAATTAATACTATTACGGCTATAACTATTGAAGGTATTACTACTATAAACTGTAAAACAACTAAGTTCCAAGATCTGTAATATATACTAATTTTAATGGCAAACTTATAACACTTCACTTTATATTACTTTTCTTACTTTTTAATGTACCAAGATTGTTACTTTGAGCGAAAAATACGAAGAATCATCAAGTTGCTTTAAAGAAGTTACGTCGCGCGAATTTACATTGAATCGTCAAGTTTTTACGGTTTTAAACCATCAAATCCCTTCACTATTGGGCTTTAAGTTAACTAAACGTTAATATAGCTATCGAAAACACCAATATGAATATCGTTAAAGACCTTATTAGGAAGAAAGCAATTGAAAGTTTGGGACTTATGTTTGCTGAGCATTTTAATAACGATTTCTGGCTTACGGATGTCGACAAAGACTTTATCTCCGAGTATTTAACTAACTACATTAGTCATTTTCACCTCGACATCAACCACAACAATTAGGTTTTTGATATCAATACTTCCGATAATTACGTCGAATTTTTTAAGGATTGGAGCCTAGTTATATATAAAAAGACAAAGAAATTATTAAAGCTTAAATTAAGGAGTAAATTATATAAACGATGTATAGTATTATTATTAAATCTAGGTAAGGAAAGAGAAAACCTCGTTGAGGTATTATACGAATATTTTACTAATAAGGAGCCTCAATAGGCATAAGAAGAAAAAGGAAAATAAATTGTTAACGATAATATTTCTCAATAATCTTAGACGTGTTTTCAAGCTTACGTCTAAGTTTAGATAAGTTTTTTAGACCTTTTTATATCAGGTTTTCAACGTATGAGTGTTATTAGTCGTAAAAAGTTAATTACTGTACAGGTTGTAAACCTTTAAGTTTATTAGTTAATTGAGTAAGAACCTCGATATACCCCTTGATATTAAGAGTATTATTATTAATTCCTTTGCAGCGGAAACCTTTGAGTCCCTTTTCCCTAGGTTCTTTAATACGTTTAGTTTTAGTAGCCAAATTAAGGAAGGAATGGCTTTATACGTAAGCCTATTGTGGGTATTACTATTGGCTTTTCCCTATTAAATTCAACTGAAGTTAACTATCCTACCTACTAGTACCAACCAAAATATTGGTCGAGGGATTCGAAGGGTTTTGACTATTAATATATTACCCTTTACCCTTAACATGTTTTTATAGTAGAAATAGATTACGCATCAATTACCATGTTCGTTATGATTTATGAGGAAATAAAAAGTATCACGGTAAGTCATATAACTTCCTTAACTTTAATTTATGCTAGATTTTCAATATCTGCCGCCAAATAAGGGTTGAATTTCCAGGCTTTTAATCGTTATTTCCCAGAATTTTTACCAGTTGAGCCGAGGATTACTATTTTCTATAACTAATGACTTGTTTTACCTTTCGTGAAATTTACGATATTTTTAAAAGATACTTCGAATACGATGTTAATCTCATCCAATATTACACCAATTATAATATTATTGAGTGATATTATATATTGAATTATAAAAAAGAGACAGAAAGTAAGATAAACCTTTTTAATTATATTTTAATAGGCTGATGTTTTGCCAATAGATAATAGGGAACGTGAAATCTGTCGAAGTTTCTTTACTCTAGTAGGTTCGGTAAGCTGTTACTGGTTATAAAAAGTTCGAATACATTCTTCAATGCTTTGATACCACTTGCAAAGAATTTTTTTAACTAGTTTCTTTTTTTGTTGGCGATAATGATAGCTTGAGTTTCTGGTTCGACTGGTATGTACCCCTAAGCTTTAGAGTTTACTGACGATGAAAAAAAAACATTTATAAATATTATATCGACCGTAGGTACAAAAGGCCCTATTAGTATAGTTAACGGAAGACCCAGACCTATAGACGTGACCAATTTATCTATGAAGGAGGTTATTCCTTTTTTGAAGGTTTTTAAGTTATTTAAATAAGTTTAATTTAAATTTAAACATTGGGAGATATTGGTTTTACGTCAAATAAAGTTGTTTTTTAATACGTTTTACTGTTACGGAACGCGAATTAAAGTAGGTCATATATAATATATACTTTTTATTTATATTTCACTGGAATTCTGTGTTACGAGTTATAAAGTTTAAAAGCAATGATATTAAAAAGAAAGAAAACAAGCCTAAGACTATCAGTTGGTATAAAGATACTGGTATCGACTTAAAAGCAACGTAATAACTCGCCGACTACGTTTTTCCGTACCGCTTGACAAGTGAAGACCCTTGCCGCCGATATGATGGTAAAGACTTTAGCCTTATATACCTCTTTATTATATAAGATCGTTATATAAAACAGGTCTTTTAAGGTATTGTGCCGGATACTGGAGTACTACGGTATTTGATAGGAGGTTATTTATAATACATCACATTATGAAAAGATACAAATATAGTTACAAAAATTCACCATATATATATTGGTAAAGCTAAAGTCGCCTTTGGCATTGGAAAAGGGTTATTTTTGTTGGGATCGACAATGGTTAAAATTGGTATTAGCCTCATTATTTTCTATATTTTGGAATCCCTTACACCTTTTTTTTTACCTTAAAAATAGAAAAAACCTCTATCTTAATGTTAAAGTTCGAATTGATAAATTGTTTGAGCTTAAGGGCGGTAAAAGGTTTTTATTTTACTTTAAATAGAAGCACTTCTAGTTTTATTTTCAAGGGTCAGAAGTAAAAGTATTAAATCTAACGAAAGAGAAACCTCGTTAATGACACCGTAAGTTTAATTACTCAATAAAAAATAGGTTTTATAAGGTTTTAAAGGCGGTTCGTTACAAAGACGTGGATTTACCAGCACTACTAGTAATTAAACGGTTTTGTTACCATTATTAAATATATTCTTATCCTTATTTAAAGTTTATGTTTACGTTTAAAGAAGATTATGACTTTAACTATGAGGTTTTCGTAAACTTGTTTTATCTTAACAGTAAGCTAATACTTTACATTATAAACCCCATTTTGACTTTTTATGGCGTTAAGTTTTTTAAAATAATTATGTCGAAGGAAATGTGGGAGGTACTACGTATTTTACAGATTGACACGTATCTTGGGCTACCCGACATATTAGTTTACGACTCCGTTACTAACTTTATTACGATAGAGTTTGATATTAATGTTAAATTAATATGAATCTAATATAAATAGATTCCCTTTAAATTTTATTTGGGTATTAGTAAGCTCGAGAGGATTTATGCCTTATTAAAAAGGGTTCATAATATCTTTATCCTAGAAATCGAAAGCTTTATAAGTTAAGAAGCACGGTTTTAAATGGTGGTAAAGGGTTTTAACGATATTATTGGCCTTAAGGGACTTATATCGATTTTGTTGGTATTTGGGGCTTACCTAAGTATGACGATTAAGTTTTTATTATTATTAAATATCCAAAAACGTGTTGTGGCATATAGTAAAGCCTTAAAGGAACTATAAAAGGAATTGGTACGCCGACAGGTTAACGAAACTCGTAATACCAGAAACGGACTATTGATAATAGACGTGTTATCATTCCCCCTTTAAAATAAATTATTTACTTGATAAAAGTAAGGCATATGGGACGGGTCATATCAGATTTTAAATATTACTAATTTAAATGTAGTTATTAAAACTGTCAATGGATTTATCACTTTTCGAATTATATTGGTTAAGTCGTATAAAAGACCCTTTAATTTTAATAGATATTTTAACGTTGATAACCTCCAAGTCGAATGGATTAGTTAATATAACCCTTTCTAGTTGATCGTTTATAAGTTAATGGAACGTTAATAGCGTAAAACGCTATGTAAAAGGAGGATACATATTGAAAAGAAAAACGGTGATACGGATTATAGGGTTGGCAAAGTATATATAACGGCGTAGGTGTCTTAAAACGAGAAGTCTACCGGAGAATTTACGGTTGAGTTACGTGTTGAAGGTATTATTAATACACCGGAAGAACCATTCGAGGAAAGAGATTAAATAGAGATTAACAGCCTTTTTTTTTATAAGGGTCGTATAAGTAATACTGTTAGTGTAATTTAAAAAACTAAAATGTTATTATCTTTGAATTAAGAGTATTTTATGAAGTTAATAGTAAAATTATGGACCAACCATACGAAAATTCAATACTAATCGCTTGAAAATATAGTTATAAAGTTAAGGAATTGATTTTCGTTCAATTACTTAGAATTTAAAATATGAAATAGCGTTTAAAAGTTGTAATTACCACTAGTCTAACTATTAGTGTAAAAGGTTACTTTACACTTAACATCTGGGATATAACGTAAGTGTATACGTAATTTTCCACCAATTTTTGGCAAATGATATTGCTAAAATTACCGAAAAAACTAAGGGGTAAGCTTCCGGCTAACATAGTGATACTTAATATTAAACGTTTTTAAGGATTGGCCTAAATAGACGTCTATTAGGTCCTAATATATCAGGCGAAGTTTAAAAACAAGCTTAGTATAAAAACTTTAACGTTTAACCTATACCTATTAGTTATGGAAGACATAGACGTCAGTATTGTAGGTATACAAATTAACGATACCCTTTTCCTCGGAGATATTGGGTTTATAACAGCGAAATAGCGTGTTATCAAAAAGTTGAGACTTCGGAAATGTAAACTAATTGAAATGTTACTTAAGGATATACAACTTAACTTTAATAAATAGTTAATCTATATTTATAGTATTAAGGCTAAAAATAGTACTTATATTAGCCAATGTTAAAATGAACAATCCATAAGCCTCACGATTATCAATAAAGCCTACGAGGTAAAATTACAATGATACTTATAGTAGAGGGCCTATGAGGCCTATATTGCCACATTATATTAATCTGAAGTATTGTACGATCTATCTATAACGGTATAAGTATAATATTTATAAAACGAGGACTTCAACAGTTGAAATAAAAGAATTTTTTGGTAATTGAACTACTTATAACGTGGGATTGATATAGTTTCGGTAAATTTAACTAAGGAAAAATTAATAATTTTCACAAACATATAATTTTCTAATAATACTTATATGGATATTATCATATATCCCTATAGCTAGTATACATAGGTTAGGTAACAGTGCACTGCACTGCAAGGTACACTCCTACAGAGTGACCGATAACGTTTCACGTTGCAGGCTGCATTCTGGCATAATGCATCATGCGTGGCGCGGTTTAGAAGGGGCGTTCCAGAGTGTATATCAAAAGTGACACTGCTTGGATGAGAGGTTTATAACCTCTTATTTGTGGCGTGCACTTTCTAAATACCTTTTCCTTATTAATTTATCTTTACTTACTACATTACCAATCTTTTTACTAACTTTTCTACGTTTTTATGCTTACGTTAATTAGGAAAAGATTTTACTGACACTAATTAGTAGCCGACTAGGTCCATAATGAATAACCAAGGGAAAAAAGACAAACTAAAGTCAATTACTTATAGTGGAATATTGTAATTATACTAACTGTTTGTACTTTACCACTACACCTTACAAGAACTATACGGGAATATGGAATTACACGGAAACGCTATTGAAACCCGAAGTGTAATAGAACTATAAGATTCAAAATAACTTTTAAAAAAAATTACTTTAATACGATATTTTTTATTAGTTAGTGCTTTGTCGATTAAAAGCGCCATTATATTAACCTTTAACTCATTTTAGCGTTTCAAACATATATAGATACATTTTAAAAAAACTTAATATTATATATTAAGCTATATAAGCTAAAACCACCAAGTTTCGAAACCCTTTGTTAGGACTTACCCAATTTGAATACATCATTTAAACCGCTTATAAAGCCCGAAAGTGGTTACGAATACAATAGTCAAACCGCTCATAACTACCAGGAACGGCTATAACACGATAATCCGAACCGCCCACCAAATACGAACAAGGCCTTATATACCGAATTACACCACATATCTTCCTATATCCATATTTTCCTTTCCCCTTTTATATTTTTCTTATCCGCTTTCCTATATTCTCTTTATACCGCTTCTTTCCAATATAATACTTATAACGTTTCATTTTTTTAACCACTTAATTGGTATAACATTAATGAATATTATTAAAATTAATTCAAACTCACAATTAAGCTATAATTACTCTTTACTTGCGTGTTTTTTCAACTTTATTCATATCAACAAACGTTAAATACTTTATTTCCTTCGTATTTACGCATTTTTACACTTTTTTTTAAACTTCAAACGTATCCGAATCTCAATTACAACGCGAAATTGATTATTTACGCCTCTTTAATATTACAGGTGTACGTAGTAATTACCTATTTTAGGTATAACTATAGACTTATTAGTGATAAACCCGATAAAACCAACGAATATATAAAATAACTTTTTACAAATACGTTATTTTACAATAATATTTTAAAATATCCAAACCCTAACTTATGAGATAATAAACTCAAGGTATTAGTAAAGGATTTAGACTTCTTTACGGTAAATATGTATTTTATTGATATAATTCTTAACTATTGAAACAGTGAAATTAAAAGATTCAACTTATTCGATAATCTCAGTGAAGATTTTGTAGATTAGACGCCGAAAATATAACGTATAGTCGATGGTACGATTTTCAGAATATTATGAAAATAATTACAAAGTAAAGATATTCATACGACCGGTAACAATAATAGCCGTATTACAAAGGATTTATTACTAAAAGTCTCGATTACGTAAATATTAGAGTAGATAAACGATAAAGTGATAAATGTAAAGTTTGTAAAGAGAAATGAGTTAAGAAAACATTAGGATCGCCTGTTTAAAATAAGAGACTAAGAATGAAAAAAGCCTTTATAAATAGAAAAGAAGCGTTTAATAAGGTTAAACGTCCGCCGCAAAGTGGAAACGAAGTTAGAAGAATCGACGAAAAAAATGAAATACCGTAAAAATCATTTACGATGCAAATGAAATACGAACTCTTCCCAAAACGTAATTTTAAATAGAAACCAAAACAAGTATACGCCACAAATACCTTTAATAACTAACTTAATTACAATAAAAGAGGCCCTAATAAAGAAAACGCCTTATTTTAAGAGATAATAAGCGGTATAAAACGCTAATATGTATACTATAGACTAATACTCGCTAACTACGACTCTTACCGTAGCTTTTTATAGTACCACTTTCTTATTAATAAAAACAACTTTATAAAATTTACTAACTTCGTTAAACTTTGGGATAAGGATAAGAATTATAATGGCGAACGGTATGATATATTCAATAACAAAATTCGTATAATGTGTAACATATGTAAAAGGCTAGAAATTAAACTTTCTTAGTTTTACATTATTTTACCCGGCATATTATTTGTGTAGGTGAAGGAGTAATATATATATTACCTTACGTAGGTAGATATATTTACGAAGTATTATAACTGCCTGAAACTACACTTCGGTATAGATATTAACTACGAGCTTTATAATAGTAATTCAATTAACATAGCTTTGAAATATGCGAAAAATTAACGTCAAAACTCTAAGAAAAAAATCATAGGGGGTAATTACCTCCCTATTGACAAATTTCTGAAAATTCTAAGTGGTCCTTAAACTAAAATACAAAGTTAACAAATTATTTATATAAGTAATGACAAAAGTATGTAGGAAAAATACAAAATTTCATCTTATACTATTTAAATCTAAAAAAGGACGGAAAGGCATTTTGTATAAGGTTTAAAATATCACTTAGAATCTTCATACCTCAATAGGAAAGCCTTGGAACAGAATTTATAACGGATTAAACCAAAAACGGAGGTTAAATTACTAAAATAAATTTTGCGGAGATTATCTACCACGGTTTAAATAAATGGTTTAACATATACCCAAGTTAAAGGAAATACGCCAAATACAGATATTAGAAAAAGAGGTATTATAGAGAAAACTTTGGATATAAAAAGTGAAGTAACTATTATTAAAGACGATCATACGGCTAATGACGAAATGTACTGCAGTTATAGTAATATTTACGAAAAGATATACGAAATCTTATAAGTTTGTTAAAACTTTGTTTTATATATGGTAAGATTAGCTACTGGGTTACTAATTACTTATTATACTAGTAAATTCGGATTGAATGATAGTTTTAGATCGATCATGCATTGAAAGACCTAATAAAAGTTAATTTTATAATATACATAACCTAATACGAAGTCATAAACAATAAACTTAATACTTACTCCCATAAATACACCTTCGGAAAAAAGAATTTTAAAAATGATAATGTTTACCTAATAGCTTAAAACGATGAAGCCGCCCAACTTATTTTTACAGGCTTATAAAACGCTTCTTTTTTACATAGTATAGGTTTGGATTTTGTGAACAAGGTGTTAAACATCCATATAAGTTGTAATTTACGTTTTTAAATAGATATGGTAACCGGTTTTAGGGTATTATATCTAATACCAACGCGGTCGAAATTTTAACGGCTGGAAAAAGACAATTAAACGCGTTTATAATGAAATTTCCGAAGTTTTAACTCAACCGAATAGGAAAATACCGAAAGGTTTTATTCGGTAAAAACAAAACATCGTGACTTAAGACTATCGTTGTAAACACACAATTCGAACCGGTTAAGTTTTACGTAACAAAATTTAAAACGATATTTTTATTTTCGTTAGCTAATATAAATAAGTTCGGAATTAAAGTCCGAAATACGACTAATTAACTTATCTGCGCTTTGAATAGCATATTCGTATCGCTCCTGTTTAAGTTCGACTATTTATGGGTTTTCCCCGAAATACGTACGATTAAGGCTGTTTATTTAACATAGCCAGAATTTCGGATGTTATACCTTCGATTCAGATATCTAATTATAAAACGCCTTTTACAGCTGTTTTACACCGCGAGTTATACAGATATATATAAAAACATATTCAAAGTTATCAAAAAGTTTTACTATAAGTGCTAGTTACATTTATAAGCTTTACTTTGGTTTAAGTTTCGCCTTTAAAACGATGTAGACTTCAACTATAAGGTAATTGTCGATATTATTTACTTAGATAATTAACTGGTATTATACGCCGTTGATGCAGTAATATTATTCTAAGCTATTAAATTTATACGAAGTGTTTTCGTTACAGATTATTAGAACTCTTTGGTTAATTTCTAAATAAACGTTTACTTAAAACCTTCGGATTGATTCCCTACAACGCTAAAATAGATTTCGACTTTATTAAGTAGCGTACCAAAGTTAGGATTGCTGGTAACAAATATAAACAAATACTAGTAAAAGCATTATAATATATTAATAAGTGTAAACGGTACTATAAACTCTTTGAAAAGCGTATACAATGCTGTTCAAAAAGTTAAATAGTATAAGTTTAAAGGAATATATCATATAAATAGCAATTAACGACGTTAAATAATACTTCTAATCTGAATAGACTAATTCCTATGTTTCTTACTTTTAATATTTATCTAAGAATTTATATAAACTTTGTACTATCGTTAACTATAGTATAAAGGGCAAACGTTATAGCGAAAGCTATGTCAGTATGGAGTTTCCTACAGGATAAAAACAACGTTTTAAAAACGTTGGCCATAAGGAATATCTCAAGAAGAACTAGCGTTTTAAACTTACTATTATAGTCTAAGGTCTTAAATTAAAAAACTAAGGACGAATCAACTAACCCTTAAAAGATTAAGAGGTTTAAAGGCTATAATATATTCGTTAATTTGGCAAACGGTATAAGTTCATTTTGTTAAATAATGGTAGGGGAGTATAAAAGAAAAAAAAATAGAGAAAAGCGGCTAAAAACCGTAGTCCAACTAAAACCGCCAACGAAGCCACTTTTAAAACGACGAATCTAAACCGTTTATAATTCTAATACAACCCCGAATAGCACTCCAAACCCGTTATTACTATATGAAAACGGCTAATTTATATCAATATCACTAGTAATTCGCCGCTAAGGCTACCCTTCAGCTCGAAAACCAAGAAATGCCTTAAAATCTTTGTAGAAAACTCTTTTATTATTTAAAAAGATATAGTAAACCGTAAGCTTAACTTAAAGCTTCGTCGCGAAAGTATTATTACCGCTTCAAATTCCCCGTTCGAATAATTCACCTAAATGGAAATCTTTACCTTAATCTATCAAAGCGTTTTTCGCTAATACAACCTGTTCTACCTAACGGTTTACAACACTTATAAAACTTTTCCTACTCGCCTCGCGTACGAAGTTAAGGATAAAACCGGAAATATATACGAAAAAACCCGCCTAATTATAGAAAAATATAACGGTTACGACAAAAATAATATTATAACTTAGTTGCCTACCTTATAACAGGCTAGTCACTATTTGATTTTCGTATTATTAGCCTTCTTCAATATATTTCATGATTTATCTATTAAACTTTATAATAATTCGGAAGTTTGGATACAATTCAAAGAACGGTTTAAACGAAGTATTTACATGCATATAACTACGGATTTAAAAATAAATTACTTACCTAAAACGATTTTACGTATTATAAAACCGTTTATAACCGGTTTAAAACTGGTATTTATTAGTATAATATTAATTAAAGGTATTATAAGGATCGGCTCAAAATAATTAACATAACCTTCGACCCATATCTATCAATTTTAATAACCCGTTTTAACGGCTTAACATTAACAGGTATATAGACGGACAATATACTAAAGTTGTGTTACGTGTTGTTTTCCGTATCTAAAAAGAGGAAACTTTTGGAGGTTGGCCTAAAGGTAAAACCTAAGACGTACCCAACGAAAAACTATATCATTAACTTTAATAACATTACTATTACTTTTGAAAACAGCGTTTTGAACCTTACGAAAAAAAAGTAATTGGCTAAAGTTACCTTTATCGTTTTAAATAATGTAAAACAGGCTGACGAATACAAATTCCAACGCATACATAGCACTTAATTTACTTTAATTATATAACTGAAGGCAGTATTCAATCTTTCCGTCGCCGCTAAATGTTAAACCACCCTAGTCAACGATATATGTAAGGTATTTAACAAATGTTTTACGTAACAAATATATAATTTAAAGTGCGGTTTATAGTTTATACTGTTAAATATACATAATATAAAGCTATTTATTTTTACTAACGTCTTCTTCGCTAGTATCAATGATTACAATTCGCAAATAGGCTTCGTTTTGGTTTTTGGTAACGAAATACCGGTCTAAAATGGCTTGACGATCCGAAAAAACATTATTTATTAAAGCTTAACCAAGTATAAAAGGGTTATAAAAAGTTTTTTGGCCTCGGAAATTTATAATATGGTTGGAACTTTTAATTCGGAAATTACCATAAAGATAACTTTTCGGATAATTATTTTCAACCTTAGTTTGTAACTCATCCTTTTCGTTATATATACTATTTTTTTTTGCTTTACTAATACCTGGCTAAACTTGGTATTATGAACGAAAAATGTTTAATAATTGATATTATAGCCCTTCTCGAGTTATATAAACGTCGAGAAATCCAAGAAACGAGGTAAATCGATAGAAAATCGAACTTAACGATACCATAAGCAAAAATACCTCGAACGAAGTATTAGAGACGTTTATATCGATAAACATACTGTTTATTAATGTTATTAAAAAGGTTCTACGGCTCCATTAAGGTTAATATACTAAACTTTACTTTTTACCTTTCATTTTACGTTATTACACCGTTAAAAACATTTTAAAGCAGCCTAAGACTTGTAATTTACACTGCTTTTGTAAAATTACCTATATTTGAATTTAGTATTTCGAGCCACTTTTAATATACTATTACTTTTCATTTTACGCATTTCGGTCTTATTATTTCTTTCACTATTTATCCTTCTCTATTGAAACATACGATTTCGTACCGCTTTTAATATATTATTACTTCTTATTTTTTATCTCTCTGTTTAATTTTTACCTCTTCAATTTATCACTTGCATTATGATTTTCTTGAAAGATAATAACATCAATATATAACGTATTGAATGATAGCCGAGCATACAGGCCCGGCCGAAAGGGGCAGTTATTTACTACTAAAAGAAGAGAGAAAAAACGACGTTGTCGCGTCTCTACCATCCTCTCCTCCCCCTCCCCCTTTATATTAGCGTTACCGCCATCATAGTTATCAACTCCATTATTAGCGCTGGAAAGGAGGTGGCCGCATGTCTTAGGCCATATGCCTATAAGTAAAAGCGTGGGGGGGGGGTCTTATCCTTTTTTATAGCAACACGAGATAACATCGTCAAACTCGTCTATTCAATACATACACAAGCCCCGCTTTCAAATAGTAATAACGACTGCTAACTTTTTAATCCGCAAGTTAACGCCTACTTCTAATTGGTATCGATTTATTTTAGTTATTTATGAATGTAGTCATTTTTAATAACGTTTTAAATATTTTTCTTCATGAAACGAAATTTTAAAAAGCGATTAGAAATTACTATGAAGCTGGAAGACACGTAATACGGTCTCGGCCTACGACTGCAAAACTAATGAAACGGGGGCGTATTCACTACCAGTCTTCTCGTAGCGGTAGCAACAGGCCAAACGACTTCTGTTTTTGTAATAATAGCCAATAAACTTACCCGCAGCCGCGGACGTAATACACGGAACGCAAGGCGTATTTATTAGTGACTTCGGGCTATGGACTCAGATATACCGCTCCAACGCCTTACTCGTTAAAAAGGCCTTACGAAGCAACTTAAAGATACGCAGTTCGAGGTAATAAAAAATGTATGTCTCAACCTCCTAGTCTATAAAACATTAAAAGCAAGTAAACAGATAAATTTAATAAGTATAATCCGCGTTGCAGCTCCGCTTACCTACATTTATGGCGTAAGAGGGTTTTTATCTGTAGAAAATGGGTAAATTTTATAATCATAAGAGCTCACCGCTCCTTTATACGTTATTTACAAGCCGATAGAACGCCGCTATCGTAGACGATTTCCGAAAAAGATGAATATCAAAGAGGAGGAATATATACCGGGCTATATATATAAAAATTCTTGGGTAAATCAGAAAGAAAAGGATAATAAAGACTTAGTATTAAAGTTTTGAGTATAAGAGATTATTAAAACCTTTGGCAAACCCTTTAAGAAAAACGACTAGGTTTAGATTAATGGCCTATTAACTCGAAGAGTTATACAATTCGTTCCGATAACCTATTTTAAACTCCAAGATCTAAACTTCACGATTTTCAAGTGGAGGATTATCTATAAGGTTAAGGGTAAAGCTACGGGGCGACCGCACGAAAGGCATGTCTAATAGCTTAAGGATACGTCAATAAAGGCAAAAACTAAATCCTTACATAGTCGCCAACGATCCAGAGGATTATCTAGCGCTTAGCAGTTGCTTTGGCAGTAAGTTTATTAACTAAAACTAAAAGAAATTTTACGCTTAATAGCCGAAATATAACGTAATTTTATACGTAATTAGTAACGGATTTACAGCGGATCGTACTGCTAGAACTGTTGCAGGAACTACATGTTATTTTCCCTTTAGGAACGGTAATGTAGTGTGTTAAACCACTATACAAAATAGTTAAAGTAAACGTCTATAAGTTTCTGACTTACCAGTTGTAGTTTAAATCATGGCTAGCAATAAAGTCTTTGATTTACGACCCGTATTTACTGGTAATGTAAAAAAGATACTTATACGTAATAGATATGTAAACTTACGATACCCTTTTCCTTGAAATAGCTGGCTTTGTAATATTAGAACAACAAGCGATTAAGGACTTGAAGTTTTGGGATCACAAACTGGTAACGAAGTTAATGGCAGGTATCTAACTTAACTTTAATATATCTTTAATCCATAAACTTAGTGTTAATACCGGTCTTAACTTTCGCCAAGAATGCCAAGGCACTATTTTGGCTACAATTAATAAGACCAATATGACTAATGCTTAATAGTACTTAGAGTAACGTTCTTGTGTTAACTATATTGCTACCTTATACCAACCGGAGGCCTCTTACGACCTTTCAACCGCGGTATAGGCACAGGATCCGGTAGATAAAGATTTTAACCGGTTAAATAAAAGGCTCGAATGGTAGATATGGAACCTGGACCGCGGAATCAATATGGTTTTAATCGACCTATCGAGGGCCAAGTTGATAATCTTTATAAATGCGTACTTTGCAAACAACACCGTCCTGTCTTTATAAATTGGCTTTCTCATAACTCTTCTCAACAAAGATAGGCTAGAAAACCAATTTAGTATCATCGGTAGCTTAATTTACTGGACGTCTGTTAAGTGTAAGAGAATTATAAAAAGCGTATTAACTTTGAAGGTCTTCAGTATAATACCAGGATTTAACGTAAGTATAGCACTATGGGAAACCCTAAATTATATTAATAAGTAGCTTAAGATTTCCCTTATCCTGGTGGTAATTCATACCGACTCAAAAAGCCTTTTCGAATGTCTTTCGAAGCTCGGGACTATTAGCGAAAAACGCCTAATAATCGATATAATGGCACTCCGTAAAACCTATAAAGGGAGGAAGATTAAGGAATTCCGGTGGATTAACGGCAAAAATAATCCCTCAAATACCATAACGAAGGCAGTACGAAACAAATACCTGAAAAGATGTGTGGACAGCAACAGGCTGACCAGATGCATCGAAGGCTACATTAATAGGCCATCTGGAAAGCCCAAATCATGTAACAGAGATTAGTAATATAGTGGCAAATTGGAAGACTGCTAGAAAACTAATGATATAGACTTGTTTGACTGGCACGGTTGAAGTAAAAACCTGCAAAAGCTTGTGGTAAAAGAAATTTTTGTAGGAGTTAATAAACTCGGACCTCGGAGCACTAAAGAAATTAAGTTTGAATAGAGTTAATTTGCATACAGTTATATGTAATTCGGTATGGAAGTCAACTAAAATTGTCAGGAATCTGGCCAATTAACGAAAAGGCAATTCAGTAGTAACCAGAAAATATTAGTCAGCCATACTAATATATGTATACAAACTAAAAAGCTGCCAGTGTTGGAATAGTACTACATGGAGTATAATAGATCAACTTTACTTATAGTAAAGTTAACTATACTAAACTGCAAGTTAAGTGTATTACTTTGTATAGACTTACCTCATTGGGTATAGATTGAGTGCAGTACGTTGCAATTCACCTTAAGGCACAGCCCAAACAATTGGTTATACAAATTACAGTGCAGATCGGCTTGCAGTCTACCAAACCTAGAATAATACATCTATCACTTGACTAATGCAATACTACTGTTACTTCAACCAATCGAATCGATAACGTTGCAACGTCTGAAGGCCTATTAGTCAAGGCCTACCAATACTAATCAGTGCTTATTGAGTTACGCATAGATTAGATAAGTAGAAAAAGAAGCTAATTTCCGGTTACGCTTTACGTCAACAATGGTAGCTAAGGTAGAGGAAAGATTTTTATGAAGAGCCTCTACTGCTACGCTGGTTTTTACGGTAGTAAGTATAGAAAACTTCCTATTTGAGCCGGTTTTTATGGCAGTTTAGAGGTAGCAACGGTATCGTTATCGAAAACACTAAGAAATCTTTATTAATTCTTTTTAACGACGTTAAAATTGATTGTCAAAAGTCTTAAAGTTAGGTAAGTTAGCAAACGGCTAAGTTAGTACTACTGCGGATACTACTATTGAAATGAAGACAACTAAGTTTCACAGCTAAAACAACAAACAACATTCGTTCTTTACTAACAATAAACGACTTTCAACCTTACCTTTTACACTAAACCTTTATCCTTACTTCACTATTTTTACTTCCCTTACATCAAGTCAATTGTCAAAGTTCGCTACTCTAAGTAAAAACATCAAGTCGCGCCAAGAAAGCCACATCGTGCGACCCTACACCAAGTTATCAAGTCGCCAAGTCGCTAAGTTCCCACGCGACTTTACGCCAAAACACCAAGTTCCTACGCCCAAAGATCATAAAAATTCTTTGCCTTACTTACCTTACACGTCTTACACAAGCAAAAATATCAAGATGACTACCGAAAGTCCTTACTTTCAGGCCATTAACGACTCCGCCTAGAAAGAAGCAATTAAAAACCTAGGAATAGTTTTTACCAAGTTTTATAACCACGACTTTTAAGGACATGATGTCGATGAGAAATCAACTGAGAGTACCTGACTAAGTTCTTCGGTTGCTTTATCTTGGAATATGATGGCGGTAAAGACCCTAACCGCACTTTTCGCAAGTATCGCGAATTCTTTGACGACTAGATTATAAATTTGTGGAAGACAATTCAAAAGACTGTTAAATCCAAACTAAAGGCTAAACTTAAGCGTCAAAGAATCCATGTATTAAAGGGAAACTTTACCAAGCTGGAGAAAACTATTTTTAAATTAAACTAATCTAAAAAATACCCTTAAGGTACACAGCTTAAAGAAAAGGTATTAAAAAACCGTAATACCTTTATACGCGATTTAATGAGCCTCCTTTTTACTTTTAGCTAATTTGAGCCTTTTTACGCGCTAGTGATAAGAAACCTGTTAACCTATTTGATAACTTAATACCCCTATGTAATAACGCAGAGTATGCCCTTAGTGGAGGCAAAACGTGTAAATAAAGGCCGCTGACGCAGCTAAAGGTATTAATGTTGACACTTTATATTAGTTAATTAAATAAGATCGTTAAATCTTTCAAAATCGTTAGGTACTATTTTCTTCTTAGTATTTTACTTAAAGCTGTTAAGTTCTTTCAAAACCTTCTCCTTTTAAGTTTTCCCACGCTTGAAAGCCTACTAAAAGTCTTACTATAAAACGTTCCCCCTAGAGTTAGGCGATTAGCAATTACCCTCAACACCGTACCTCGAAGGCTTTAGAATCTAAACTGTTAAAAACACTATTTAAAATTAGGATAACTATTACAACTTTTTCCAAAAACTTATTAAAATAATTAACATTAACTACAAGTTATTTACAGATTTCGCCAAAATCTAGAATGACTTAACGAATTATAACAAAAAGATTTATAACATTTTCGACACAAGGATGATGAATTTTTGAAATATTTACAAATAAATGGAAATTCCCCCTTTAGGTTTTTACTTACTATTTCCTAAAATCCTTATAAGATATGCCAGAGATCATTACTTAACTTTCCTTACACAAGCTTCTACGTTTTGCGAGATTTACGACGGCATAAAAAATTACTTCGAGTGCAATATTTACTTCGCTTAATATCATATGAATTAAGCTATAACGTAATAGATTACAATAATGGCAAAAAAAAAAAAAAAAAGAAAACTCCAATGGATATCCTTAACAAAATGCTCGATAAGTTAATACTATACCAAAAAGTAATATGGAAAGCCTACATTAGTGAGGCCACGCTTCGTAAACATGTATGGGTAGCGATTATAGATGTTAACAAGTTTAAATACGCCTTATAACTCCTAAATACTACTTACAAAGGCTTTTTTAACCAGTTAAGTTTTTCGTTTGCCACTATGATAATACGTATACTAAACTCGCTTAATATATATTCTCAAACTGGTAAGTTCTTTAACGTAAATAAGGAAAACCTTATGGTAGTTAAATATGTTGATCGTAAATATGGCTACGGACGCTTACAATGCTTAAGACTTGGCCTATCGGCTGCAAACTAAAGGAAGTAGCTATATTAACACCAGTAAGGCTAAGATTTAGGCGGGCCTATTAACTGCAAATACTATCGTCGTAATAGTAGCAAGAGATATTGGATTTATGGTAAATTTGACTATTAGTTAACTCGATACCCCCTTGCCGAGCGTAATAATAGGAAGGCAATATACCATACCTAATACTCTACTGTTTTCAAACAGGATTACTTAGATTAAATCGTAAACTTCGAAAGCTACGAGTTAATTAACAGCGCTAATACCCCTAAACAAATCAAGTAACATAAAGATATTATTTCTAACACAGTCTATTAATTAGCCGACTACGCTTTCTCATATTGTTTAAGTAGTGAAAACCCTTATCTTTACCCCAACTAATCCCTTAATCACTTACATATCTTTAACCTTCGCGATCGTTACGCGGATTACACATTTTAAGGTATAATTCCAGACATAAGAGTTACAAGATAATTAATAAGAGGCTATTCGTAGTACGTAACACTACAAAGGAAAAACATTATAATTACTAGGATTAATTTTTACGATATTAGTAAAATCAAATTAGCTTTAAACTAAGCGAACAAATATTTTTATTAGCGATGACGGTAATTTAAACTATTATAACAGCAATTAAGTTTTATATCTTTAAGTTTCCTACCCCTTTTCTTTTTCATTTAAATAACATAAAAACTTTCGGTGTTAACGTCGACATCAACGTAGATAAACTGGTTAAAAACGGCCAAAGGTATTCACTCGCCTTTAAGTAAAGATACTTATAGTTTTTTTTTCCAGGGCCCAAAAGTAGTGGTATTAAACTTAACGAAGCCGAAAATACGTTAATTATATCGGCGCTTTAACTATCTTTCATTTCACAGGTTATATAAATTCCTAAAATCTGTAAGGTATAAAAATATAAAATACTTTGTCCTAAAATCCATGCAGAGGCTTCATCACCATTGTTAAATACATACCCAAGTCTTCCAGAGATTCAATTTCACATTAAAATACGATAAAAACTTTAATTGTAAGATTTTTACCGATATTTTCTACTTAGATAATAAACTTATTCTTCATGTTGTTGATTCCGCAATTTTTATTTATGAGGTTAAGTTTCTAAAGTTCTTTTTGGCAAAAGATACGTGAAAAAAGTTAAAGATATTATGAATTAACATGTACCTAAGCCTACCTAACGTTGTTTTCTGCGATACTAATACCATCTTTATAACGGTGAAGGTTTAAAAAGATATTAAATTAATAGATATCCAGTTTAATAAAATAAGTACCTATAAAAGCCTATTGAAACATTAAAAAAGATTAAAAAGGTATACGCCCTACTTCACCGAACGTATAATATCCTTATGTTGGAAATTGGAAGCTTTATAGATCCGGAGGCACGCTTATAAATAATAATAAAAGGCTTAAACGATACTGTAAGCCATAACGGCTTAGTAACAACGTTACTGGTCTTTAAAACATATCCATGCCTAACGAGTAATTCTCTGCTCTTATCAAATACTAAAAAACGTATTACAGCTTATAGCAAAGTTTTGAGAAAACTACGAAGAAAATCGGTACGCCGCCAAATTAATAAGGCCCTTAATATCAGGAACGGCCCTACAAAAATTGACGTACTTGCTTTACCATTATAATGTCAAATCTTCGTATAGTAGAAGCCTAGTAAATGAAAAGGCCTATATAAAATATTAAGTATCGCGAACTCTAAAGTAATTATTAAAACTGCTAAAAATCTTGTATTTTTCTGAATTACTTAAGTCAAACCCTATATTAAAGCTACTAACGATAAAAACCCTTAATTTAAACAAACGAGCTAATACGAACCTCCTCCACCCATTATCGACAAACTGATAAAATGCCGCTGGCATGGACGACCCCTGAAGAAAAAGAATATTAAAGAGGAGGAATATACATTGGGCTGCATTTACAATACTATTTAGGTAAATAGTAAAGAAAAAGATAATGAAGACTTATAACTAAAACTTTAAGAGTAAGGAATTATCAAAACCTCTAGTAAACCCTTTAAGGAAAACTATAAGGTCAAAATTAACGGTCTACTAATTTGAGGGGTTATATAATTCATGCTGAAAACCAATTTTAACCTCTAAGACCTAAATGTTACAATCTTTAAGTCGAGGATCATTTACAAGGTTGAAGGTAAAACTATGGGGCAGTTATACGAAAAGTTATGTTTAATCGTTTAAGGATACAGCAATAAAGGTAAAGAAATGGATCTTTATATAGTCGTTAACAATTTACAAAATTAGCTAACGCTTAGTAATTGTTTTAGTAATAAGTTTACTATTGGTAGGCCTTTATTATTGCAAAGTAGTCGATTCGAATCACTGTAGTTGAAGTAACTAGTGTTGTGCTGATATTGTTGATTAATGTGTTAATTCTAAGTTTGGCAGACCGCTAGCCGGTCTACATACTAATTTGTATAGTCAAACGCTTTAGCCCATACCCCCCTTTAAAGTGGGCATCTATTGCACTATACTTGCAGTGTAATCCTACAAACTGCAGTTAATTTTGTAGTACGAACAATGAATTTTACTATAAGTAAAGTTTACTTGACTGTACTACACTTAATTGCTATTCAAATACTGGCATCTTTTTATTTTGTGCCTACATGCTAGGTGGCCTGATATTAATTGGTGGCAACCTTTGAAATTATTCCTTAATCCACAAGCCAAATCCCTATCAATTACGATCAATCTATACTGAAATCAATATGAATTACGTCCCCTTACGGCTCTTTTTCTCTACCCCTCTGAGGCCTTCGTTCCTCAATTCTTGTGTATAGATCTTTCGCCACAAACCTGTGCAAATCAGGTATGTCACTACTTGCGTACCTTTTGCCAGTAGTTTAAGCTACTATCATCGCCAACCTTTCCCCAACGGTCTTCTAATTTGCCAAGGAAACCTTATTCCTTCACGTTACGTGCTGGGCAATCTACGTATCCCTCTATTTGTATGGTTAGCGTATTGCTATCTACAAACCTTTTTAGGGTGTCATTAGGTGTGGCTTTGGTTATAACGTTAGTAAGGTTATCTTTTTCGTTAATTTATCGGAACTTATCGATTTTCCGGGCTTTGTATGCCTCTTTCAACGCTATTACATCTATCATTAGGTGTTTTTCATTAGTCTTACCTAGTTTCAATAGGTATTCGTAGAGGCTCCGGGAGTTGGTAAACATCATTATAGGTATCGGTGATAAACCTTGTTATTTGGTGACAATCCTTAATATAACGTTATTACTATACCAATGTTAAAGCTTGTTATTATAACGTAAACTTCCGAAGCTAATACATTCTAGGTCATACACTTATATTTAACAGATGTTTAGTGTATAAGGTTCCTAGTAATTGTAAATCGTTATTTCGACCTATCCTTATTAATATAATTATCAGAAAACCGATTTACTATATAAGGTTAATATTATTAACAAATAACCTGTCAGTAAAGACTATTAGCTTCACCCTTGTTAAATTTGCAAAAATCTTGTTAATTCCTCTTTCCACGTGATTCATTTGCTACTAAATCCGCTTATTTAACTTATTAAAGTCTTTTTTTTACGGGTCTTATACTTGTACCGTAATAAAAAGATTATACGATGCATCCAGTTGGCATAGAATAGCAATATAAGCTGCACAGACCCTTTGCTCCAGGTATTTCTGTACCCTTGCCTCGTTAACATTGTCAATAATTATTAGGCTTGTGACTTACCCTTTTAAACGTAGGTAAATATAAGTCCTGTTTTTAATCTGAAAATTATAGATACAGAGTAACGATTCGTTAAAGTTAAGTTATGTGCTCTTAACCAACGTTTTAACTGTCTTATACTTTTAAAGGCTTGACTTTTCGATAACAAGTTATTTCGCCGTCACAAACCTAGTATTGTTAAAGAAAATGGTATTGTTAGTTTACATACCTACGATTCTAAAGTCTTTTCCCTTTATAGTTAACAGGTATGGGTCGAATATTAAAGTCTTTATATTTAGCCTGTTTTTAAAATATACCTGGTACGTTTAAAACCAGTAGACGTTAACTTCAGCTAGTTCGTATAGAGGCTTGATATAGTATATTATTGTACCCTCCGGAAACTTGTCCCTTCGTTCTTATAGTAGTTTTAGTAGTATAATCCGCTGAAAATCGGTGGCAGATTACGTATATACTTACGTAATATTCCGGATATTAAGTGTAAAGTGACCCTTTACGCCAATAGTCAAACTGGTAGCAATGGCGACAATTAAACACTAGCTAATTTTCTGGATTGTAGGCGATTGATTGAGGATTTAGTATTTATCTTTATTACCGTATCTTTAGTTGATTAGCCTTAACTTTTCGTACAGCCGGTCCGTGATTTTAACTTTAACTTCGTAACTATTTTCGACTTAAAAATAGTAATATTTTGGCCTTTAAATTACGTTAACGACATAAATTATATAACCCCCCGTAATAAGAGGCCGTAAATTTTAATTTAGTTACTTCCCTTAAAAAGCTTACCCGGTATGTTAATAATGCCTTCGGCACGTAACTTAAGGGCAAATTTTCCGTTAGACTTCGTTTTTAAAGACACATACTGTTATATATTCCTTACTAGGCCTGTAATCCCCATTTTCCTCCTTTTTAGTGTTTATCCTCCTTTTGGGTGGTTATTTACGCCGTTGACGTTCTATTAGCTTATTCATATTCGGCTTGGGAGGGTTATATTAGTTGATTCGTTGGGCTTGGAGGGTATCAACGTCAGGATCTTTATTAGACTTAAGGGATCTTTTATACGACTTAACTTATATAGCTCAGAAAGTTACGAGGTCGTTAGCAGTTTCAATTACCACGTTTAAGTTGGTAATATTTAAGATCTTATACGGCTTATCACATTTGCCTGGCTCGCATTACATAAGGACTTCACTTTAAATAGGGAGTGAAAATACATTTGTTATTAAAGGTCCGTTTCTGATATTAAGGGTATTATTAACCTAGAGACGTACCGATTCCTTCCTTAATTCCTTCAGGGCTTTTTTTATGCCATAGTATACTTCTGGGTACTTAACGAGAGTGGCTATTCAGTTGTCATATGAAGGTAAGCTTTAAATACCAACAAAATTGGTATAAGTTTGTTAGGCCTAACAGTATTATTAAGGTCTCTTACCACTATCTGAAGCTGTGCTTCTTTGTTTGTAAAGCTTTTAATTTCCAGTATAAAGATATCGTAGGCCTTTCATAAAAGGGCATATGCTATTTCGATCTTGATAATAACCTAATAAGCTTTTACAAGAACCTATTTGTACTAAATCCTTATTAAATTTATATTAGCTTAAAACTTTATCGTAACAAAGTTAGCATCAACATTTTGAACTAACACGTCTAATGGTCCAAAGTACGTAATACCTCCTATATTTCTTTTACCGTAATGGTCTTGAGGAACTTAGCGCCATGAAAAGTCGTAGCGAAGTCTAAAACGTATAGTACTAGCTTATTGTTCAGATAAAACACGTTTATAAAGACTTCCAAGTTAAAGTCTTGATCTTTCTTTAGCGAGAATTTAAACCTTAAAGGGATTTGTGAGTGTATTTGGTAGTAATGGTAAAGGCGTTCCACTACCTTAAGTACTGGCAAATTTGCATTTTCGTGACTAGTTGCTTTTAAGATTTTGTAAAGCCTATTAGTTACCGGGTAGTTAAACTTACGATGTAGTTAACGAAGTTTTGACTCCATTAAGTTCAACATCACTTTTAGTCTTTAAAGATAAAACCAGAGATACCCTTATTCAAGGCTGAGTAAAAACCTTTTTCCGGCCTTAATATATATTAGCTTATCAATCTAAATATTAACGTCAATGCTGAGGTTTTTTATATCTTTAAGGTAAAAGAGTAAAGGGATAGGAGATTTTAAAATGTAAAAAATAATAAAGTTAATAACAGTCTTTACTGTCGTCTATTACAGTAAAGATAGCTCCTTTTTAGAGCCGAAGCCAACTATGGCTTTACTAGCATCCGCGTAGTTAAGTTCTGTAACAGTATTAGTATTCCTTCGTAATGCGATGTATTAAAAATAGCCTCCGGTTAAATACCGTATTGCCCCTATATTCAGCATGATTCCCTAAAAGACTTATTCTGCATACCGGTTTTAAATGATAAAGAGGTTTATAGGGCCAGGTTTTTTATCGTTGTAATGGCAGTGGAGGTCTTGTAAGGTGGTATAAAAAAGCGTAGTCAGCTAGTTATTACATGGCTTCCGGGTTAGTACCGATACCAGTATCTTCGTGTCAACCGATGGCCTTTGGCTTATTTTACTCTTTTTTATCTTTAATTTTTTTAAACTATGTAAGTTGCTCGATATGGTCCTAGTTAAAGGTAAAGGAAAAGTAAGTGTAATATATTATCTACTTCATTTTACGTTCGGCGACAGTCTAACATATTAACTAGTAGCCTTATTTGCCGTAGATCTAACATTTATTAGCGCTTGATGTAAACTTGCTTGGCTTGTTTGAAAACCTTGAGAAAGAGGAATACCCTTTTATATAAATATAAGTCTGAACCTTCTGTTAGCCGTACTAACTAGACCGTCCATATCGTCGATTAATGTAATATAAACTTAAAGGGTCTTCTTTGTTACTGAATTTCGGAGCTTATAGGTATATACCAGTCGAGCCAGAAACTCGAGTAGTTACGGTCGTTAACGAGGAATTCAATTGGCTAAAAAACCCTTCACAGGTGGCATCAAGGCATTTTAAGGCGTATTCGAACTCTTTATAACCCGTAACTGCTTGCCGTACCTACTGGAAAAAAGTGCCTTTACTAGCTTTTACGTTCCCTATTATCTGTTGATAAAGTATTAGCCTATTAAGCATTTAATTTAAAAGGTTCTTTTAGCTTTTCGACTCTTTTTTATAATTTAATATGTAGGATTATTTAATAATGTTTTAATATATTTAATATTGGGTAATATTAATATCGTGTTCGAAATATCCCTTTATACTATCATAGATTTCGCGGAATCAAGTTTAGTTTGTTAGGTATTGAAGGTAATAGTCCTTAGCTTAGCCGGTAAAGATATTAGGGAATAGCGAGTAAAAACCTGGAAATTCAACTTTTATCTGATGGCAAATGTTAAAGAATAGGCGTAATTTAACGTTGATAAGGTAGTACAGCTTACCGTTAAACTTTTTTTTGTTTCTCCAGATCTCAAAGAATATAATAATTACCATATAATTAGTATTATCCATAGGAATACGTCGAAGAGGAAGGGTAATGTACTAGTCGTATTGACCTTCTTCGCTTAATTGAAAAAAACAACCCGCGAGGTTATTAATAGTACTGGTAGGAAAGATAGTTACCTTTAGCTGAATTTAAAAGGAAAAAGTCAATAGTCGTGCCGACAATAGGCTCGCGTATAAAGCCAGTCCTTCCTTAATTTTTCTATTGAAACTAAATGTGTTATAAATCTTGGGGGAAGTAGGCCTAAGGGTTATCGTTGCGGAGAAGTTGGCGATGATTCTTCTAGTGTTAAGGGGTTCGTCGAAGTTTTTGCTTAATTGACTGGTAGATTTAAAGGCTTAAGGGGTGTAGATTTATCGATTATTCGCGTTTGTTCATTTAGGTTTGGATAAATCTTTACGAACATATATGTAGGCATTAAGGATTATTGCCGTTAGTAATTCCTTTCCCCTTATCTTCCTAAGTCCATTGTGAGTTTTCATCCGTAACGCATTCGTAAAATAAGTCGACGAGGTTGTTATATTTATCAACCTTAAAGGATAATGAAATCCCTCGTTTATATAGGTCGGCCTTTAGCTTTAACCATACTAACTTTTCGTTTTTTTCATATAGTAAAGGTTTAGTCTCTAAAGAACTCAATATAATCGAAAAAGACTTTAACGTTCGTATCTTAATCTTTATATTCGAAGTCAATAATGAAGTGACCAATGTAGTTGATGAGGTGTTTGGGGTTAGAATCTTCAATAGTATTGGTATGCCAGAATTCTTCATCGTAGTGTTTTTCGAAGATGATACTAAAAGCTCTGATTATCTCCTTTTAAGCAAATCTGGTAATGGCTTTAAACTAAGCGTTGGCGGAGGCTATCTTGGTGTTTTGGCTTGTATAGAGCTTATTGGTGGTGGACTTGACAATCTGGAGGCGTGGGGACTTGGCGATTTAACGTAAAGTTGCGTAATGTAGCTTTCTTAGTACGACTTGGTATTTTCGCTCGGAGTAGCGAGCTTGACGATTGACGTGGCGTGGGGAGTGAAAAGAGTAGAGTAAGGCAAAGGTTTGTTGTAAAAGGTAAGGTCAGAGGTCATTGTTGGTGGTGGGGGTCGAAGGTTGTTATTTTAGCGTAAGAACTTAGTTGTTTTTCTTACGGTAATAACACTTGTAGTAGTACTAACTTAGCCATTTGTCAACTTACCGAACTTTGAGATATTTGTCGGTTAATTTCAACGTCTTTAAAAAGGATTAATGAAGATTTCTTATTGTTTTCGAATAGCGATACCGTCGCTTACTTTTAAACTGCTCTTAGAAATAACGTAGCCTAAAAGTATTTTCTACTAAGTACTGTGAAAACCGACGCAAGAATAAAGGCTCTTCGCAAGAATGTCCCCTCTACCTTACGCAATTGTAAAGCGTAACCGGAAAGTAGCTTCTTCTTTTACTTAACTAATCTATACTTAACCTAATAAGCACTAATAAGTATTGGTAGACCTTTATCGTTGCAACGTAGTCGATTCGAACCACTATGGTTGAAGTAACTGGTGTTGTACTGATATTGTTGATTGACGTGTCATTTCTAAGTTTGTCAAACTGCTAACTAATCTACACACTAATTTATATAGCTAAACGCTTTACTGTTACTCAAGTTATCCAAAGTTCTTAGTCTTAAACTTATATTAAATAGGTTTATAAAGGTAACTAATCGCAATTACATGGCCCTTCAATAAGGATATCTAAAAAATCGTAAACCGCCATTATAATTATATATTTATCCGGTTACACTATTTAAATAAAACCCAATAACTATGAACTAAAACATTTTTTTAAATCCAGAAACTTTGATTAATCAAAGGATTCGTAGTATTTAATTCAAACAATGGTATAATGAATACAGCTAACGTTTATCATAATAAACTCATTCCAAACGCGAAAAAATACGAAGAAAAGTAGTTATACTTAATTGCTAAAAACCAGTCTAATCCGCCCACTTAAAATATTAACTTTCCTGTTGGTATGGATTTAGTCGTTGCAACGTTGTCAATTCGATTGGTCGAAGTAACAGTAGTATTACGTGGTCAAGTGTTGGATGTATTGTTCTAGGTTTAGTAGACTGCTAGCCGGTCTGCGTAGTAATTTGTATGGACAATTGCTTAACCCATGCCCTAGTGTGAAGTAGGATCATATTATAATGAACTTGCAGCCAATACAGTAGAACTATACAAAACGATATACTTAACTTGTACTTAGTATAGTTAACTTTACTTTAAGTAAAGTTGATATACTTCATTACAATTATTACTATTCTAATATTGTTGACTTTTTATTTTATATGCGTAATTTAGTGTAGTTGAATAATCTTTTCCGGTAACTGCTGAATTAAGTCCTCGTTCATTGACTGGACTCCTGTTAATTTTAGTTGATTTTTATATAAAATGAAACACATTTACACTTCAATTTACTCTATTTCGGTTTAATAGACCCACGGTTCTGAGTTTCGATTTTATCGGTTCTTATGAAAAGTTTTTCCTTTATGAGATTGTGTAAATTTCTCAATTTAACCGTGATAATTAAAGAAATTGCTATCGTTAGTTCCCTGTATTTTTTTTGAGTTTGCTAGCATAACGTTGATCGCTCCTATATGATTTGACTTTTCTAGGTGGCCTGTTAACATAGCGTTCAATATGTATAGTTAGTCTATTACTATTCATAAACCCTTTAAGGGCCTTATTCAGTGATTATTCCATTCTAGAATTAGTAGGGGTGTTTTTTTATTAATCCACCGAAATACCTCAATTTCTCTGTCTTTGTATTAGCTTCGTGGAGTGCCATTACGTTAATTATTAGGCGTTTTTAGCTGATGATTCAGAAATTCAAAAGGTAATGGAATAGGAGTTTTAAGTTGTTATAAACTACCACTAGGATAAGAGGAATATTTAGCTGCCTGGTAATATTATTAAGGGTTTCCTATAATACCATGTTTATATTAAAAGTAGTTATTACACTATTAACCTTTAAATCCAGTACCCTTTATATTATAATTTTTCATGTAATAAAGGTTCAATGAATTAAGTTGCCGATAATATCCAATGGGTTCTCCTCCCTATTTTTATTAATGAAGGTTATTAGATAACCGATTTGAAAAGATAAGTTATCGTTATTTGTAAAAGATCTATTCGTAAAGATTATTAACTTAGCCCTCGATAAGTCGATTTGAATCATATTAATCTTTCTGTCAAGATTCCATATATACCACTTAAGCCTTTTGTTTAACCTATTAAAGTTTCTACTTATTGGGTCTTGTATTTGTGCTGCAATAAATAGGTTATATAAGGCTTTCAGTTAGTATAAGATAGTGATATAGGTGCTACGAGCGCGTTATTCTAAGTACTGTTAAGTTTTGGCTACGCTAGTTTTGTCAATTATAGTTGAATGAGCGCCTTAGCCTTTTTTGCGAAAATTAAGGTTAGTATTAATACCGAGTATACGGATTAACGATCCGTTAAAATCAAGCTAATTGCCTTTAACTAACTTCATAACCGGCTTACAATCCCAGAACTTAGAATACTTAATCGCTTGATATTCTGATGCCATAAAACTAGTCGTTTCAATGAAAATGATATCGTTAGTCAACATTCCCACCATGTCGAATTTTTTCTTTCACGTTACCAGCAGGCACGGGTTGTATTTTAAGGACTTAATACTTAGTCGTAACTTGAAGTGCAATAAATAGGTTGGGATTTAATGGACGCCTATTTTAGTTCGTCCGTAAATTAACTTAATATATCGTATTACCGTCTCCGGAGGGTAAATGACACGTAATTTCTATGGAAACTTCAGTAAGACAATTCGTTATTAGTCGGTTGATAATTGCGTATATACTTACATTATATCTCGTTTATTAAATGTAAACTTGCCTTTCGTTTTAGCTAGTAAACTTGTTGCTAAAGTAACTATTAAACGTTAGTTAATCTTTTAAATCGTTAGTGATTATATAAGGATTTAATCTTTGATTTTATTACTGTATCTTTAAGCAATTCGGCGCCATTTTTCATACGACCGCCCCATAGTTTTCCCTTTAACTTCGTACATATTTTTCGACTTGAAAACCGTAAAATTTGGGGTTTGGAGGTTAAATTCGGTTTTAGGTACGAATTATATAACTCCTTAATTTCAAAGGCGGTTAATCTAAACCCTATTACTTCCCTTAAAGGGTTTACCGAAGGTTTTAATAATGCATTGTTCTCGAAGTTTTAATATCAAATATTAGTTATTCTTTTCTTTTCTGTTTACCTAAATAGTGTTATAAATATGGCTTAGTATATATTCTTCCTTTTTAATATTCCTTTTTTTTTTTCGAGGGTTATCTACCGTGGCGACGTTTTATTGGTTTATCGATAACGGATATATGAAGATTATATTGACTCGGTTACTTGACTTTAATCTTTTTATCGTCAACTGTCTTAATATGAGGTTTAACCTGGGTAGTGTAAAACGTTATAAAGTCGTTAGCAGTTTTAATAACTATTTTAGAGTTAGCGATACTTAAGGTTTTGTATGGACCTTCTTATTTACTAGGCTCCTTCTATACAAGGACTTTACTTTATAATGGTAAAATAAGTATATCGATAATTTTGGGATTTTTTTTTTTTTGGTATTAAAGGCGTCTTTAATCTGGGGTTTGTCGCGATTTATTTAGCAATTCGTTTAGTACTTTTCTGTAGATTACCACTCTTTTCTGGGTATTTGTTATTGGCAGAGATTTACTCGTGAGACGTAGATACGCTCCAAAGACTAATAGTATTGTCACTAAGCCATTAGGGCCTATAATATCGTTTAAGCCTTTTACCACTATTTAAAAACGTGCTTTTGGATCCATAAGGCTTCTAATATTCAACATAAGGATATTATACGCTAGGAAAAGTAGTATATATACATTTTTAACTTTCTTAATGTTTTTCGGGCCTTTATAGGTATTTGTTTATCCTTAATTCCCATTGAATTAGCATTTTCATAAAACTCTAACACCATAAAGTTGGCGCTAATATCGTGGACGACGACGTGTAATGATCACACTAAATATCCGTGAGTAAATAGAAGATGTCAGGGGGTTTATATTAGCAGTAAGGTAGCAGAGGAAACAAAGGTGCAATATCAAGAAGATGTTTGTTTGTGCTGTAGAATTATCACTAGCTGTTAGGCTATTCATGTGTGTAAACTGAATACTTAGATTGACAAATGAAGAGCTATGAAGGAAATACTATCTATGTGGTGCTGACCGTATTCTTATATCCTATAGCCTTCATACCATCTTCAGTACTGAGGCTCACCGGTGCTTACTGAGACTTACCGGTGCTCACTGAGGCTCAGTGAGCACTTGTTATCTAGATAACCCTAACCCTGGAGGATTTCCTAGTCTGGTGCTAACAAAGAGATGTTCTCCACCTAATGTTTTGGACTTCAGGCTCTTGGTAGCTCAGCTGCATGCTGGCCTGTTTCTTGACCCGCCAATGTGCTTGGGTTATAACATCTACGTACAACATATTAATAAAGACTTTGTAGTTAAAGTCTTTATTGTCTTTGAATGTAAATTTAAGTTTTGGAAGGGCTTAGGTATGCGTTTGATAGTAGCAACAAATCTTTTTAATACCTTCTAAAGTAGAGTATTTCACATCTTCATACTTTACGGACTTTAGGACTTTATATTACTTTTTAACAGCTGGATGGTTCAAGCGTCGGTATAGTTGGCGTATTTTCAACTTAGTTAGGTTTAACACCGTTGTCTTTAGGATTTGTAAATAAAATTATATATTCCCCTACTTAGAGGTGAGGCGAAACCTCTAACCGTTTTTAACTAGCTTTTTGATATTGATATTAAAGTTAATGTTGAGGGTTTTTATGTTATTTAAGTAAAGAATAAAAGGGCTAGGAGACTTAAGTATTTAAAATGTGATTAATTCAATAATAGTTTCAGCCATCGTTATCTCTAATGACGATAGTTGTTTGCCTTAGCTAAAATTAACTTTGGCTTTGTTAGCATCGTAGCGATTGATCTCGGTGGCCATAGTGCTTTTCCTTTGTAATATTACTTATTGCGAATAGCCTTCTGTTAAGTACCTTATTACCCTTGTGTTTGGTATAATACCTTGAAACGTGTGATTCGTGTAGCGATTACGAAGGTTAAAGGTATATAAGGAGCCAGGTGCTTAATTAAGGTAAAGATAAGGGCTTTTACCACTTAAACAGTATAAAAAAGCATGGTTGACTAGTTACTGAGCCGTATTAAGAGCTGTATCATTATGTTATTTGATTCATTCGGGGGTATCGTCGTCGTTAATAGCCTATTTACCCTTAAAGTTTATGATGTAATCCAAATAGTTTTGTCCGGAAGTAGTAGAGTACTGGATGTAATATATCACCTGTTTATTATTTCGATTAATCAGAGGATTACGAGTAAATCAATAGTTATCTTTATTATAAATCTAATATCTTTTGCTACTATAACATCAATAGTTCTTACGGTTAACAAGTCAGTTTAAATCTTGCTTTTATTGGCGCCAACATGGTTATAGCCTTCAGTCTAGGACTAATGACCTATATTTTAATCTTCGGGGGCGCTTATAGTGGTATTTGCGGTCTAAGTAATTGATTACCATACTGTTTTCTTTATCCACATCGCGATAGTCGTTAGCTAAGGGGTATATAATAAGTGGGTTTGGTATACGTATTATTACAGTTGAAAAAAGGGAGTGTAATAAATTAAAAAGCTTTTGTAGTTGGTATTTGCGTATTATAGGGCGTACTTAAGCATGTAAATGCCTGTAACAGCTAGCCATACCTGTTCGCGAAGTGTAAATCTACCAGAATAAGCTTTCCTTATAGCTTTCTAACATAATATAAGTTTGTTAAGCATCTGGTTTAATATATCCATTTGTGTTTCCTATTTTTTATTTTTAGCTATTATCGTAGTTTACCTCATAATAGCTCAATCCGTATGTTATTGCGTAAGTTAAATATCGTATTCTAAGTAGATTTTTATGGTATTATAAATTTCACGAAAGGTGGTTATTCGTGCTAGAAAGATTAAGTATTAGTCCTTAGTGTACCTTATAAATATTTTAGGGAATAGTGAATAAAAATTAAAAAGAGAAACTTCTATTTACTTACAAATATTTAAAATTTATATTATATTTATATTGAAAATATTATGGGGTTTTCCGTTATACTCTTTGGCATTATTTCAAACCTTGGCAAATTCCATAAAAATCTTATAGTTAATATTCATTATCTTGATAGATTGTGAGGGAAGGTCGCAATGGTCGTCCTTGTTTTCATTGGTGTTTCCTGACGATTTAAGCCTTGAAGTTTCAAAGCTACGGTATTAAAGTTAATTACTAATCGCCTAGCTGAGAGGTAAATTCATATAATAATAGTTGTTATATGCTCGCGCGTATAGGTATTCATATTAGGAAAAGATTATAAGGCGTTTAATAATTTAGGTTAAAAGGTTAAAGGGTAATAAAGGCTTAGAGGTTTTAAGAAAAATGATGATTTTGTTTAATTGACTAGTGGAGGGCGCTGACGTCAATACCTTTTACCGCGTTAGTAGTTATTGTTTTGCGCGTTTTACCATCGCTAAGTGCGTACTTTACGCTGTTATGTAAAGATATAGAGCTGCTGAGTAAATCAATAGGTTTTTATCGTTAATATATAAAAATACTTAACTTGACTAAGAGTAAAGGGAAGGACCCCTCAAACGTATATTGGGGCGTTAAAGGTTTTTAACATCTTTACCTTTCCTTCGAAGGTTTTAAGGATTAGCATTGTAAAAGGTTTTTTTTTTCGTTAATCCAATTCAAAAAACATTTAAGCCAATCCTAGTAGGTTTCTTTCTAGGATATAAATACCATAGAGAGTAACCTACTTCTTTAATTTAGCCTTAAACATACGCTAGATTATCTTTCACATGTCAAAAGTCTAGTGATTAAAAAACTTATGAAAATTTCGAAAAGCGCAGGCACTATAGATGTAATTGTTACTGAGATCCATGTTAATAATGTACTAGCCAACGAAATTATTTAGGTAAGCTTTAGTCGAAATTTCATTAATATCCGTAATCTAGAGTTATTCGTTATAGTAGTTGGCAAAAAAAATTCCGAGGGCTTTAATTACCCTTATATATTTTTGACTCGTTATTTTAAAATTTCAACTCTTGTAGTATTAAGTGCGTAAGGGACTTCAAGATCTAGAGTGCAAAGTCTTAGTATTTTGGCGCAAAGTTGCATAGAAATTTGATAACTTAGCGTTGAGTCTCGTGACGTGGCTTTCTTGGCGTAAATTGGCGATTTTAAGTATTTTCGTTTGAGGCAGCGATCTTAACTATTAAATTAACGTAGGAGAAGAGAAAAGAGTGAAGTAGGATCAAAGGTTTGGTATAGAAGATAAAGGCGAAGCTTATTTGTTGTAGTTATTTAACGTGTGATTTAGTCATTTTTCTGTAGTAGTAGCACTCGTAGTAGTATTAGCTTAAGCGTTTACTAACTTTCGTTTAATGCTTTTGATGGTCAATATTAACGCTTTTCAAAAAGTATTTTGGGTAAAGATTTCTTAGTGCTTATAATAGCGATAATATCGCTACTTTTAAGCTGCTGTAAAAACTAATATAACCTAAAAGTTTGTAAAAAAAACTAAGGCCGGAGCTTTCACTTAAGGTGGTTGGATTCTGTCTATAAACTTCGATAAAAAAGAGAAGGGAAACCCCTACTAGGGAGCTACTATGGAGCTGTAAAAGATGGTGCAATCCAATTATGTAACGTATGGTAGTGTAGTCTCATACAGCTTCTGTGTGACTTTAAAGCGTTGTAAAAACGTAACAACTACTAGATTTAAATCCCTAGTAAATACTAGCCAAGCACTAGCCTGTGACATTACTCCCCAGTATAACCTCTACCCCCTAAAAGAGAAAATTCACCAAATAAAATTACACCTGTTACCGCCATACTAAGGGTTACGCTAGAAATCGAACCCAGGACCCCTACCAAAGGAAGCAAAGTCTCAAACCATAAAACTACGAAACTGGTTAAGTGCGAAGAAAATAGGGGTATCTATTAAAAAGAGAACAATATGCTTGAAAAATACCCCCCCCCCTACTCCTATAAAATACAAAGGAAGGTGCTGGTGAGTGGCAAGTGCGAAACGGCCGCTTCTAAACGGCTTGTAATGTTGTAGTATCGTATGGAAAGTACCAATCCGTAGTTATGGTCACTTATATACGCCTCTAGACCTAAATCTGAACATAAATGAATCCGTAAAGAAACTATTTGAAGCCTACTTGGCGTTCAATGCTTAGAACTAAGGTAGGTCAAAATGTTTGTAAACCTCTTCCTAAGCGATAACGAGCGAAAAAAAAGCGTATAGGCGTAGATTATCGCCGTTAAAAAGGAAATAAGGGTTTGGCGCGTTACTTAAAAAAAGGTTGACATTTATAATAGAGCGGGTTTTATACTTATTACTCCTATTCGTTTCGGCGGCCTACGGGTGGTGCAACTTATAAATAAGGAGTGTGGTTTTTAAGTAGGTTTATGTATTGAAAGGGAGCTTAAAAATCGTTGCTAATAAGCAGGTAGGAGGTACAATTCGAGGCTATAAAGTAACTTATTGTAATATCTGAGTATATTAATAGAAAACTAAGTCGTATAGATATAAAACTCAGCAAGTTAGTTAGAATAAGTAAAATTTTTTTGGGTAAAAACGAGAACAATAACTTCTAGGATATATATAAATAGTTTTTCATAGATTTAGTAACTCGGTAATATTACGTTACGTTTATATTTGGTACCTGTAAAGTAGCAACTTTTACGTTATTTTATAACGTAAAATATAATAATTTAAACCCATTGATAGGATGGGAATAAGGGTCCTTCGTTATATTTATTTGATATATAAAGTAATTTAAAAAGTGCAAAATACTGCAGTATTATCAATTTTAAAGCGGTTTTTAAATTAAGTATGCTTAACCTATCCACTCAATTAAGACATACCGTTTCAGTAGGTTGTTATGCCAAGGGAGGCCGATTTATAGTTTATTTCGAGTTTGTAAAATACTTTTAATATAGTATTTCAACTTTATTTCGCCTTTATTATTCATAATATTTATAGTTAACTGTTAAAAATTGCGGGTTTATTGGTGTGAAAACGGGTTTGAAAGGGTTCGAACCAATGAATCTACGTCAAACCAGGGGTATTTACTTTTGGGAATACAAAATTCGATAATATAGGAATTAACTACGCGTGTTACGAGATCCTTTTCATAAGGTTAACTGATTTTTTAGAGAATTTATCCGGCTTATGCTTTTTCAAAAGGAGTCAAACGTCGTTACCAACTCGAAAACGTTTCAAGGAAAAATGTCGTTTATTAGCGGTTTCTTTTATACGTTATTACGTGACTGCCATTACGTTTTGTACAAACTTCGTAATATCGCGGATACGTTAAACAAAATACTTCACCCTTACGCGTAATTCCGTAATTAGGACTATAAAACGTTATATCAATTATATAAAGTAAATATAAGAATCCTAAATTATGAAAATAGGTTAATACCAATAGTAATCGTATCTTTATCATTTAGCAATAATTAATAACCGGGTAATGAATGGTTTCAGTTGAATTTGGTATAAACAACGAAGAAACTTAAGTACGTTAGGACCTTTCAATTGGTACGTTAGGTCGCTTTATTAGTTTCGGGGTAAAAGGCGGTAATTAAACGCTATTTTACCCATGTTAAGTCGTCAAATCGTTTTCAAAACCCGTTGGTTTCATTTGATATCCGATTATTAATAATGTACTTAAAACCCCGTAGAATCACCAATGATAGCTTCAAAACCACTTTATATAAATTTTAATATTTATAATAGTTATGACATCGAGGGTAATAACTTTACTTAAACGATTTGTAATAATTATGAGGTAAAGTGGGTCATCGGTACGTTTTTAAAGTAAGTTAATTATAAAGTTGATAATAATTTTGTTTTAAAGCTATTCAGGAACTAAAAAGTGTTTAACGAATCCTCTTTCACGGTGTTTCTAATAAGTTGTATGTATATAAACATCGTAATTTTGGTAAAAGTGACGGATTATATAGTGTGAACTGTGTTGAAGGTACGTTTTGAATAGGATAATAATAGTAACATTTTTTATGACCCAAGAACGTTGGCGGGTCAGGAAACAGGCCAGCATGCAGCTAAGCTACCGGTGAGCCTCAGTGAGCACCGGTGAGCCTCAGTGAGTACCGGTGAGCCTCAGCACTGAAGATGGTATGAAGGCTATAGGATATAAGGATACGGCCATCACCACATAGATAGTATTTCCTTCATAGCTCTTCAGTTGTCAATCTAAGTATTCAGTCTCAGTGTATTCTAAATAGCCTCACGGCTTTTGATCATTACTTGCACGGTTGCGATATTGTTCACTCAGCACCTCTACTACCTTCTTAATAACATAAACCCTCTGACACCTTCTATATACTCGCGGGTATTTAGTGTGATTATTACAAAATTATAGTCCAAGTAATTATTAAGGAGTAAATTATTAGTAGTTGATATTAATATGGTAATAAATAACCCGCAAACAGGTACTTTAATACGGTTACGAAATCGTAAAACCCCTTCTTTATTTAATGAGTATTTTGAAATAAAAACTTTAAATACCTTGTTGTCATCGGTATAAATATTAATAGGAAAACTCCGGTTATTTATATGTATTATACGAATTAGTTGTGAATGAATAGCGTCGTGGGTAATAATAGCGTTATTAGAATAGTATTATATACAATACAGTAGTTCAACTTTACTTACAGTAAAGTTAACTATACTAAACTGCAAATTGGATGTATTGCTTTGTGGAGACTTACCGCATTGGATGTAAGTCGAGTACAGTATGCTGCACTTCATTCTATGGCACGAGCTAAGCAATTGGCTATACAAATTACAGTGCAGACGAGCTAGCCGTCTGCCAAACCTAAAACAATATATTTACTACTTAAACAATAAAATACACTTGTTACTTCGAAGATCAATTGAATCGACAATTTTGCAACATTACCAATACTAATTAGTGCTTGCTTATTAGCTTATGCACATTTTAGCTAAGTAGAAGAAAAAACTACTTTTCGGTTACGATTTACGATTACGGAGGCTAAAGTAAAGGAAAGATTCCTGCGAAAGGCCTTTATTAGTACTGCGTCAGTCTCTAATGGCAGGAAAACAGAAAAGAATTTTTGGGTTGCGTTAGTCCCTAACGGTAATATGGAAGTAAGCGACGGTATCGTTATTGAAAAATATTAAGACATCTTTATTTGATCCTTTTTAAAGACGTTGAGATTTACTGTTAAAAGTCTTAAAGTTTGGCAAGTTGATAAACGGCTAAGTCAGTACTATTCTAGGTGCTATTACTACAAAAACAACTAAGTCCCACGGCTTATAATAAACAAACTTCGCCTATTAATACTAATAACGACCTCTGACCTTACTCACTATACCAAACCTTTACCCTACTTTACTTTTTTTTACTCCCCATATCACTTTAATCGTTAAGTTCGCTACTTTAAGTAAAAACAACTAGAATCGTCAAGTCGCGCCAAGAAATCTACGTTACGCAATCCAATGTTAAGTCGCCAAGTTTCCATGCAACTTCACACCAAAACACCAAACCCCTACGTCCAAGATTACCAAGTCCCTTACCCTACAAAAGCTAAAATATTATGTCTACCGCCAGCACTTACTTTGAAGCCATTACCGAACCCGAAAGGAAAGAAACAATTAAAGTTATTGGAACTGTTTTTACCAAATTTTACGATGACAATGTTTAGGTGATGGATATTAACGAAGAATTGAACGAAAAATACCTTATTAACTTTATCTGATGCTTTATCGTTAAGTATACTAAGAGCCACAACCCTAACCGTAATTTTAACAAATATCGTAACTTTTTTAAAGACTAGATAATAGATATATAAAAAGCAATTTAAAAATGAGTTAGGTTAAAACTTAGGTCCGAATTGAAGGACCAAGGGATCTTCGTTTAAGTATAAAGAGTTACGATATAAGCCTAGGCCATTTTAGATTTGGTCCAGATTAAAAAAAATCTTTATAATACACGGCCTAAAGGAAAAGCTGTTGACAAACCTTACCGGCTCTATACGCGATCTAGGGGATATTTAACTTACTTTTAGCTAATTTATACCGTTTTACACATTAGAGATAAGGAACTTATCAATCTGTTTGGCAATTTAGTACCCTTACGTAATAACGCGGAATACGCTCTTAGCGGAGGTAAGATATATGAAGTAGCGGCCGTTAATGCGGCTAAAAGTATTGACGTTGGTACTTTATACCAGTTAATTCAATAATATCATTAAGCCTTCCAAACCCTTTAAGTACCTATCGCCCCTAAGCAATTTAATCGTTAAGTTTTTTAAGAAGCTTCCCCCTTTAGATTTGCCTACACGCGAAAGCCTACTACAGTTCCCATTACAGGAATTTATACCTCAGGCTAAACTACTGGCAATTACCCTTAATAATGTACCTCGGAAATTTTGAGGCTTAAATCGCTAGGAAATAACATTTAAGGCTGGGATAATTATTGTAATCTTTCTCTAAGATCTGTTAAGATAGTTAATATTAACTACAAACTTTTTACGGATTTCGCTAAGATTTGGGACAATATAAAGAAGTATGACAGAAAGCCTTAAAACCTCTTTAACACTAAGATGATGCCCTTCCTAAACATTTCCAAGTGAATGGAGGTTTTCCCTTTTGGTTTTTAATTCCTATTTTCTAGAATCCTTACAGGGCATACTAAGAACTATTACCTAACCTTACTGACCTAAGCAACTAGGTTTCGCGAAATTTATAATGACATAAAAAGACACTTCGAATAAAACGTTCACCTTACGCAATATCATATAATCTGGGCTACTACGAGGTGAATTACAATGATAGCAAAGAAAAAAGAGGAGGAAACACTAATGAACGTCCTTAATCAGATGGTTGACAAGTTAATTCTGTACTAGAAAATAATAGGGAAAGCCTATGCTAGTGAAGCCACACTTCGCGAGCAAGTACGAATAACAGTTACGGGCGTTAACAAGTTCGAATACGCCTTATAACGCCTAGATGTCACCTACGAAGACTTTTTTAGCTAGTTAAGCTCCTCGTTTGCCACAGTAATGGTACATACACTAAAATCGCTTGGTATATACACTTAAACTAGCAACTTTATTAACGTAAATAAAGAAGAACTTACGGTGGTTAACTATGTCGACCGCAAGTATAAGCACCCACAACGCCTAAGGTCTAGACTATCAACTTTAGCCTTAAATTGGAGGTATTAATTATGCTAACGCTAATAAAATTCAGGTGGACCTGTTAACTGTAAGCACTATCATTGTGATAGTAGTAAGAAATGCTGGATCTATGGTAAGTATAGCTGTTAGTCAATTCGGCACCTACTTGCTGAGCGTAATAATAGGAAAGAAGTCTACTACACCTAATACCCTACTTCGTTTAAATAGGATTACTTGGATTAAGTCGCAGAATTTAAAGGGAACGAGCTAATTAACGTCGCTAATGCCCCGAAGCAAATCCAGTAACACGAAAATACTGCTCTTGGTACGGCTTAATAATTAGCCTATTACGACTTTTTGTACTGTCTAGGTAGTAAAGACCCTTACCTTCACCTTAATCAAATCTCTAACCCCTTATACACTTTTAAATTTCACGATCGTTATATGAACCTAACGTTTTAAGGTATTTTACAAGACACAGGAGTAATAAGATATTTAATAGAAGGCTATTCATGATATGTTGTAGCATTATAGAGGAAAAGCGTTATAGTTATTAAAATTAATTGTCATGATACTGGCAAAGTCAAAGTTGACTTTGGCCTGGTCGAAGAACTATCGTTACTAGAGATAAAGGTAGTTTAAACTATTGTAGAAGCAATTACGTTCCATATTCTCAAGTCCCTTACCATTTTTCTGCTTTTTTTGGAGGATATAAAGACTTTTGGCGTTGATGTCGATGTTAATATAGATAAACTAGTTAAGAACAGTTAAAGTTTTTTACTCGCTTTTAAGTAGGGGTACCTATGGTTTTACCTTTAAGGCCCGAAAACAGTGGTATTACACTTAGCGAGGTCGGAAATGCGTTAGTTATACTATCGTTTTAACTATTTAGCTATTGATCGGTTATACAAATTCCTAAAGTCTGTGGAGTATAATGATGTGAAATACTTTACCTTAGAAGTTATTAAAAGATTTTACCACCAATGTTAAACTTATACCTAAGCCCCTCGTATATTTAAATTTACGTTAAAAATGATAAGGATTTTTACTACGAGATTTTCGTCGATGTGTTTTATTTAGATAACAAACCTGTCCTTTTCATTGTTGATTTCGTAAACTTCTTTTACGGGGCTAAATTCCTAAATCCCCTTTCGGTGAATAATACGTGGGAAACGTTAGGGATATTGTGGATTTATACGTACCTGGGTCCACTTGATGTCGTCGTCTACGACGCCGGTACCAACTTTGTTATGGTAGATATTTCAAGAAAATACTAAGATAATAGGTATTTAATGCAAATAGGTACCTATAAAAGCTTATTGAAGTATTAGTAAGGTTGAGAGGGCACACGCCATATTATAATGAGTGTACAATATCTTCACATTAGAGATTAGAAGCTTTAAGGATCCAGAGGCACGTTTATAGATGGTAGTAAAAAGCCTTAATAACATTGTAGGCCTTAACGGCTTAGTACCAACGCTCCTAGTCTTTGGAGCATACCTATACCTAACGAGTGAATCTCTATCTTCATCAAGTACTGTAAATCGACGATACCCTTTTCATAGAAACCGTTGATTTTGTGGTATTGGAATGACAAGAGATTAAGAATTCTAAGTTCAAAAATTATAAGCCGGTAACGACGCTAACAAAGAACACTCAATTTAATTTTAATAAATCATTAATTCGTATGTTTGGTGTTAATGCCAGCCTTATCTTTCGCTTAAAGAGCTAGAGCGTTGTCTTGGCTATAATTAATAAAAATGATGAGGCTAGGGCTTAATGATACTTAGAATAGCGTGTTAAAGGCAATTATATTATTACTTTATAATAACCGGAAGCCTTTTACGACCTATCTATGGCGGCATAAGCATAAACGTTAATGGATAAGGATTTTGACCGGTTAAATGAGAGACTCAAGTGGTAAATGCGGAACTTAGACCATGGGATTAATATGGTCCTAATCGACTTTGTGAAGGCTAAGTTAATGATTTTTACGGACGGGTCCTTCGTAAATAACATTGATTAGTTATTACATATCGGCATCTTGATAACCCTCGTTAATGAAAACAGATAGGAAGACCAGTTTAGCATTATTGGTAACCTGATTTACTAGATCTCTATCAAGTGTAAGAGAATTACACAAAGCGTGTTGGCTTTAAAGGTTTATAGTATGATAGCGGGTTTCGACGTAAGCATGGTAATGTGAGAAACTTTTAATAATATTACTATTCAGTAGAAGATTTATCCTATCCCAGTAGTAATCTATACCGACTTAAGGAGTTTTTTCGAATACCTTTCGAAACTCGGGACTACCAGTGAAAAACTCCTGATAATCGACGTAATAGAATTCCGCGAAGCCTATAAAAGGATGGAAATTAAGGAGTTCCTATTAATCGATGGCAAAGACAACTTCATTAACGCTATAATGAAGGTATCTCCGAATAAATTCCTGGAAAGGTTTGCCAATAGCAACAGGCTAACTATACGGATCGAGAGCTACGTTAATAGTCCGCCTAGAAAGCTTGAATTAGGTAACGGCGGATAGGAGTTTTCCGGTAAACTGAAAGACTAATAGGGGATTGATGATAGTGATCTGTTTAAGTGGTACGGCTAATAGGGAGGTCTGTAAAGGTTTATAGATAAAAAACTTTTTGTAGGAGTTGATAAACTTAGACCTCGGGGTAAGGGATAAATTAAGGTTAAATAGGGCCAATTTGTATGCAATTGGGTGAAATTTAGTATGGGAGTTAACTGGAATTGATAGGGGTCTGAACAGTTCACGAAAAAGTAATTCAGTGGTAACTGGAAAAAGATTAATCAGCTACACTGGCGTACGCGTACAAACTAAAAAGCCGCCAATATTGGAATAGTATTACATGAAGTATAATAGGTCAACTTTATTTATAGTAAAGTTGACTATACTAAATTGAAAGTTGAGTGTATTACTTTATGGAGACTTAACGCATTGGGTGTAAGTCGAGTGCAGTACGCTGCACTTAACTCTAGGGCACGGGCTAAGCAATTGGCCATACAAATTACTACGCAAACCGGCTAGCGATCTGCTAAACCTAGAACAATATATCCACTACTTGACCAATACAATACACCTGTTACTTCGAATACTAATCAAATCGACAACGTTGCAACGTCTAAGCCCTACCAACAGGCGTTTTAACAACTTTCAAAATCAATATTATTAAAAATCTTGCGACCTTCCGAAATGAATTAGCCGACGACTTTTAACCGGAAAATATACGTACGTTGAAGCTGTTCAAAAGTAGTTTACTTAGGGTGTAAAAGCTAATTTTTTTGGATTGAAAGGCATAGGTCCGAAAAACCTTTTAAAATATCTTGGTTTTACCGTAATAATGTAATAAGTCGTACGTAATTTGCATATTTATTATGAACTAATCGAGAACGATATTAGTAAAAGAGTTTAAACTAACGGACGTATTATTTGAAAAGTCATCTTACAATTATAAAGTATTTTAAGTTTTTGTAATCCGTAAAAATCGTAAACGGGTGTACCGTAACCCAAAGCTTTGCATTCCATACCTTTAAACAGCTTATAATCCCGATTAATTTCTTATCATAGATTTCGTAATTATATTTGGCGGGCGATAAACGACGAAAGTAATATATTATCAAATGTAGGTTACCGCGGTTATCGCGTTAAGGTAAATGATAGCTTAAAGCTTAATTAAAGGAATCAGCTTTCAAAAAGGTATTGAAATCGGAATTCTACTAGGTGAATACGGGTTTGAAAAGAATGCTAAACTTGAATCGCTCGAAAGTAGTTTTTTCTTCGAATCTCTAACAGAAAGGGGTATCTTTTCGAAGTAGCCGAAGTAACAGCTTAATAATTTTTAAATGATCGTTAATGAAATACCAGTAAAATTTAGTGAATTTAAGAAAACCCCTTGCCCTTAGGACTAACATTGGAGCCGCTTATTCCCAGATAACGCATTGCTTTTTTAGGTTTATACGGACGCCGATATTATCCTCGGTAATAAATCACCGATATTTACTATTTTAAAAGCTGAATTGACAATTAGATATATCAAGATTAAGTACCCTAATGTTTAAGGCATTCAAAACTTATTTAACCTTAATGTCTCAATCTTAAAGGGTACCATTTGAATATACAAAAATATCGTCGAGAAAAGTGAACCAAAAGAAATTGAAACAAGGTTCTAACGAATTATTAATATACCGTTAAAAGGTAACTAGCGACCAAAAAGGCCAAAAAGAGTAATCAGCTATTTAAAAAATCCAAAACGTATATGAAATATATTTTTTTTTACTTGCTTACCTTCTCAATACAAAACTTATAAAAAGCGATTCTAATATTTAGCTTAGTAAACTACGTAATTTGGGAAATATTTATAAAAGTCCTTTTAATAAGTAAAAACGGATAAGAATTTGCTTTTGTAATAATGTTACATTGATAGTATTGGATGTAAAATAGAAATTACCCCCAGGTTTCCTCACAAAAAGTATAAGAGTACTTATTAAAGAGTTACTCGTTCGAATATAGCCGTAGTGAAGTAACTTAGTTAACGTCTTTCGTAATATAAGGAGCTCCTCTCGCGACATATTATACAACGGGTTTTACGAAATCTTTAAAAGTTAACCTTAACTATCATTATAAAAAACGATTTTGTAATCGGCTTCAGAATAGTAAGAGGATAGTTTATCTCCGAGGGCTTTATCAAATAAAAAGGCGAACTCCTTAAAGGTGTCGGAGAGTTTATCTTTAAAGAAAACAAGTAGTTTTAAGGCGAATACTTTGTTGATATTTTTTAAGGAGACGGTGGCAAGCTGTGTAATAATAGCTTGGTCTTTACAGATATTGCGTAAAATAGCGTAAAATGTGGTGGCGCCGACCCCTTTAGGTGTTTTTAATATAAACGCGAATCCCCGTTTCCAAATGCAATGATTACTTGCTCTTCTCAAAAAATAATACATATTTTAAAACGACGTAAGGTATTGATTAGTATTTTATTTACGGTTTGCTTAAAATAACGTCGTATTATAAGTAAGGCATATTATAAACCTATATCCGGTAATAGTAATTATTAAAATTGATATTTAAAAAGGGTATATAATGTAATGATCACACTAAATACTTATGCGTATATAGAAGGTATCAGAGGATTTATATTATCAAGAAGGTAGCAGAGGTGCTAAGTGAATAATATCGCAACCATTCAAGTAATGATCAAAAGCCGTAAGGCTATTCAGATGTGTAGATTGAATACTTAGATTGACAACTGAAAAGCTATAAAGGAAATACTATCTATGTGGTGCTGACCATGTCCTTATATCTTTTATCCTTCATACCATCTTCAGTACTGCCCTGGGTTAGATCATACTGGATCCCTATGATCCTTCATGATCCATCACGTGACTTTGCTTAGTCATCATGGCTGACATAAGAGGTATTCCCCGCCTAATGTGTTAGACTTTAAGCTTCTCAATGGTGTAGTTGCATACTAGCTCGTTTCTTGACCCAACTTCTGTTTGGATCATGACATATAATATAAGCCATAAAACAAATCCGGATACGTAATACGTAGCCTTATCGAGTCATCGAGATAAAATAAAAATACATCGTAACTTCAAACAATTAGTAAACTATTTATTCGTAACGTTATAATAATATAATCTTTATCTATTAAATCTTGAATAAAGAAAATTATAAAGTAAATTGACTATGAACAGGAAGCTATTTAAAAATTCAGAAGAAACTACTGGGTTGAATTAAAGTCCTATTATCTTTTAAACGCGACTATATGTAAAGGTTACACTTTTTTCTTTCAACGGTTAATAAAATCTTCGGTTAAAATAAAGTAAATTTTTATAGTAGATTTAATGTTTAAAACTTTTGGGTGTTATATTGGGTTTAATAGGTAAGTATGGACACGATAACTGTTCGCATCGTATTATAAACACAACTTGTGATTTCTATAATGGGAAAATTCCCAATAGTTAACCTAGGTAATGCGTTGTTTAGGAACAGTTAGAAAGGCGTTAACGCTAGTTATAATAACTTTATCCTAGCTATTACGAACGTGCACATCTCTACCATTTATTTCATTACGTAAAACACTTTTAATAATAACGATAATATCACCATAACGAGTACGGAGTTTATAAAGTCGTTTATCAATAAGTTAACCGCAAGAAAACTATTCGTGATAATCCACGGGTATATTGAGGGGGAGTAACGTATTAGTTAGTATATTGTTAATAAATCCCTCCAAAATGGAAAACTTAACGGCATATTTCTAAGTTATGCCGCTAGCTTTCATGAGTAAAGATTTTTAGGTATTTGAAAACAAAAAACTATTCACAAACTCCTTATTTCATATTTGTAAGCCGAATGATAACGATTTTAATTACGTTAATTTCGTAGTAATAAGCGCGAAATCTAGCTATAAAGGTATTAGAGTCGTTAATACTGTTATCGCTGCCACTGGCATAATAACTTTTTATAAAGGTTTTCATAAATCCCTTGAATTATTGGAAAATAACGTAAAAGTAATTCTTTAGTATCGACAAATTTTCAATTCTTACGTAATTTACGTTTCATTGTAATCTTTTATATCGGAAATTGTAATTTTAATTTAAAAGGTCTAACTGATTAATTAATAGGTTTAAATTTAGGTCGTTAATAACTGTTAAAAAAAGCGTTTGCCTTATTGTCGAAGTCCAAGGAATCTAAGTCGTCATCGTTAAAAAAGCTAACGCGATTTCCGGTAAAAAACGGTGTAATAACTACGTTATTCGTAAGCTACATAGGGGAGACTTTTAAAAAGGAGTATAGTTCCAAAATCGTAAGTGTACCAACAACTTTAAATTTCCGGATTATATTCGTTAACGTATTTAATACATTAGTGTTTCTTATTTAAAATATAAAGCGTGTTACTGAATAACTTAGTTCTGTTTAACGAGATTTATATAAAAAGAGTTAAGAAAAAGTTTGAATTAAGCCGTAAAATAATCTTACCAAGCCGTTAAGGCATTTTAATGTTATTTCATAACGTGGATGTCGAGTAATTACTTTAAAACTTAGGGATTTGAATTCGAAACGTCGGAAAGGGATAATATAGCCCTAATTTATAACCGCTAACAAATGGTTGAGACATCGTGAGGAAAAACTCGAAATTTATATGTAGGATGATCAAAGCTGGAGCTATCGCTTAAAGTGGTTGGATTCTATTTATAAACCTTGATTTAAAAAAACCTTGCTAAGTAGCTATTATAAAGCTTTGAAAGATAGTATAATCCGATTAAGAAACGTGAAGGGGCGTATTCCTATACAGCTTCCGAGAGGCTCTAAAACACTATAAGAACGTATCAACTACCAGAGTTGGATCCCTAGTAAACACTAGCTAGTCACTAGCCTATGATAAAGTCTTTTCTACTTACTGCCGTAAAGACCAACACATTAGTAAAGGCTCTTCGCAAAAATCTTTCCTCTATCTTAGTCTTTCATAAAGCGTAACCGGAAAGTAGCTTCTTCTTCTATTTAGTTTATCTGTACTTAAACTAATAATAAATGATCAGTATTGGTAGGGATTTAAACGTTACAAAGTTGTCGATTAGATTGGTCGAAGTAATAGTAGTATTACGTGGTGAAGTAGTAGATATATTGTTCTAGGTTTAATAGACCGCTGGCTGGTCTACGCAGTAATTTTTATGGTCAATTGATTAGCACGTGCCTTAGTATGAAGTATAATCATATTATACTTAACTTGCAGCCAATATAGTAAGCCCACAATAAACAATACACTCAACTTACAGTCGATATATTTAAATTTACTTTCAGTAAAGTTTACCTTCTACACTGCAATTATTACTACTATTCCAAAAGAATTTAATTTGATAACAAATAGTGCTTATAAGTCTTTATAAATTGTAAAAAATCCTTCTAATTCAATCAAAACTTTATCCATATAGTAAAGGTTTTCAAAGCCAACCTAAATAAAATCGAAAATCTCATTTATATTATATATACCCACGTACCCACCGACTTTTTAATACGTTGTAATAACTTATTTAACAGCCAACATATAACATCCCTACACGTGAAAGAACGCGTATTAGCCCTCCCAAATCAATATATTATTCTTATTCAATATACACTTAATCGTTTAACACATCGTCGCCTAAATGTGAGTAAATCCATAAAACTATAACTAATCATATCGGTTTAGACCACTTGGAGATGCTGAAAACCCAACCTGAATAATCGCCATATTAGCTTTAAATTACTAAATCTTGAGAACGACATAAATAAAATTAAACGTAGAAATATGCAAAACGGCCGAATCGAACACGAAAATCGAGTAAAAGAATTATTACATCTACTTCAAAATAGACGAAATAAAGCCTATAGTATCCTAAAAGAGAAATATATTTACTTAAGTTGGTCTTAAGGAGATAAAAGTTGTATCTGTTGCAATAGTAATAATTGAAGTATAGTAGATCAACTTTACTTACAGTAAAGTTGACTATACTAATTGCAAGTTTAAATGTATTGTTTGTGGAGCTACTGTATTGGCTACAAGTCAAGTATAATATATGTCTACTTCATATTGGAGCATGTACCAAGCAATTGACCATACAAATTACTGCGTATACTGGTTAGCAGTCTGCCAAAACTAAAACAATATATCTATTACTTGACCACGTAATACTACTATTACTTCGACTAATAGAATCGACAACATTTTAACATCTAAATCCTTACCAATACTGATAATAATTATTAAGTTAAGTACAGATGAGCTAAGTAAAATAAGAAGCTACTTTACGGTTACGCTTTGTAGAAAACCAAGTTAGGAAAGATTTTTACGAAAAGCCTTTACTACTACGTCGGTTTTCACGGCAGTAAGTATAGAAGACTTCTAAGTTGCGTCGGTTTTTAAAGTAGCTTGGAGGTAGCGGCAGTATCGTTATCAAAAAAACCAAAAAAAAAATCACGGATCCTTTTTGAAGAAAATCGTTGAAATTGATAGCTCAAAGTCTTAAACGACAAGTTGGTAAACGGTTAATTTAGTACTACTACGCGTGCTATTACTGTAATAACAATTAAGTCCTATCATTTATAACTTTTAACCTTCGACCTGTACCAATAACAAACGACTTTCGACTTTACTCTTCAAACCAAACCTTTGCTTTTACTTTATTTATTTTTTATCTTCCCCTACGTCAATTAAATAGTTAGAATCTTTTCTTTAAGCGAAAATACTAAATCGCGTTAAAAAAAACTATATCACGCGATTTAACGTTAAGTTTCCAAGTTCCTACGCGGTTTTATGTCAAAACACCAAGTCCTTATGCTCCCAGATTAGTAAATCCCTTACCTACTAAAGCTAAAACCTTAAGATGGCACCTAGTAAAAAAATACATGCAGTTAGTTGAAGCTTTTGGATCTGTTTTTGCTAACCACTACAACGAATAGCTTTGGATTAAGGATGCTGACGAAACTTTAATCAGGGCTTATCTGATAAATTACATTAGTTAGTATATATATAATGATTATGTCGACCGCAAATATGGGCGCCTATAACGCTTAAAGTTAGGTTTATTAACCTTAATCACAAACTAAAGGCAACACTCACGCTAACGCTAACAAGATTTGGACGAACCCGTTAACCATAAACATTATCGTCGTAATAGTAGTAGAAAATATTAAATTTATGGAAAAACCGGTTATTAGTTAACTCGCCACCCTCCCGCCAAACGTAACAATAGAAAAGTAACGTATTACATTTAATACCCTACTATTTATAAATAAAATTACTTAAACTAAGTGGCAAATGCTAAGAGCAATAAACCAACTAACTTCGCTAATACCTCTAAGCAAATGAAGTAATACAAAAATACTGCTTTTAATACAGTAACCTAGTAATTAGCCTATTATACCTTTTTATACCATTTAGGTGGTAAAAACCTCTACCTTTATCCTAATCATATCCTTAATCCCTTATACACCTTTAACCTCCGTAATTGCTACCCAGACCATACGTTTTAAGGTATTACACTAAATAAAAAGGCAACAAAGTACTTAATAAAAGGCTATTCGTAGTAGGTAACACTATGAAGGGAAAGTACTATAATTACTAAGATTAATCTTTACGATATATGCAAAGCTAAAGTTAACTTTAGTTTAAACGAATAATTATCGTTACTAGGGATAACGATAATTTAAATTATTATGAAAGAAATTATGTTCCACATCTTCACGTCCCTTACTCTTTTTTTACTTTACTTAAAAGATATAAAGACCCTCGGAGTTAACGTAGATGTTAATGTAGACGAGTTGGTCAGGAACGGCTAAAGGTTTTTACTTTCCTTTAAGTAGGGGTATTTATAGTTTTATCCTTAAGGTTCGGAAGCAATAATATTAAACCTGACAGAACCGGAAATAACTTAACTACACTGGAATTTTAACCACCTAGCTATTAATAAACAATATAAAGTTCTAAAATCTATAGGGTAAAATGATGTAAAATACTTTGCCCTAAAAGCTATTAAAAAGCTTTGCCATTACTATTAAATATAAACCCAAACCATCCGGAAATTTAAGTTTACATTAAAAGACAACAAAGATTTTAGCTATAAAATCTTTATTAATGTATTTTACTTAGATAATATGCCTATTTAAAATATCGTTAACTTTGTAACCTTTTTCCACAAAACTAAGTTTGTAAAGTCTCTTTCGGTCAAGGATACGTAAAAAACGTTAAAGATGTTATGGATTAATACGTACTTAAACCCACCTAATGTCGTTATTTACTATACCTGAACTAACTTAAGGGAGGCGGAATTTCAGGAAAATACTAAGATAATGGGCATTTAGTGTAAATAGGTACTAATAAAATCCCACTAAAGTATTAGAAAGGTTGAAAAGGCATACACCCTACTTTGCCAAACGTATAACATTTTTACGCTGGAAATTTAAAGCTTTACGAATTCGGAGGCACGCCTACAGATAATAGTAAAAAGCCTTAATGAAACCATAGGTCCTAACGGTTTAGTACCAACACTACTAGTCTTTAAATCGTACCCATGTCTAACGAGTGAATATCCGCCCTCGGTAATTACTCCAAAACATATTACAGCATATAACAAAGCTTTGAAAGAATCACGAAGGGAATTGGCACGCCGTCAAGTTAATAACGCCCTCAACACCAGAAACGGGCCTATAACAATAGATGTACTTACTTTACCATTACAAAGTAAAGTACTCGTATAACGGGAGCTGGGAAAATAAAAGGGGCCGTACAAAATATTAAGTATCGCAAACTCTAAAGTAATTGTTAAAATTACTAACAACCCTATATCTTTCAGAATTACTTAGGCTAAGCCTTACACTAGGGTTACTAATAATAAAGACTCTTAAGCTAAACGACTGAACTAATACGAACCTTCTTCACCTGTTATCGACAAACTAATAAAATACCGCCGGTGCGGACGACTCCTGAAGAGGAGGAATCTTAAAGAAGAGAAAAACATATCTAGCTACGTTTATAATACTATTTGGGTAAACAGGAAAGTAAAAGATAACGAGAACTTAGTAATAAAACTTAGAATACAAGGGATTATTAAGTCTTCCGATAAACCTTTTAAGGAAAGCAACAGGGTTGAAATCGATAGCCTACTAATTCTAATTATAGTACAATTTATACCGAAAGCTGACTTTAACCTTTAAGATCCAAATATTACGATTTTCAAATCGAAAATTATCTACGAAGTTAAAGGTAAAACTATGGGTCAGCTGTATAAAAAATCACGGCTAATCGTCTGAAAATACAGCGATAAAAGTAAGAACTAAATCCTTACGTAGTCGTTAACGATATAAAAAATCAGCTAACGTTTAGTAATTACCTTAATAATAAGTTTATTAACTAAAACCAAAAGTAAGTTTATACTTAATAGCCGTAATATTATGTAAGCCTACACATAATTAAGAAAGGATTTATAACGTATTATACTGTTAACGTTGCTATAAGAACTCCATGTTATTTACCTACTACAAACGGTAATACAGTATGTCAAACTATTATATAAACTGGCCAAAGCAGTCGTCTACTAGTTTCTAACTTACCAGTCGTATTTTGAATCTCGGCTAACGATAAAGTCTTTAATATACGATCCGCGTTTGTTAATAACGTAAAAAAAAACTTCGGTATTATGGGTATACAAACTAACGATACCCTTTTCGTCGGAATAACTAGCGTTATAACATAGGAATAACAAGCCATCGAGGGTTTCAAGTTTTAAAATAATAAACCGATAAAAATATTAACGAAGAATAATCAATTTAACTTTAATAAATCACTAATCCGTATATTTAGTATTAATACCGGTTTAAACTTTCGTTAAAAGGGATATGACGTTATTTTTACCACAATCGATAAAACTAATGAAGTTACAGCTTAACGGTACTTAAAATAACGTATATGGGGTAGTTATATTACCACTTTCTATTAACTGAAAGCCTTATACAATTTATCTATTATGGCATAAGTATAAATACCAACGGATAAAGATTTTCATCAACTAAATAAAAGATTGGAGTAATAAATAAGAAACCTAAACCGCGAAATTAATATGGTATTAATCAACATCTTAAAAGCTAAGCTAAAAACCTTTACGAATGGGTCCTATACAAATAATACTGACCTATCTTTATAAATAGGTTTTCTAATAACCCTTATAAACGAAGATAAGCGAAGAGATTAGTTTAGTATTACTGGTAAGCTAATTTACTAAACCTTTATTAAATATAAAAGGATTACACAAAACGTATTAGCTTCGAAGGTTTACGGCATAATAACGGGCTTTAACGTAGGTATAACACTATAAAAAACCCTTAACCTTATTACTAGGCAGCTAAGGATTCTCTCTATCCTGGTGGTAATCTGTACGGACTTAAGAAGTCTTTTCGAATACCTGTCAAAGCTCGGAACTACCAATGAAAAACGCCTGATAATCGACGTAATGGCACTCCGCGAAGCCTACGAAAGGAGGGAAATTAAGGAGTTCCGATAAATCGATGGTAAAGATAATCCTACAAATACTATGACAAAAGCCACGCCAAACAAGGTACTGGAAAAGTTTGTAGACAGTAATAAGTTAACTATACGTATCGAGAGCTAAGTAGATAGGCCGCTCGGAAAGCTCAAATCATATGAAAACGGACAGGAATGTGCTGGCAAACTAGAAGATTGCCAGGGGATTGATATTGATAATGGTAATCTGTTTAAGTGACATAATTAAAGCTACGATTAATATTGATGGTAGTGATCTGTTTGAGTAGCATAGTTAAAGCTGCGAGGGGCTGTGTCAGAAAAACTTTTTGTTGGAGTTGATAAACTCGGACTACGGAGTGGCGGAGAAATTGAGGTAAAATGGGGTCGATTTACATTCAATTGGGTGCAATACAGTATGTGAGTCAACTGGAATTAACAGGGGTCTGGCTAGTTAACGAGAAGGGAATTTAGTGGTAACCGGAAAAGATTAATTAGCCATACTAGCGTGCGCATACAAACTAGGGGTTGAGCCAGTTCACGAGGAAATAATTTAGTGGTAACAGGAAAAGATTGGTTAGCCACACTGATGTACTCGTATAAACTAAAAAGCCGCCAGTGTTGAAATAGTATTACAAGTAGTGCAGTAGGTCAGCTTTACTTACAGTAAAGTTAACTGTATTACAAGTGTATTACTTTGTGCGGACTTATCGCATTGAGTGTAAGTTGAGTACAGTACGTTACACTTCACTTTAGGGCATGAGCCAAGCAATTGGCTATGAAAATTACAGTGTAGACCAGCTAGTAGTCTGCTAAACCTAGAACAATACATCCACTATCTGACTACACAATACTACTGTTACTTCGAAGACCAATCGAATCGACAACGTTGCAATGTCTAATGCCTACCAACAGGTTTTTCATTAACGGCGACGAGGGAAGTCTAATTTTTAAATACGGTTTCGTTTGGGAGTTAGATAGCCTTAATATCTTAGTAATAAAATCGAGTAAAGAAAAGTTTAGTTTAATTAAAATACCTATAAATAAAGATTTGTTCTTTATTTCTATAATTTAAATAACATTTAGTTTTCTAATACTTAAATCGATTTTGGTTATAATGATTATTATATCTTAAATAAGGTTTTAATATAATAGTAAAAGATAAAGTAAACTCAGCTATTATATTTTCGAAATTTAAATACAATATTAGGGTTACAAAGGAATACGCATATTACCTAAATAGCCAAGTTTCGTATAAATATTGATAAATAGTGGAACACGATATTAATATATATTATTCCTAGTATAACGTGTAATATAATCTTTGGAATACTTTAGATGTGATACAAAAAGTTGATATTGGACGTCACTGGTAATCGTTTAGTAATTTATAATTAAAGATTATTGATTGTTAATACGGTAATAATACGTTTTAGGTCGAGGCATATACGAAACGTTTTAGGATTTATTATTATTGGTTTAATAACGCGTTTGTAACGAATAGTATGACGTATGGGGAATTTATCTTAGTTAGCTTTTATTATTAGTTTTCGTAGGATAACGCGGATTTAATCGACGACACCAATTATTATAAAAAAAGAAAAGGATTAGTTACATTTTTTACCCGAATTTGCAAAGTTTCGCGACCTATTTGATGAGGATAAGGTAATAGCCCTACCTGTTGGTAGGACTTAAACTATGCAACGTTGTCTATTCTATTAGTCGAAGTAACAGTAGTATTGCAGTAGTCAGATGGTAGATGTATTGTTCTGGGTTTGGCAAACCGCTAGCTGGTTTGCACTGTAATTTGTATGGCCAATTACTTGGCCTGTGCCCTAAAGTGAAGTACAACATACTGCATTCAACTTATATCCAATACGGTAAGGCCGCACAAAGTAATACACTTGCAGTACGGTCAACTTTACTTATAGTAAAGTTGACCTACTACACTGCATGAAATACCATTGCAATACTGTTTCAACACTGGCGGCTTTTTGTTTTGTTGTACGCTTGCGTGACTTGCTATTAATTGGTGGCAACCTCTGAAATCCCTCTTCAATCCACAAACCAACAAGTCAAACCCCTGTTAATTTCGATCAATCTGTATTGAAAACAACCTTTATTACGGCCTTTTGTAGCCCTTTTACTTTACCTTTTCGAGGATTTCGTTTTTTAAATCCCGTGCACAGATCCTTTGACACAAACTTGGGTAAATTAAGTACGCCACCACTTACGTACCTTTCACCAGTAGTTTAAACTACTACTATCGCCACCATCACTATCGTTACCACCTTAACGGTATTCCAATTTACCGGGACAACCTTATTTCATTACATTACGTGCTAGGCGATCCACGTATCTCTTGATTCGTATGGTCAGTATATTACTATCCACAAACCTTTCCAAAGCGTCATTAGGTATGACCTTAGTTACGGCATCGGCAGGATTATCTTTACTGTTAATTTACCGGAACTCATCGATCTCCCGGGGTTTATATGCCTCATTTAATTCTATTACGTCTATTATCGGGCGTTTTTCATTATTTGTTCCTAGTTTTGAAAGGTATTCGTAAAGTTTTCGGAAATTAATACATACCACCACAGGTATCAATCATAGATCCAACTATTTAGTAATAATCCTTAATATGCCATCAGTTACTATGCCGATATTAAAGCCTGTTATTACGCCATAAACTTTAATAGCTAATACGCTTCGAATCATACGCTTACACTTAATTAATATTCAGTATATAAGGTTTCCGGTAATCGTAAATTGCCCTTTAAATCTATCTTCGTTGACGAGTATTATGAAAAAGCCGATTGACGATATAAAGTTAGTATTATTAGCAAATAACCCGTCTGTAAAAATTATTAGCTTCGTCTTTATTAGATTTACAAAAACTATATTGATTCCTTTTTTCAAGTAATCTATTTGCTACTAGATTCGCTTATTTAACCTTTTGAAGTTTCTATCTTACGGGTCCTATACCTATACCGTAATGGAAAGGTCGTACGATACCTCCGGTTAACACAGTGTAGCGATATAGGCTATACGGACCCTTTACTCCAGGTATATCTGTACCTTTAACTCGTTAGCCTTGTCGATAATCTTCAGGCTCATTACTTACTCCTTTTGGCGTAGGTTAATATAAGTGCCGCTTTTAACTTTAACACCATATATACAAAATAACAATTTTTTAAAGTTAAGTTATATACCCTTAGCTAATATTTTAACTGGCTTATACTTTTAATGGCCCAACTTTTCGATAACACGTTATTCCGCCGCTATAAATCTAGTATCGTCGAGGAAAAAAGTATCGTCAATTTATATACCTACGATACCAAAGTTTTTTCCTTTTATGATTGATAAACACAGGTTAAATATTAAAGTTTTTATGTCTAAACTATTTTTAAAGTATGTATAATACGTTAAAAACCCGTAAATGTCAGCCTTGGATAATTCATATAAAGGCTTAATATATTATATTATCGTATCAGCAGGAAACTTGTCCCTTAATTCTTATAGTAGTTTTAATAATATATAAATGCTAGAGATCGGTGACAAATTACGTGTACTCTTACATAATGTCCCAGCTATTAAGTGTAAACTAACTTTTTACGTTAACAGTTAACCTGGTAACAATGGCAACGATCAAACAATGGCTAATTTTCTAAATTATGGGCGATTAACTAAAAATCTAATCTTAACCTTTATTACCGTATCCTTAGGCGATTGACCGTAACTTTTCGTATAGCCGGTTCGTGGTTTTACCTTTAACCTCGTAAACTATCCTAGATATAAAAATAGTGATATTTTAGCCTTCAAATTACATTAACGGTATAAACTATATAACTCTTCATAATAAAAAGCCGTTAATTTCCACTTAATCAATTTTTTCAAAAAGCTTATCCGGTATATAAATAATGCCTTTAACACGTAGCTTGAAGGTAAGTTATTCTTTAGACTCTTCTCTTTAAAACACATATACCGTTATATATACCTTAATAGGCCTATAATCTCCATTTTCCTAACCTTTTAATATATATCCTCCTTTTAAGTAGTTTTTTACGCCGTCGACGTTTTATCGGATTATTAACGTCGACTCGAAAGGGTTATATGAACTAATTCGCTCGACTCGGAGGTTATCGAAGTTAAAATCTTTATCAAACCCAAAGGGTTTTTTGTATAGCTTAACTTATATGGCTCAGAAAGTCACGGGGCCATTAATAGTTTTAACCATCACATTTAAATTAATAATACTTCAAATCTCATACGATTTATCTCATTTACCTGGCTTAAGTTACATAAAGACTTCATTTTAAAAGAGAAGTAAAAGTATATTTATCGTGAAAAGTTCGTTTTTAATATTAAAGGTATCGTTAACCTAACGGCGTGCCGATTCCTTTCTTCATATCTTTAGTGCTTTGCTATATATTATAACACGTTTTTGAATGTTTAACAACAGTGTCAACTTAGATATTTTAAGTAGGTAAGCTTTAAATACCAGTAAAGTCGATATAGGTCCGTTAGGGCCAATAATATCATTAAAACCTTTTACCATTATTTAAAGCCGTACCTTTAAACTTATAAAACTTTCGATTTACAATATAAGAATATCGTAGGCCTTTCATAAAATTTCGTATATCATTTTCATTTTGCTATTACCCTAATAAGTTTTTATAAGGACCTGTTTATACCAAATTTTCATTAACTTTACATTAGCTTAAAATTTCATTATAGTAAAGTTATTGCCGACATCGTAAACTAATACGTTTAGTAGACTAAGGTACGTATTAATCCATAAAGTACGTAATATTTCCCATGTTTCTTTCGCCGTAATACTTTTAAAAAACTTAATGCTGTAAAAAGTCGTAACGATGTTTATAATGTATAGTATTAGCTTACCGTCTAAATAAAACACATTTACGAAGATTTCCGAATTAAAGTTCTAATTTTCCATTAACGTAAACTTAATTCTTAAAAAATCTTGGAAGTATATCTAATAATAATATTAAAGGCGTTTAGCTACCTTTAATATTAGTAAATTTATAATTTCGTAATCAATTGCCTTTAAAACTTCATAAAGACTATTAGTTACCAGGTAATTGAACTTATAATATAATTAACTAAGTTTTTTTTTTCTGTTTAATCTAACATCATGAATTCTAATCCTTAAAGATAAAATCAAAAATACCCGCATTTACAACTAAGTAAAAACCTTTTACTATCTTTAATATATATTAGCTTATTACTCTAAATATTAACGTTAACGCCGAGGTTTTTCAAATGTTTAAAATAAAAGAGTACCGGGGAAGGGGATTCCAAAATGTAAAAAACGATAGGGCCCATAACAATCTTCATTATCGTCGATTCAAGTAAAAATATCTCTTTCCCAAAGCTAAATACAACTCTAGCCTTACCAATATCTACGTAGTCAAGTTCTGTAACAATATCTGTATCCCTTCGTAACGCTATATATTACGAATAACCTCCTATTAAGTATTATGTTGCTCATGTGTCTGATATAATACCCTAAAAAATTTTCTCCGCGTACCGGTCTTAAATGGTAAAGAGGTGTGTAAGGCTAGAGTTTTTATCGTTATAATGGCGGTAAGGGTCTTTATCTATAAGGCGGTATAGAAATACGCAATCAACTAGTTTTTACGTAGCTTCCGCACTATTACCGGCGTTAATGCTAATATATTCGTGTTAGCCGATAGTTCTCAGCTTGTTTCCCTTCTCCTTAACTTTACTTCCTTCAAATTACGTAACACTTTTCATATAGTCCCATTCTAAAACAAAAGGGTATTATATATAGCATATTACCTATTTTACATTACTTTCGACGGCAGTATAACGCGTTACCAAAAAACCTTATTTACCGTAAATCCAATTTTTTTAGCGTTTAAATTAAAGTTATTTAACCGAATTAAATATTTTAAAAAATATGAATACTCTTTTTCGTAAGTAAAGTTCCAGACCTTTTATTTACCATACTTGTTGGGTCGTCCGTACCGTCGATTAATATAATACGAACTGACAGAATCTTTTTCGTTATTAAATTCCGGAGCTTATAAGTATTTACTAGTCGAGCTAGAAATTCGAACAGTTACAGTAGTAAACAAGGAACGTAATTAGCTAAAAAAAAAACCTTTCGCAAGTAGCATTAGGGCATTACAAAGCGTATTCGAACTTTTTATAACCCGTAACTGCTTACCGGACCTAATGGCATAAAGTGCCTTTACCAGCTCCCACGTTCCCTATAATTTATTAGCAAAGCATTAGTGTATTAAGTATTGAATTTAAAAGGTCTATTTTACTTTCCGACTCTTTCTTATAATTCAAGATGTAAAACCATTTAATAATGTTCCAATCCGTATAATATTAGGAAAGGTTAACATTATAATCGAATTGGACCTTTATATTATCGTAGATTTCGCGGAAAAAGCTACAATTTATCAGGTATCGGAGGTAGTAATCCTTAGCTTAGCCGATAAGGATATTGGGAAATAGCGAGTAAAAACCTGGCAATTTAACTCTTATTTGGAGGTAGATATTAAAAAATATGTGCAACTTAACGTCGAAGAGGTTATACTGCTTACCGTTCTACTTTTTTTTTCCTCCCCAAATTTTAACAAACGTGGTAATGTCCGTATACTCCGTATCCTTTATAGGGACGCGTCGAAGGAAAAGTGTAATATATTAATCGTAAAGACCTTTTTTACTTGGCCGGGTAACAAACTAAAGTTGCTATTAGTACTAGTAGATAAAATAGTTACCTTTAACTGAATTGGGGGGAATGAGCCAATGATTGTACCTATAGTCGACTTACATGTAAGTCTGGTCCTTCCTTAACTTATCTGTTAAAACTAAACGTGTTAAGGAACTTAGGGGAAATAAATCTGGTGCTATCTGCCGTACAAAGGTTGGTGATAATCCTCTTGGTATTAAGGGGTTAGTCGGAGCTCCTACTTAATGAATTAGTAAATCTAAAGGCTTAAAGGGTATAAATCCACAAATTCCTTTTAAACAGATCCTTACGAACGTATATATGGTCGTTATAAGCTATTATTACTGGAAACCTTTTTACCCTTAGCTAATGTCTATTAGGGATCTTCATCCGTAGCACATTCGTAAAGTATGATAGCCAAATTACCGTCCTTCCCTCTATTCGTATTAAGTTCGACACCTCGAGTAAACAGGTCGCCCTTTAACTTTATCTTTACTTACCTATCCACCTTCTTCTACATATCTAAACTCCAGTTGCAAAACTAGTTTTAAAAGATATCAAGGGTCATAAATTCATAGATGACTCTATCAAAGTCTACGTAGAAATAAAACGGCTGATTACATTAATCAGATACTTTAGGATAAAATCTTTAGTAGGGTTAGTAAACTAGAGCTCTTTGTCGTAGTTCTTCGTGAAAACGATGCCGGGATCCTTGATTTCTTTCTTTCGTTCGAGGTCGTTAACGGTTTTAATTCTGGCGTATTCTAAAGCCATTGTAACGATCTGGCTGGTATAAAGTGTAGTGGTGGTAAACTTGGCGATCTAAGGGCGTAGAGACTTAGCGTTTCAACGTTAAGTTACGCAACGTGGCTTTCTTGGCACGAATTGGTGTTTTCATTCGTGTTTTCACTCGTGTTTTCGCTCGGAATAGCGAACTTAATAATTAAATTATGTTTAAATGAGTGGGGAAAAAAGTAAATTATAGGTATAGATTTGGTATAGGTGGTACGGTCGAAGGTCGTTGTTGGTAGTGGAGATTATTTAGCGTAAACACTTGGTCGTTTTTCTTGCGATTTATAATAGTAGTACCTGTAATAGCAATTAACTTAGCCGTTTGCCAACTTACCGGCTTGGTAATCTTTAAAATTTTTAATGGTCAATCTCAACGCCTTTAAAAAGGATCAATAAAGATTTCTTAGTGTTTTCGAGTAACGATACCGTCGCTTACTTATAAACTGCCGCAAATAACTGCACAGCGTATAAGGGCCCTTCGAAAAAAAACTTTCTTTTAACTTGCTTAAAAAGGATAAAGCGTAACCGAAACCTAGCTTTCTTCTTTTACTTAGCCAATCTATGCTTAACTTAATAAACACTGATCAGTATTGGTAGGCCTTATATGTTACAATGTTATCGATTCGATTGATCGAAGTAACAGTAGTATTGCAGTGGTTAGATGGTAGATGTATTATTCTAGGTTTGGTAGACCACTAGCCGGTCTGCACTGTAATTTGTATGGCTAATTTCTTGGCCCGTGCCCTAGAGTGAAGTGCAGCGTACTGCACTCAACTTACACTCAATGCGGTAAGTCCGTACAAAGCAATACACTTGCAGTACAATCAACTTTACTTACAGTAGAGTTGACCTACTGCACCGCATGTAATACCATTGTAATACTGTTCTAATACTATCTTTATATAAGAAAAAACTCGACTATTATATTTATATGAAATCGAATGAAGATAAATTTTTGGTAAAAAAACTATATGAATCATTATCTTCGATGTTACAAGATTAACTTTTCGAGTTTAAACGTTAATTTACAGAGTGTAAAGGGACTAAGGCCGAAGCTGTCGCTCAAGGTGGTCAGATTCTGTCTATAAACCTTGATGAAGAAGAAGTAAGGTCCCTTCTAGAGAGCGGCTATGGAGCTAAAATGGTGCAACCCTCTCCCTAGTTATGTGGCGTGTGGTGTCGTGTCTTAAGAAGCTTTCTCACTGCTTTAAAGCATCGCAGGAACGTGTAGGATAATTAGGGTTGGATCCCTAGTAATACTAGCCAGGCACTAGCCTATAAAATTACTTCCAAAGACACCCCTATCGTTCCCTCTCCCGTCGTTATTTTTTTTTTTTTGTATGTGTATAATTTTATTGTGGCTGTTAGTATATGAAAGGTGCGCACGCCTTCCAAAACATTATAGTACTATATAAAAGGCACTAGGCAAACGTTATGTGAAAGGTACACTAACGACTTTCCTCCCCCCCTATAAATAATCCCTAAATTCACAATTACGAAGATAAAACTTTATTTCCCCTTTAACTTTTAATTTATTCATATAACGTTAATATCTATAGTTACTAGTACAATACCTATTTGTTTCAAAATCTTAATACTTTTCATAGCTTCTATATAATGTTACGATAAATCCCCAACTCGTCATCGAGGTGGATAAAGTTATTAAAGACATGAGTTATATATTTTAAAGTTATTTGATCCTAATTAACGAATATGAAGGTCTCCGTGTTAAATGCTATCGATATATACCCCGAGGAGATTTACGAATAAACATGTTTCGAATATTTTTATAAAATAGCGTATAATTCTAGAAAATCTTACTAAAAAAATTAAAGGTAAGTGATTCTGATAGCTATGAGAAAGTTGCTAACGAGTAGTTAAATGCTAAAGCCTGGTGCCGCCTTTATTCCATTAAGATTATAAGTCGTAGTTTTAGTTATACGTATATATTGTTAAACCTAAACCTTAATATAAACAAAACTATTAAAAAGTTGTCGAAAGCGTATTTGGCATTTAACTTTTAAAACCGAAGTAAGTTTACGTTTTATTAGCAGCTCCCTAAATATTAACAAGCGGGTAAAAAGCGTGTAAACTTAGGTACTTACCGCTAAAAAGGTTATAAAAGTTCATCGCGCCACGTAACGTAACGATAATACTCGAGGCGAGGGGAGTTCTATCTCCGCCACTCCCATACGGTCTAGGGGACTACGGGCCGTACAATTGATAAACGAAAAACGTAATACTTAGGTAAATTCTTTATAATTAGGTAAAAACGTTAAAAAAACGGCTGATGAGTAACTAAAGGGCGTTTTTAAAAGTAATACAAAAGCTTATTAAGGTTTCGGAACGTATTAATGCTAATTTGAGTTATATAAACGCTAAATTAAGTCAACTTATTAAAATAGTTAAAAACATGAAAAGTAAGGACACGGACCATGATTTAAAAGATATATTTAAATAAGCCCAGTTATAATCTCTCTTTATTCGTTTTTATCAACGTAAATATATTTGCTTAATACTCGTTTACTAACAGCTTATACGCTGTTCCGTTTAATAAAATGAAGCATAAAATTTATACCCGTTTGTAGGCTAAGTGTAAAGGCCTATTGTTATATTTAGCTAATTTATAACGCGATTTGAAGGTATCAAGTGCAATGGTATTAAAAAAAGTTTATAAACGGCTCCTACTTTAAGTATATATAACCTACTTATTTAATTAAAACCTATTGTTTTAGTTGATTATAAAGTTGGATACGTTCGACATAAGGTTTATTACTTGTTTATAATATGTTTTTTACTTAATATTTAGGTTTTAACTTACCGTCGTCGCCTTTCATAATTGTAGTTTGTAATTCAAAATCTTAAATTTATTAATTTAAAAATGAATCTGAAACGACTCGAATGAGTTAATTTATATAAAATCAAGGATACTTTCCACCCAGTAGATCAAATTCAACTACGTAAAAGTCGATTATACGTAGAGAAATCTACGTTACAAAACTCCATGCCAAATCGCCAAGTTCCCACGCGACTTTACGCCTAAATATCACCAAATTCCTCGCTTTAAACGCCCTACAAAGTCTTTTATCGCCTTAAGATCTTAAGATAATACCTACCTTAGAATTCTTTCAAAAAATTAACGCCCTCGGAACTGCCTTTATTAAGTTTTACGATGAAAACCTTTAGGCGTTGGATATTAACGAAAAATAAACAGAAAAACACTTTACTAACTTCATCGGCTATTACATCATCGAGTATAGGAATCCTGAGGACCCTGACCACGCCTTTAGTAATTTCCGTAACCTTTTATGCGATTGGACCATTGATATGGAAAACTTAGTTCAAAAAGGGGTTAAGCTAAGGGTTAAAGCAGAACTCAAACGAAAAAGAGTTTATATATTATGAAAAGATACTACGAAGTCAACGTAGCAACTTGTCGACATGGCCTAGCTTTAAGAACGCCTTTAATATCCCAATCATTAAGACCTTCAAGGAAAAGGAAAAGGCATTAAGGGTTTACAACGCCTATACACGCGTTTTAGAAAACTACTAACCTACTCTTAGTTAAGTTAAGTCTTTTTACATGTTGGCGATGAGGAACCTGTTGACCTACTCGTCAGTTTAGCACTACTACATGACAGCGCAGAGTACGTTCTTAGCGGTGGCAGAGCGCGTGAAGCAGCATCTGTCAACGCGGTCAGAGGTATTGACGTTGGCGCTCTATACCAGTTAATTAAGCAAGATCGTCAAGTTTTTCAAAACCTTTAAATACTTATAGTTCCTTAGCAATTCCACCGCCAAAACCCTTCAAAATTCTTTCCCTTCAAATACACCAACGCGCATAAACCTATCATAGGCCCTACTACAGGATTTTACTCCTCGGGTTAGGTGACTGGCAATTAACTTTAACACCAAGCTTCGAAACCTTTAAAATTTAAACTATTAGGAAACGACAGTTAAGCCTAGGATAACTATCGTAACCTTCCTCCAAAGCCTATTAAGATAATCAATATTAATTACAAGTTAATAAATAATTTTGCTATAATCTAGGATGATACAAAAAATTATAACGAAAAACCTTACAACTTTTTCGATACCAAGATAATGCCTTTCCTAAATATTTGCAAGTGAATAGAGGTCTTACCCTCTAATTTTTACTCACTATTTCCCGGAATCCTTACAAGTTACACCAAAGACTATTATTGAATTTCCTAACAAACGCCACCACGTTTAGCGAGATTTACGATAATATAAAGGGCTACTTCGAATACAATGTCCACCTTATGCAATACTATATAAACTGAGCTACTATGCGGTAAACTATAATAATAGCAAAGAAGAAAGGGGAGGATATACCGATAGATGTTCTTAATTAAATGCTTGACAATCTAATAATGTGTCAAAAGGTAATGGAGAAGGCCTTCGCTAGTGAAACTACACTTTACGAGCAGGTATGGGAAGCTATTACGGGTGTTAATAAATTCGAATACGCCTTACAACGTCTAAATACTACTTGTAAAGGCTTTTTTAGCTAGCTGCGTTTTTCTCTTGTTACCGTAATAGTAAGTATACTAAATTCGTTCGGTATGTATTTCTAAGCCGGCAATTTCTTTAACGTGGATAAGGAAGACCTTGCGCTAGTTAATTACGTCGACCGTAAGTATGGACGCCTATAACGTTTAAGTTTAAGCTTATTAACCTCGGCCCCAGATTAGAGGCAACACCCACGTTAACGCCAATAAGATTTAGGCGGACCTATTAACTGTAAATACTATCGTCGAAATAGTGGGAAGAAATGTTGAATATATGGTAAGACCGGTTATTGGTTAACTTGTTACCCCCCTGCTGAGTGTAATAACAGCAAAGTAGCGTATTACGTTTAATACCCTACTGCTTCGAAACACGATTATTTGGATCGGGTAACAGATGTTAAAGGTAGTAAACTAGCTAACGCCACCAATGCTTTTAAATAGATTAAGTGACACAAAAATACTGCTTCTGGTACAGAAACCCAATAACAAATGGACTATGCCTTCTTATACTGTTTGGGTGGTAAAAACCTTTACCTTTACCCTAATTATACCCCTAATCCTTTATATATCTTTAACCTTCGTAATTGTTATACAAACTATATATTTTAAAGTATTATTCCAAATATAGAGGTAATAAGGTATTGAATAGGAAACTATTCGTAATACGTGACATCGTGAAGGGAAAATACTATAGCTACCGAAATTAATCGTTATAATGTGGGTAAAGCTAAAGTTGGCTTAAGCCCAAGTAAACAATTATCGTTACTAGCGACAACAGTAGTTTAAACTATTATGGGAGCAATCACGTTTCATATCTTTAAGTCCCCTACCCCTTTCTTACTTTACTTAAAGGATATAAAAACCCTGAGAGTTAACGTAGACATTAACGTAGATAAGCTGGTCAAAAACGACTAAAGGTTTCCACTCGCCTTTAAATAGGGATACCTATAGTTTTATTTTTAAGGATCGGAAACAATAGTATTAAACTTAATGAAGTCAGAGACACGTTAACTACACTAGCGTTTTTACTATTTAGCTATTAACAGGCTATATAAAGTCCTAAAGTCTGTAACGCATAACGATATGGAATACTCTACCTTAAAAGCTATTGAAAAGCTTTTCCACTACTACCAAATGTATATCCAAGCCCTACTAAAATTCAAATTTACATTAAAAGACAATAAGGACTTTAATTGTAAGATCTTTATTAATGTATTTTACTTAGATAATAAACTTATTTTTTATATTGTTAACTATACAACCTCTTTCCACAAAGCTAAATTCCTAAAATCTCTTTCAGTAAAGGATATATAGGAAACGTTAAGAATACTGTAGATTAACACGTACCTGGGTTTACCTAAAATCGTCGTCCACGATAATAATACCAACTTTACGGCGGTAAAGTTGTAAGAAGATACCAAGATAATGGGTATTCAATACAAACAAATATCTGTAAAAGCCCAATAAAGTATTGGAAAGATTAAAAGGGCATACGCCCTACTTCGCCAAGCGTATGGTATTCTTACTTTAGAAATTAGAATCTTTACAAATCCGGAGGTACACCTACAAATAACAGTAAAAAGCCTTAATAACACCGTGGGCCCTAACTGTCTAATGCCAATGATACTAGTCTTTAGAACTTACCTACGCTTAACGAGTAAATCTCCGCCTTCAGCAAGTACTTAAAAACGTGCTGCGGCCTACAGTAAAGCCTTGAGGAAATTATAAAAGGAATCGGTACGCCGCCAAATCAATAACGCCCTCAACACCAAAAACGGGCTTACAACAATCGATGTACTTATTTTGCCACTACAAAGCAAAGTCCTCGTATAGCGGGAGCTGGGTAAGTAAAAAGAACCGTATAAAATATTAAATATCGTAAACTTTAAAGTGGTTATTAAAACTACTAACGATCTTATTCCCTTTCGAACTACTTAGGTTGAGCTTTACATTAAGGCTACTAATGAAGAAAACCCTTAAGTCAAACGATCGAGTTAACACGAACTTACTTCACCCGTTATTAATAAATCAATGGAATGCCATCGGCGCGAACGACCTCCGAAAAAGAAGGAAAACATTAAAAAAGAGGAATACACACTGGGTCGTACCTATAATACTACTTAACTAAAAAAAAAAAAAAAAAGGATAACAAAAACTTGGCAGTAAAACACAAGGTACAAGGAATTATTAAAACTTCTAGCAAACCTTTTAAGAAAAACGATGAGATCGAGATTAACGGTTTGCTGAACCGAGGAGTAATACAATTCGTGCCGAAAACCGATTTCAACCTCCAAAACACAAACGTGACGATTTTCAAGTCGAAAACTATCCATAAGGTTAAAGGCAAAACCACGCGGCGGCCGTACAAAAAGTCACAACTAATCGCTTAAGGATACGGCGATAAAGGTAAAGACTAAATTCTTATGCAATCACAAACAATTTAAAAAATCAGATAACACTTAATGATTACTTTAACAATAAATTTTCTAACCAGGACTAAAGGAAAATTTACTCTTAATAACCGTAATATTACATAGACCTACACACGATTAACAACGGATTAACAGCGGATTATACTATTAGAACTGCCATGAGAACCCGTGCTATTTACCTATTAAAAATGATAATACGGTATGTTAAACCACCATATAAGCTGGTTAAGGTAGGCGTCCACTGGTTCTTAACCTACCAATCGCACTTTAAATCCAGGTTAACGATAAATTCTTTAATATACAACCCGTAATAATTGGTAACGCAAAAAAAGGACTTTGGTATAATAAACATACAAACTAACGATATCTTTTTCGTTGAAACAACTATCTTTGTAATACAGGAACAGTAAGCGATCGAAAACTTTAAGTTTTAAAATTATAAGCCGGTAACAAAGTTAACGGAAAACAACCAACTTAACTTTATTATATTTTTAATCCGTATACTTGGTATTAATACCGGCTTGAGTTTCTATCAAAAGGGACAAAACGTCATTCTTATCACAATCAACAAAACTAATAAATCTAAGGCTTAACGATACTTGGAACAACGTGTACGGGATAGCCATATTACTACTTTATGATAAACGAAAGCTTTATACGATTTATCTATTACGGAATAAGTGAAAATACCAACGGATAAAGACTTTAATCGACTAAATAAGAGGCTGGAGTAGCAAATGCGGAACCTGGACCACGAAATTAATATGGTGCTAATTAACCTTTTGAAGGCCAAGCAAATAATCTTGAAAGACGGGTTCTTTACAAACAACACCGACCTATGTTCATAAATCGACTTCCTAATAACCTTTGTTAACGAAAATCGGCAAGAAAAACAGTTTAACATTACCGGCAACCTAATCTGCTAGACCTCAGTCAAGTATAATAGTATTACACGAAACGTATTGGCTTCGAAGGTCTACGGAATAATGAAGGGCTTCAACATAGGTATAATGCTATGAAAAACCCTTAATGTTATTACCAGGCAGCTGAAGATTCCCTCTATCGCGATAGTAATTTATACCGACTCGAAAAGTCTTTTCGAACGCCTGTCAAAGCTTGGAACTACTAGCGAAAAACGCCTAATAATTGACGTAATAACACTTCGTAAACAATTGTCCATAAAAATTACAGTGCAGACCAGCTGGCGGTTTGCTAAACCTAGAACAATAAATCTACCATCTGACCACACAATACTACTATTACTTCGACCAATCGAATCGACAACATTGAAACGTCTAAAGCCTACCAACAATTTTATTATATACCAATCGAAAGCGGAATTACAAAAGGCATTTAAACTAGCGGATTTTTCGTTCGAAGAGCTGTCGTATCATTATAAAGTATTACAAATTATTGTAATTCTTTAGGATGGTAAACGGACGCGTTATTCCTTGAAGCTTCGCGTTATATACTTCTAAATAACTTATGATTCCGAGTAGCTTTTTGTCCTAGATTTCGTAGTTATACTCGGCAGAAAACAAACGATAGGAGTAATACGTTACTAGGCGTAATTTACCGTAGTTATCGCGTTAAAAAAGGCAGTCTTTTAAGGCCTAACTAAAACAGTCGGCTTCAAAAAAGGTATCGCAGTTAGGATTTTATTAAGCGAATATGGGTTTGAAGAAAAAGCTAAATTTAAATCGTTCGAAAATAGATTTTTCTTTTTTTCAAATTCCTAACGAAATAAGGTACTTTTACGGGTTAGCCGAAGTAATGGTTCGATAATCGTCGAGTAATCGCGAATAAAGTAACGGTAAAAATTTACAAACCCGAAAAAAACCCGTACTTTTAAAACTATTGTAAAAGTCGCCTGTTCCTGGATAACGCGTAACTTCTTTATGTTTATACGAATACTAATACTAACTTCGATAATAAATCTTAGGTATTTGGTTCTGTAAATACCGAACTAATATTTAAAAATATCTAAGTAAAGTTCCGCGGCGCTTGAAATATTAAAGATTTGCTTAACCTTAACTATATAGTCGTTAAAGGTATTATTATAGTAAAAGAAAATAGTATAGAGGTAAGCGAAGAAAAAAATATGAAGGAAAAAATGTTATAAATTATTAATATATCTTTAAAAGGTAACGGGGGTATTAAAAAGGTTATAAAGAGTAATAAGCTATTTAAAAAATCCAAAATGTATATGAAATACGGTTTTCTATTTATCTCCTTTCTTAATACTAAAATTGTGAAAAACAGCTTCAACATTTGAGTTAGTAAACTATTTAACTTACGAAATATTTACGAATATCTTTTTTACGAAAGGGAATGGAAAACTATTTGCCTTCGTAATAGTATTAAGCCGACGGTAATCGATATAAAATCGTAACCCTTTTTCAGGTTTTCTAACGAAAAGTACTAAAAATCCTGTTAAAAAGTTATTTATTCGAATATGACTTCAATTAAATAATTCGGTCAACTTTTTATGTAATATAATGAGCTCCTTACGCGACATATCATATAACGGGCCCTATGGTACTTTTAAAGGTTTTCCTTGTTTATCGATACGAAAAACGATCTTATAATCCGTTTTAAAATGATAAAGAGGTAATTTATCGCTAAGGTCTTTTTCGAATAGGAACGCAAATTCCATAAGATTAACAGAAAGTTTATTGTAAACGGATATAAGTAGTTTCGGGGCGAGTGCTTTATCAATATTTTCGAAAGAGACGATACTGAGTTGCGTAGTAACGGCTCGGTTCTTACAAGCCTGTCGTAAAATAACGTGGAATATAGCGGTGCTAACCCCTTTCGGCACTTTTTAAATAGGCGTAAACCTTCGTTTCCAAACGCAGTAATTACCGGCTCGCCCTAAAAGTAATATATATTTTGTAACGTCGTAAATAACTTGTGAATATTTTATTTAAGGTTTACCTAAATTAACGTCTTATTATAAAAAAGGGACGATATAAGTCTATATCCGGTAACGGTATTCATTAAAATTGATGTTTAACAAGGTTATAAAGGAAATAAATAGTAATAGAAAACCGGGCGTATAAAATATAACTTTGTTGAATTGTTGTAGGGGAATAAAAAAGCGTGGTAACTTTTAATAATTGGTAAATTATTTATTCGTAACGTTATAATATTTATAACTTATATTTATTGAAGCTTAAATAAAACGAATAAAATTTTAAAGTAAATTTACTATAAACGGAAAGCTATTTAAAAGCTAGGTAAAAGCTTCTAAGTCTAATTAAAGTCCTGTCTACTCGTATACACAACTATGTACAAAAGTTACAATTTTCTCTTTTTGAAGTCGATAAGGTTTTCGGCCGAAACGAAAAGGATTCTTATAACGGCTTTGACGTTAAAGCCTTTCAGGCGTTACGCCGATTCCTATGAGTATATACGGATCCAGTAACCATTCGTGTCGTAACGTAAATATAACCCGAAATCCTTACGGCGGGAAAGCTTCGCGGGGTTAACTCAGGCGACGCATCACTTGAAAACGGCTCGAAAGGTGTTTATACCGGTTTTAATAACATCGCCCTAATTATCTCAAGCGGGCGCGTCACCGCCGTTATTCCTACCACAGATAGCACCTCTAGTAATAGCGGTACCAGTACCGCCGTAACGAATACAGAGATTATAAAGGCGTTCATCGATAAGTTAAATGCAAGCGATCCATTTATTGTAATCCGCCGGTATATCGAAGGGGATTAATATATTGGCAAGTATATTATTCAAAACTCTTTTTAAAATAGCAAGCTTAATGACGAATTCCTAAGCCATACTACCAACTTCCGTGAATAAGGCTTTTTAAATATTAAAAAAACGTAAAATCATTTACGGGCTCCTTACTCTATACTCGTAAGCCAATTATAACTGTTTTAGCCGCGTTAGGGCTGTAGTAGTAGACGTAAAGTTAAGTTATAAAGGCATCGGAGTCGTTCATACTGCCGTCGCCTCCACGGGCGTAGTAACTTTTTATAATGGTTTTCGCAGGGTTTTCCAGCTATTAAAATATAACGTAAAAGTAATTTTTTTATACCGATAAATTTCTAGTCTCAACGTAATTTACGTATTATCGTAGCTTTTTATACCGGAAATCGTAATTTAATATCGGAAAACCTAACCGGCTAATGAAAGAGTTTATGTTTAGGTCGTTAACACCCGTTTAAAAGGGTACCAACATCGTTATCGGAGTTAAAAAAGTCGTCGTTATCTAAGGAACTAACTCAATTTTTAATAGAGAGCGATATAGAAATGGCGTCAGTTGTAGCGTATATAGGAGAAACTTTTTAAAGGGAAAATTAACCCGAAAATGTAGGTGTGCCGATAGCTTCGAGCTATCGTATTATATTCGTTGAAGTGTTTAACGAGTTAATATTCTGTTATTTTAAATATAAAACGTATTTCCAAACGGCTTAGTTCCTTTCGATAAGTTTTGTATATAAGACGTCGGTAAAACGTTCGTATTAAGTCGTAAAGTAATCGTATTAAGCCGTTAAAGCACTTTAAAGCTATCTACTAACGCGCGCGTTAAGGAATTTATTTAAAGCTTAAGGGCCCAAATTCGGTAGGTCGGAGGATAAAAACATAGCCTTATGTTATAGCTGTTAAGAAGTAGCTAAGATACCATCAGGGAAAAAATCGAGGTTTATATGTAAAGAGACTAAGGCCGGAACTATCATTTAAGGTGGTTGGATTCTGTTTATAAACCTCGATAAAGAAGAAAAAGAAGTAAGGTCCCTATTAAGGAGTAGCTATGGAGCTAAGATGGTACAACCCTTTCTCTAGTCATGTGAAGTATGGTGGCGTGTCTTAAGTAGCTTCCTCCTTGCTCTAAAGCATTGCAGGAGCGTGCAGGACTACCAGGGTTGGATTCCTGATAATAATAGCCAGGCACTAGCTTGTAACACAGAGTTAATAAATAAGGGTTAAGTTTGTAAGAGTTTTTCATCGACCACAGCACCAGTATTACTAATTTTTAAACCGAAGGAGGGGATAACAGTTTTGTATCGACTATTAGGTATTAAATAAGATTATCGAATAGGATCGGTTTTCTTTACCTTGAATTAAGAAAACCCTACGCGTGTAATCGAAGTCGATGTAATTTAAGAAGTTAGATATTTGAATAGCTTTTTATCGTTTCCGGGTTATACCCGAATAAAAAGAGTTAACGGTTTTTCGAATACGTTTCGGGATACTTAAGTAATTAATTACTCCTTTTAAGCTAGCGGAAGTGCTAACGACGTTTTAACGGTATATTAATTATATAACAATGAATATTTTGGATAACTTCATTACAGTTTACCTAAACAAACTTTTGGTTTTCTATCTTATATTAAATAATATTATATAGTGAAAGTTCGCATAGTTTTGGGACGCTTTTACGATGCCGAGTTAAACCTGAACTTGAAAAAGTATAATTTCATGGTTAAAAATGTGAAATACTTGAATTTTATTGTAATAGTTAATGTAGATATTTGGGCCAACTCTGAGAAAGTCCGAATAATACGCGAATTGGAATCTTTACGTATTATTCGAAAGGTTTAATGTTTCTTTGATTTTACTAACTTTTATTGAGACTTTATGAGTAATTTTTCTGATTTATTAGATGATCTTGTTGGATCAAGAAAGTAGGGAATTCGTTAGGCATAGATAAATTGGGAAAAATATAAATTTTAAACGTTGAAAAATGTCCTCATTAAGGCTTCGATTTTAGTATATTAATATTTAGATCGGTTCACGGTAGTAAAAACCTATTATTCGAAAAACATTGAAATGGTATTTATTATAAAGAAACTAGAATAATATCCTAAAGTTAGTAGCTTATTATTTAGTACAATCAATGGACGCGAAGCATAATCATACCATTTACTATAGAGAGCTTTTTACGGTGGTGTCTTATTTAAGAGCGTAGTTTTTGAAATTACGTTATGTCCGCACCTTGTTTACTATCCTAACGGATTATATTGGATTGGAATATTTTTCTTCGCTACGTTCAATTTCGGAACGCCAAGCTCTATAGACTGACGTTTTTTCGCTTTTTTATACCACTTACGATACTAGATCGTAACCTAAAGCGCCTGTCTAGATATATTACCCTGTTGATTACAAGATAAGCCCGAGGTTAAAGAACTCCGCGCGTTAATTTCTTAGTTTATTTTTATTATTACATTAGATATAATAATGATGGATTTATGTATTTCAAAAACGTCGATTACGGAAGAATATACGGATGAGTTTATTAAAACGGTGGCCTGGTCATTAGATTATGTTAACATATACTTCGAAGGAAAGTCGAAAGATTTCGGGGTATCGGTATTAACGGAATCGCCGCAGACCTAGCTCATATCCGTATTATTAACCGTAATAATGCTGAAGACTACCGGGACGCCGGCAGTTATAATACCTTCGTGGGACTAGCCTGCGTTAAACCTGTTAATTTCTTTAATTTCGAGTCATAACTTTATTTTATAGTTATGTAGCGTTACGAAATTATAAGATTCAAAATAATAAACGACCTATCATAAGAATTTTACCTATTAGTGGTTTTAAAAGGTGTTAAACGTTTTCAGATAAATGTAAGATATTTGATTTAAATTAAATTTTATAAAATCGACTCGAGGGGTAAGTTACGTTACTCTGACCGAATATAGTTGCCAAATTATCAATTATTAATAACGAAAATCGTATAATAACTTTACAATTCGCCTTTTATAGAATATTCAGGTAAAAAAGTTTTATTTCGAATCTTTTAACGAGACTACTATTGAAGGGAGATAATTGTAGATATTTGATGCCTATATAGAATATATACGTAATATAATGGTATGAAACCTTATCGTACTTTATAATAAGGTTTCTTTTAACTTCTCCTATTTTACATCGATATTGATCTTATATTTACGTCGACTTTATAGTGGACCTATTCGTTATTAACGGCTGCTTTCGGTATTTATAAGTATTTACGAACCGTTTTTCCAAGTTTATACAATTCGAAGTTATATGTTCTATAATCGCTAATAAGTATACGCAGCGTCTCTGGGATATATAGTGGAAATTTTATGGATTTTCGGCTGTTATTATTAGCGACCGCAGTTCGAATTAGGTATACGTATTTTGAACGACCTTATTTCTTTGGCAAAAGTTAAATCATTTTTGTTAACGAGGTACCATTTATAAATAAATAACGGTATTCAATGTACGAACTAAGATGTTTAAAAGTATTTTCGAATCGTTGTCACTTTTTAGTAATATAATTAGATATTATATTTACTCGTTTATTAATTTGTATTAAATAACTTGAAATCGACGGTTATCGGGTTGAATATTGATCGGCTAATAAATGAATACAAAATATCTCTAATCCCTAGGATAAATTGAGATATAAAGTTATTGATCAATCCGGCGAAATGAACCGTTATATTTTTAGTATATTTATATAAAAATGCGGAATTAGTTTTAACGTTAATAATATATATTTAATAATGAATAAAAATAACGGGAAACGTCAATGACGCCTGGCCGAATGGTAGAAGATCCACGATTCAATTTAATTGAAATTAATTGCGCTAGTCAAAAGCTTAATTAACTATATAATTAATACCGGGTTGTCGACGTTTTAAACCCATTAAATATCACTTTAAATATTTTTGAAAATACCTTATATTTCACGTGAATTTGATGAATTAAGCTGTTATTGACCTTTTTACTTCGTAGATTTTGTTTGATATTTGTTTGAAATGAATTATCGACGTTAACAATACGTGAAAAAGTATATATAAGTAGTTTAAAGTTAAAAAAATTCGTTACGAAAATGAGGCGAAATGGTATTTATTATATATTAATTAAGTAACAGGGATATAATGAGTCGGAGTAGGAGTTACTAGAAAATTTCCAATAAATAATAACCCTAAATAAATTCGAAACTGAATAAAAGTACTCCTGGTTTTGTAACAGTTTGGTATTTCAATATTGACATCGGATACTTAATAAATAATTTATGTAGAGAGAATCGTCGTTACCTAGGTAATAGTATAATATTTATAAAAAATGGAAAATTTTATTATTATCATAGGACAATACGATAAATAAGGTTGGTGTTGAAATAGTACTACATGAAGTGCAGTAGGTTAGCTTTACTGATAGTAAAGTTGATTGTACTGCAACTTGAGTGTATTGCTTTGTGGAGACATACCGCATTGGGTGTAATTAAAGTGCAGTATGCTGTACTTCACTCTAGGGCACAGGCTAAGCAATTAGCCCTACAAATTACTACGCAAACCGGCTAGCGGTCTGCCAAACCTAGAATAATATATCTACCACTTAACTAATGCAATACACCGGTTACTTCGACCAATCGAATCGACAACGTTGCAACGTCTAAGGCCTACCAACATTTGAGTATATATTACTTAATTTCCTCGAATAAGTATCTGATTACAAAATGGCTTTCAATACGTCTTATTAAATTTTACGCACTCGTTATTTCAATTTTTATTTAGATTATGCAAATAGTAACGCAGTTAAAATTAAAAATACTATTGAAATTTTCGTTAGATACTAGGAAAAGCCGGTAAGTGCGAACGATATAGGGTGGGGTGGGTGTTAGTTAACGTCGACGGAGGCGATTAACAAGGATCGAGACAGGTGTTAAGCGACGTCAATAATAATAGGTAGCGATAAGCAGGGCGAATACTAGGAAAGACCGATAATAGTGATTAACGCGAGACGAAGCGTGGAGAGCGACCTTTTAGACGGGATATAAAAAATTGTAATATATTAGTCTATACTCAAATGATGTGGTCGGCCCAAGTACGGTCATCTTCCAGTTTATAATCGGCTTGGTTAACTCGTCTTCAGTTAAAGTCAATAAATAAGATATAAGTAAAGGGCTAGTTTTTACGATTAGGCTCTAAATTTTATTTGATATGTTTTATAGACCGTAACATATATTGGTTTTAAAAGATATAACTTACGTAGTTATATTGTTTTGGTTATTTGGGCTAAACATATGGGAAGGTATATGGCAAGAACTAAAAAATGAAAAACTGGCGTAAACATATTTCCTATTAATATACGATTAGGTAAGGAAATCATGTTATATTAAATAAGCAAAATAGTTAATAACAACGGGGAAGTATAATAAAAAAGGTAGTAACTTGTATTACTGGAACAGTAAAGACGCCTTAGGTTCGGGTGATATTTCGAAATCAAGTAAATCAATTAACTAATTCGGAAAATTCGGGAGTAAAAACGAGTCGATAACCCGGGATATCCCTTTACTATTTACAAACGGGTAATGAAATATAGGCTTTGTTTTTGGGAGCTACGACTGATTCACTTCATAGGGCATGTAAACTAATCGAAGTTATAAATAAACTGATTTTCTCAATATATTATAAAAAGGGGTTAATTTGCGGTTAGGCTTTCTATAAAAGAATTTTTTAAGTTTACCTTATTATGAACCTACGAATACGTATAATATTGTTACGTAAAATGAATACACATGTAGATAAAGTGTATTTGGAAGTTAATATAACGATTAATATAAATTATGTAAATATTTTTACTTATAATAAAAAAAGCGTATTTTTATCATCGTTATCATTAAAGATAAGTAGGTTGCCTATAATGCGAAGAGGTTATAAGATATAGTTAACAAGAGGGTATTTATATATAATAAGTCTATATATTTTACGAAACGGTTAATTATTTTCATTCAAGGCGTTATATCAGTAGTACTTCAGTTGAAATTATCATAAATATTGGTTATATCGATAAAAATGAGGTTCATAGATTAGGAAGCGTTAATAGATAATCGGAGAATAAAATGAAACCCGAGAATATGTAATTGTAATATAACTATTATAAAAGGAACAATATAGTGGAAAATATTAAAAGGAGATTAGCGAGGTAAAAGAAAACAGAAGGGGGTTTTAAGGGTTACGGTAAAATCCGTATTTATATATATAAGCGAACCGGATTCGGTGAGTGTTAGAATTTATAAGACACGTTAAAGGACGCGTTATACGGTACCGGCAGTAAAAACAATATATTATACGATACATTAAGGAGGCGCATTATACGGTATCGGTGATAACAGCGATATATTATACAGCTCGTTAAAGGCTCATTATATGGCGTCAATGGATTGGAGTTAAACCAGCTGATACGTTATACGGTACGTTAAAAGGTACGTTATAATCCCGAATGCGACTCGTGTCTGGCCTACGTATAAGGAGGGTATGGCCCGCATCCCACATTTAATTAACGGGATACCACAGTCTTCAAGATGTTTAATAAAAATAGGGGTATGTTATGAACTTAGACTATTGTCTATTAATTTTATAGGTTACGTAACTGTATACGTAACGGGATACGTAATACCCAGCCTAGACACAGTTCAAGCGCGGTCCGTATATAGCACGAGCATGACTATGCCCATAAGCCCTGTACGAATGGTCGCTGTAGCCTCTTCTATTTTTCCGCCTATACCTTAATAGCAAATAACAATTGGTATCTACTTAGCTTAACATTATAGATTGTATTATAATACCTTTGTTTTTACTTTTAATGGTTATAGGTAATAATATTAAATTTAACGGGATTGGAATTTCGTTAATTATATTGTAGGTTTAACTACATAGAAACTAATAGGAATTATAAGGTTTTAAAGGTAGTTAGTTATATAAATGTGGACGTGCCGGTACGAAAGGTAATTAAATGGCTTTGTTATTATTGTTAAATACATTTTCAACCCCCTTGAAAGTTCAATTTTATATTAAAGAAAAATTGAAACTTTAACTTAAAGGTTTTAGTGGACATATTTTACTTAGATGATAAACTAATACCTTATGTTATGGATTTCTCTAGGGCTTTTCACGACGTTAATGTTTTTAAAATCATTATAGAAAAAGCAACATAGGAAATATTACGTACTTTGTAAATGAATACGTACCTTAAATTACCTAACATACTGATTTATGGCACTTGCACTAACTTTACTACAATACAATTTCAAGTTGATACCTAATCGATAGGGATTTAGTATAAATAGATCACAGTTAAAGTTTACTAGGGTATTAATAAGATCGAAAAGACTTACATTTATTTACAAAAGGCATATAATATTTTTATATTGGAAATCGGAAACTTTTTGAACTAAAAAACACGGTTTCAAATGGCAGTAATAAACCTTAATAATATTATTAGCTGTTGTAATGGTATTACATTCAGTGCAGTAGGTCAACTTTACTTATAGTAAAGTTGACTGTACTGCAAGTTGAGTGTATTGCTTTGTAAAAACTTACCGCATTAGGTGTAAGTCGAATGCAGTACGCTGCACTTCACTCTAGGGTACGAGCCAAGCAATTGGCCATACAAATTGAAGTGCAAACCGGCTAGCGGGTTGCTAAACCTAAAAAAAAATATCTAACATCTGATTACTGCAAGATTACTGTTACTTCGACCAATCGAATCGATAACTTTGTAACATCTAAGGCTTACCAACATTAATTAGTTCTTGCTTAATTATTAGATTAAGTACAGATAAGTTAAGTAGAATAAAAAGCTACTTTCCGGTTATGCTTTACACTAATAATGGTATCTAGGGTAGAGGAAAAATTCTTGCGAAAGGCTTTTATTAGTACTACGTCAGTTCCTAATAGCAGGAAAATAGAGAAAACTTTTGGGTTTCGTTAGTTCCCAACAGCAATCTGGAAGTAGGCGATGGTATCGCTATTGAAAAACACCAAGAAATCTTTATTGACTCTTTTTGAAGAGCGTTGAGATTAACTGTTAAAAGTCTCAATTCGGAAAGTTAGCAAACAGCTAAGTCAGTACTATTGCGAGTACTACTACTGCATAAAAGACTAAGTCCTTACGCTAAAAACAACAACCTTCGACCTTTACCACTAAACTATCTTCGCCCTTACCCTTTACATTAAACCTTTACCTTTACTTTACTCTTTTTTACTCTATCTATATCAAGTCAATCGTCAAGTTCGCTGCTTTTAACTAAAATACCAAGTTACGCTAAGAAAGCTACGTCGCGCGACTTTACGCTAAGCTGCTAAGTCGCTAAGGTTCCATGCAACTTTACGCCAAAATACCAAGCCTTTACGCATAAGTTTACTAAGTTCCTCGCCTTACACGCTATATACGCCTCACCAAGTCTTACATAGGCCAAAACATTAAGATGTCTACCGCTAGCGCCTACTTTGAAGCTATTACTGACCCCGCCAAAAAAGAAACGATTAAGGCGTTCGGAGCTACCTTTACTAAATACTATAACTATGACCTTTGGAGTCAAGATATTGACGAAGAATTAACCGAAGAATACCTGGTTAACTTCGTTGCCAACTATATCGTTAAACAAAACGTCGGTGAGGAACGTAACCGCGGTAATCGTGTTTTTCACAAATATCATAAGTTTTTCGACGACTGGACTATTTACATGTAAAAGAAGATTGAAAAAACTGTCAAACTCAATTTAAAAAAAGAAATTAAACGTCGAGGGATTTAAATACCAAATAAAATTTCTATTAAGCTAGTAAAGACTTTATATAACCTGGTCTAACTTTAAAACTACCCCTAAGACTTACGGCTTAAGGAAACGGATATTAAGAAACTTTAGCACCCTTATACGCGATTTAGGGGACCGCTAACTTACTTTTAGGTAAGTTAAGCCTTTTTACATACTGGAGATGAGGAACCTGTTAACCTGCTTGGCAGTTTAGTATCTTTACGTAATAACACGGAGTATGCCTCTAGCGGCGGCAGAGTACGAGAAGCGGTAACCGCTAACACGGTTAGAAGTATTAATGTTAGCGCTTTCCACTAGTTGATTAAGTAGGATCGTCAACCTTTTTAAAACCTTTAAGTACCTACCGCTTATTATTAATTTAATTGGAAAAACCTTTAAAAACCTTCCTTCTTTAGATTTATCTACTCGTGAGAGCCTACCACAAGTTCTAACTCAAGACCTTACTCCTTGGGCCAAGCGACTAGTAATTACCATTAGTACCGTATCTCGAAGGTTTTAAGGTTTAAATCGTTAAAAAACACTACTTATAGCTAGGATGATTATTGTGACCTTCCTTTAAGAGCTGTTAAAATGGTTAATATTAATTACAAGTTTATAACAGACTTCGTGAAAATTTAGGATAATACAGAAAAGTATAACAGGAAGCCTTATAACCTTCTCAATACTAGGATGATATTCTTCTTAAACATTTGTAAGTAGATGGAGGATCCTTTTTTCAGTTTTCACTTACTGTTTCCTGGAATCCTTATAGGATACGTAAAGGACTATTACCTAACCTTTTTAATGTAAGTAACTACGTTTCGCGAAATTAACGATAGTATAAAGGGTTACTTGGAGTACGACGTTTACTTAGCGTAATATTATATAGATTAGGCTACGACGAAGTAGACTATAATAATAGTAAAGAAGAAAAAAGAGGAAATACCAATGGATATGCTTAATTAGATGCTTGATAAGTTGATATTATGTCGAAAGGCAATGAGGAAAGCCTACGTTAGCGAAGCCACATTTCGTATGTAGGTACAGGTAGTAGTTATGGGCGTTAGCGAGTTTAAATATACCTTATAACGCCTAAATACCACTTGCAAAGACTTTTTTAGCTAGTTGCGTTCTTTACTTACCACCTTAATAGCTTGTAAACCAAATTCGTTTAGTATATACTCTTAAGCCGGCGATTTTCTTAACGTAAATGAAAAAAGACTTTGCGTTGATTAATTACGTCGACCGTAAGTACGGGCGCCTATAACGCCTAAGGTTTGATTTATCAATCTTAACCTCAAACTAAAGGTAGTAGTTACGTTAGCATTAATAAGATTTAGGCGGATCCATTAACCGTAAGCATTATTCGTGATAATAGTAAAAGATATTGGATTTATAGCAAATTTGGCTGCTAGTTAACTTATTACCTCCTTGCCGAATGTAATAATCGAAAGGTAGCATATTACGCCTAATACCATATTACTTCAGAATAAGATTACTTGTATTAAATCGCAAATGTTAAAGGCGACAGGCTAATTAACGTTGTCGCTAACGCTTTTAAATAAATTAAATAGTATAAAGATACTAGTTCCAGTACAGCCCAATAATTAGCTGACTATACTTTTCTATACCATTTAGGCGGCGAAGACCCTTAACCCTTTACATACCTTTAACCTTCGCGATTTTTACGCGAACCATATGTTTTATAGTAATATACCAAATATAGGGGCAGTAAGGTTTTTAATAGGAGGTTATTCATAGTATGTAACATTGCTGAGGGAAAGCATTATAGCTATTTAAATTGATCGTTACAATACTAGTAAAGATAAAGTTAGTTTTAGCCCTAGCGAATAATTAACATTATTAGAGATGATAGTAGGTTAAACTATGATGGGATTAATTACCTTTTACATTTTTAAGTCCATTATCCCTTTCCTTCTTCATTTAGAGGATATAAAGACTCTCAACGTTAATCTAGACGTTAAAGTAGACGAATTAGTTAAAAACAGATAAAGGTTTTTACTCTCCCTTAAATGTGGGTACTTATGGTTTATCTTTAAGGTCTGAAAGTAATAGTATTACACCTAATAAAGCTAGAGATATGTTAACTATACCGGTGTTTTAACTATTCAGCCGTTAATAGGTTATATAAAGTTTTAAAGCCCGTAGGGTATAACGATGTGGAATACTTTACTCTAAAATCTATTAAAAGAGTTTACTATCACTGTTAAATGTATGCCTAAGCTCTTCGGAGATTTAAATTTACATTAAAAAACAATAAAGATTTCAATTGCAAGATTTTTATTAATGTGTTTTACTTGGATAATAAGCCTATCTTTTACGTTGTTGGTTTCATAACTTTATTTTACGGGGTTCAATTTCTAAAGTCCCTTTCGATAAAGGATATATTGGAAATATTAAGGATATTGTGAATTAATACGTATTTGGACCCATTTGATGTTGTCGTTTACAACACTAGTATAAACTTTGTTACAGTAGAATTTTAGAAAGATATTAAAATGATAGGTATTTAATATAAATAGGTATTTTTAAAAGACTATTGAAGTATTAGAAAGTTTAAAATGGTATACGCTTTATTTCTCCAAACGTATAATATCTTTACGTTGAAAATTGGAAGATTTATAGATTTGGAGGCATGTTTACTAATAGCAGTAAAAGGCTTTAACGATACTATAGGCCCTAATGACTTGGTATTATCGCTTCTAGTTTTTGGAGTGTACCTACGCCTGACGAATGAATCTTAGCCCTCGGTAAATACTTAGAAACGTGTTACGGCTTACAGCAAAGCTTTGAAGGAATTGCGAAGAGAATCGGTACGCCGCCAAGTTAATAACACCCTAAATACCACAAACAACCCTTGAATAATTAAATTATTTACTTTTACGATATAAATTAAAGTCTTCGTATAGTAGGATCCGAGTAAATAGGAGGGAATATATAAGATATTGAGTATCGTAAACTTTAAAGTAGTTATTAAAATTATTAACGTTGCTGTATCCTTTCAAATCATTTAAGTTAAGCCTTATATTACGGGCACTAAAGATAAAGACATTTAAGCTCCTTAATCCAAACGACTGAATTAATATAAACTTCTTCTACTTGTTATCGACAAGTTGACAAAACGCTGCCGGTATAGATGAACTCTAAAAAAGAGGAACGTAAAAGAGGAGTAATATATACCGGGGCAAATTTATAAAATTACTTGGGTAAATAAGAAAGAGAAGAATAACAAAGACCTAGTATTAAAGCTCCGAGTACAAGAGATTATTAAAACTTCCGGTAGGTCTTTTAGGGAAAGTGACCAGATCGAAATTGACGACTTTCTCACCTGAAGAGTTATACAATTTATGTCGAAGACCGACTTTAACCTTTAAAACCCGAATATTACAATTTTTAAGTCGAGGATTATTTACGAGGTTAAGGGTAAGACCATAGGGCGGCCGTACGAAAAACCACGCTTAATCGCTTAAGGATACAGTAATAAAGGTGAAGACTGGATTTTTATATAGTCGCTAACGATTTAGAAAATTAGCTAACGTTTAGTAGTCGTTTTCATAATGAGCTTGTTATCCAAATCTAAAGGGAAGTTTATATTTGATAGTCGTAATATAACGTAAGCTTATACGTAATTAGCAATAGATTTACAAAGGATGGTATTATTAAAGTTACTACAGGAACTCTATACCATTTACCTTTTAGGTACAGTAATATGTTATATCAAGCCACTATACTGATTGGCTAAAACAGGCGTTTATTGGTTTTTAACCTATTAGCCGCACTTTGAATTACGGTTGACGATAAAATTATTAACGTACAATACAAGCCTATTAATAAAGTAAAAGAAGGACTTCAGTATAGTAGATATGTAAACTAACGATACCCTATTCGTTTGAACGGCTGGGTTTATAATACTAAAATAACAAACGATTAAAGACTTTAAATTTTAAAATTGTAAGCCTATAATAACGTTAACGGAAAAAATACAATTGTACTTTAATAAATCGTTAATTTGTGTACTTAGTGTTAACATCAGCTTTAGCTTTTATTAAAAGGGTTAGAACGCTGTTTTGGTTACAATTAGCAAGAGTAACAAGGCTAGAGCTTAACGGTACCTAGAGAAATATGCTTGAAGTAGTTATATTGTTAACTTATGCAAACCAGAAGCCTTTTACGACTTATTCATTGCGGTATAAGTACAAATACCAACGGATAAAGACTTTTACAGGTTAAATAAAAGTCTCGAATAACAGATGCGAAACTTAGACCACGAGATTAATATGGTCTTAATCGACCTATTAAAAGCTAATTTAATAATTTTTACGAATAGGTACTTTTTAAATAATACCGACTAATCTTTACAGATTGGTTTCCTAATAACCTTCTTCAATAAAGACAAGTAAAAAGACTAGTTTAGTATTATTAGTAACTTAAGTTACTAAACCTGAATCATATATAAAAGGATTACATGAAACGTATTAGCTCTAAAGGTTTACGGTATAATATCAGGCTTCCAAGTAAATATAACAATTTGGGAAACCCTTAACATCATTACCAGGCATCTGAAGATTCCTTTTATCTCGATAGTGATTTGTATCGACTTAAGGAGTCTTTTCGAATGCCTTTCGAAGCTTGGGACCACAAATAAAAAACGCCTGATGATCGACGTAATGGCACTCCGCGAAGCATACCAAGGGAGGGAGATTAAGGAATTCCGATAGATCGACGGCAAAAACAATCCCGTTAATTCCATAACGAAAACATTGTCGAATAAATTTTTGGAAAGGTTTGTAAATAGCAATAAACTAACTATACGAATCGAAGGTTATGTTAATAAACCGCTTAGAGGGCCCGAATCACGTGACGGCGGGAAGTGATATGCCGGCAAATTGGAAGATTTCTTAGAGATTGATGGTGGTTTTTTTAAATGGCATAGTTGAAGTAAGGGCTTGGGAAAGTCTATGGCGTAAAAACTTTTTGTGGGAGTTGATAAACTTGGACCTCGGGGTAACGGAGCAATTAAGGTCAATTGGGCTTAATTTGAATGTAATTGTGTGTAATTTAGTATGAGAATCAACTGGAATTAACAGGGGTTGGGCTAGTTAACGAGGAAGTAATTCAGTAGCAACTCAAAAAGATTGATCAGTCATACTGGCGTGCGCACGTACGAACTAATAAGCCGCCAGTGTTGAAATGATATTACATGCAGTGCAGTAGGTCAACCATACTTATAGTAAAGTTGACTGTATTGCAAGTTAAGTGTATTACTTTATGCAGACTTACCATATTAGGTGCAAGTTGAGTGTAGTACGCTGTACTTCACTGTAGGATACGGACCAAGCAATTGGCCATACAAATTACAGTTCAGACCGGTTAGCGGTCTGCTAAACCTAAAACAATACATCTACCATCTGACTACTGCAATACTACTGTTACTTCGACCAATCGAATCGACAATGTTGCAACGTCTAAAGCCTACCAACATTAGCCTTAACGGCCGTATACTAACTTTGTTGGTATTTAGAGCCTAACTATGTATAACAACTGAGTCTTTACTATCGTTAAACACCTAAAAACATGTTATGGTATATAATTAAGCCTTGAAAGAACTAAAGAAGGAATCAGCACGTTGTTAAGTTAATAATGCCTTTAATAACAGGAATGAACTATTAATAATAAACGTGCTATTTCTCACCCTTTCAAGTAAAGTACTTATGTGACGAAAACCAGGTAAATAGGATAGGTTATATAAGATTTAAAATATTACTAAACCAAATATAGTAATTAAAACTGTTAATGGCTCTACTACTTTTCGATTTATAAAAGTGAAGCTGCAGCATATACGGCTAATAAGTTATATAGTAACGTATCTTATTCGAAATGCTTTTGTCCATGAGTTACCCATAAATTCGCTACCTGCCATTCTTATATACCCAACACTTGAATATGATATTGCATAAAAGAACCTTGAAATTCAATGATGTTTTTGACATCGATAATCTCCGAATCGAACGGATTAGTTAATACAACATTTTCGAAACGATCATTAACAAGATAATAAAACGCCAAAGGCATAGAAAATTACTTAAGAGGAGGATATACATTAAAAAGAAGAACGGAGATGGGGATTACAAGTTTGATAAGGTATACATAATGGTGTGAGTATCTTAAAAGAAGAAGTTTAATGAAAAACTTGCCTTAAAGTTACATGTTGAGGGTATGAATAATATACCGGGTAGGCCCTTTGAAAAAAGCGAATAAGTGGAGATTAACGGCTTTTTATTACGAGGGGTTGTATAATTCATACCGCTAACATAATTTAAAGACCAGAACGTTACCATTTTTAAATCGAGAATAGTTTATAAGGTTAAGGGTAAAACTACGGATCGGCTGTACTAAAACTTGCAGGTAATTGTATAAATATACAGTAATGAAGGTAATGACTGGATCTTTAATTAATTACCTGTAATTTAGAAGATTAGCTAACGTTTAATCGTCCTTATTATTACTTATTTGACGGTTAGTATGAAAGGTTAGTTTACATTAAATAACCGGGAAATTACGGAATTGCACATATAATTTACCACACATCTTTAACGAATTATATTATTAAAATTACCGAAAAGAGTAAGGGATAAATTTCTAGCTGTTATGGTAATATGTTGTATTAAGCCTTTGTACAGATTGGCCGAGGTAGGCGTCTATTAGTTTTGAACGTACCAAACGTACTTTAAAAACAGGTTAAATATAAAGATTTTAACTTTTAACCTATACTTGTTAATTACGAACGGACAAAACTTTGGTATCATGGGTATATAAACTAACGATACCCTTTTTTTAGGAAATACTAGGTTTATGATGGCGGAATGACTTATTATTAAAAATAAGGTTTTTGGAAGTGTAAGCTAATCGAGAAGTTTGATAATGATATATAACTTGACTTTAATGAATTATTAATTCGTATTTGTGGTATTAAGGCTAAAAACAACATTTATATTAGGTTATGTTATAAAGAGTAAATTATGAGCTTGAAGATTATGAATAAAGCTAACGAGGCAAGATGTTAGAAATACGTAAAGTAGAGGGTACATGAGGGTTATCTTGTAACACTATGCCAATCGGAGGTATCTTATAACCTTTTAATTACAGTAAAAGTATACAATATATGAGACAAGAACTTTAATATGTTAAATAAAAGTATTTAGTAATAATTGGACCATTTGAAAAGAGGGATTAATATAGTTTCGGTAGATTTAACGAAGGCGAAGCTAATGATGTTTGAGAACGAGTTATTTGCTAATAATACTAACTGTATATCTTAAATCGATTTCCTAATAATGCTCGTTAATAAGGAAAGGTTTAAAAATCAATTTACAATTAACAGAAACTTTATATACTAGATATGCGTCAAATGTAAACGTATAATATGAAACGTGTTGGTATCGTAAGTTTACAGTATAATTTCAGGCTTTAATATTGGTATAGTAACTAACAGTATACTAAGAATTATTATCAAATAGCTAGGGTTACCTCTGATACTTGTAGTGATGTATATTGATTTCCAGAACCTTTACGAATGCCTATTAAAGCTGGGTACAACTAATGAAAAACGTCTAATAATAGACGTAATAGTTTTGAAGAAGGCATATGAAATCCGGGAAATGGAAAAGTTCCGGCGAATTAATGGTAAGCATACCTCCATTAATACTATAACAAAGTACATACCTAATAGTGCTTTAGAATTGTTTGTATACAGAAATACGCTAACTATATGAATCTAAGGTTACGAGGACTGCTCAGAACGTAACGTAAAGAAATAGGGTTACCATGGAAAACTAAAAGACTATCAGGGTAGCTAAGGTAATGGTGGCAATAGCAATAGGTTAAATTACTGGCAAAAGGTACGCAATTAGTGGTGTACCTAATACGTATAAGTCTATATCGAAAAAATTATATATGAGATTTAAGGAATAGAGGTCTCGGATGGGTAGAGCAAAAGCGCTATAAGGGGCTATAAGTAATGTTAATCTTAGTATATATTAATTGGAATTGATAAGGGTTTAGTTTCTTATTGGCTTACGGATTGAGGAGGGATTTTAGAGATTGCCAACAAATGATATCAAGCTACATTAGAGTGTAAATACTAAAACGAAAAGCTGCCAGTGTAAGAATAGCAGTTGAATACAGTATAGTTAAGTCAAACAAACTATTAGTTTAGTTGATTATACTAACTGTAAATTAGCAGAAGTTTGTGGGAATATACTGCAAATGCAGTGAAGTAGGTTCCTAATTTAAAGTAGGGCATATGCTAAAGCGTTTGGCTATACAAATTAGTATGCAGACCGGCTAGCGGTTTGCCAAACTTAGAACTTACACATCTTAATCAACCAACATCAATGCAACACCAGTTACTTCAACCACAGTGATTCGAATCGACTACGTTGCAACGATAAAGGCCTACTAACAGTTGCCATTATTATACTAGGTCCGAAATAGTGCTTTTAATTATATGCATCGGTAAGAAGTTCTTATACAAATGTTATAAAAACCATACATCTTTCATAGCCATTCGTATTACGATTATATTGTTGATTGATGTGTGTTCTTCTAGGTTTGGCAGACCGCTCGCCGGTCTGCACTGTAATTTTTATGGCCAATTGCTTGGCCCGTACCCTAGAGTGAAGTGAAGCGTATTGCACTCGACTTACACCTAATACTGTAAGTTCGCACGAAGCAAGACACTTGCAGTACGATCAACTTTACTATAAGTAAAGTTGACCTACTGCACTGGATTCAATACTATTCCAACATGTATAATAAATATTAAACTAGTCGAAATAGGTGATCAGGCTTAAAAGTAGGGTAAGGTATAGTTTTATAGTCTTTAGTTCCTATAAAATATTGCAAAATTACATATTAGAATAAATTATTACAACAATAAATTTAAAAACCAAACCGTATATCATTGTTTACTTATGCCCCCACAAATTATAATATAAAATAATACTTTTTGATAATTAGTAATTAATTAAATATTTGATTTAATATTAAAATATTATTTAACTTATAAAATCATATGTCATCCTCGAAAGGCAAACAACTAAGAGAATCTGGTACCAAATTATGGAGTCCCGACAAGTAAATCAAATTTAAACAGTATACATTCAAGTAAATCGAAGGATTAACAAGTAAAAGATTTACTCCATTTGTTAACATTATATTTATTGAAGTTTGATTCAAAATGCCTCATGTTAATTTATAATTGCTAAGGATAATAATTGGCGAAATATTTTTTATATTTTATACTTAGTCGTTTATATACCTAAACAAATTAAATAATTTTATATTCTAAATGGCTATAATTCGACTCAACTCGAATTAAAAGGCAACTCAAAAACATAGTCGATTAGATAATAATATCTATAATGGTTTGTTCTCGTTACCAAAACTAGCTTTTCTCTATGTAAAAAAGCATAACCCTAAAACCATATTCAAAGCTTCCATCAACCCGAAGAAGAAAACTGGTATTTTGAGTCTACGTAATGTAATTTAAACTGTTTATACAAATACTCTTATATAACCTGGAAAAAAAATTATACTCATGCGTATAATTAATAACTATAGATTACGTATAACATAGTCGCTTTTCACATTTATCAATTTTAAATTATTTTTGGTTTTTTTTCTTATACTATTATATTTTCCCTAAGTTTCTGAAGTAAGTTCGATAATCATGCGTGATAAGGTATTATTAGTCGCAAAACTCTGCTGCTTCCAAATACATTTGAAATGCCTTTAGATTATGAAGGAATAAAAGATTCTGAAAACCTTATATTATTTTTCTATTAATTGAAAAATCAAAAATATTCATGTTAAATCCTAGAAATTCAATCCATTGAAAAGCAATATAGGATGATTCTGAGGGTAAGGCAACGACTTTGTTTACGAAAAGTTTTAAAATAGTTGTTAAATAGGCGAGGTAGTTTTTCAATGTATTGGAAAAGATTACTATATTGTCGATAAATATACGATTAAAAGGGCGAAACTCTTTTAAGGTTCGATTCACGAATTGTTAAACGTAAGATAATAGATTTCAAAATCCTATAAATACAACTCTACATCGTTTAAATCCAAAATAACTAATAAAAGTAAAACGATCGCAATAATCTAGGTATATTATAAGTCTTTAAAAACTTGGTAGTGTTTACAACTAAAATATTTTCTGTGGCGAATAAATTCCATAATATCATTTTTCAATGATGATAAATAAGCGTTTGGAATAACTTATTTATTAAGTTGTCCTAAATCCACGATCACTTAACCATTATCTACTCCTTACATAATTCTATATTCCATGAATATTGATAATGTAAATAGTAATATATTATCAGAGAATTCCATGCATTAGTCGTAAAAGGTATAAAATCATCAATAGAAAATCTTTTTCTCCTCTTTAGACTCAGGATAGAAATAACGGTTTAATTTAGCGTATTACCAGCTATCAATAAGTGAAACCTTTATCATTTAATTCAAACGCATTTTAATCGGACCAATATTCTTTTAAACTATAGGATATCATTTATAAATACGTGGAAATTAAATTTATAATATTGAATTTGTAGTATTCATATATATACCATTGGTTGTTCTCACTATTGGCATATTCTCAGATATCTTTATACTAAACGAGATATTACGGTAATATAGATTATCGCGAGGTTTAACAAAGCCAACTATATTATCAATTAGGTTTATAACTTTAGAAATAATAGATTCTTGAATTAGATATACGACTGTATCTAAAAGAGGGGTGTCTAATCAAGTTTTAACAAGTGTTTTAGTGAGAGAAGACATACTTATAGGCGAGGTAGCGGCACCAAAAGTTGGAGAATTCAACTCAAATTTAACAACAATTATATGTATAGTGGTATATTCGTTCAAAGTTTTAATCAAAGCCAAAGAAACCTAATGGTTTCTAATAGCTATTTCTATAAGTTAGGTAACTATAAAAAATACGTTATTAACATTCGTAGCTTATATTAAAGTTGATATAATTTTCTTTAAATTTTCCTAAAAGTATGTAATATCTTTATGTTTTGTAATGGTTTTTAAATGCATATATTTCGCGAAGCACATAACATTTGTTGTGGGATTGTAAAGCTATATTTTATGTGGGGTAATCGTGTCGATTAGAGTATTAAAAGCGTATAAGTGCTAAATAGTAAATATAAATAATCTGTTCTAAAGGAAGACAACATACTTAATAGCCATATATATCCTTTTACCAACTTAAACAATAACTGAATTATTCGAAGTGACTTTACGGATAACAGGAGACGTGGAAACTTTATGTATTAAAAAAAAAAATCGAAATAGCTGTTTTTAAAATAAAACATATTCCTAAATCCCAACACATTTGTACTACGAAGCTTCATCCAATTATTTATCAATAAAATACCTGTATCCAACCAATTGATAAGCCAAACTTCAACTATATCCTACAATAAGGCAGAAAGACTGTTGAATTGTTGCTCAAAGGTATAAAACATTAAACGTATATTAGTAATAAAGCGAATAGGAAAACTTATTATACCACTAATTTTATCGCGTTTAGCTATAAATACATTTTTCGTAATATAATTGGAAAAAGTTTATATTTAACCAAAATTTAGATATGGGGTCTCTACCAGCGTTTATATCGAGGTAGAGTATGTAGTTTTTACCTATGAACCTGCCATGTATAGCAATTTATAAGTGGTAAGAACCATACATAATGAACGTTACTTTATTATTAATATGTTTAATTATAACAATATTAAGATTTTTTATATTGTTTACGATGTTATCCAAGATAGTAAAGGGTTATATCCGGTTTAATTATCGAATATTTTTTTTATTTCTTTCGAGAAAAAAACCATTTCTTCATGCATCAGTATTCAAGTGCTTGCATAAGGTATTAAGCGAACCGAAATTCTTACCATAATACATATAAATTCGTCAGCTGGGTAGTATAATATTCAATTTTATTATATAACATATTTTACTATTAAATTAATACGAATTTATTTGTGAAGAAATTTATAAATAAATGCAATGGTGTTCCTAATCTGAATAGTTTATATTACTTATTTCAAATTACATGTTCCTCATTTTATGTTAATAATCGTCACACCTCATATTATTACTAATACGGTTTTAATCGACACCTTTTTCGCAAGGACAGTATTTATCACTTTTTCGCTTACCGTAACCATAATTTCTCTTGTGGTTATTCTAACCACGGTTTCGGTCGATACTCGAGAAAACGGTAGTTATTATAATGTTGGCGGTTGTACTCTTCAAAGGGTATATTTTATACCTTTTTATATCATTATTAGGTTTATGATGCTATTACTCATCTTTACAAAAATATTTGTAATTTAATTTGTTGCCAGTATCTTTACTAAATTTAGGCTAATAGTTAAGATATCGCCGTATTACTATTATGAGTAATATGGTTTAAAATTCCTCAATATTAGCTAATTATTCATTTATGGTTTTCTTACAATATAATAAAAGTGAATACTATTAACCGCTAAAGTCTAACGCGGACCAAATATTAATTATAACGTTATATTAATTATATTTATAGCAGTCTAATATACTTATAGCTTATATGTAACGTATTTTTGTTTGTATGTACTTACGAAAACCATATTTATCATTTAATAAATCGCGTGACGAGAACTTAACCTCCTTGAATCTCGTAGTAACTGGCACAAGATTTATGGTATTATGGGTAATGAGAATATTTATAATATATACGAGTTCACAATATAATATATTATAACATTTGTAGAAAGTAACTTCCATATTTCACTAATATATTATCGATCTTTATAATAAAACAGAAACAATTTTCATAATTTTACTTTTCAAATATAAAGAGATGTGTACGAAAATTTTCAAACGTTGCTAAAAACTTTATACGTTAGTAAAAACTATATTCTTACCTATGGTAATAATACTTATATCCTGTAAATTAGAAAACTCTAGATTAACCACTCCAATTTCATTACGTTTTAGACGGTGAGTGCCACCTATCAAGTATTAAGTAGTTATTATATTCGGGTTCGAAAAGGTTTGCAGCGGTTATAAAAGCGACGGTTACGAAAGTGATAGCGGCGAAAGGATTCGCGTTCGCGGCGGTTGCCAAAGAGCTAGCATTCGCGGCGATCGCGAAAGAGTTTTCGTTTGCGATGGTTGCGCAAAGACTTATAATGAAAGTAAAAAGATTTACAGCGGTCGTAAAATTAACGGCGAAAATCATTGCATAAAGGCAGGTACTTGAGTTCCTATCTTTTATAGTGACGATGACTGTTATTAAAAGTATTCGATAAGACGATAAAAATTGGTGAGGATTAATGACGATAACAACGACTTTTAAAGGTTAAACTGTATAGATATTATATAACCGCGTTATACTTTGCGCGTTTTGGAACATTGCATTCCTTAAACTTACGACGTAAAATTATTATAAGCTCCGCAGCTTCAACGTTATTAACAGCTTAATGTTTCGCAGCTTTAACGTTATCAGCGGTTTAATTAGCTGATTAGGATATTTTTCCTGGTTTCATAACAACTAAAGGTAAAAACCTCGTAATTTCAGCGAGTTAGCAATGGGTAGGCGTAGGTAAAAAACGTATTAAAGAGGTATAAAAGTATAAAGCTGTAGGCGAAGATAAAATGGATCAAGGTATGTGTGTAGGTGAAAGTAGTATTGAAATTAAAGGGAAAGTGATAGTTGTTAAGTTTAACGAGCTGGTGTAATTTTTCCCGAGTTTTGCCCGCATTTATTAACGCGTTTTGTAAGGGGCTTGTGACTTATTTGTACCTAACACTTATAATTATTGTTTACTTATAAAGTTAAAGTTAGTAATTCATAAAGTGAAGGAAGTGTTAAAAGTAAAAAAAAAAGGAAAAAAAGTTATTATTTAATGTTAAAAGGTAAAAGAAAATGTGGAGTTTTGATGATAGGGTTATATTGTTATAGTTTCATGTTGATAACGATTCAATTGCTTTACAGTAATAATTGGTTCAATGCTAAATAATATCTTAGCTTACAACTACTATTTGTTGTACTATCTATATATATAAATGTATTGTGACATTCTAGATTTCATTTAAAAATAAAGACTAAGGTAGAAATCTACTAGATTATTATTATAATAATAATTAGTACTCATGAGAAGGGTGACTTATAAGTACATACCCTTATAAGTAAATAGTTCCATAAAAAAGCGAAGAAAATAGGTAAAATAAGCAAGTACCGCCCCTTAACATAACAAATAATATTAAAAAGAAAGTAATAATTATTAAACTTAATAAGGTAAACACGTTTGTTTTTTAAGTTTTGTATGTGTTTTTTGACGAGTTTTGCGAAAGGTTACGTAAAATTAATTTAGCATAATATCCAGCGCTTATAGCTTTCTTTTACTTATAAAGTTAAAATTAACTAACCACTAGTAATGATAGTAATGTATAGAACGTTATTGTTAAAGATAAAGAAAGAGGGTTATTAAAAAGAGTAAAGAAAAGTGGGGTATTTTTGTGCTAGGGCAATATGATTGTAATGCTGCGTTAGTAACTCAATTTAATTGCTTTGAAATAATTATAATCGGTTTAATGCTAAGCAGTATTTTAGTTTACAGTTATCATTTGTTATGCTATCTCTACTTGTAAACGTATTATGGTATTCCAGTCTGTATTTAAAGATAAAAAGTAGGCTACCAGACCATTATCATAACAATAAGTACTTATGAGAAGGATAATTTTTGAGTACGTACCCTGTTCCCCTGAGTAAGCAGTACTGCTCCCTAGTACAACAACTTGACTTTGTAATACCATCTGTTACTTCGACCACGATTCGAATTGACAACTCTTTTCAACGTCTCAAAGGCTATAGGCAAGACCTACTAACATCTTCTAATATTAAAACATAAATTCAAAGTGGCCAGCTGAAAACTTACAAGTGTTTTCTGAAGCAGCTAACACAGCAACACTACTAACTAATTAGGTGTTGCTAGCATCCCTGTATGTAGAGATGAAGTATTTACCTCTACTTTAATAAAGTTATTTGCAGCGCGCATTGCGTTGATGCTAAATGCAGTTTTCATTGTACTTTGTATAGAGTGACCTTCTTAATGGATTGGGTTGAGCACACAAACTCTGCCAAAAAAAATTCATGTAGTTTGTATGGTTTGTATGGCGATTTTCCTGACTAATCGGGGTTGCAAACCTTGTAAAGAGCTAGACCTTCGCTTCCGGGTTTGCTTGTACACCCGATGAGTCATCAAGGTCGCCGTATAGACTACAGCCTCCAACTCGCTTACGTTCAACACGAACACAACATTGCCTCAAAGACGACAATGCACTTTTCGCACTGCGAAGATGGCCGCCGAAGATTCCTCTGAAGGGCTGGTCCAGGCGCCCGCCCAAGATGCCAACGCATTATTTCAAGCCTTTGAGGACTATTCATGGGACTTAGATAAGGACTTCCTCGTGAGTCCACACACACAAATCGGCACCGCCTCTCACGCCCAAGGACCCACCCATCTAACCTTTACCCCTCCGCCCCGCGGCTACTCCTCCTCCACAGGGTGGCCTTGTCCTCGCCCTCGGCGGCCACCGCGCGCTCGCGCCCACGGCCGCGCAGGCCGACATCATCATGCACGCGCGCATCTTCTACTTCGCGCGCCTGCGCGGCGCCGTCGTCCCGTACACGCCCTACCGCGCCTGGCTCCGCGCCCGGCTCGCGCTACAGCCGCCCCACCAGCCCCTTTGCGCCCCG
>JASMMZ010000005.1:11033717-11415623 GCA_038502455.1 Anisogramma anomala
GCGAGCAGGTGCCGTACCCGGAAAAGTTCGCGGCGCTCGTCAGGGCCGTGCAGACGGGGGCGCCGGTCGAGGGGATCGTGGAGGTCCCTGACGTTGTCGCGCGGAATCCGGTGAGTTTCTTCTAGCTCTGCGGGCGCGCCAGTGCAATACAGTACTCGCATCCGCGGCCGAAAACAGCTTCGAAGTGGTGGGGAGCAGGATGAGGTGTGGTGGGTCTCCCGTGCTGACTTTTGGAACACAAGACGACAACGCCGTTCGGCAAGCTGCAGAGGCCTCGGAAGCCGTGGGAGAGAGACGAGCCTGCCGCCGGCAGTATCGGGGATGCCGGCAGGCATGGCTGGGTGGGCACTCCCCTTGACGAGTCGTTCCCTGACCCGGACGAGGATGCCGCTGGAGCCAGTTGAATCTTTGGCCATGTGAAGCGCGGAGGCATCCTCGCACTGAACAGGACAGCCACACAGGCAATTGCATCAAAAATACAAAGATACCCTCGAGATTTGCCAGTTTACTTAAACCATCTATCTGCCTTACTTCAGAGTCAAGCCTACGTCTTGCATTCGTGCTTTCTCTTAGTGAGGCCTATACCATATTACCGTTGGTTGGACGGCTTGTCTGAGGCAATGATAGAGTAGCAGCTTGGGGGACCAAGTGTCACATGATGCCACCAGTGTCAAGCAGTCAGCCGCAGAAGCTGCGAATCAGGCACTCTGGACTTCATCAATTGCTTGGTGGCTACCTTCGAGTCCTGAATATTTATTTACAAACCAACGATACCCACGACCTGATAATTTTATTGTTCTTGATTCATTTCAGGCTACTGGTTATGCACCGTAAGCAATCTGGCCCATCGGCTTGTCCTCTTCCATACCTGGAGCCACTTTGCAAAACTTTGTGTTAGCATTCGAAATTCACACAGGTACATAGCGTCCAATGAGTATTGAACTTGCACTTACTGAAGTTTGTCCTCGGGTCTCCCGTCGCCTTGGCGGCCGAGCAACGGGCCATTGTTGGTGAACTCCTCGAAATTGCGTCGGTGAAGTAAAAATTCTCGATCGGAAGCTTTAGAGCCTCTCCGATAGCCTTGGCGCCCCTGTTCTGATCCACAAGCTGCACCTTGCTTAATGACGGAAGTGCAACAGGCTCAACCAGGTCGTATGATGCAAGGGCGGGGCTGATCTCGAGCATCCTGTCGCGAAGAGCAGCGACGTCGTCATAGGGTAGCGGAGCTCCAAGGAACTCGCTGACCGCCCGGATGATCTTCCAGTCGGTACGGGCAGCGCCGGGCAGCCCTGTTGCAGCCCTCGTGAGCTGGACACGGCCTTCGGTGTTGATGTAGGTGGCGTTCTTCTCGGTATAGGCGGCGCCGGGAAGGACGACGTCGGCGACTTGTGCACCTTTGTCACCATGATGACCCTGGTAGACCACGAACGCATCCTTCGGAATATCGGCCTCGTTGATCTCGTCAGCCCCAAGGAGCCAGACGAACTTCGGCGTCGTTGCGGCGACCTCGGCGGAGGGAATGACAAAGCCAACCTCAAATGCACCAGCCCGGGATGCTGCCCTCTGGAGAACGTTGAAACCATTCCACTCCTCGGTGAGAAAAGTGGCGGCGTTCTTGTCGACAAATGCACCGATAGTCTCGTAAAAGGCCTTCGCATCAGCGTGATCCGTCACACCAGAGCCCACGATGATCATTGGCTTCTTCGCAGCCGAAAGTTTCTGGCCGAACGGTCCAGTCAGAGCCTTCTTCAGAGCGTTCAGATCAGTGCCGAGGTGCTCAAATTCGAAGGTGGAATCCCAGCTCTCGCCAACCACGCCAATCTCCAGGTCTGACCGCATCCATTGCTTCCTGATACGGGTGTTGAGAACAGCAGCCTCGTGCCTTGGGTTGCTGCCAACAATCAGGATGCTGTCGGCATCCTCGATCCCCCAAATCCTCGAGTTGAATAAGTAGTTGGATCGAACGTCGACACCGTGTGCGAGTGGTTGGCTTCCGGAGGGTTGATCGAGAGCCAGGTTCTCAGAACCCAGCTTGTTGGCGAGCTCCTTCATGGCAACCATAGTCTCGACATCCGTCAGCTCACCGGCAACAACTTTGAACTCATTGCCCTTGGGGGCGGCCTTTTCCCAGCCATGCGCAATTTCGGTCAAAGCTTGCTCCCAATCAGCTGCTTCAAACCTGCCCTCTCTTCGAATCAGCGGAAGTGTCAGTCGCTGTGTCTTCAGGCCGTCGCAGGCAAATCGAGATTTGTCGTTGATCCACTCCTCATTGACGTCGTCGTTCAGCCGCGGGAGCACGCGCATGACCTCGAGGCCACGGGAATCGATCCGGATATTTGATCCGAGTGCATCGTGCACGTCGATAGACTCGGTCTTCTTCAGCTCCCATGGTCTCGCGCGGAACGCATATGGTTTTGATGTGAGGGCGCCAACAGGGCAGAGATCGATCACGTTGCCGGATAGCTCCGAGTCGAGGTTCTGCTCCAGGTAGGTGCCGATCTGGATGTCGTTGCCACGACCCGCTGAGCCCAGCTCGGGAGCGCCGGCGATATCGTTTGCGAAGCGGATACACCTCGTGCAGTGGATGCAGCGGTTCATGGACGTCTTGATCAAGGGCCCAATGTTCTTGTCCTCCACGCCTCGCTTGCCTCCAACCTCGTGGAATCGACCGCGGTCTGCTCCGTATCTCATCGACTGGTCTTGAAGGTCACACTCACCACCTTGATCGCAGATGGGGCAGTCCAGAGGGTGGTTGGCCAACAAGAACTCCATCACGCCCTCTCGTGCCTTGTGTGCGAGAGGTGAGTTGGTCTTGACAACCATCCCAGGTGCTACTGGCCATGCACATGATGCGACGGGCTTTGGTGCTCTTTCGACCTCGACCAGACACATACGGCAGTTTCCCGCAATCATCAACTTCCTAAACTTGGGGTATTAGCCGGGACTCGAGGACAAGACGTAGGGGAGGGCTCGGTGGTCGTCGTACTCATGGTAGCAGTATCTGTGCAAAAAATGGTTAGTGAGTTCTCAAAGGGGAGTGGAGTGCCCGGTGAGCATACCTTGGAACTGTGGCTCCGGCCTTCTCGCATGCTTGGATCAAAGCCGAACCGGCTGTGAGACTGTCAGGAGAGGATCGGCCAATTGAGAAGCCAGGGGCAAACTACCTTCTATCGACACCTTCTTTCCATCTGCGGGCTTATTAGCAAAGAGTTCTCAGGCGCCACCACCCCCCAGAGGCCCGACGTACCGATTGTGAGCTCAACCTCGGCGGGTCGTTGCACCGTCGCAGAGAAAGCTCTGGCAGCATTGGCAGCTGGCCGCCTGCCATTCCGCCAAGCCGAACGTGCCAGAGTCTGTCGCAGCATCCTACCGTCTCGGCGGACTCGGGAATTTGGGAAGGGGATAGGGGCGAAAGGAAAGATTGGCGGACGTTGTGAAATAGTGTGTGCGGCTCGTTGCTTGATGTCTTCAAGGCGAGGAGTGTGGCAGGCCGCCAGCATCGCTAATCCTCAAAACTCCAGCTCTGATTGGTCTAGCGCGGCCCGGGACCCACTCTTTTTGCCGTCATAAAACCACTTCACGCCGGACTGCATTTATTGACAATCTGCCTTCTTCTCTCAACTTTAAATTGTATTGGGCACATTTTATTGTAGGACGCACGTTGTTCCAATTGACTGCATCCTCTATCTTGTGCTCTAGATTGATTATTGACGCCGTATTGGAAGTACGTGAGAGCTTTTGGGCTCAATGTGCGATGCCTCTTACCGCCGGTCGTTACATCTCGACAGTACGCCGTGAAGCAGAAGCTGGTTGGTGCATAGGTCCGATCCATTGTGCACTTCTCTGATGATTTCCTTGGAAACCTCGAAGAACGTAGATGGACATCGTTGGGCGATCTCCCAACGTAGCCCGTAGCAAACGTGTTGCGCCGCTTGATACAACGATGGAGCGAGGGTGGCCCCGCTTCTCAGTTCGCGATCATCCAGACAGGCTGGCACTTCACACCCCACCAGGCGTTTCCAAGCCCGCGTTCAATCTGTCTTTGATGGGCTTGATGTGTATGACACTATAATCCTCCATGTCACGTGAGCCGTTGTTCGCCACCAGAAGGACTTCCCGTGTAATCTGCTCGTGAGGCGACAGAATTCCAGGCTGCTCGTGAGGCGACAGAATTCCAGGCACAGTGTCTATCCTTCTTTCGTGCCACTCGGCTACCCTCGCCGGGGGGACGTGGTAGCTCTGCCCAGAGACAGGAGTGGTCGACATGCTGGCGATGAGTTGGTCGGTCTCGGCCCACGGGACAGCCGGTGGCCGGTGTGGCTCCGAGAAGTCGAACTCCGTCCTCGCGACGGCGACGCGCCGCCGGGCCTCACGCTCGAACTGCAAGCAACACGGTCAGAACATGAAGGTTGCGTAGCTGGAAAGGCCCCTTGGCCGGATGGAGAAGACAACATACCATCCACGCCATGTTGCCGCGCACCGCCAACTCGTTCGCCTCCACACTCGCGCGCATCCGCTGCAAGTACTCGGCCTGATCCTTGGCCGGCTCTATCGGCTGCAAGAGGTCCTTTTTGAGCGGCACAAAGATGGCGGGGATGGTGTGCTCCAATGTTGGGATGGCCTCCGTGGCGCCGATCTCCCCCTCCGTAGGGAATGGCCGCCGCAGGCCGTCGACCGGCAGAGCGTCAGTCATTGGGGTGTCTTCCTGCGCCTTTTCTTTGGCCTCTGGTTTCTTTGGGTTCTGGGCTAGTGCCATGGCCAACGCGTTGGCGGACATCTTTGAGCATGTGGCAGCGGGCCCAACACAGTGGAACAGCGGAAGCGGAGTGATTGAATGTTGTCAGAACATGTGATGAACAAATGAATGCACCGTCTAATTTCTCGAACAGGAACTTGCACACGATTTTCTTCTCTGTATCTTGGAATACAGAATGTGGCGAAGAACGTCGGCTGTGGATGAAGAGTTCTTGGTCAAGAACCGGAGATGCAATGTGTGGCCGAGGGACCAACCCTAATGAGCTCCTAGTATACAAATGTCCACCACAAATTAATTGCAAGCTTGCTAGGAGAAAACATAGCTTTGGATCATACCTAGGTATGCAACATCACCATTCCTGCTTCAATCTATGTACAGTCATCGAGTCTCATCATTTCTTGGCCTACCTAGGTAGACACTGTAATGTGCCCCCAATGCAAAATGTTGCTGTGAAGAATCTCCATGTGGTTGGTGTATTACACACACAAAGGTCAACCACAAAGAGTCATGAAAAAGAAGCAGGATAGTGAATGGTATGAACTTAGGCACCTAGCAGGATCCAGCTGATCGAAGTCCACCAGGACAATTCCCAGGCAACAGCTCCCTCATGTGGCCAGCAAAAATGCTAGCCAGGTCTTCCACAAACACATAGGTACTCTGGACCATCCATATGTACCCAGACCAGAAGTCAACTGCTAAAAATGCTGTGGGGCGCGATTGTTGACGGTCTCTTTCACAGAAACCTGATTACCACTTGAGCACTGATGATACTGCTCCTGCTTCAGCACTGTGACTGACCTTGCTTCGATACATTTCATGACCGAGTTGAGCATTCCCTAATGCTCAGGTGACCTTCACATCATACCGAACGTGGCGGAGGCGGACAAAACCGAATGTTCTCCGGTTCGGTTTGCGAGCTGGTGTGGATGTGCCCATTAGCCTCTGCCAGTGCGGAGGCTTCGCAATGGAACGAGGCGCTGAAGTCGAGTGGGCTCGTGAGGATAACGCCTCCGCCACTCTTCATCGAGTCGTTCACCTGGACGGCAAGACCCTGCGCAGATATTCCCTCCCGATCTTGCCCGCTGCACGCACAAGGTCCTCAAGTCGCCTGTCCTTCCGCCGCCGCATCCATATCAGCACCAGGCCAAGAATCATAACATCGAGAATCAGGTGTTTTACAGCCAGCCACCATAGCCAACCCATCCACGCCCCAAAGCTCCTCTCTTTCTTGGACCTCCACTCCCTCCCGGCCGTTATTTGTTCCCTCAAGGCCGCAATCTCTGCTGACAGTCGCACGACAGCCCGCTCCATATTCTTGGACCACTTGCCACCCCTCTTAACATACTCATCGTCTTCGTCGTCGTCGTCGTCGTCGTCGTCATCGTCGTCATCGTCGTCGTCGTCGCAGGCATCACCATTCGCCGCCCTCTTGTGATCCTGCTCGGCTTCATCTTCCTCGCTCACCGGGCTGATGTATTTCATCGGGCCCTCCATGCCTGGCAAGGGCTCTGGAAACCGTCGCTGGCTGCTGTCCACGCCCAGTTGCCGTGCGGACAGGTCTGACAAGCTCGGGCTATTGTTCTTGACCTGGTTCCACACAAACTCCAGCTCCGATGCCAACTCGGCTGCGTTGCTGTCCACGCACTGTCAGCGACCGACCTTTGTCCCTTCCGTGTCGCCTGCTCGATCCTCCCGACTCACGGTGTCGTCGCATAATTGTGCATCGTATCGATCAGCGCCTCGATATACCGCCGTTTGGCCTCGGTCCGGCTCAGCCCCCTCTGCGAGTTCCAGGCATCCCATTTCTGCTGCTCTTGCAATAGTTCGTCGTCGGGAATCCCAGAGCTGGAGGAAGGCCGCTCCATCACGCCGTCGATGTCGCCCTCCATGGCTTGCTTGTACAGTCCGTATAAACGCATGCGGTAGAGCGGCGGCGGTCTGGTGGCACCAGTTCTGGGGATCTTTCTCACGGTATTGAGGGCATGCACCTTCAGTTAAAGCAGTCGTATTAGCGTGTGCGTAACGGACCGTCCACATGTCAATTTGTGGTGCAAGAGTCTTCATGTCACGACTGAGTAGGCAAGGCTCGCGAGGTGCATGGCGCGAGTCTAGTGGTACGTACGAACACACGATCTGTGCGGCGCAATGGTCAGAAGAGAGTCCGTCCAGGCCCTCAGGTTCAGAGAACTTGCCTACTGAGTCCGCCATGGCTGTGCAGTGTTGTGGTGGCCGGTACCAACAAGGGCACCACCAGGGTGTGGGCTTGTCTTGGAGGAAGTCGTCGGCTGAGGCGCGTGGGGACAATCGTGTTGCCGAACGGCCGAGTCAAGATGGCACGTCACCGTCCGACGGGTTTGAGAACAATACTTGATAGTTGCGATTAGAAGTAAACCGGAGACGGCCTGGTAGTATAATGATCCATAAGAGCTTGAACGTCTGGATAATATGGACGGGTCGCGTGGTAGTCCCAAACTGCGGGACCGGCACCGCTCGCGAATCTGCCTCGGTTGGTGAGTACCCAACGTACCTTCCAGGGCTTTTGCATTTTTGTACGGATTGCCCTGTAGGACACTCTACAACGCCGTGGGGATCACCCCTGATGCTGAGCCACATCGAATTGTCTTGTAGTATGTACTGTATAGATAGCAAACGGTTCAATGCATATGCCATTTATTTCGAGCAAGAAATGCTCGTGACATACTATATGTACAATACAACACTTGTAGCAATGGTCGTTATGCTCTGCAGATTGGCTGCACAACCGCAAACTATTAGCCGGTTTCCTTGTCTGACACAAGATACTCGAAGTTCTTCTGGGAGATGATCCAGAGCTTGACTCTTCGAGCTCTCCCAGAGACCGTTTGTGGTCTGGTGAGCTCGCCACGTCCGGGACCTTCCATCTAGAAATCCAGCCCCTTCGATGCCCTCTCCTCTGCAGCACGCAAATTGTCCAGGATGGCCTGCTTCTTCGCTCGGTAGACATTCAGCAGCTTCTTGTTGTCCAAGGCGTTCTGTGCCGCCTTTTCATTGGCAACCTTTTTGTTCTTGTCCTTGCCTGAGCCCAGCAGAACATTCTCGCCGTATCCCACAAGGAAGGCAGCCTGTGTGAACAGTCTGAGGTTCGTCAGCGGATCCTTCTTCTGAGGCAGTCCTTCATCAAGGGATCGGTATTCGATGACCACCCTTGGCTTGTTGAGAGCTAGTTGAGCATTGAGCGCGTCTTTGGAATTTTGTTGTCTTGGTGGTTGTTCTGACAGAGCCTGGGGTTGTTGCTGGCCAGCAGACACCGGTCCCATTGTGGGGGCTAGCAGAGGGGCTTGCATTGCTTGCCGTGTTATCATCTGGATCTGCTTTGGAATGGTGGTGCTCCACAATGACTTCAGCCACATGGCAGTGTTTGCGACACCGCTGATGGGGTCAGAGAGGATGATGGCGGCAACATGAGCCTCAAACACATCACCTAGCACCTTGACACGCTCCTTTGCAGAGGCTTTGGTGCCACCCTCGCGGCCATTGGGACCGTACTCTGGGGGAAATATGATTTGTTTGTCGAACCCGTATCGTGTAGAGTACTCCGAGAGTGTGGTGTTTCGGACCAAGACCTCCCGCATCTGTGCCATGTCGCCGTGCCTGAGGTGTGGAAAGGTGAGGTAGATATACGCAGTTGCCATGAGGTACAGGTAAGCATCGCCAAGCCATTCCAACTGTTCGTAGTTACGGTCGGCTGGGCTCTTGACGGCGCCAGCATGCGTGAACGACGCTCGTTCTAGAGATGGGTCCAGGACGGCGGGGAGCGGTGGCAACCAGGTTGCCACGTCGGATGGACTCCACGCTGTCAACACAGGCAACACTGGCGCTGGGGCATTGGCAGGTTCCTTCGCAGCAGGCTCCTCCGCGACATCGTCGGCTGTGGCGATGCTCTGGAAGCTTGGTAGAAGGTCGCGACTGAGTGATGCCAAGCGCCGCGACGGGGTTGCATCTTGCTCACTGCCATGCTTCCTCGCCTGCCTCTTCAAGGCCTGCAAACACTCAATCAGGTCGTCGGCGCGGTCCATCAGGTGGTCTATGGCGCTAGTCTTTCGGCCTCTCTTCGTCACGCTGCCTCCTGCAACCCGACCCTCAATCTCTTCGTGGGGGCGCTTTGCCATTTGAATGCTGTGGTAATATGCTCCGCCGTGGGGGCAAGCCTGCTGGCGACCAGCTTGGTATGACCGCAGTGGGTTTATGGATGCTGGAACGCTTTGTGACGTCTGTGATGATGTAACAGTACAATATCGAGGGTGATACTGTAGTGGTAGTCATACGTAATGTGGTATGCCAACAATGTTGTCCGTCGAGGATGAGAGTTGAGGGAGTCGAGATTGGGTCTGAATTTATTTTGCAGGGGGTTGTGGACACCCGGACCCATGGAGCTGACTCATCAGGCACGGAAACTTCAACGTCTCGCCAACGACCTTGACAACCAACGCCTACTCTCTCATTGCGCAATACCTGCCTTTCTGCCTTTCTCCGGCAATGCCATAATGTCAGTTCCCCGGCAACGGCTCTTGGAACTCATACAGGTTAGAACCACCACTCAAACCGTCTTGTCCCCAGGCTTGGGAGCTAACTCTGCAGCAGGCTCGGTGCCGCATCTTCGCCACCACCTTCAACCCAGATGGCCTCCGAATGGGCAACAAGATCCTTCGACAGAGGTTGAGGGGTCCAGCACTGGCAGCATACTACCCGCGAAAGCTGTGGAGTTTAAGGGACATGACGGACAAGATCGGGCCGTCACTAGAGACGTTGAACCTTGAGGAAGATGAGCGGCTGGAACAGATTGCTCGGTATGATTTGGCTCTATGGTTTCAGAATGGAGCCCTCCGGATTTTCTAACAGACTGTAGATTGAAAGCCCGCAATAAGAGTGCACCCAAGAAGAAGAGTGGACCCCCAGGTGAGTACAATGCCAGTTCCCAGTAAAAGGTTAAAATTGACAACATTACACACAGATGCCAAATCAAAGAAGAAATAGAGAAACGCATTTTCTCTGACTGGATTTAACGTTGTATATTTCGATCACTCTAGATCCAGGGTTTAATCAGATAAATGGTCAATTCAAAGCCACTCCATCACCACCAGGTGCTTGGACTGTGGAGCTGCAATCTTCCACATGCTTCAAGGCCAAGTGATCAACAACCAGACTGAAGAATCTGCAAATCCAGAAAAACTCCAGGGTATTCTATTTTTGGATCAGTCCTTTCATTGTGGCATTGCTCTTGACTATATTAAGTATTCTGCCGCAGTATTTCTTCGACTGTGGGAATCACTCGATACTACAGCAACCCCGTGGGAATGGTAAGGTGGAACGAGGTCACTTGAATACCTAGTCAAGACCGTGAAATAAATCCAAAAGTGCGTGACCAGTACAAGAATCGTGTTTTGACTTGGAGGGTACAGAGTAGCAGTTGGGAGACTCACTCCGGATGTGGATCAAACAGAAGTCGTCCAAGCCATCAAACTTTCACACAGGCAGTGAGAGATACTTGAGATGGTCAACACTAAACTGTGACATTTGCTTCGTACCACTTGGTCGTTACGTGTGTAGCAAAATCTATGGTACGTGTCCAAGATATGTTGAAAGTAGTGGCTTTGCGGAGGAGTAGTCGGGCAGCCTGGTCGCCCTTGTCTGGAATATTCCTTCAGGTGTCTGTCAGGTTGGCAGGGGCTTTGGAGGAAGACACCGTTTGCAAGGGAAGTCGCTGCCTGGTTGCAACCGATTCCAACTCACCTCGATTTGAATCTAGCCCGCTCCTGAATTCTCCTTTCTGTTCTGCCGAAAAACAACACAGACCATCAACCTTGCCGAGTTCTTCAATCCACCACACATCATCTCTCCCCTTGGTCAGGATCTACTTGATCTCAGCCATTTCTTACCCATCTCATCTTTCACTTACATCACCTGTCCGTGAAAACCCACCTTTGGAATAACACCCCTGCCAGCCATCTCCCAAACAACAAAAACATGCCTCAAGACGAGAATGCCCCGTTCGAAGACACCTCGGGTGGTTCCGTCCCCATTCGAAAGGCCATCACCCCCTTGGCCAGCAAACTTGTCAACCAGACTTCAAGCAAGGTGAGCATTTCGTAACAGACACCTCTCCGATCAACTCAGTCTAACCAGTGACAGCAGGTCAAGCAGGAAGCACTTGAGTCCAACCCCACTGACCAACTCATGGCCAAACTCTGTGAGACCTACGACCAGGCTTCGGGCCAGAACGGCTTCTCCGAGGACGCCGTCTCTGGACATCCCTCTTCCTGCAGCTCCCTGCCAGTTACCCCTGCCACCGACAACTTCGTTGGCAACGGCCCCAACACTCGACCCGCCAGCGCGGCTGCAAACGACCGTGCCGCCACAGACGAGGTGTTGCGGCTCAAACTGGAATTGGCCAAGGCACAGAACCACATCTCCCGCGTTGAGCAGGAGCTGGTCCACACACGTCGCGAGCAGCAGGATATTGGCCGTGAAACTCCCATCATGTCGTCTGATTCGGACTTCGCTGGTGGTGCTCCTCTTGTTGACCCCAACGGAACGAAGCTCTCTGGCAACCTGTCGCTGCCCGGCTTCCCCAAGCCCCAGTTCTCCCAAACCAACAACTGGCAAGGCCCCGTTCCTGACGATTGCCGCTCTGACGTTAGTGAACCTTTGTCGGCCACTGGCTTCAACAACCGTTCTCGAGGAATCTGGAACAACAATAACAGCGGCAAGACCGGCTTCCAGAGCACCTTCCCACCTCCTCCCATGCCTATGCAGGATACGGGCCCAGTTGGTAACTGGTCTCAGCCCCGCAACCAAGGCTTCATGGAGCAGAACATCCCCCCCTACCCAGGTCCCTCCATGGAAGGCTACCGTGGAGATCGCTACAGCCAGGAGCCTGATCTGCTGCGTTCTGGAAGCGGCCGTCGAGGCAACCGTTATGATAACCGCTACGGAGGCCAGTCGTACGGCAGCGGCTACGGAGGATACAACATGGGCGGCATGGGCCAGGGCCAATTTGACAGCGCGTCGAGCTATGGTGGAGGACCATCAAGCAACATGTCTGGTGGCAGCATGACCATGTTCCCACAGTATGGACAGCCGGTTGGGACCCCTCTGTCTCCCCACGCGACTGAGTTCACGTCTGCGTCAGTGTCTTCCTGGAAGCCAGATGTAAGTTCCATCCAGTATGCTTGCTATGATCCTGGCCTGGTTACTTACTTGAATCATACCATCAGACTATTGCCACCGAGGGCCAGACGTACCTTCCAACTACCGAGCCTCTGAACTACCGCCGCCTCCTGGACCGCAACGTCAACTGCAACTGGAAGTACATTGTCGATAAGATTGTCTGCAACAACGATCAGCAGGCATCTATCTTCCTGCAGCAGAAGCTCAAGGTTGGCACACCCGAGCAGAAGTACGAGATTGTCGAGGCTATTGTTGCCCAGGCCTATCCTCTCATGGTCAACCGGTTCGGCAACTTCCTCGTTCAGCGCTGCTTCGAGCACGGTACTCCCGAGCAGGTCATCAAAATTGCTGAAGCCATCCGTGGCAACACTCTGAACCTGTCGATGGATCCATTTGGATGCCATGTTGTCCAGAAAGCTTTCGACTCTGTCCCCGAGGACTACAAGGCCATCATGGTCCACGAGCTCCTTCGCCGCATCCCCGAGACTGTCATCCACCGGTATGCTTGCCATGTCTGGCAGAAGCTGTTTGAGTTGAGATGGACCGAGAGTCCTCCTCAGATCATGAAGTTTGTCAACGAGTCCCTGCGTGGCATGTGGCATGAGGTCGCTCTTGGAGAGACTGGAAGTCTAGTGGTCCAGAATATCTTTGAGAACTGCCTTGAGGATGACAAGGTCTGTGCATTCTGTCTTCACCCTTTTCCCCAGTGAGACTGACATAGGTTGCAGCGTCCCTGCATCGAGGAGGTTCTTGGCAACATTGACATCGTTGCCCACGGACAGTTCGGGAACTGGTGCATCCAGCACATCTGTGAGCACGGTGCTCCTGCCGACCGCAGTCGTGCCATCGACCATGTGATCCGGTACGCTGCCGAGTACTCGATGGATCAGTTCGCATCCAAGGTCGTTGAGAAGTGCCTGAAGATCGGCGGTGCCGAATTTCTCGGCCGCTACTTGGATCGAGTTTGCGAGGGGCGTCTGGATCGGCCTCGTATTCCTCTCATTGACATCGCCAGCGACCAGTACGGCAACTACCTCATCCAGTACATACTCACCAATGCCAACCCTCAGCACCGTGAGGTCGTTGCCGCTCACATTCGCAAGCACATGGTGTCGCTGCGAGGATCCAAGTTTGGTTCCCGTGTGGGCATGCTCTGCACCAACCCAGCTGTCGCCACTCGCCCTGGTCCCGGTGTTGGACCCGTGATGAACAATCGCATGGCTGCTCAAGGTCCCCGCTATGGCGGCGCCTATCGCTAATTGGACGATTTGAACGAAGTCCATCGACACCCAGTCTGCTCCAGTGCGGCTTGATGCTCACGAAGACAATAACACCACCGCAGCAACAAACCACTTTCGTTTTCGTTCTGCCTTGTCCTGTCTTTCACACATTCAATTTCCCCGATCGATTCTCAGAAGTTGATCCGCGGTATTTGGCGATCCTTTTACGAACATCTTCAACAATTACTTTACAAATCACCCGACATCCTACGCTCGGGAGGCTGCTGTCCGTCTGAGTGCTTTGGACAACTCATCATTATTTTGTTCCAAAGGGACAAGAACGGGCCAGATTTATTGTTGAGGTGGAAAGGGGTGGAAAGGTATGGAAAGGGGATAGGAGACTCAACGTGGATGGCCAAGCCTGAGTCTGTCGGCGTAAGTCTTCTGGACAACAAGATTGCCACGATATTTGCAAGACAGCCTCCGCCAGAAAGCTCTGTCGGAGGAGCCTTCACGATGGATGCAGAGGGTACTTGCAAAATGGGAAAACGAAATTAGACGAGAAGGTGATCGTTGTGTATACTTCCTGTGCTATGCGAAGAGACAGCATTATATACTCTTTACTGTGAGGAGGCACTTATTACTTAGTCAGGTATCTACCTTAACTCTTCAATGCAAGCTCGCTGATCACTTCACTTCACTTGCTATCAAGTCAGGCCGACATGTTGACTGCGGTTCGTCAAACTGAGAATGAGATTTGGCAAGTAGTAGAATTGAAAGTGAAAGAAGCACTCCTGGCGTGTTTTGAATTTGGCGCGTCCGGTTTTCAAGGGCCCGTGTATTTTAGGAAAGCTTTCGATGCACTGCTGCTGTTGCGGGCTTGTTTACACCAGGCCACATGGTCTGTGCACCCGAGATTTACACATCCAGTTCGTCTTGCCGACGCCGGTCCATGCTTGCACGAATTGAAATCAACAACCCCATTGACGCAGCTCTTTCACAGCCACAATGTTGTCTAGACAAGCACTCTTCCGCTCTGCCTGGGCTGCAGCCCCCTCGCGGGTCTTCGCCTTGCAGACCCGCTCCTACGCTGTCGCCAACGAGACCGTTAAGCCTCCAATCGCCCTCTACGGCCTCGATGGCACGTATGCCACTGCCCTGGTACGTCACCGCGCCAATTCCCCCTCGAAGACAAAAAAAACCCGCGAACTTTATCATTGCCCCTTCCACCGGGACCGATCGGCCCGCGGTCAAGCCTGGCGCTTAAGCCCCGGGGAGGCCACCACGACGTGAGAGAACGGGCAAAAGAGCTAACGCGCTGCGCCGTCTTTGTGCGCGCTCGGCCCCCACAGTACACGGCCGCCGTCAAGACCGCGTCGCTGGAGCCGACCGCCGCGGCGCTCGCCCGGCTGGGCGGGCTGCTGGCGCGGGACCCGAAGCTGGCGACGATCCTCGCGACGCCGACGCTGAGCGCGGCCGACAAGGGCCAGATCGTGCAGGAGCTCGAGAAGCAGGCCGCCGGCGGCGGCGGCACGGCGGGCGGCGAGACGGTCCGGAACCTGCTGCGCACGCTGGCCGACAACAACCGCCTGGCCCTGCTGGGCGGCGTCGTCGGCAAGTTCGGCGAGCTGGCGGCGGCGGCGCGCGGGGAGGTCGAGATGACGGTCGTCAGCGCCCAGGTATGTGCTGCCCCCCTGGCTGTCCCGTGGATGGGGGTGGGGAGGGGGGAGACGAGGCGCGGCTGTGGGATGGGAACCCCGCGCGAGGGGAGTGGTGGGCGGGGATTGCGTGCTGACGGGTGTGCATCACAGCCTCTGGACAACAAGACGCTGGGCAGACTCGAGACTGCTGTGGCAAAGTCATCCTACGTCGGGCAGGGCAAAAAGCTGAAGGTCACAAACGAAGTAAGGAACACGGCCCGGCCTCTCTTTGCTGTGGGCGGTGGGGATGCTGACAGACACAGGTCGACCCCGATCTTGTTGGAGGATTGGTAGTTGAGATTGGCGACCGGACCATCGACCTCTCCGTCTCTTCCAAGATTGCCAAGATGAACAAGCTCCTTACCGACACCCTGTAAACCAGCTTCCTATGCGTTATTGATCGGAGCAGTCACGTTGGCTGGGATAGGGTGCAAGGGGAGACTAGAAATGAGGTGGGGTTTCGTGGCATGGACACCAACAATACGCATCGTTGCATCGGAGCCAAAATAGAGAACTTTGCTCTTGATGGTTAGTCAAGGACTCATATTGCCAGTACACCTGTGCAAGAGACAGTGGACGGGTCGGTGCCGTTACACATTGCCCAGGAGCAGGGACAGAAATGGCCTCCAGCCCTACTACTGTTCTGCTATCTTTCCAGGACACGGCTGCGCAAAGCGCCGAGCGTCTTGCACATCATGTTAGACACTGCTGCGAATTTCGGACCGTGTGCGCTCACATCCTGAACCCTGGGGCCCTGGCCAGATACTCCCATTGGTATACTTTATGTTCTAGAACTCAGTTATCGCGTACAAGCATAGACGAATGCGCGCATCCCGTGCAGGTAATGACCAACGCATCCACCGAGTAGCCACGACTCCAAAGGGCATGCCTACCCGATACACACTGCCCAAGATCCCCCCAACGCCAGTGCAGAAACAAGCGGAGATCCGCAACCACCCTTCCCTATTAATTAGTTGTACACACAGTCCGCACCCCTCAATCGCTCCGCAACATGCTGTCCACCAAGTCGCCCAACGGGCCCCAGAAGTCCTTGCCTGTGGCGAGGTTGTGCTCGTCGACGAAGAGAACGTACTGCTTGAAGCTGGTGTTGAGGTGGGGCTCGAGGCCGAGCTCGCGGATGACGGGGTAGTGGTGGCAGTAGATGTGGGCGTAGACGCGGTACATGCGCTTGAAGATCTGGCGGACCAGCGAGGGGAAGGTCTTGGGGAAGGGCACGCCGATCCGGCTGGGCATGACGGCCTCGTTGTCAATGTTGCCCTGGACCCAGGTCATGAGCTGTTCGATGTAGGCTGGTGCGGCCATCTTGGTGGGCCGTTTGAAGTTCTCGTTGTCCTGCCAGAGATACTCGAACCTGGTGGGAGAGTCAGAGTCAGTGCCTATTGCTGTTCAGGTGAGGCGGGTGTGGCCCGGACTCTGTCGACTTACTCATCGGTCGCCTTCATCTCCGGACATGACTGGGGCGAGCAGAACTCTGTGATTGCTCCATAAAGCAAGTTGATCTGGTTGTAGAAGTCCACCACTACAACCTGGGTTAGATAGTGTCCGTGTTGTGTTCGCCGGCGCCGTTCCGGTGCATGGGCATACTGTTGACGGCAAACCACTCATTCTCGTCCTCTCCTTCAGGCAGCTTCACAATCTTGCGCAGACTGCCTCCACCCAAGGTCGCCTCCGCGTACTGACGCAGCTGGTAGCTAGTGGCTCCAGCCTTGCCGCCGGGTCGGGGCCGGAACTGACTCCGGCGGTTGTTGCTGCTGTGGTATGAAGGTAAGCCTATGTCTGCTGCTTCCCCACTTTCGTCTATGCTTGTTTTCCCCGACACGTCCTCTACGCCTTCCTTCCCAGGTATAACAATAGCAGTCTGGAAGCTGTCGCGCGCGTTGCCGGGCGCCCGAGAGTTCACGCTGGGACGGGAAAGGCCGCGACGGGAAAGGGGTGAAACGGAATCGGACATACACGGTTGCTATGAAGGACGTCATTGTGGATCGTTGTCGTCGTCGGGAGGGGCGGAGTGGGATGACGAGAACTGGGTCTGCAAGATGTGCCTGTCAGAACGCTGGAGCGTCGGCGTGACATCGGAAGACAGTCGCGGTTCAAGAGCGGCCGTACGTACCGAAAGTCTTGATCCAGCGTCAGGTGTCAGATTAGCTCGTAGATGGTGCTCCAGTGCTCGAGGAGAGGCGCCTGGGCGCAAAAATGAGAAGAAGAGAAAATGGTGGAGGTGGTCCGACCTCGGATGATGCCCAACAACCTTGGCAAGCACGAATATGGGCATCAGCGTCCAATGCCGTCAGTAAACAACCTCAGCGGTTGCCAGGCCCACTGACAACCGCAAATGAAATAAGCTGTGGTCCATGCGCCTGCAACATGCCACAATCCTTGACCCTTGACTAGATGTGAACATGAAGCCATCCATTTTGGTCTTGGACCAGCCGGCATGTACAGCCAACAACTGGGTGCTTGCGCCGTCTGCTTTCCTTCGTTCCCATTCCTCGTATGGAGCCCGTAGGGCTATCGCGAGGACTATCTTTGTGTGTTCTAGATATTTGAACAACGTTGGGATGACCTCGGAGACAAAGCGCAGGTATTGGCGCTTTGGTCCCGACATCGCCATCCAGTGACCAATGAATGATACCCACCCTGTGTATGAGGGCGTTCCAAATTCGATGGAAGGGGCATGGAGTTCCCGTGCTGTGTAATAGTAGCTGCCTGTAAGATACCGGTACCTAGCACCCAGCCATGGCCGGCATCTACGGCTGGCTCCCTCCTCCCATGAGCGGGACCCTACTGAATCTGACCATCGTCCCAACTACCGCCGACAAGATCCACGAGCTTTGGGACCTGGAAAATTGTTACGGCTGCGACTTTTCGCTGCTTGCTATGAACTTTCTCCGCTTGGGCGACGCCGACCAGGCGGTTGCGTATCCTCTCCATCCAATATTCCAGTTCGATGATGCAGGCTAACCACTGGGAGGCACTCAAGTCGCGACGCCCTATTTCCCCAATGCAGCCTCACTGCTGCTCGCTGTGGCCATGATGGCTGGTGGATGGGATGGGTCTCCAGGACCACACATCCCCAGTAGATGGAATGTGACCGTACAAGATTTTGTTCCTGGATTATAGTCACACGTATATCGAAATGATTAAAGCAGAGAAGTTACACCATCTGTCAAATATTCTGCTCGTCTATGAAACAGAGAGCTCCCAGGGATGCCAATACAATGCATCAAGATCCGGTTTGACGGTTTGACCTGAGACGGCAATACATTCAGGCCCATGACATCAAGTCGCATTGACGGCTATAAAGCCCGTCTGAGAAGTTCATATCAAAGACAATATCGCCGCCTCGAAAAGGGAAACGGTAAATAGGCATAATCGTGCGTGTGAGCTCTTCAGGATCAATTCCACCGCCCTGGCTTTTGCCGGCGTTCAGATTCAAACATTGCTCCCCACAAGCCCTGCTCACCAGATTCAAACTTCCAGAGCATGAGCTGACTTACTTCGCCGTGTCTCGTTTCGTCTCATCGCTTGGCTTGTGCGAAGTGTTACCAAGGCTACGTTCGTGCCGTCTCACGTGCCAGAGATGCGATTGGGAAGAAGGGTCATTTATCTGTATAACCCCTCGGTTTGGCATGAAATCCCAACGCGCAGTTCTTGCATTCCAACCATCCGATGCAGTTGAAATGTATGATACCGTTGAATTGTATCATGAACCGGCCGCCGCATGGCCAGATTGCCCAGCCAGCGCATTCATGTCTGCTCGGGCATTTCACAATATATTCTGCCCTCCCAGTCAACCAGCGGTAAGGAGAGGCCAATTCCTTTCCCCGCAGCCCAATCCATGCGGGTACTATCAAAAATGTTGTCGTCTAGGCCCCGGTGCCGATGATGGTGAGGTAGTGGCTCTGCTCAACGTGTCTCATAGCAGGATGTCGCCCATAGCCTCGCTCTCAAACCCCAGAGCGGCCAAGACCTTCTGCTTCTTCTTGTCCTTGACCTTCTCCTCGACCTTTATTCCCTTAGCCAGGCCCTCCACAAGCTCGGCGTCGGCCAGGTCGTATCCGGGGGGTGGGTCATCGTCCTTGTCGAGGTCGATCTCGCCGAGAAGCATGACGTTTTCGCCTCGCACCAGGAACATGCCCCGCGGTATGTCTGCGTAGATGCCTCTCCGCTGCTCGCCGTTTGGATGTGTTGCGGGGACAGCCTCGGGGGCCACGAATACTCTCTCCACTGTTGACTGCAGGGCCAAGTTGGCTGGGTAGTGTCAACTCCATTTCATCCTCACACTGTGCCCAACATGTAGAGTAAGTCATACCGAACTGATCCCAGCTGCGCAGCACGCCCATCAGTTTCCGTCCATCGCGCAGCACAAGCATGAGCTTCTCTGGCTTCTGGTCAGCTCTTCCCAGTTCTTACGTAGGCCGCCAGGCGCCGAGGGTCCTTACTGTCGGTGAGGTCGAGGAGCTGAGCAGCGGTTGTGAACATCTGAGCAGGCAGCTGCTGAGGAGGTGGAGCAGGGCGGCCGAGCAGCTGAAGGCCAGGAGGGACCTGGCTACCGTGGGGACCAATTGGAGGTTGGGGGCCTTGAGGAGGACAAGGGCCGCCTCCCATGTCAGGAGGAGGATCGTTGAAAGACAAGTGCTCCATTATGTCATGTGGGACTGCAGTGTGGGGGTTGAGGAGTGAAGAGGCAAGTCCATTGAGGGATTGAGAGAGGGCGGCGAAAGCCAGTTGAATTGTTGGTCGCCGGCAACGGTAAACAGATGTCCAAGAAACGACTGACGTTGATCTTCTTCTTCGGACAGGCAGGGGTAGGGTAAGGGTTTGTAGTGGTCGCAAGTTCGGGTGAGCAGTGAGCAGGAACCAACGTTCACTTTGGCCATACTGAATACGCTCGCTTCTTTTCTCACCCTCACATCTGGGCAAGATTGATGTCTGCACTTCACATTCACCGATTTTGCAGAGTCTGCAGTCAACCGTCAACCACCCCTGCTGATTGGCCCCCGCCTCTTCTAGACTCCGTGCGCTTTCTCAGGGCCCACCACGGCTTCTTCCCAACATCATCTCCGCAAAGAGAATCTTGGTCTCGGTCTTGGGTCCACGCTCTGCAGTACACGACGGGATACCGCCTGCGTTACCTCATCAATTGACTTTCCAAGATTGCTACATTCTGTTGTCCTCAAATCAGTAGGTGCAAAGGACCTCACCGGCCACTTTCTCTACCAAGCACTTTGGCTCACGCAGAACGAAGCTGTGCAGACCGTCGGCGATCCCAAGCCACGAAGATACTCGCACGCGTTCCCTATCTTCGAATCGCCTCGATCTCACCCGATTACCTACAACGTTCAAAAAATCAGGATGGCTGCGAATTCCGCCGCCGGTGGCCTCCAAGAGGGCGCTCCTCCAGCTCGTCACGAGTCAAAGCGGGAGAAGAAGCGCCAGCTTCTACAAGATCGCATTCAGCAGCTTTCAGAAAGCTTTGCACGTGGTCGCGACGCTGCCTATCGAGAACAGCTTCAGAAGATTCAGCTGGATACTACTCTCATCATGCGAGTCGATCCATATGTTGACCGCCCCCTCGATGCCCTCGGCGACGATGAGTCCGACATACCGCTGCACAACACAGACCCAAAGACGGCCAAGACCTTTTTGAACATGGCCGGTCCTCGATTTAAGGAGTGGAAGCAGGACATCGAGGATCTCATGGAGGAGCGCGACTACGAGATCAACAAGCAGAAGGTAGACATTTCCTGCCGTTTCCACATCGGACATCCTGGCTGACTGACACCGGCAACAGAGAGAGTATGACGCCAAGATCAAGGAACATCGCAACGTCTACAACGTCAAGATCCAACAAGCGAAGCGAGAGCATGCCAATCTCTCCTCGACCGTCCGCGACCGTCTTATTAACATCATCACTCAAAAGAAACTACGATTGAACAAGGAGAAGGAAGCTCTCGAAATCAGTGATGCCTCCGCTCTGCTCCTCCACCCCAATCAGTTCAGCATCAACAATCCTGCAAGCCCGGGAGGTACACATGCAAAGCGAGCCACGCGGTTGAGGCGAGAGATGGAGGAGATGCCCGGCTTCTCCGAGAACAAGAAGAGGAAGCGCAATGGTAACGACGAGGATGGATCGCCAGCACCACAACGTCGCGCCATGGATACCAGTGGGATAGCGCCCCTTTGGCAGAATGAGCGTCTGCGCTTTGGCAAAATGACTGGCCCGGTCTTCAGCATCGACAAGCTATTCACCGACAAGGAGCTATCAATGGCGTACAACACTGCGGCTCTCGCCGCCCACAAGCACATGCTGCGGCATAAGAACAGGGACGGCCAGGGCTCGTCGCCTTCAGAGAGTGGCGCCGAGGATGGTGAAGACGGCGAAGAGGGCGACTCGGTGCAGCCCTCTGCGCTAAGTATGGAGCGCCAGGCCTCTCATGCTACTAGGAGTACGCGTGGAGCACACAACGCCAACTTTTATGACAACAAACTCACCGGCATCGAGGCCCTGGGCCCAATCGAGTTGCCCGGCAACCTGGAGCGTCTTGATGCAGCTCAGGAGCCGAGGCTTCCACCCTTCCAACTTCAACCCTACAACAAGGCCAAGCCGATGACCGATGCGAGCGGTCCGGCGCCCCTGGGAACAGATGACGTTCTCGGTGATATGCAGGCCATGGCCAATCTTGGCATGTTCGAAAAAGTCCATGGTACCGGCGCCAACCTTGACCATCCCAATCTTGGGCGCAATCTCCTGCAGGTGGGGAGTCAACTCCTCTCCGGAGACGACAAGAAGTACAGTGCAATTCTGCAAGGGCCACGTCCGAGTATGGACGAGCTCCAAGCCGAGTTGAAGATGCCTACCAGCAACGTTCAAGGACCTTCCACCAATCTTGCTCCGCACCAGACCAATTCTGTTGACGCGTCGATGAGTCGCCAGGATTCGGCAGGTGTGCCCATGAGCCGCCAGGGAAGCACAAGGGGTCGCCGCCGTGCCTAAAGGCACGCCCCGCCCAGAGGCCACGAGGGTACTTTGAAGATTCGGAGGGATTTGTCAACAGAGGAACTTGAGTTGATGGAAGACCGCATGAAGGGCGACACTGACTTGCCTCAGAGATTGAGTAATACTCTTATGCACAGACCCAGAGTCTGAAAAGCGAAGTTGAGCAGCTGTGTGAACCTGCAGCGCGCTTCACGCATCTGAGAATTGCACCCATAGAAGCTGCGGTGCACATGTGCGGACGCATGCTGAGGCCTTCCAAACAGCCCAACGTTGTCGAAAATGTGTAGCATTCTCCCTACATGACACTATGAAATTCATTTTCGAAAAAGTCAGAAATAAGGCTCTCATGTCTCATGTGTCAATCGTGCCCATTATTTCACACCCATCTTTATCAATTTTCACGGCCCAAAAACCAACGTTCTCACTTCAATGCTTTCCCGCCCCTCAGCGTCAGGGTGTGTCCTGGGGTCTTCGAAAGCCGTGTGCGCCAATCTGCCACCACTCACGGTTGTGTTCTCCTTGAGAGCCTCACTGTCGAAACATTCCAAAAGAAGCATCTCTGAGTCTGTCATCCCGCTCAAGTAGTTCCACCTCTGGTTCGGATTGTGCTTGATGGCGGCAGTAAAGCCCGTGTAACCAGAGCTGTATCGGTGTTCGACTGGGATGACATCGGCATCGTCGACAGAATACGACGATGCAAACGCCAGCGGAAAGCTCTCGACCGGCTTCTTGTTCAGCGGCCGCCACACGTTGATGATCCGGTACCGCCCCCGCAGCAGCGCCTCCGCCTCGCCGCCGAGGTGCCTCCGCACGCGCAGCGCGGCCGCCGCCGCCGTCTGGTCGATATGCACGCGGGTGACCGGCGCGCGGCCCGCGGCGCCCGGGCGCGCGCGGCGGACGGTGTGGTCGAAGACGACGACCCTGCGCGCGCCGGGGACGTGCTGGCGCAGCAGCCGCTCGACGGCGGGGTAGTACGCGGCCGCGATCGCAGCGGCGGCGGCGTTGTCGTCGTCGTTGTCGTCGTTGTCGTCGTCGTGGGCGGCGTCGGCGGCCACGGCCAAGGCGGCGCGCACGGCGGACGCGGGCTCGGCGTCGTCGAAGACGACCGCGACGCCGTCGCGGTCGAGCGTGAACGCGGCCTCGCGGCCGCGGATGTCGTGGATCAGGGTCGCGACGGGGGCGTCCGTGAAGTTGCGCTGGGGCTGGCCGGCCGGGGGCGTGTCGACGTGGTTGAAGGGCGGGGCGTTGTCGGCGGGCGGGGTGAAGTAGTTGAGCGTGGCGGKGRCGGGGCCGCGGGGGACGGTGGAGGTGATGGCCATTGTGGTGTGTGGCCCTTTTTTTTTTTTTTTTTTCCCCTTGATGCTAGGTCAGGGCGTTTGGAGGGCACGACTTTTCAAGGCAAATGGTGCCTCGGAGATTCGCAGGGCGCTGATGTTGACGTTGATGGACAACTGACAGTACGAGATTAAAGATGATGCTATATGATTGTGTGGTGATGATTTGCTGCACGCCGTATCTGTCTATGAGGCCATCAGGGTCAATATATACACGCAGCACGGTTACTTGGAACATGAGGAAAAAGCCGATTTCAAAGCAATCGAATCATCGATTTGTCCAGAAACGATAGCATCTCCAATCACGTCATTCCCGGGCGTCCATAGATAGGAGGATACGTCAGTGGCGGATTACTACAGCCGAGTTTGACTAATCCTACAAGGAGCATCGCGCTTTCTTTCTGAAAGGACTTTGTGCTTCCCTACTTGGATGACAGTCCAGGTATTAGCAATCAGAGAACTACTCCAGATTTTCGAAAATGAGGTCATCCCGCTGGGTGACGGGGAGCATGTCTTGGAGTCAAAATTACAAGGAGTTGCATTTGAGGATTGGATGGAGCGAGAGCTAGTAGATGGCATGTCTTAAAGCGAGCAGCATAAGCAGTATCTCAAAACCTCATGAGCCAGCCATATTAGAAAGAGTAAATAATTTAGTACGGGGTCTGACTGGCCTTGGCAGAATGATCAGATTCAACATATCCTGAGGCTTTGGTAAAGATACTGACCAAAATACCAGCTTCCATCATCGGTCTGAAAAACTAATTTACTTCAACTAGCTACCTACTGTATATACTCGGTACTAGTAGAATGTACCGTAGGTAGTGAAGAGCATGTGCGCCAGGCTAATCCCTAGCCACAAACGACAGGGATTGATCCTGCCAAGCCCACTAAGCCCTGTGGAGCTTAGCGCAGCCGGGAAATGTAAACATTGCACAACATCATTTGGCTCCGGCTGGTGCCTGTGATAGGAGTCTCGTGGACCTATCAACTTGCACCACAGCCCACTCACACGTCACTTCGACCTACCGTGCCACACGCGCCTCTGGCCGGCCCCTCGTCCAGCTGCTCACCTGCTATCAGCATAATACATATCGTGTTCAGCTGCCTTGCTTCCGTTTCGATGCGCTGTGCATGTCGACACAGCGCCGGCGGTCATATCGCGATTTCGCCGACATGTCGGGCTTCGAAATCGAGCTGCCCTCGTCGCCCGACCCCCTAGGCGACGAGGACCCTTCCGACTCCGCTCCGGTGCCCCCGTCCACAACCCGCCGCCTCCTCCCGAGCGCCACCTCCTCGCGTTTCTCTGCGCGGTCCAGCACATCGCCTAGAAAGCGCATGTTCGCCCTCGATGTCGGGAACGAGATCACGCCCAAAACCATATACGTCACTGTCGAGGCTGGCCAAGATGGAAATGCCCTCACCACAGCGCCCGCCGTAGGTTCCAGTGTTAGGCGCCGGCTCTTTGGCTCGCCGACCCCCCAGCCCAGTCCGCGGCGCAGGGTCAGGACGACTACTACGACTGTGCCGCTGAGAGGCCTCACGGATGATGAGGGTGGTCCGACTCCGAGGCGACGCCGGCACTCTTCTACTGCAAGGCCTGGTACACCTGCTACGGCGGCAGCCAAGAAAAAGAAACGAGGCACCCCGGCCCCCAAGGCAGCGAAGAAGTCACCCAGGAAACCGAGAGGATCGCGCGGCCCGAGCAGTGATGTGGACATTCTACAGGAGGAAACGCCCGCTGTTACGCTCAGAAGGAGGGCCAGGCCCCCCAAGCGCAAGCTGCCAGACGACGCGGCCGATCACGACGATCCCAACGCGACTCAGACTTTGGCTAAAAAGAAAACTGGCAGGCGCCGGGAAAATTTTGGTCCAGACGGCACGGAGGAGCCTCTGAACGAGAACGACACAGGACCTGGACCTCAAGGAAAAGATGTGGGCTCTTCGAGGAATGGCAATGCCCCACAAGAGCCTATTTCAGATGCTGCGCTTGAGGATGACAGAGCTGAGGCGCAACCCGAAGATGAGGGAGACATATGGATGGACAATATGTCAGATCCGCTGGCGGCGGATGATCAACAGGAAGCCCATGTGGACGATGGTGCCGTGATCTCGGAAATCGTCGACAAAAATCTCAGTATTCACGCAGAGTTGGAGTTGGACAATCAGGGTTTTCTGCCAGGCGAGTCAGATGACTATGCCCCTATGAAGGATAACGACGACCGGAGTGATGTCGAATCACGCCACAGTGAACATACACTGGACGCTGAGCGTAGCCCAGGCGAGCTGGGAGATCAAGGACCATTGCCTGGCGAATTGGACGACTACGCCCCGATCAATGAACAGAATGACCGGAGTGACGCAGAGTCGCAGCACAACGAGAAACCAGCTGATTTTAGGGATCCCGGGGCTTTCAGAGACGAGCTGGACCACACCCTGGATCCTGAGAGCTTCACCATGATTGGACTCGAGTCAATGCAGTCATTCAATGCAAATGGGAATTTGGCAACATCGGACCCGGCCGGAATTGGTGAAGACACCAGTCAGTTCATCAACAAAACGCTGGAGTCACTCAGAAAAGAGATTGCTGAAAGTGACGAGGACGAAGTTGACGTATTGGTTCCGAGGGATCCCACTCCAGCAGAGAGCGACTCGGAGGTACAGGCTCCGACGAGTCTTTCCGCGCGGATCAGGCTTCAAGTATCACAGTCTCCGGCTCGTCAATCTTCACGAAATGTCCTTAGAAGTGCGGAAAGAACGGAGTCGGTAGCTGGATCAATCGCAAATGGTGGGCGGCACGAATACACAGAATCTTCTGCGCGGAGTGTCAAGAGTCCTGGCACGAGTGACACACGCTCCAAGAAAGACGAGCTTATGGAGGATGAGGATTCATTTTCGGATATACCAGATGAGGTGCTTGCAGCTGCTGAATTGGACGAGCACATGCCCAGCCAAATGCCGGGGCCCACTCAGCAACAGGTGGCCTGGAGAATATCCTTGCACAATGGCTCCGACCATCCAGATGCCTCTTCTGGTGATCGACATCACGACCGTACACAGATCTCACACGCCACTCCGCCTCAACCCGACCGATCTCAAGTGAACGAAGATCCAGATGTCTCCCAGCGGTCTGCAACTCGCTCTGCCCACTCCCAGAGATCTGGCCAACCGATGGAGAGAGACTCGCTACCCCACTCCCTGCGGTCTCGCACTAAATCCAACCGTTTGTTAACGCCTGATGCCACCGCATCCTCAGGTACACAGAGCCCACCTGCGCCACAAAATCACATCGAGGAAGTCGAACGGCCGCTGGCCACTGCTGATGTCGGATCCTCACCACCTGAGATCACGACCTTCATGGACCAGAATGAGCAACCTGCCTTATCTTCTCGACGCAACTCGGAGACCCCAGCCAACCTAGGTTCCGAAATCCATGTGGGTCATGTGCAGGAACGCCATTTCGCGGTAGTCTCGCAGCCTGCTTTGCTGGGGGGCCCCCGACCCACGCTTTCTCCTGTGGTACGAATAGGAAGGACGTTGCAGAACATTTTGTCTGATCCGCCATCTCCATCCGGTGCCAGCAGCGTCCTGGGAAGTCCTTTCAAGGGTCCATTGGATGGTGCTGCCGCTGATGAGGCCTCGCAGAGCGGCACCGCTCCAGATGATGTGCCAAACAAATATCTAGCAGAAACCGCTCAACAGGTCGCTGACGCCCCTGTTCAGTCACCTGGGATGTCGTGGGCAGCATCTCTTGCGCCTTTGAGTCAGATCAAGAATTTTGTCACTCAGGGCGCGCTGCTTTTCACATCGCCCCATGTCAATGTTTCCCAAGACTTGGAGGACCCTTTTGCACCTTCATCTCCAACACTGGAAAAGGCCCTCCACAACTCTCGCAATTCAGCCTTCATGGATCGCATCAGGCAGGCTTCACGTGAAGGGAGCCGGTCTAGTAGCAGGGCTGGTAGAAGCGCCGCAGCAAACGACGACCCCAAGATGCATTGTGCAAATCATCTTAGTGCCGCTCCGCTCCCCGATGTTCAGGCCCCACGACGCACGTTAAGTTCATGCTCGGGCAGATCGCTGGCTTCTCGGCGCAGTCAGTGTCGGCATCTTGCTATTTCAGTCGGATACGATGGCGCCCATGATGCAGATGCAGATGTGTCAACAAGCCATCAGCCGATGGGTAGACTGGGGCGGTCACGAGAGGACGAGCAATCTTCTGAAAGAACCATACCACAAGAGGAAGAAAACGATGTTGACAGCGCTGATGAGGATGCAATGGATACGGATGCGGATCAGCGATTGGTTCGAGACCCCTTGATCTCGACCATGCACAACCAAGAGACAGATTGTAGAGCAGGCAGCACCGATGAGGATGACACGGAAGTTGATGAGCGGCAGCACCTCGCTGAACACAACTCAACTTCAACCATGCAGCGGAAATCAACCCCATCTCAAGCCAGTGTCGTGGCGGACCGAATGCAAGCAGACGAAAACCACTCGCAGATGGACGATACGGGTGTGCATGTCTGTGATGCACCAGCCGACGACGAAGAGGATGAAGATATTTGGGCTATTGAAGCAGACAGAACTGCGTCTTCTCCCCGATTTGCAGCGTCAAAGCACGATACTTCGAATTTATTCCGCAAGAGTGAGCTCTCGGTTGATTGGGGAACGCAAAGTGCAAATTTTAAAGGCGCCGCTCACCCTGGCCGAAGTCCTGCATTCAATTCCAGGCGCAGTATCAACGAGGTTCCCCCTGAAGACTTGGAGGATTATTCTCTGGTGGACCTTGACGGCGGCCCTTCCGCACAACCATCGGCCAGAAAACCCACGCCGCAATGCCAGAAAGAACCGAAGAAAGTGGATCTGTCTGACTTCTTTTCGTCCTCTCCAAACTTCATTGAGCGGCAACGGCGGGCCAAAAAGTTACCACTAATCAAATCTGCGGCTCAGAATGTGGCCGGGACACCTGCCCAAGTCGCCTACCCAGGTTTAAGTGGCAAGGTGCAGGACGCCGACCTTCCGCCGGCAGCTACGGGACTGACTACCGGGTTGTCGTCTCCGGCGCGCGGAGCCCGTGAGGATGCACGGAGACCAACGGAGCGTGCATTATCTTCAGCCACACCCGAGCAAGCTTGCCACCAAGTTTCAGGACGGCGGATGACTCCCCGGCGCGCACAGAACGATGCCGCTCTGTTTGAGACGTGGTCGATCTCTTCTCGAGCGCCGACAGAGCGGCCCCCGACATCAGAGGCTTCTAGCACCCCACGGGCTGCAAGCCCGCTGGCACGAGACTCCTCCAGCAACGAGAGCCCTGACCTCCGATTACTTCCAGGCCGGGCCGCCTCGCCGCTCAAGGCCAGGACGCCAGGGCGACTGGTGGAGTTCACGAGCAGCACTTTGTCCGAGACGGCCCCACTGCAGGCGCTTGCCAACTCTCAGAAGAGTGTCTCTGCTGCTGCTTCCTCTGCCCCCCTGTTGCCTGGAAAAGAGAACCAAAGAGCGGTGCATAGTGACGCCCCAGCCAGACCCCCACCGCAGCGCAAGGTCCTCCAGCAGACCGTGAGTAACAACGCTGTCATCTCACCGCAGCAGCGGAAGGCCCTCCAGCAGCAGCAGCAGCAGCAGCAGCAGCAACCCGCTTCCCCCCCGCTCTCGCAGCCTGGATGGTCCAGAGAACACTGGCTGTACCTCGACGAGCTCTGGCTGGCGTGCCAAGCGAGCCCGGCGGCGTTCCGGTGCCGCCATAGCAGGGCCCTTGCGGCGGGTCCCGGCGGCCGGCCGTCGGGCAGCCTCTTGGGCAAGGCGGTGGTCAACCAGGGCGAGGCTGTGGAACTGACGCAGGTGCATCTCGATGTCGTGGACGTGTTCAAGAACGAGGTTGGCGGGGAGTGGGACGAGGTGTCTTTGGCGAAGCGGCTGTTCGCGCTGATTGTGGGCGCGGAGAGGCGCCGCTTGGGTTTGGTGCCCAAGAGGCGCTGAGCTGTTTGTCCGTGCTTGATTTCTGTACTTTCTCGTTTCTATTTTCTTTTGGTTTCAAGCGCCCTGATGATGAGTTTGGAAATGCATGGCGAGTGGTGGCTTGGAGTGGGGTTGTGTCGTTTTGGGCAGCGCAGGATACCCCGGTTGGACAGGATTGTACCGAAATTGTACCCAGACTGTATTAGATACTGTGGTTGTTGCATAGGTAGGATTACGGCGTCAGGAATCATCAAGCAGGGCATACGTTGGAGAACAATTTCCGTTGTCCGGATTTGTCCATGGTGTCTTGTTGTCGCCGGTGCTCTATCATGCTAGAGTTACAGATGCCACCCCCTCGCCCTTCCCCCAGCCTATAGTCCGCTACTCCAGCATGGAAGCTTGATTGGTGTAGAGCACATCCACCACGTTGCTCAGCCTGCCAATGGTAGCCAGTGCAGAGTCGTACGCCGCATCGCGGTGCGTCTCATCGAAGATGATGAGGCAGCCCGCGCCCTGGTCCAGCACACCAATGATGACCTTGTCCAGGATCATCTGCGACAGCTTCTCCTCGACCTGCACGGGGCTGAGCTTGACCATCTTGGCGACGTGGTCGATCTCGACGCGCGAGAAGGGCTCGATGACCTTGATGAGGTTCTGCTCCAGCATGGCGTCGTACAGGCGGCGCAGGTGGCCGCGGATGAAGGTGTCGCTGCCGAGCTCGCGCTGGTACGAGCCCAGCACGGTCTCGTACTCGTCGAGCGAGCGGTTGCTGTGGGCGCGCGCGATGGCCTTCATGGCCTCGAGCGACTTGGACGCGTACTTGGACGCCTGCTTGCTGGTCATGAGCTGGTTGACGTCGTCGACCTGGTTGAGCATGACCTTGCACAGCAGCATGTACTGCAGCGCGGCGGTGGCCTTGGCGCTCTCGTCGAGCTGGCTGTAGCCGTCGAGCGCCTCGATGAAGTACGAGTAGGCGGTGGTGAAGTCCTTGTCCTCGGCGTGCAGCATACCGGCCTGCATGTCCAGGTTGGCCTGCAGCAGGGGCGGGGTGTAGACGGAGGCGGCCGAGGTGCGGGCGCTGGTCAGCGCGGCGCGGGCCTTGGGGATGTTGCCGAGGGCGTGGTAGACGCGCGACTCAAGCAGCTGGACTTCGACGAGGACCAGCTTGTCATCCAGGCGCTTGAGCTCGCGGAGGAGGCCGTTGATGAGGGTCAGGGCCTCGTAGTACGACTGCTTGACCATGTAGAGGCCGACGAGGCGGGTCTCGAGATTCTGTCGGAGAAAGCCTCGGCGCTCGGAGGTGGCCCATTCTATACATGACTTGGTGGTGGATATCTGGATTTCGTTGGTGTTGGGGATGGCGTGGAAGAGGTCGAGCAGCTGGCGAACTGTTGCGTTGCGACAAGGTTAGCTTCTGCCTCCCGCACCACGGAAGGGGAAAGAAGCAGTCGGGAGCAACGATGCATACCCAGCTTGGCCGTCTTTGCTTTGGCGAAGGAGGAAAGAACAGTACGACTCTTCGTGACGAGCTCAACCAGGTCTTGGGTGTTCCTATTTGTCGTACATCAGCGCGTGTTGCGACCGACGGAGAACAGGTCAGCGAAGGGACTGACTTTTGGTTTCGGTACAGCTCGCCCAAGCCGATCAGCGCAACCTCGTATTCCCGTATCGCGGCCTCGGACGTGACGGACGGTGGCTTGGAGATGATGTCCTTGTAGATCTGCTCTGGCTTCTTGGGGTCGGCCGCAGCGACCTTCTGCGCCTCGCGCACTCTCGCCGATTCTCCTTGCGCCATTGGGGTGTTGGAGACGCTCGTCTGGTCGCAGGTGCAGATCGAAATTTCTGTTTGGTCGAAAATGTGCCTGCCGTGAGATTCGGAAAGACGCGTGGGGGGCGAGTGAGACCGGGCCGTTGCAGATACAGTCGCGTATTGAGGTTGGTGATGTGAGGACAAGCTCAGGCTGCCGCCAGTGCGTCAGTGACTCGGCAAGAGCAGCTGGAGGTACAAGTACCTATGTGCCCACTGCATCCCCCACACTACGCATGGTCTAGGGTACTGGGGACGGAGTACACTCTCGATAACCCGCTTTCGGCCGAAGACCCCTGCAGAAAAGTGGGAGTACCTCGCATTTCAAGGTCTCTCTCTAGCTTCTCTTATTTTTCGACACACCCACCCCACGCCCCCTTTCATCCACCCATCCTCCCATCCATCCAATGATGAAAGTCAAAACACTCAGCCGATCTATAGCGGCACATCAGCCGGTCGGCTCTGATGTTGCCAAGCAACCAAAGAATATGGCCGCTGGCGTGCACCCCTTCGAACGCGCCCGCGAATACAAGCGTCAGTCCCATTCCGAGTCTTTCTTCTCCCACCGTCTTGTAGACTGCAACATCGCTTGCGGCCATGCTTGACTGACACACAGTGTAGGCGCACTGAATGCCATCAAGATGGAGCGCATGTTTGCACAGCCTTTCATCTGCCAGCTTGGTTCCGGCCACGTCGATGGTGTGTACCAACTGGCGAAGGATCCGAGCTCCCTCAACATGCTGGCCAGTGCCTCTGGCGACGGCGTAGTCAAGGTCTGGGATCTGGAGACACGAGAGCAGAAGTGGACAGCGAGTGCACATGCGAACCTTGTCAAGGGACTGGCCTGGACGAAAGAGCAGAAGCTGCTCACGTGTGGAACCGACAAGAAGATACATTTGTTCGATCCTATGACCTCCCCCGAGTCCGCCCCCATCACCGCTTGGACCGGCACCGGCGCATTCTCATCTCTAAGCCACCATCGATCCAAACCCGCCTTTGCTACCTCCTCTGGAAGCAAAATACAAATTTACGATCTCGAAAGGTTCTCAGCCGCGCCCGAGGAGTACAGCTGGCCGAATGCTACGGATTCCATCAATGCCGTTCGCTTCAACCCCGTGGAACAGTCAGTTTTGGCGTCCACTGCCTCGGACAGATCGGTCGTTATTTGGGACGCGAGGCTATCTACGCCCGTTACCAAGGCCGTGTTGAGATTCGCCTCCAACGGCATATCGTGGAACCCCATGGAGGCAGTAAGTACTGTCCTCTCGATGTAGCGGACGGAAATGCTCTTGTTGCAAGAGCGCCCTCAGCTTGAGCTCGGAATCACGCTGACTCGACAACCTAGTTCAACCTCGCGGTGGCGAATGAGGATCACAACTGCTACGTCTTCGACGTTCGGAAGTTTGATAGGGCACTCAACGTGCTGAAGGGACACGTCTCTAGTGTCATGGACGTGGAGTTCAGTCCGACCGGTGAGGAACTGGCCACCGCAAGTTACGACCGGAGCATTCGCATCTTTGCTCGAGACGACGGACACTCGCGAGACATGGTATGTGCTTCTCTTTGCAGCAAATTTCAGAAGCAAGCTTGAGAAGGGTTCTGGATTGTACCAATGGACGGCGCATCTAACACACAAGCAGTACCACACGAAGAGAATGCAGCGTGTATTTGTCACGAAGTGGACCCCGGACAGCAAGTACCTCATCTCAGGCTCGGATGACGGCAACATCAGGCTCTGGCGCGCGAACGCGTCAAAGCGAGAGGGGGTCAAGTCTTCCAGGCAGAGGCAGGCCGAGGAATATAACGCTAAGCTGGTAGATCGCTTTGTACACATGTGAGTGCCTCGGCTCTCGATGAGATAAGGAATCATTACTGACGATACCAGGCCCGAGATCAAGCGGATCAAACGTCACAGGCACGTACCGAAGGTGATCAAGAAGGCTGGCGAGATCAAGAAGGAGGAGTTGAAGTCAATCAAGCGAAAGGAAGAAAACGAGAGGAAGCACAGCAAGAAGCAGTTTGAGAAGCGGCGCAGTGAGCGTGAGAAGATGATTCTGGCTCGTGAGAAGTAGGGTCAAATCTTGGAATTGTGTGAAGGGATTCCTGCTGCATTGCAAGGCGTTTAGTGGGTGGGGATACAAATGATAAATGATACCTGGTGGAATAGCATTCAAGTGTAGTGCAGTCAAAGTTGACTGTACTGCTGCAAGTCAATTGCAGTAGAGTGCCCCATTCAATGTGGGGCACGGGCCAAGCAATTGCCCATATAAAGTAGTGTGCAGGCCTGCTAGTGGTTTGCCAAACTTAGAAGCAACATCCACCACTTGACCACGCAATACTACTGTTACTTCGACCACGATTCGAATCGATAACGTTACAACGTTTAAAGGCCTATCATTGGTAAGGCTTATGAACATTGATCAGTGTTTATCAGAGTTAAATATAGATTGGTTAGATCGAAAAAGAATTATTTTCTAGTTACGCTTTGAGTAAAACTAAAGTAAACGAAAGATTTTTGCAAAAAGTCTTTACAAACTGCGTTAATCCAAAACAGCAGTAAGTAAAAAAAACTTTTGGATTGCGATAGTCCAAAACGGTAATTTAAAAGTGGCGATGGAATCGCTACCTGAAAACACCCCAAAAGATTTTTTTTTAAAAAATTAAATTTTTTTTGGATCTTTTTTAAAGATGAACATTAATGTAATGGTCTTACTAATTAAGCTCAAACCGGTTATCGTGGTTTCCACCAGCTGATGTGAGTTAGTCCTTTTGATTATAAGGCTAAAAGTACTAATAATCCAGAACGCTTTTAAATGATGCCAACTATACTATTTGGAGTGAAGACATGATACGATACAACATTATCCAAAGCAATATGATTTAAACTGTACGGCTCACAGCCTAAGTCTATAACAGTTGAAATTAACCGTTAAAAGTTTTGAAGATCGTCAAATTGGCAAACGGCTAAGTAAGTACTATTGCGGATATTAATACTATAAAAACGACTAATTTTTATGGCTTTTAACAACAAACAACCTTCAACTTGATTATATACATCAAAATTTACCCTTTACACCAACTTTTCACCTTATACCACTTTTCTTTCACTCCCCATACATCTCAAAATCGTTAATCGTTAAAATCGTTACTTCGAGCGAAAATATTAATAATCGCCAAATTTCGCTAAGAAAGCTACATCACATAACTCTACGCTAAATTACCAAGTCTTTACGCTTTCAAATCACCAAGGCCCCTTTTACCTAAATCACAACCAAATTCATATACCACATAAATTAACGTTAGCTCGCCATTAAAAAAGTTACGATAGACAATTAAAAACGAGGAAGGGAAATTAAAGCCCTTGAATCTGTTATTTTAGATATTATAATAAAGATCTTTGGTTTAACAACACTGATAAGTTCTGAACTGAAGAAAATTGAACCAATTACATGGGATAATATATCCTTAATATAGATGTTGGTGAAGAGTTTGGCTGTAACCATCATACTTTCTAAGACTTTGGTAAGTTTTTCAGCCATTTGATTATTAATACATGGAAACCGATTTAATTGACCGTCAAAATCAAATTGAAGGTAGAGGTTAATAGGCATAGGATTTACATGTTAGACAAGAGTTAAAAGGGGCTGGTATAAAGCTTTTTTTGAGTTGGTTTAACTTAAGGGTTGCTCTTAACATCCTTGACTTTAAGATATATAAAGAAAAGAAAAGAGTGTTAAGGATAATTAAAGCCTTTAAATACGTTTTAAGGAGCTACTACCTTTAAATACCTAGTTAAATTAAACGTTTGACTTTCCCGCTAGCATTAATTTTTTATACGCCAATGATAATAAACTATTAATTTACTCAGCAATTTAGTATCTCCCTGTGATAATGTAAAGTATACTTTTAGTGGGGGTAGAGTGTATGAAGTAACAGCTACCAACACAACAAAAGGAATCGACATCGGCGTCATTCATCAGTTAATTAAATAAGATCGTTAATTTCAATAAAACTTTCTCTACAATCGTTAAATTTCATATGCTTCTTATGGTTTTCCTTAAAATAGTTAAATCACTTAAATTTCTTAAGGGTTTCTCTACAATCGTTACATTCCTTAAGGCAAAGCTTTTTACGATAGTTATATCCATACACGTAAGGCTAACATAGGCCTTGTTATAGGATTTTGTTCCTTGTGTGAAGCGACTGGTAATTACCCCCACAATCGCGACTTTATAGCTTTAAAACATAAGTTAATAGTAGGAAATATTATTGATAATTAGAATAACTATCGTAACCTTTTTAACAAACATTTTTAAATGGTTAATATTGCTTACAAACTCCTTACTAATTTCGCTAGAATCTGGAATAACATAGAGAAATATAATAGTAAGTTTTATAATTAACTCGATATAAAGACAATACTTTTCTTTAATATTTTTTAAGTAAATAGAAGTTTCCCTTTCAGGTTTTTACGTAATCTTTCCAAGAATTTTCACAATTCACATTAGGTATTATTAACCGACTATCCTAATGAGAGTAATTTTGGGGGGGGGGGGAGATTTATGATGGTATAAAAATTCATTTCAAGTACGACGTTTATCCTGTGCAATACAACACGTATTAAGTTATAACAAGGTGTATAACGATGATAATTAAGAAAAAAAAGAGGAAATATCGATGGATGTTTTAAATTAAATGCCTGTTAAATTAATATTATACCTGTAAGCATTAGGGTCAGTATTTATTAGCGAAGTTGTACTTCGCAAGTAGGTGCGGGCAGTTTTTACAGGCGTTAGAAAGTTTAAATACGCTCAATAACGTCTTGATACCACTTGTAAAGACTTTTTTACTTAGTTGTAGTTTTAGTTTACGATTGTAATAGCTTATACGACAAACTTAGTTAATATATACCTTTAAGTTAATGATCTCCACAAATGAGATAACAAAAACTATGCGATAGTATATGACATCAATTGTAAATATATGCGGCCCTATCGTTTAAAACCTGGTGTAAAGACTTCGAATTGAAAGCTATGGCTTTATAAGCGATAGCAAGGGGGAACGAAATTAAACGGACTGATTAAACGCAAAAATTATCGTCGTAATAGTGGTTAAAGGTATTGGATTTGTGGAAAGTTAGGTTATTAGTTAATTTTTTATCCTTCGGTTAAATGTTACAAAAAACAGGTAATGTATTATACCAAGTATCCTATAACGTTTGAGTAAAACTAATTAGATCATATTATAGATTGTAAGGGTAAAATAGCTGTTAATGATGATGATGCGTCTAATTAATTTATATGGAATAAAGATATTTGTGGATATTACTATATACTCCTACAGCTAGTATATATAGGCTAAGTAATAATGCACTATATTGTAAGGTGCATTCCTGCAGAGTGCACGATAACGTGTCACTCTGCAGGCTGAACTCTTACAAAGCGCAAAGTGCATCATGCGTGGAGTGGTCTAGAATGTGTATTCTAGAGCGCACAGAAAAAGGGCCACTGCCCGGATAAGAGGTTTATAACCTTCTATCCGTAGCGTACACGCTCTAAAATACTTCTTCTGGACCAATCTATATTTTATTACAATTATCAATCTAAAGATTACTCATATACTCTTTCACTTTACGTAAAATAGGCAGAAACATTACCAATACTAATTAGTAGCCAATTAGGTCGACTATGATAAGTTAAGGAAAGAAGAGATAAACATAAGTTAAATACCTACAGCGGAATTTATAACGGTTTCAACTATTTGTACTTTACTATTACGCCTTACAATAATTTATACGGAAGTGTAGAATTACGCGGGAACGCCGTAAAATCCGAAGCGTAACAAGATTGTAAGATTCGAACTAACTTTAAGAAAAACCACTTTTAATACGATATTATCAACTAGTTAATGCCCTATCTACTCAAAATCCCCATTAAGTTAATTGTTAACTTATATTGGAGCTTTAAACGTATCTGAGCACTTTTTAAAAAGTGTTCTATTACGCGTTAGGTTACGTAAGCCAAAATAATTAAGTTTTAGAACCCTTCGTTAGGACTCGTCCGACCTAAACTCGATATTCAAACCGCTGACGAAATACGGGAGCGGTTACAAATACAAGATCCAAACCGCTTACAAAAACCGAAAGTGGCTACAAGTAGAATAACCAAACCGCTCGCCCTAATAACAGCGGCTACGATACAACAATTCGAACCGCCCACTAAAATACGAACTAAGATCCACATACTAGATTACGCAACATACCTTCCTATACCTATATTTCCTTTTCCAAGTTCGTCTTATGTATTTTAGCCTAATACTTATAACGTTTGAGTTTTACCCTAACCGCTTAGCTAAAATAATACTAGTAAGCGTTTAAAAAATTTAATTTGGAACGCTTTACTAACTTGTAACCATACTTCGTTTACGTGTTATTTTAAACTTAACTTATACTGGTAAACGTTAATAAATTGATTTTAATTATTTTAATTATTTTGTTCGTTTTGTATTTACTGTTTGTAAAACGAATTATCTTAAACTCTAAATTCTAAACGCACTCAAATCTAGTCGCAACACAAAACTATCAATTTGCATCGCTTTAGACATTACAAGTATACAAAAACCAACTAGCTTAAACATACGATGGCTCCGCCAGTAACAGATTTGATAAAATCTAACGAATACATTAAATACCTCTTTATACACACGTTGTTTCGCAGCAATATTCTAAAGCATTTGGACCTTAACCTATAGGATAACAAAATCGGGGTACTAGTGAAGTATTTAAACCCTTATGAGGAAGATATATATGTTATTAACATAATTTTAAATTACTATAGCGGCGAAATTCAAAGGCGCGACTTATTTGACGATTTCAAAAATACTACGAAAACAACTACGAAGTAAAGTTATTAATACAACCGGTGGAAACAACAGCCGTATTACAATAACTTTATTAATAACAGCCTAAATTATACAAATAATAAAATAGATAAACGATAAAATGATAAAAGTGAAGTTTGTAGAAGGATATTGATTCAAAAAACACCAAGAACGCCTACTTAAGTTGATGGACCGGAAGCGAAAAAAGCTTCTACAAATAGAGATAAGGCGCTTAATAGGGTTAAACGCCTACCGCGAAGCTGAAACAGAGATAAAAAATTCGACTAAAAAGGAGGAAGCGCCGTAACAATCATCTATAACAAGGGTTAAACACGAACCCTTTCTGAAACGTAATTTTAAACAAAGGTCAAGACAAACCTACGCCTCAAATACCGTTAAGAACCAGCTTAACTACGAAAAAAGCGGCCCGAATAGCGAAAACGCCCCGCTTTAAAAATTAATAAGCGGTGTAAACGCTAATATATACCTTATAAACTAACGCCTATTAATCCTAACTCCTATCGTAATCTCCTACCGCACCATTTCCCCACTAATAGTAACGACCCTACAAAGCTTACTAACTTTGCCAAACTTTGGAATGGAGACGAAAACTATAGTGGTAAAAAATACGATGTACTCGATAATTAAAGATATAATATAATTTATATATACAAAAAACGAGATATCGAACTATCCCAGTTTTACGTTATCTTATCCATTATACTATTGAAAGAAGTTGAAAAGTAATTTATATACTACCTTACATAGGTGGATACGTTTATAAAATTCTATAATCTCCTAAAATCACATTTTGATACAAAAATCAATTACGAACTTCACGATAAATGTTAAACTAGCATAATTTGGAAATTAGTGAAAAACTAGCGTGAAAACGCCAATAAAAACCCATAAAAAATCTTTACCGTTTTACTAACTAATTTTCGAAAATGTTAAGTAACCTTTAAACCAAAATACAAAGGTAATAAACTGTTTATTTAGATAATGACAAAAGTATATTACGGAAACCCGGATTTCGATCTTATCCTTTTCAAACCTAAAAAGGATTTAAAAGCTTTATATATAAATCTTAAAATATGGATTAATACCTTTATATACTCATAAGCAAGCCTTGTATTAACATTTATGACCGATGAGACTAAAGGAGAAAGCCAAATTACTAAAATAAACCTTGTTAAAACCATTTACAACATTTTAAATCAAAAATTTAAATTATACGTAAAGAAAGACGAACGCTCAAAATATAAGTATTAAGGAGGGAACGCTAGTAATAAGGAGCAGGTACAATATTTCAGAAGAAAAACGTACCGCAGTTACAACAATATTTGAAAAAAGGTATATAAAGCTCTATGGGTTTGTAAAAACGCTATATCGTATACGGTAAAACCGGCTTTTAGTTTACTAACCGCCTAGTTTACGAGTATATTCGGATTAAACGACAATTTTAGGCCGATTGTGTATTTGAAAACATGATAAAAGTTAATTTTACAACATATGTAGCCGAGTACAACAGGGTAGATAATAAACTTAACGCCTACCCCTACAAATACTCCTCCGAAGAAAAAGTCTTTAAAGGTAATAATGTTTAATTAATAGCTTTAAACAACGAAACCGCCCAACATATTTTTACAGGCTTACAAAACGTTTCCTTCTTAAATATTATAGGCCCAAACTACGTAAACGAAGTATTTAATGCCTTTATAACGTTATAATTTACGCTTTTGAAATAAATACGACAACCGTTTTTAGGGTATTATACCTAATACCAATATAATTTAAATTTAGACAGCCGAAAAACGATAATTCGACCTGTTTATAGAAAATTTCCTGAAATTTTAGTTTAACCGAATAGGAAAACACCAAAAGATCCTATTTAGTTAAGGTAAAGCGTCTTTATCTGGAACGGTCATTGTAAATACGCTATTCGAACCGGTCAAATTCTACTTAATAAATTCTAAAATACCATTTTGGGTTTTATTAGCTAATATAAACAAACTCGAAATTAAAATCCAAAATATAACTAACTAACTTATCTGCGCTTCGAATAACGTATTCGTACCATTCCGACTTAAATTCGGCCACTTTTAGTTTACCCTAGAAACACGTTCAATTAAAGTTATTGACTTAACATAACAGGAATTACGGATACTTTACTGACGATTTAAATACCCGGTTATAAAACGCCTTTTACAACTACTTGACGTCGTAATCTATATAAACATAGGAAAAAACATATTTAAAGCTATTAAAAAGGTTTAATATAAGGATTAGTTATACTTATAAGCCTTATAAAGATTTAAATACCGCCTTTAAAACCATATAAACTTTAACTACGAGGTAATTCTTAATATTATATATTTGAAATGTTAACCGGTCCTTGATGCTGTTAATACAATAATATTATTTTAAGTTGCTCAATTTACATGAAACGTTTTTATTATAAACTACTAAAACTTTTTAATTAACTGTTAATTAACCGTTTATTTAAGGCCTTTAAAGTAAATTATACAGGATGTTAGTATGGCCTTTAACTTTATGAAACAGCGTATCAAGGTTCGAATAAGCGGTGACTAATATAGATAAATTTTAATAAAAGCCTTATAAGGTATTGGAAATTATAAACAGTACTATAAATGGCTTCGAAAGTGTATACAATATTATCCAAGGAACTAAAAGGTACCACTTCCAAGGAATTTATCCTTCAAATGAAGGTTAACACTATTAATAACACTTTTAATATAAGTAGGTTTATTTTTAAGCTTTTTGTTTTTAATATCTACTTGAGGATTTATATAAACTTTATACCATTATTAATCACGGTATAAAGAGCGAATACTATAACGAAGGCTATAACAGAATTACGTTCTTTACTGGCTAAGAATAACGTGCCCAAAGCATTAGCTACAAGGAATAGCCCACGAGAAACTAAAGGTTTAAACATATTATTATAATTTAAGGTCTTTGTTTGAAGAACTATTAACGGATAAATTAGTCTTTCAAAGATTAACCGGTTTAAAATTTATAATATACTTGTTAATTTGTTAAACGGTATAAATTCGTTTGACTAAATAATAATACGAAAGTATAAAGTAAAAATGAAAAGGAACGGTACTAAATCGTTATCTGACCAGATTTACCAACAGAATACCCCTTAAAATAACAAATCCAAACCGCTCCTAATTTTAACTTACCCCCCAAATCACGTATTAGGCCCGCTTCTACCAAACGAAAGCGGTCCACTTATACTAACCCTACTAATACCTTGTTGCTGGGGCCGCTGTTTTAACTCGAAAACTAAAAAACACCCCGAAACCTTTTTTATAAACTTCTTTATTACTTGAAAAAAGATAGTAAACCGAAAGCTAAACCTAAAGCTTCGCTACGACGGTATTATCGCTGGCTTAAATACCACGTTCGAATAATTTACCTAAATAGAAATTTTTACCTTAATTAACTAAGGCGTATTTCGCTTTAAACGGTTCGACCCAACGATCCACGACACTTACAGAATTTTTTCCACTCGCCTCGTTTACAAAATTAAGGATAAAACCGGAAAGACTTACGCAAAAACCTACCTAATTATTAAAGGTTATAATAATAATAATAGTAAAAAGAATATTATAACCTAGTCGCCTACCTTACAACAAGTTAGCCACCGCTTAATTATTACGTTCGTAAACTCCCTTAATACACCATATAACCTATATATCAAACTCTATAATATAATATAAACATACAGTTAATTTAAAAAAAACGGATTAAACGACGTATTTACGCTGATATACTCATAGATATGAAGAAATACTTCCCAAATAAAACGATTTTATGAATTATAAAACTGCTTTACGTCTAAGATAAAGCTGGTATTTACCAATAAAATACTTACTAAAGGTATTATAAGGAATGGCTCGAAAGAACTAATTTAACTTTCGATCTGTATTTATTAGTATTAACGGCCTGTTTGAAAGGCTTTGTATTAACGGGTATATAAATAGAAGATATACTAACGTTATATAACGCCTTGTTTTCTGTATCTAAAAAAAAGGAAACTTTTAAAGGCCGACTTAAAGGAGAAACCTAAAACGTACCTAACGAAAGACCATATAATCGACTTTAATTACGCTACTATTACTTTTTGAAACGACGTTTTAGGCCCTACGTAAAAAAAGAAAATAAATAAAGTTACTCTTATCGTTTTAAATAACGTAAAACGGGCCAACGAATACAAATACTAACGCATACAAGGCGTTGAAATTGGCTTGATAACCTAGTCAAAAGCGGTATTTAACCTTTTGGTCGTTACATAGTGCTAAATAGCTACGTTGGATAATTTATATAAGGCGTTTGATAAACGCCTTTTATAACAAATACATAATTTAAAACGCGATTTATAATTTATATCGTCAAATATTCGTATTACAAAACAATTCGTTTTTACTAATGGTTCTTCAGTTAATAATAGAGATTATAATTCGTAGATAAACTTCGTTTTAATTTTTGGAAACAAAATACTAGTCTGGAACAGCTTTATTCTTTATGGAAATATTATTTATTAAAGCTTTACCAAATGTAAACGAATTACGAAAAACGTTTTGGTTTCGAAAATCCATAATATAGTTAAAGTTTTTGATTCGAGTATTACTATAGTAATAACGGTCCAAATAATTATATTCAATCTTGGTTTACACCTTATCCCTTTCATTATATATACTAATTACTTTTAGATTTATAAATATCTAATTAAACTGGATGCTATGAACGAATTTTTTTTAATAATAGATAATATAACTTTTTGCGAGTTATATAAGCACCGGGAAATCGAAGAAACGAGGTAAATCGATGGAAATTCTAACTTAACGGATATAATAACCAAGTATATACCGAACGAAACATTAAAAACATTTATATCCACAAATACGCTGTTTATTAATATTGTTAAAAAGAATTTACAACGCTAATGGGGTTAGAAAATAATGTTTTACGTTTATATTTTGTTTTAACCTTTTTACGTGGTTCAAAATATTATAACCACGTTGTTACCGAGTTTATGAAACGATATACAATTTACATCTACGCTGGACTTAAGAATTTTGACTTTATTTAAATCTACTATTTCGTGCCGCCCCTAACATACTATTACACTTTATCCTATGAATTTTGAACCTGCTAGGTATTCTACTATTTACTTCTTTTTATTTTAATTTACGATACTGTAACGGTTTTGGTATATTACCTTTTTTATTTTATATACTTCAAATTTCATTAATCACTTATAAACGATTGTTTTTATAAAAAGTAATAGCATTAATATGTAACATATTATATCATTACTGGGTACACCGGCTGGGCCCGAGGGGTAGCTATTTACTTTTAAAAGAAAAGGAGAAAAGTGACGTCGTCGCGTTCCTACCATTCTCTCTATCACCTTTCCCCTTTATACTAACGTCACCACTATCACCGCTATCGACGTTATTAGTGCTAACAAGGATATAAACCTACGTTTTAGATTATATACACTGGTGTAAAGACGTAAAGTTTTTTTTAACCCTTTTTATAACGACGTACAATAACTTTGTTAAACTCGCCTACGTAATATATATGTAGGCCTTATTTCCAGGCGGTAATAACGGATGCTGACTCCTTAATCCACTGGTTAACGCCTACTACTAATTAATATCGGCTTATTTTGATTATTTACGAATACGGTTATTTTTTGAAATACCACAGATATTTCTTTTTGAAAAAAGATTCTTTTTAAAGATCGGTTAAAACTTATTATAAAGCCGGCGAACGCGTAATAAGACCTCGGCCCATGGCTTTAAGATTAAGGGAATTGGGGCGTATTCGTTACCAATCTGTTTGTAATGGTGGTAATAAGCTAAACGATTCCCGCTTTTAAAGTAATCTTTAACAGACTTACCCATAGCCGCGGACGCAACATATGACACGTAGGATGTAACAATTAGCGGCCCGGGGTTGCGAACTCGGGTGCACCGCTCTAACGCTTTACGTGTCAAAAAGGTCTCGCGACGTACCTTAACAATACGGAGCTTTAAGCGGCGGAACAGGTTCTTTTCCTACTCGTTATCTATAAAAATATTAAAAGAAAATATACGGGTGGATTTAGTGAACAAAAATCTTAGAGGATCTCTATAAGGTTACGCTTATGGTATCGAAAAGCCCCTACAAGTAAAGGGGTTTTTACTCACAGGAAAAGGGTAAGGTTTATAACTTTAAAAGCCCCTAGTTTCTCCCCCTAAAAGATTAAGGGAAAGTGGGAAATAAAAAGGGGTAAAGGGGGAGTAGTGGTAACGGTGGGAAAAAACAAAGCTAAAAAGGGAGCGGCGGCAACAGGGCTTAACAGGGCTAAAGGGAAAGCGACAGCGGCAGGGCATAGCGAGGCGGGGGAGGAAGCAATTATAAATAAAATTATAACTGATAAGGGCGGGCTGTTAGCAATAGTAGTAGTGGCGGCGGTGGTGGTGGCGGTTACGGCGGCAGTGGTGGCGGTGCGACGGCGCTTCCGCGCCAAACGACGCTTAGTGGACCTGTTTTTACGCGGAATTTATTTAAAGGAAAGGTTAATATATAAGTATCAATCGAGTAATCTACCTATAGAAACGGTTTAGATTATTCAATTGAAATAAAAGTTAAAGTTAACTTGAGATAGTGACTTGTATTACCTATAGGTATGTGCCTTTGAAGGGGAAAAAAAAGAAGGTTTACCTGAACTGATAACGATATATCTTTTAATACTAATCCAAAACACGTAACGGCGTAATCAACTTTACATAATCATCCTTGTAACACCTACGTAATTAACCCCTTGTCGGAAATAACAAAAGGCGATATTAATAACTATATCATTACCTATTAACTATACTAACCATGCCCTTATTACAATTACCACCGCGGCTAAAAGCTATTAATTCGAACCTTTGTAATTGGTACCGTAACTACATTCTTATTACAGAAGCTACTGATTCGAACCTTTGTAATTAGTACTCCAATCATATTATCATTTCAAAAGTTATTAATTTGAACCTATATAATTAGTACCACAACTATATTATAATTATAGAACTACGTACATAGAACAGACTTGTTATAACTATACTATTGCTACTAGGCTATAGGTATAAAACACAAAAAAGAAAGAAAATATTACTTATATAGATATTACTATATACTCCTATAGCTAGTATATATAGGCTAAGTGACAGTATACTATATTATAAGGTATATTCCTGCAGAGTTCACGATAAAGTGTCACGCTATAGGCTACAATCTTACAAGGCACAAAGTATATCATGCGTGGAGCGGTCTAGAATGAGTATTTCAGAGCGTATAGAAAAAGGGCCACTGCCCAGATGAGAGGTTTATAACCTTCCATCTGTGGCGTACACTCTATGGAATGCTTCTTCTAGGCCAATATATCTTTTACTACACTTACCAATCTAACGATTACTCTTCTACTCTTTTCATTCACGTGAAATAAGCAGAGACCTTACCCACAATATTGTTTCTCAAGCGGCTCAGTAATTGACTGATCACGTATTTTTATATTGTTTAAATAGTAAAAATCTATAAACTTGTCTTAAAGATAAAACCGCTGACTCATTATACACCTTCAAACTTCGCAATTGTTATATAAACTACACGTTTTGAGGTATAATGCTATATATACAGGTAGTAAGGTATTTAACAGGAGGCTATTTGCACTTTCTGGTATTACGACGGTAAAATACTACTGTTACAGAGATTAATCGTTAAAATATTGGAGAAATTAAAGTTATCTTCGGCTCAGATGAACGACTATCGTTACTAATACCAACGATTATATAAATAATTATTGTGCCGAAAATATTTCACATTTTTAAGTCATTTACAATATTCATTCTCTGTTTGAAAGATATGAAGATCTTGAGCGTTAACGTCGACATTAAAGCTTATAAATTGGTTAAAAACAGCCGAAGGTTCCTTTTCACCTATAATTGAAGGCATCTTTGGTTACATTTTCAACTTTTTAAGATAATAGTATTATACGTAGCAGAGCCAAAGATGCGTTAATTATACCGGTATCTTGATTACTCAACCATTGAAAAGTTGTATAAAATCATTGAATCTGCAGAGTATAAAGATATTGTTGTACCATGGGAGGTACATGTACATTGGTACACTTGCCTTGTACCTTCTCACAAGACTACTTACTCATAAGTACGCCTTCTTTTCTCATGAGTCATTCTTCTCATAAGTACTTATTGTTATCATATCCTGGTAGATTCCTACCTTTAGCTTAGTCTTCAATTTAAAATACAGACCGGAATACCACTATACGTTTGCACGTATAAATAGCATAACAAATGGTAGCTGTAAGTTGAGATTTTGCTTGGCGCTCAACCAATTAACTGCTATAAAGCAATTAAAGTAAGTTACCAACACGAAGCTATAAATATATAACACTGTCACCAAAACACCAAATCCTTACCTTGTTTTACTTTTAACATTTAACTTTTTCTTTTACCTTTATAATTACTACTTTACATCGCCAAATTTTGCTTTACGAGTCCCTAATCTTAATATGTAAGTAAGTGAAAGCTGTAAGCACTAAATATTACACTAAATAAGCTTCAAACCCCTCGCCGTACGCGTTAGCAAACTCGTACAAAGGAAATTCAGAAAAAGCCTATACCTGTTACACCAAAGTTAACTATTACTTTCCCTTTACTTTTACTAAAAACTCTAATAAAAGCCCCACTTTTATCTATAAAAATACCGTTACTTATCTTATCTTCGCTTACAGCTTTATATTTCTATATTCTTTGAACGCGTTTTTTACCTGCACTGATTCAACGTTCGGTCGCCGTTATCGCAGGCTTCATACCTCATATTACAATGAAATTAGGAAAAATATCTTTAACAGTTGGTTTAGCTACTAGTAACGTTAACACCACAGAGCTTGTAGCAAGTCTACGCTGTAAGTTTGAGGAATGCAATGTTATAAGACGTGTAAAGCATGATATCGTTATACGATGCCTCAACAACTTGATTTTTGAAAGTCGCTATTCTCGTAACTGTAAGTTCTTTTTTCGTCGATATCATAGCCAAACTTTACCCATTTTCATAAGCTCATCGGATACTTTTAAGGGCAATTGCAATTGACCTCGTTATAAAGGGAAGTAACGTAAACATTCGCTTTTTCGTAAACGTTTCCGCCATAAGCTTTTTTGCTGTCATCGCGAACCATTTCGAGATCACTGCGAGTATAAGCCCTTTTGCTGCCGCCGCGAGCCCTCTCGCCACCGCCGCGAGCATAAGCTTTCTCGACGCCATCGTTCTTACTTCCGTTGCTCTCGTTTTCGAACCAGTTGCGATCCTTTTCGAACTCCAAACAAGACAGATACCTAATACTCGGCTAGCGGTATTCGCCGCCTAAAGCGTAAAGATATTAAGGTATTTAACCCCGTGTATTCTAATATTTAGGATAAAGGAATTAATACAGTAGGTAAAGATATAGTATTTACCGAAGTGTAAAGATTTTGGTAACATTTAAACACCTTTATAAATACCTTTTTAATATTATAAAGTCAAATTGTGAAGATATGTTTTATTCTATTACAAAGATTTAGATTCTATTGGTAAGATACCGAGGTTATCTTTCATGAGCGTCGTAAAATGTCTCGTTGTAGTCTCGTATATATTATAGATATTTTCGTCAACTGCTTTGCTGTAAATCCTAAACGAGTTATTACAAAGTTTAAAAAGGCTAAGTTCTCGTTAAACGACCTATTAGACGACGAGTTTAACATAAATAAACATATTTAAATAAAAATACGATACGTAAAAGCTAAAGATATACTAAACTACCATAATGACAATAAGTATGACGTTATAATCGATATTTAATTCGTACTGGACCTAGGTATTCAATAGTACTTATTACCATTATATCTTAAATACATTATAAAGGAATACTTAGCTAAGGTTAAAAGGTTAAAAATTGTATTACTAGTTATAGTAATACAATTATATCTCAATTATAAATCTCTTTTAAGTACTGTTCACGAAAGGTATAATTTTAGGTATTTTCGTAAGAACGAGTACCAACCTCGTAAGGATAGGTACTAGTCCCATAAACTCGATAATAATACTAAGAGGTATGAGAAACTCCCCTTAAAAGAGTATAACCTCAAGCGTTACGATAACTACTGTTATAGCGAATATGCCGACCGAAACTGTGGTTGAGATAAACGCGAGCGCAAATAAAATCGTGATAAATACTATCCTTGAGACAAATTAGTCGACCGAAATCGTAATCTCAAATATAAATTTAATAATATGTAATTGGATGTAAACAATATTGACTATTTATATTAGTACTATTTTAATTACTTATAAACGTCCTTATAAATAAGTTTGTATTACTCGAGTGGTAAAATGGGTAATAGTATGAAGCTTAATATTACGCCTCACAATCGCCGTACTTATACATATTGTAACGATAATTTTAACCCACGTAACGCCTTATTTAAGTATTTAAAGGCCTGTGCCAGGAGAAATGGTTTTTTTAAGGATATAAAGAGACGTATACAACAGTTGAATCGTGTATAACCCGTAACTAGCTTAGAGGATGTCTTAAATAATACGGAGAACCTTGATATTGTTATAGCTAAGCCTATTAACGAGGAGGTGGTACTTTCTATAAGTGGTTATGGTTACCTACAAATTGCTATACGAGCTAACTCTATAGGTCGAAATCTCGTGATTAAATTTTGGCTAAATTTAGACTTCCCTAATTATTTTATAACAGACGTACCTATAACCAAATGCGAAACAATTAGCGGAGTAATAAGTTCTTCTATTCGGCTTAATACCAAAGCACGTTAGACCTTTTATACTTTTAGGCATAAATCTAATAGCATTCCTATATTATTACGGGAAATATCTAAAGCTTGGCTTATCGATCGCCTAAGTGCAGGCGATTTGTTAACAAACTATTAAATAAAGCCTCGAGGCACAGATATACTGATATTTAAAAATGTGGGTTTTTCAAGAATAGTTACTTCGAGATTCCTTTTTTAGTATATAAGATAGCTACGTAACATATTCTTAGCAAGGTTACTTTTTGCATAAAGGTTATTCTTTAACCTAAATAAATAATATACGTAGCTAATAAATACATTGCCCTCTTTAAGAGAATTTTTTTTATATTTATAACTTAACATTTATATGTCTTTAATACTTTAATCGATACGACTACGCCTCAAATGGTGTAAATTCATAATTCTATTGCCGAGGCGATATTCGTCGCGAAATATACGCGTTTGTGAACTATTGTAAAATACGATGATAATACCTACTTTTAGGCAGATTGAATGGAAGTTATACGAGCCTTTACATAGGTTATGGGTATTGGCAACGTATTTTTCATGGTTATATAACCTATAGAGATAACTGTTAGCAACTATTAAGGTGTTTTGTTCTTTTACTAGAGCCCTAAATAAATATTTTATTATTCCGGTAATTAATACCAAATCAAAGTTGGATTCTACAACTTTTCGCGTTGCTATTACGCCTGTGAATACGACTTATCTCATTAAGATACCTATTAAGCCTTGATTAAGCACTCCTCTCCTGGACGTAATAACGAGCCTGATTTAAAAATCCAAAGTCCTTAAAGTGGTAAACCTCGCTAATATTAAAGCGGGTTTCGTTAAAGCTTACGATAAGCCGCGTTACCGAAATGCGTCGTTCGGCAGGAAAATAATTGAAAATATGCATATAGTAGAAACCATATAAATCATCTATATTAATACAACTAATCCGATATAATTTATTTAATTATAAAAGATTTGTGAACAATATTTTACTGTTTGAGAAAATATCAGTTTAATTAGGATGCCTATGAATTTAATAATGAATGTTTTACTTGTTAACAGTTAATAATATGGCAAGTTTAACCTTTGTTCTTATATAATATTTAAACGAAAATAAAACCTTATAGATTCATAGTTCGATGCCCTATATAAGTTGAAACTTATGATATTTTTCAATAATATATGTCCATTTGTATTACCAGTATTTTTAATGTGAACAACTATTTAAGGAGTAGATAAAGATCGAGTGGTTGTAAACTTACAATCACTTAACAAATAAGCTTTCTTAAACACCTATCCGTTTCTTTTATAAAAGAATATTATTAAGTTTATTGAAGGTAAAAAATAGATTATTGTTATAAACGTTACCAAGTTTTATTTAAAACTTTTGGTATATTCAGATTACCGCGGCCGATTTATTTTCATTAATCACTACCGATTGGAACGAAGTAAAGTTACTCATTCAAGTTTTCGTAATTTACTATCCTACGATTAACGTTTTAAAAATCGATATCAAAAGAATTTAAACTTTTTTGCTATATATTTATCGATGACATTGTCATTTTTCCCAATACGTTTAAAAACACTTCGTTTATTTGAAGTTAGTATTTAAGCCTTTTACTAGCAAAAGCGTCTCTTTATCGCTAAAAATTTTTTATATCAGTTTACAATTAGTAGAACTTATAGGATTTTACGTAAACGCTCCAAGCTTTTTAACAATTAAGGAGAAAACTTAAGGTTGTCGGAATCTTTCGTTTCTTCGTAACTTAAAGGCCTTCGAGATATATCTGGAATCCAAAGGATTTTTACGGTTAATAATACCCTACTACGCTCAATTTTCAGGCCTAATTTAAGAACTTAAAAATATTTGCTAATATAAGAAAGAAAATAAAGACAACTTAAAGTCGACAATCGTAAAAAGAAACTACATTATATACAGTTTATAGTGATTCATCCTACGCCTAAGCAGAAGAAGTCTTTTGAGTTTATACAAACCTATTTACATGAATAGCTTAAGTTATATCACCTATATTCAACGCGTCAATTTTTTCTTCAAATTAATGGAAGTTTTCAACGCTGATTCAGCGTTATACTTTTTTACTTTAAAAAAGGCTATTATTAGTAGCGAGGGCAACTTATTGCAGCCATTATCATCTAGCCAGTAATGTTTTTAAGTCGTCGCCTAACTCGACTTAAATTAACTGAGGTTTTTAAAAATATAAAATCACTTGTTTTATATGAGTATGAAAACGCTTGAGGACAATCTTAATTACTAACCTTTTCCCAATTATTGTTTTTACACCGATTATAAAGCTACCCGAAGCATTATGAACCAAACTCCATTAAAAATGATATCTACGAATAGGGTAACTCGACAACTGGTTAATACGTTAATTTACCTGAATTTATATTATTTAAACGTAGTTTACTTCTTAAGATACTTTAATTTGATACCAGATGCACTTAGTCATTTGTCTTCTGATGAGGACACATAGCTCTATAGGATTGATACGCCAGTATTAAATCAAATATTTGATAAATTTACGACCGTGGATTAGTAATATTATCCTACAATACACCTTGCTAAGGCGAAAATGGAAAATAATATACGACTTCGCTTTTGGACTGGTTATCGTAAGAATATCGTTTGATATGGAATTTTGCAAAATCTCGAGGATAATGAAAATGATAAGGACATGCTTTTTAATACTTTTAAGTTTGGGCTATTTCGATTAGTTGAACGCTTATTGTATAATCTAGATACGAGTGATTGTAAGAGATTTGTGGTTTCTATAACATTCGTATAGGAACTTTTTGTTGAAGAATATAATGAAAAACACCATTTCTGATTTAAAAGAATGATGGCAACCTTAGACGAAGTACATTTTCGCCGGAAACGTAAACTTATAAAAGTATATGTTAAGAACCGTATGAATTTCGAAAAATTACGTAACGACAACTAAAAACCATTCGGCCGCTTCAAATATATTTTAATATCCGAAAAACCAATGAATTCAATTTAAATGGATTTTGTAGTCACATTGTTAATAGTGCCTTCTAAAAACATACCTTAAACGTTGTCTGACAGGGAATCTTTCGACGTAATAATGCCTATCATATGAAAAATATCCAATAAAATACTTCTAATTCATGGCTATATAACGTATACAGTAAAATATTGAATCACTATTTTAGTTTAATAATTTTTGTTATATGACTAGCTTTATCTACAGAAAATTATCTTAGACAGATATATTAAACTTTATTAAGATTTTGGAAAAGCTTACGAAAAGGATTTAAAATAAGTTTGATAATGATAATAACCTATTATTTACAAACTGACGGATAAGTAAAAAGAAAAAAAATCAGGTAATCGAATTAAGATAATCGAATTAGCTTTACGCTACTTCTTTTCCGAACACTCTAAGTAATATTAGGTTAATATTATACCGACATTACAATAAAATATTAATAATGCCAACTTACATACCTTAAAAACCAGTTTTTACGAGTATTTGTTCGGATTTAAGTTTACGATACTAATGGATGTTTTTATAATAATTTTCCTCGTAAGTAGGTGAATATCTGTTTTATAAGAGAATATTTGCGACAGGACGTACAATTAACGATGGATATTATTGCTATCAAGGTAAAAAAGAGATAAAATTAAAATTATCGTTGGTATAAATTTGGTATAGGCGAAAAAGTGTAGCTAAAGCTGGGAAAGGCCTTTATACCTCTTTACAAAAAAGGGAATTGGTTCTTACCGTATATAAATCCATACACAATTGTAAAAAAAAGTCAATAATTTGGCTTTTACCTTGGATTTTTTACCCAGGTTTTGGGTTTGGTCAACTATTAGCATTATTTATTTATTACCCCTTCGTAACCCTGTAAACAACATATTAAACAAAATTTCACCACCGTCTAAGCTAATCAAATACGAGGACGACCGATTAAACATTGAAAACTGGAAAGTAGAACGTATATTAGTTAAACGAGTGAATCGATGCCGTCGTAAAGGGGATCATATTTAAAATCTTTTCAAATGAAAAGGCTTTACGTCTCGTAATGATGAATTGAAACCGGTGTTATAATTCAATTTCCCGGGTTTAATGAAGGCCTTAAAGGGGAATAATAATATTATTATTGGGAAAGTTTCTGCTAAATAATAAAGATATCATTTTTTTTCTTTTGGCCCTCGGTATTTATTATACTAAGGGGGGGGTAAATGTACACTGGCACACTTGTCTCGTGCCTTCTCAAGATACTTCCTACTCATAAGTGCGCCTTATATTCTCATAAGTTATTTTTCTCATGAGTACTTATTGTTATCATGCTCTGGTAGATTCCTACCTTTAGTTTAGTCTTCAAATTAAAATAGAGACCAGAATACCACTATACGTTCGTAAGTACAGATAGCACAACAAATATAGAATACATTGATTTAACGTTTATTGAAAAGCTTTATCATTATTTCCAATCACATATGTAAATTCCTCAAAGATTCAAATTTATACTGAAAAATAAAAAGGATTTTAATTACAAGATTTTTGTTAAGGCGTTTTATTTAGATAATAAGTTTATTTCTCGCGTTATGGACTCCACAATCTTTTTTCACGGCGCCAAGTTATTTTAGTCACTATCGAAGAAGGATATGTGGAAAACGTTGATGGTGTTGTGGATTGACACGTATTTAGACTTTTTAGATGTCGTTGTTTACAATATTGATATTAACTTTACAGCGGCAGAATTTCAAACGGATGTTAAAATAATGAGGATCTAGTGTAAATTGGTGTTTGTTAAGGCCTATTGGAGAATTAGAAAGGTTGAAAATGCATACATATTACTTCGAAGGGTGTATAATATATCCTTACTATGGAAATTGAAAGTTTTACGGATTAGGAAGCACGTTTTTAGATGGCGGTAAAGTGTTTGAAAAATATTGTAAGCCTTGATGGCTTAGTATTAATCTTTATGGTCTTTGGAGTATATTCTTATTTAACGAGAGAAGTTTCATTATTAGCAAGTATTAAGAAGAAGGTTGTAACGTATCGTAAAGCTTTTAAGGAATTATAGAATAAATTGGCACGGCGTTAAGCCAATAATACCTTTAAAATCAGGAACAGCTTCACGAAGATTGACGTATTATTTTTTACCATTTAAAGGCGAAATATTCGTGGAACGAAAGTTATGTAAATGACATATTTTTTTAAGATCTTAAGTATCATCAATTCCAGAGTAATTGTCAATATTGTTAACGGTTTTCGACGTTTCGCATAATTTAAGTCAAATATTATGTTAGAGCGACCAATAGTAACAACAACAATAATAATAAAGATACTTAAATTTAGCGAATGTGTTAATATAATCTTCCTCTTACCGTAATCGATGAAGCGATAAAACGCCGACGATGCTACCAATGATGAAAAAAGAGGACTAGTGAGGATGGGGAATATATATTTGTCTAGATCTAAAAAATTATTTGGATTAATAGGAAAGAGAAAGATAATCAAGAATTAGTTGTTAATATTAGCGTATAAAGAAACATAAATATTTCAGGCAAGCCTTTTGAAGAGAGCGATAGAGTTGAGATTGATGAACTCCTTATTTGAGGAGTCTTATCATTTATTTCTGAACGCGATTTTAACCCTTAAGAATCAAATTTCTTGATCTTTAAATTAAGGATTATACACTAAATTAAAGGAAAGACTACTGAAAGGCCATACGAAAAGTTACGGTTAATCGTTTAAGGATACAGTGATTAAGGTAAGAACTGAATCCTCACGTAATAGCTAATGATGAAAAGGATTGATTAACGTTTTATGGTCACATTTGTAATAAGTATGCTAGTTAAAACTGATAAAATATTCACTTTTTATAGCCGTGATATTATTTAAACGTATGTGTAATAAATAATAAATTTAGAAAAATCGTTTTCTCAAAATTATTATAAGAACTTTATAAAAAATACCCTTTGTGAACGGTTATACGATACGTTGAATTATAATAAGGATTGGCTAAAGCAAATGTTTATTAGTGTTCAACGTACCAATTTCACTTCAAAATAAGGTTGAGAATGAAAATTTTAACCTACCACCTATGTTTATTAATTACGTAAAATGAAAAATTCGACTTAGGTGGTATATAGATTAAAGATACCTTTATTGTTGGAATTGTTAGCTTTATGACATAGTAATAGCATGCGATTGAAAATTCAAAGTTTTAAAATTCCAAACCGGTTACGATTTCGGCAAAGGGAAAACATTAAAATTTTTACAGATCGTAAATTAAAAAATGCAGTGTTAACAATATTAATGTCTACCTTAGCTTCAGTCAAAAGAGCTAAGGCGTTAGTATGGTTATAATTGACCAAACTAAGGTGATCAAAGTTTAAAAGTATTTGAAATAATGCGTTCATAGAAACTATATCGTAGCCTTAAACTAACTGAAGGCATTATACGATTTTTTGATTACGACATAAAATTATAATCCAAAAGATAAAAACTATAATCGACTAAATTAATATTGCATAAACAGATGAAAACTTGAATTGTAAAATTCATATAGTCTTAATTAATCTATAGAAGGCCAGGTTAATAATATTTACAAACATCTTTTTTATAAAAAAAACATGAACTTTTCATTATAAATCGTATTCCTTATAACTATCTTTGATAAGGACAGATTAGATTTAACCCAATTTTACATTATTAAAGACGTAATATATTAGATTTCCATTGAATGTAAAAGGATTTCTTGAAGCATGTTAGTTTTAAAGCTCTATAGTATAATAACTAGCTTCGATGTAGGCATAGTAATATGTAAAACCCTTAACATTATCACCAGTCAGTTGAATATTTCACGTATACCGGTTGTAATTTGTACTTATTCAAAAAGCTTATTCGAATACCTTTAGAAGCTAGGAACAACTAGCGAAAAACACCTCATAATTAACGTAATAATAATATCAAAAGCCTATGAAGGCAAAGAAATCGAGGAGTTTAGGTAGATCGATGGCAAAGATAATCCGGCTAATGTTATAACGAAATTGATATTATACAAAGCCCTGAAAAGATTTGTTAACAGTGATAAGTTGACTATATATATCGAGGACTATGTTAAGAGGCCACCTATTAAGGTCAAGTTACCTACCGATAAGCAGGCAGGAAAGTAGGGTTACTTTGGCAAACTGTAAAACTGTTAAGAAACCGAAGCCAGCAACTTGATTAACTGGTATAGTTAAGGTTGATTTTGGTGATTGAGTGATACGGTTGAGTTTGAGGTGCGTATAAGTTTACAGCGAAAGATTTATATAAGGGAGTTGATGCAGTTGGAATTTGGAACCGTGGGGTAAAGGAAGGTAATTGAAGTTAATTTGTGTACGTAATTAACAAGGATCTAGCTGGTCAATAACGAGGTATTTTAAAGGTTACCGGAAATAAATGGTCAATTATATTGGCATATGCATATAAAACAAAAATCTGCTAGTATTAGAATAATAGTAATTTCAATGCAGTTAGTCAACTATACTGTTAACTTAGTTAGTTGTACTAATTGTAAGTTGAGTATATTGTTTTGTATGTTGATTTTATTGAGTGTAAAGTTAAGTACAGTATGTGCTTACTTTGGATTAGGGAACGGGCCAAGCAATGAGCTATATAAATTATTGTGCAGACTGGCTAGCCGTTTACCATACCTTGAACAAGACATCCATCACTTGACCACGTAATAATACTATTAATTCGACCACTATTGGAATTGCCAATGTCATAATGTCTAAAAACTTATCATTGGCAAGGCCTATCAACATAAATAGTTTTAAAAATTACTTTAATTGTTACGGTGGAAAGTAGAAAAGACTTTTAAAACACGTTAATTTCTATAGAAGCTTAGAGATAGCGATGATATCGTTGTAAAAAATGAAAAGATTTTTTTTTTTTTTTTTTTTAGAAAACAAGCATTCAAATTAACTATTAAAATTCCTAAACTATTATCAAACGACTATTAAATTGTTGGAACCCCTGTAATTTGAAACCAGTCAAGTTATTATTATTATTGTTCTAAATTACAAATCGATAAACCTTAAAATTTAATACTTTATAATAAATAATAAATTTATTATGGACTCATCTTTTATTCTATACATAATAATCATCCTGTACTTAGCTTATAACATCATTAATAGAATAAATTATCAATAACTTTAAAGTGGTGACGTTGAACAAAAATATTGAAAATCGTTAAATTATACTCAATCGCCAAATTTTTACATTTTAATTGCTAGATCTTTATGTTTGAATCTCTAACTCGTTACCCTATTAAATTTATCATTAACTTTATAGTTAAAGTGTCAAAAGAACGATTAAAAATTAATGAGAGAAATTAAGTATTTTGTATCTTTTTTCGTTGAATATTACAACAAAGAACTTGAAAGTACAAATGTTAACAAAATTTTGATGAGAAAGTATTTCCGAAATTTCAGTATTGAATATATTTTTAAAAGGCTAATTCAAAAACAATAAATGTTTTAATAATATAATAACCTATTCACCAACAGTATATATTTTATGTTTGAGAGAAAAAGGCGTCCCTTTCAATATTTTATATATAACGGTATCATAATGTTAAATTTCTTTCCCGTTAGTCAATACCACAATGTATCCAAATAAAAAAACCGGTGGTAAAGCCGTGATGAAATCCATGTAAATAGTATACATCGGGTTTTTAGGCATCTATATTAATTTTAATCTTTCCACAGGCTTTTAGTAATAAATTTAAATTTTCCCATATTATAGGTAGTCTCTATAGTATATATTAAACAATCTGTATTTAAATAGAAAGTAAAATCCGTTAAAATCAGTTATTATACATTTTAAACTAAATTAATAGCGTTTTTTATGAATATTGGCAAGGAATTCATGTGTTATGGCATTTAGTAATACCAAACATTTACAATCAGTTACGTTTTAGTTGTACGAAAAACAATCAACGAAACGAGAAAGGTGCCTGTGTTTTAAAATCAAAGCGTCGTTTTCATCGTTATCCCTTGTTAATTCATGTAATATTAGTTTTCATATTACGTTCGTTTGGAAGGAGACCTTGAAAGGTATTAATAATTTATCCAAAATTTAAGTTTTTGTCATAAATATGATGAATTTCGGATTATTCGTAGCAGTTGGATAATTATTGAATATTAAATCGAAAACGTAACATTCATCTTCTTTTCGTTTGACTTAATCGTTTAACGTCGAAAGTCATAATAAAGAATTTTTAATAAGATTAAAAAGGTTCAAAAAATGAATAACATATAGGTTATATTTATTTACATAATTTAAGTCATTAATCAACCTTTTATTAACTAGTTCGGTAAATATAATATTTGATAAAGTCTAATTTTCTATACTCTTAGTAAATTTATGTTTTGTGAAGATGAAACTTAGGTTATAATTGTTAAAGAGTATAATACGTAGGTGTTTATAACCTTTGATAAGGTAGGTAATTTCATATTGAAAAAGTTTGTAATATAGGTTTGACTTGGTAAAATATCGACTAAGGAATGTAATTCGTTTTATTACTATAGTTGAAATATGTTAGACAGAATTTCAAATATAGAGTTTTTTTAATTGACAAAACATCATACCGTATTCAATTATTAAGTTACTATCTATTTGTGAAAACAAAAGTTATACTAGATTAGGATAATACAAACGTAAACGTTTATATAAGTATTTTTAAAATTCGTGAAATAAATGATGTTTTGTATTTAGAGGCTTGATTTTAGTAAATGGAATACAATATTAACGTTTTACTTTGTTTCCAATGTTAAATTTACCCTTTTTCGACTTTGCGAGAATAGATCGACTTTTTGTTTCTGCAATGCGTTCAATAATTAGGTAAAATATGGAATTATGAGTTGTAGAAGACTTATCGTATATAAGTACGTTTTTAAGGTCTTAAATTTGTTTTTGAGAACAATAATTTGCGAAAACCTTCGGAAATTTTTTTCATTATCCAACGGCAGAAAGATCAATCGTATAATCTGAGTAACTTCATAAATTCCGACTTAATATATGACTTTTTTTGGTCAAAGTGATAATTATTTTCGCTACAACAAAACGAATACTTGTTCTATGTAAATAAGATAGTTTTCGAACGTATTCAAAAAAACTATAACATCGTTAATAAAAGGTTTGCAAAAAGAACGAAATTGGTTAGTTGTGCGATCCATATATCTTTAAACGTAAAATTTCGAGTTCTAAAATCATATAAAAGAGATTTCAAAGCGTTCCAGTCTACGATAATTCACTATCGTAAATAGATTCCTTAATTCTGGGTAAATAAGCAATTGAAAAAAGTAGTAATATCCAATACTGTAATTCAACGTTTTTTATGTGATAATTCGATAATGTGGTATTAAAACGGTAAAGCGTAATTATCTGGAATATTATATTCGTTGAAAAGCCTAAGATCAACGATAACATTTCTTTTTCAAACTTCATAGATTATTTTCCAAATCATTAAAACGAGTGAGGTGAATAATGAGATTATATCCGAATATTTCATATATATTTAGTTATCAAGATTGTTAAAATCATTGTCCCAATTTTACTTGTCTCATTTTAAAACATAATAGGGATAACAATCAAATTTCCTATATTACCCACCTTTGACTCATAGTATCTTTATCATCTACTTTTCTAAAACTTTTACTAGACAAATATCCTCTTGAATATAAGGGTATCACTCTTATATTTTAAGAAATTTCAATTTTTACATTTTGTCAGATGTATTAATATGTGAGGTTTATACCGTTTGAACTATTGACATATAATTTAGAGTTTTAACATCGAAAAAGTTAGGCATAACCGGTAACAATTTGTTTTCTAAATTAAACACAAACCCAATCATCTCCAAAAGTCTATAAAAAAATCTTCTTCATATTAGCTACGGTGTTCACTGACAGTATACCTGTATTCTGGTTAATAGGAATTTAACCTCATTTTGTAAAGCTAGGTAAAAAATTCTACATTTATGCCGAAGGAAAATCTAGATTGAAATCGACACTTATAGTTAATATGAGCTTATTATCATCTAGTACTTTAGACAGCGTAAAGTTTACATAATTAACTCATAAGACTACCTCTATTACTTACGTTACCAATGAAGAGATTTTCTAGGCGCTATTAACCTAAGTTGAGGCTTGCAATACTTTTTTCCAATTGGCTTGGAAATAAGTTCAATCCTTGCATTTAGGTAAAGTTCTAAGTTTCATTTTGAAAAAAAAAAACATTTACTGTTTTCCTGATCAGGTTATATGATTACTGAATATAAAAATAATGATTTGAATAGTTTTGTTTGAAATAATTGAATATTGAAAAGTAAATATAAATTAACAACACTTGAATAAATCTCTATAATTTATTAATATCTGTATAATTCATTCAAGGTACACTATTACGGGAGAATGAATTCTATTCTTGCGAATAATTAGGTTGGAGGTTATTTTATATTTAGTAAATGGAATATCGAATTTACTATCGCGAAATACAATAATGTCTTGCGATATAAAAACATTAGTCTTACGTGGTTTTAATTAACTGATATTAAAAAGGATGTTATCATCAAGTTTATTTATAACCTTAGCTTTTAGCGTTGTATGTAATAGTTTAGATAAGCCGTTAGCCTTATAAGTAGGAGTCCAAAAGATTTATTTGGGTTTTGTGTTCTAGTTAAATTAGTGGTTTTATCACATTTATAACCATTTCACATTTTTTTACTAATATTGTTGGTAGGGGTTTAGACGTTGCAACGTTGTGGATTCGATTGATTGAAGTAACAGTAGTATTGCGTGGTCAGATAGTGGATGTATTGTTCTAGGTTTGGCAGACCGCTAGCTGGTCTGCACTGTACTTTGTATGGCCAATCGCTTGGTTCGTGCCCTAGTGTGAAATGTAGCGTACTGCACTCGACTTACACCTAATATGGTAAGTTTATACAAAGCAATACACTTAACTTGTAGTACAGTCAACTTTACTATAAGTAAAGTTGACCTATTGCACTGCTTTTAGGACTATTACAACACTAGCGGCTTTTTAATTTGTGTGCGCGCGCTAGTGTGGTTAACCAATCTTTTCGAGTTAGTGTTAAATAGTAACGTCGTGCCCCCTGTTAATTCTAATTGACTTTTATAATGGATTACACCCAATTATATGTAAATTAACCCTATTTTTCTTCGATTGCTCTATTGCCTCGAGGTTCGAGTTTATTAACTCCTACAAAACGTTTTTCCGCTACAGGCCTTTACAAGCCTCCACTTTAACTGTGCCACTTAAATTGTATTACTTAAGTAGATTACCATTATTAATCCCCTGATAGTTTTTTAGTTTGTCAGCGTATTCCTGTCCGAAATTACGTGATTTGAGCTTTTAGGGCTATTTATTAACGTAGTCCTCAATGCGTATAGTTAGCCTGTTGCTGTTTACAAACCTTTCCAAGGCTTCATTTAGCACTGTCTTCGTTATGGTATCTACAGGATTTCTTTTTGCCATCGATTGATCGGAACTTTTTAATTTTACTTTTTTCGTAGGCTTTACCAAGTACCATTATATCGATTATTCGGCGCTTTTCGCTGGTGGTCCTGAACTTCGAAAGGCATTCGAAAAGGATTTTCAAGTCGGTATAGATTACCACTAGGATAGGAGGAATATTTAGCTGCCTTATAATAATGTTAAAGGTTTTCCATAGTGTTATACCTACGTTAAATCTTATTATTATACCGTAGACCTTCGATTCTAATACTCTTCGTGTAATAATTTTATACTTGACGGAGTTTTAGTGGATTAAGCCACCGATAATACTAAATTGGTCTTCCCGTTTTTTTTCGTTCACTAAGGTTATTAAAAAGCCAATCTATAAAGATAAATCGGTGTTATTGATAAAAGAACCGTCCGTAAAGATTATAACTAAGCCCTTAACAGGTCGATTGAGGCTATATTGATCCCGCGGTCCAAGTATCGTATTCGCGACTCGAACCTTTTATTTAGTCAGTTAAAGTCTTTATCCGTTGGTTCTTGTGATTGGGCGGCGATAGATAGGTCTTAAGAGGCTTTCGGTTGACATAAAGTAACAATATAGTTGCTTCGAATACGCTGTTCCAAGTATCGTTAAACTCTGGCCTCGTCAGTCTTATTAATTGTAGCTAAAATATCGCCCTAGTCCTTTTGGCGGAAGTTAAGGCTGGCATTAACACTAAGTATACGGATTAACGATTTATTAAAGTCAAGTTAACTGCCTTTCACCAACATTATTACTTGTTTATAATTTTAAAACTTAAAGTTCTTAATCGCCTGTTATTCCAGTATTATAAAGCTAGCCATCCCAACGAAAAGGGTATAGTTAGTTTACATGTATAGTATACCGAAGTCCTTTTTTATACGGTACTAATAAGTATGTGTTGTATATTAAAGACGTTTTTGTTCGCCGGAAGTTGAAGTTTAATTAATTGGTTAGGAACTAATGTATTCCTGCTTTAGCTAATTCGTATAACAGCTTAATATATCGTATTACCGTGCCTAAAAGATAAATAATACAGAGTTTTTGTAGTAGTTTCAATAATATAATCTTCTGTAGCTCCGTTGCTAATTGCATGTAACTTTACATTATATTACGGTTATCAAATGAAATCTCGCCTTTAGTTATAGTTAGTAAAATTGTTGTTAAAGAGATTAATAAACTTCAGTTAATTTTTTAAATTGTAGGCAATTGTTTCAAGATCTAGGTTTTACCTTTATTACCGTATTTTTGAACGATTGGACATGATTTTTCGTACAACCGTTTCGTGGTTTTATTTATAACTTCGTAAATAATCCTTTATTTCAAGATTGGGAAGTTTAGGTCTTAAAGATTAAAGTCGGTTTTCGATAAGAATTTTATAAACCTTGGATTAATAAGCCTTTAATTTTGACCTTGTCGATTTCCTCAAAAGGTTTACCGGAAGTCTAAATAATCCCTTACACTTGGAGCTTTAATGTTAAGTTTTTGTTATCCTTTTTTTTTTCTTACACAAGCATTATTATAGATGTGGCTCAGTATGTATTTCTCTTTTTTAACGTTTTTCTTCTTCGGAGGTTGTCTGCTCTCGCGGCGTTTTATAGGTTTATTGATAAAGGTTAAAAGAGGTTTGTATTAGCTCGGTTATTTAGCTTAAGGGTTTTTATTGTTAATAGCCCTTATATAAGGCTTGATCTGGGTATTTCGGAAAGATATAAAACCGTTAGCAGTTTTAACAATTACTTCGGAGTTTGTGATACTTAATATTTTATACGGTATTTCACATTTGTCCGGCTCCCATTATACGAGGACTTCACTTTTTACCGGTAAAACAAATAAATCGATTGTTTTGGGACCATTTTTGGTGTTAAGGGCCTTATTGACTTGGCGGCGGGCCAATTTTTTTCGTAGCTTCTTTAAAGGATTGCTATAAGCCGCAACACGTTTCTAAGTATTTACTGAAGGCAGAGATTCAGTCGTTAGGCGTAGATACGTTCCAAAGACAAATAGCGTTGGTACTAAGCCGTTAGGAGTCATAATATCGTTTAGGTCTTTTACTGTTATTTGTAAACATATTTTTGGATTCTTAAAGCTTTTAATTTTCAGTATAAATATATCATACGTTTGGCGAAATAAAGTATATTCCCTTTCAATCTTTCTAATATTTTATTCTTCTTTTGCAGATACCTATTTATACTGGATATTTATTATCTTAGTATATTTCTGAAACTCCACCACTGCAAAGTTGGTGTTGGTATTGTGAACGACGATATTAGGTAGGTATAATTATAACACTAAATACCAGTGAGTAAATAGAAGGTGTCAGAGGGTTTATGTTAGCAGTAAGGTAGCAGAGGTAATAAAGGTGCAATATCAAGAAGATGTTTGTTTGTGCTGTAGAATGATCACTAGCCGTTAGGCTATTCAGGTATATAGACTGAATAATTAGATTAACAACTGAAGAGCTATGAAGGAAATACTATCTATGTGGTGATGGCCGTTTCCTTATATTCTATAGCCTTCATACCATCTTCAGTACTGGACCGCTGAAGTCGCTGGTCGCTTCCTGTGGTCCTATGTAGTATCGACTGAACCTCTCTTCGGTCCTTGCAGTCCCAACCCTAACCCTGGGTCCTTACATAAGAGATATCCCCGCTTGATGTGTTGGACATCAAGCTTCTGATGGCGCAGCTGGCCGATAGCCTGTTCTATGGTTTGCAGTTGGTCCTTAGGTTACAACAGTAGGCTTAGGTACGTGTTAATACACAGTATACTTAGCTTTTCCTACGTATCTTTTGCTGAAAGGGATTTTGAAAACTTGGTTTTGTAAAAAGAGGTTGCAGAATGAATAATATAAAGAATAGGTTTGTTATTAAAATAAAATATATTAAAAAAGATTTCGCAGTAAAAATCCTTGTCATTTTTCAATGTAAACTTAAATTTCCGGGGGCATAGTTATACGTTTGGTAGTAGTAGTAAAGTCTTTTAATAACGTTAGGGTAAATTATTTTATATCTTTATGCCCTACGGACTTTAGGATTTTGTATAGCTTGTTAACGGTTGAGCGGATAAAACGCCAGTATAGTTAACGTATCTCCGGCTTTGTCAGGTTTAATACTATTGCTTCCGGGTTTTGAAGATGAAATTGTAAGTGCCATTATATGAGGGCGAGTGGAAACCTTCAGCTATTTTTGACCAGTTCGTCTGAATTGACGTCGAAGTTGACACTGAGGGTCTTTATATTCTGTAAGTAAAATAAGAAAGTGGTAAGGGACTTGAAAATGTGGAACGTGATTGCATTTATAATAATTTAAATTCCCGTTGTCCTTATTAACAATAGTTGTTCGCCTGGGCCAAAGCCAACTTTGGCCTTGCCAGTATCGTAACGATTAATCTTAGTAGCTATAATGTTTTCCCTTTGTAGTACTAAGCACTACGAATAACCTCCTATTAAGTAATTAATTACCCCTGTGTTTAATATAATACCTTAAAACGTGGGGTCCGCGTAGCAATCGCGGAGGTTAAAGGTGTATAAGTGGTAAGTGGCTTAGTTAAGGCAAAGGTAAGGGTTTTTACCACCTAAACGTTATAAAAAAGCATTGTCGGCTAGTTATTAGGCCGTACCAAAAATAATATCTTTGCGTTATTTAATTTGTTTAGCGGTATTATCTCTGTTAATTAACTTTTTGCCCTTGAAGTTTGCGATTTGATCTAAGTAATCTTATTCAGAGGTAGTGGGGTATTAAATGTAGTATACTACCTTTTTGTTATTACGTTCGGCAGAGGGGTCTCGAGTTGACTAATAGCTAGTCTTACTATAGATCTAATATTTCTTACTGTTATTACGATGATAGTGCTATCGGTTAACAGGTCCGCTAAAGTTTAGCCTTATTAGCGCCAACATAGTTGCTATCCTTTATCTGGAGTCGAGGTCGATAGGATAAACCTTAGATGTTATAAGCGCCCGTACTTGCGGTCAACATAATTAACCACCATAAAGTCTTCTTTATTTACGTTAAGGAAGTTACTTGTTTGGGAGTATATACCAAGCGAATTTGGTATACGCGCTATTACAGTGGTAAGCGAGAATCGTAACTGGCTAAAAAAGCCTTCACAAGTGGTATTTAGGCGTTGTAAAACGTATTTGAACTCGTTAACGCTCGTGACTATTACTCGTATCTACTTTCAAAGTGTGGCTTCGCTAACATGGGCTTTCTCTATTGCTTTTCAACATAATATCAACTTGTTAAGCATTTAATTAAGGATATTTATTAACGTTTTCTCCTCTTTTTTCTTTGCTATTATTATAATTTACGGCGTTATAGTCTAATCTGTATAGTACTACGCGAGGTGGACGTTTTGGTTGAAGTGGCTTTTTATATTATCGTAAATTTCGCGAAACGTGGTAGCTTTAGTAAGGAAGGTTAGATAGTAGTCCTTAGCATGCCCTGTAAGGATTTCGTGGAATAGTGAGTGAAAACCTAAAGGAGGAACCTCTTTTTATTTACAGATGTTTAAAAATGGCATTATCATAGAGTCGAGAAGGTTGTAGGGCTTTCCGTTATATTTTTTTACGTCGTTTCAGATCTTGACGAAGCCTATAAGCACCCTTTAGTTGATATTAATTATTTTAACTAGTCTTAGAGGAAGGTCGCGATAGTTATCCTAAGTTTAAGTGGTGTTTTCTGGTAGTTCAATCCTTAAAGCTTTTAAAGCACGGTGTTAAGGGCAATTGCCAGTCGCCTAGCCCGAGGGGTAAAGTCCTGTGGTAGGACTTGTGGTGGGCTTTCGTACGTAGGCAAATCTGAAGGTGGAAGGTTTTCAAGGGGTTTGGCGATTTAATTGCTAAGGGTAGATGGGTACTTGCAAGTTTTGGGAGGTCTGACTATCTTGTTTAATAGATTGGTGTAATGTGCCAACATCAATACCTTTGACCGCGTTGGCGGCCGTTGCTTTACGTTCTCAGCCGCCACTAAGGGTGTACTTCGCGATATTACGTGGGGGTACTGAATTTCCGAGTAGGTTAATAGGTTATTTATCGCCAGTGCGTGAAGAGGCTGGACTTAGCTGAGGAGGGTGAAGGGGAGGTCTTTTATAACGTGTGTATAGGCGTTGAAATCCCTTTATGCCTTTCCTTTTCCTTAGGGGTTTTAACGATTAATGTTTTAAGGGAAGTCTTCTTGCTAAGCTAGTTAGAAAAAGGTTTCCGCTAATCCCACTGGGGTCTTTTTAGAAATATAGATGCCTCGACGTGTAACCTTCTTTTTCAGTCAGGCTTTGATCGAGCGTTATATTATCTTCCACATATTAAAAGTCTAGTAATTAAAAAACTTTCGAAAATACTGGAAAGCACTGACGCCGCAGTTGTAGTCGTTACCGAAATCGGTTTAGATAATTTACTGTTAACATAGTTGGTTAATTGGGCTTTAGTTGAGGTTTAATAAATATCCGTAATCCAGAGTTGTTGGTCGTAGTAGTTGACAAAAACTAATCCAAGGTTTTTAATTAATTTCTTTTAGATGGGGTTGGTGATGGCCTTAAATTGAACATTTGCGGTAATTATCTTAACGTTTTTGCTTCTGTAGAATGTGTAGAATACGTAGGGCGAGGGACTTGGTAGTTTTGGGTATAAGGAACTTGGTGTTTTTGATGTAAAGTCACGTAGAAACTTAGCGATTTAGCGATTTAGAGTAAGGTCATGTAACGTAGCTTTTTCGGCGCGACTTGGTATTTTATCTTAAAGTAGCAAGTTTAAAGATTAGTGTGGTTTGAGGAGTAAAAAAGAGTGAAGTAGGGTAAAGGTTTAATATAAAGGGTAAGATGGAAAATTGTTGTTAGTAGTAGAGGACGAAGGTTATTTATTGTTATAGGTTGTTTGATATAAGGACTTAGTTGTTTTTCTTACAGTAATAGCACCCATAGTACTACTGACTTAGCCGTTTACTAACTTGACTAACTTTAAGACTTTTAACAGTTAATTTCAACGTCTTTAAAAAAGGTCAATAAAGATTTCTTGGTGTTTTCGATAGAGATACCGTTGCTACTTTTAAGTTACCGTAAAAAACCGAAGTAGACTAAAAGTCTTTTCTACTAATTATCGTAACAACCGATGCAATAATAGAGGCTTTTTGCAAGAATCTTTCTTCTACCTTGGTCTTTTACAAAGCGGAACAAAAAAATATCATTTTTTTTACTTAGCTAATCTGTAAGTAAGCTAATAAGCACTAATTATTATTGGTAGGATTTTAGACGTTACAAAGTTGTAGATTCGATTGGTCGAAGTAACAGTAGTATTGCGTGATCAGATGGTGAAGGTATTGTTTTAGGTTTGGCAGACCGTTAGCTGGTCTGCACTGTACTTTGTATGGCCAATTAATTAGCCCGTGCCCTAGTGTGAAGTGCAGCATACTGCACTCGACTTACATCCAATGCGGTAAGTCTGCACAAAGCAATACACTCAAATTGCAGTATATTAAACTTTACTATAAGTAAAGTTGACCTACTGCACCGCATCTAGTACTATTTCAATACATATTGTAAATGAGATAAAGTTAGAAATGTAATTTTCGAGGAACCGTAATTTTACGTGATTTTTGCCTACCACGGTGTCGAGGTATATAGCAACGTTTTCGCTTTTATTCCTCATGTATTGAAGGCTACATACTTAAATTTGTAAGTATATGTAGCGAATTATTACCAACTCAGCCTCGTTATTGACAGTACAAATTATACTAACTTCAAACTTTTTAAAATTATAAATTTTTTTATTTAAAGTAAACTCGTTAACCTAACGTAAATACCTACGTATAGTACGTGTACTTAAAATACTACGAGACAAGTAGGTCTTTAGGTAAATAAAAAAATCAATAAAGTAAGTTGAAAAACTTGCGACAACAGCTGTAATCTTTTTATTAGGCCTGAGTATCTAGATAACATTACCTCTAGGACTTTTTTCCAAGTACATAGAGGAAGAATATTAGGAGGCTTCCTATAATTACTAGGTTTAGTTGTTGTTAGTATTTGAATTACTGTTATAAATGCGGTGGTCGCGAATATAACGGTATTTACGACTATTTAGACGGTGTTTACAGCTATTGAGACGGCGTCTATTGTTACCATAACGGCGTTTATAATTATTTTGTTCTCCGAGATTTTGTTTTCGTTGCTATTCGTCTTATTTTCGTTAATAAAAACGATTTTTACGGCGTGATAATCTTGTTTACGGTTTTGGTAGCGGTTATATAGACGAAAATACCATTAACCTTCAGCTTTATAATATTTATCATAGTAATGAATATCTTTATATATTTTACGAGTATTATTTTAGTTACCACGAGAATCGTAACGCTTCTTTTTATGACCCTTTAAAATATGACAATAATAGGAAAATTTACTCTTCATTACTGTAAGAAACGTAGTTTTATTTTCCTTAATATCAGCCATATATTTGTGTATTTACTGTTTTAGACATGGAGAAGGCAAGTATTGTTTATCATCCAAATTGAATCAAGACCTGATCTGGACTATAACTTCCCGCTAATTTTCATTTTAGCTATTTCAGGTTCCCTTAATTTTAACGTACCGTATCTTCGTTTTAATTTGTTTTAACTAGTATTCGTCATCTCACTGTTGAATGTACTATATAAGAATATATTTTATAGGCTTTTAGATTCCAATATTCTTGAATCTACATGGAGAAATTGATATATAATCAATTGTATCCTTATAGAGATCTTGATTAAAGACTGAGACTCTGTACTAGTCAATACTTGTTCCTCTGTGCTAGTAGGTACTAGCTGAAGAAGAATCTCCATGTTGATCCTCTGTGTTAGTTAGGAAACGAACCTGTACAAATAAATACTAGTGCCTCTTGGAGATACCTATATCTCGGGTAAATTCTTTACCCTTGGTGTTAAGAGGTATCAAGTACTTGAATTTGTACCAACTACGAACTAATCTTGTTATTAAGTGTGTTAAATGACTATACCGGTTGTATTTTTAACACATCCCCTCAAAAATTATTGTCAGATTGAAAAGAAGGAAAAATAAGAAAAAGAAGTAAAAATAAAAATAAAGGTAGAGGTCAAGGCAAAGAAGGTGTAGTGTAGAGAAAAGAAAGTTAGTAAATGAAAAAAGAAAGGAAACCTAAAGACCTATGTAATCCGAATTAAACCGATAACCTTCGCAGTATTTCAATATCCAAAGTTTGTAGCAAACCCACTCTATCATTCCATAAACGTAATACCATAAGGTAACTTAAATAACGAAGGTATATATACCATACTATCAAGCTCAAATAAGGTTAAATAAGCCAAACTGTTACATTATTATTTCGTGTTTTGCCCTCGGTAGTAGCTTTATCAACCCCTCGACTAATTGTTTATCCATAAAAACCCACTTGATTTATATTATACCACGCTACATTTCATCCCTTACAATTTTTAGACGGGATGTGTTTAGTGTGTTGGTAATACTTAAAGTTTATAGTTAACGTGATAGCTCCTTTATTATAAACATATATCGTAACGATGATAGAAATACGTAGCTCTGTAAACAAGTTCCTCATTCAAAAGGTGTTTTAAGTAACCCTTATCACTACCACTCTTCTAGTATTCACAAAAGGAAGGAATATTCTGGATTCTCGGTTAGATGCCCACTTAACCATACTATTAACGATTTGAACTGTGTATATATAGGTAGACTTTCCAGTAGCCTTGTCCCCCTTCCAGTCGAAATCGCACCAACCGTTAATTTAAAGTCTATGGTTTTCATAATAATTCTGGCTAAAGTCTATAGAATTTCAATATAGATATACTAATAGCTTTTTACCACTTACCTATAACTTATCATTATTGTATTATCTAAAGTATATAAAGAAGTAACTGACAAATGTAATATTTTAATACAAAGGATTATAATAAAACCGCGGGACTATTAATACTAAAAAGTTTATATTTAGCTTAGTTTCATATATTATATTACCAAGAGCCCTAATATTCAATCAATACTTTATAGTTTGTTATATATCAGCCTGATCTCCAAAGAGAATATGTATGATATAAATAAGTAATCCAAAAGCAATATAGATATAACCTGGACGTTTATTTAATTACTCTACCTTAGAGTCCAAAACCTTTTATATATACGTATCTTATACCAAGATAATCGTATTTATATCCTTATTCCTCAAAAGTCGTAACCCTAGGAAGTGCTGTACCTTTCCTCGGTTTTTATACTTAAAATGATTCCTGATATTCAACTTGAATGCCTTAATAGACATTGTATTGGGGTATATTATGGGAAAGTTATTAATATAAGTATAAATGATAACTTAACAACAATCATTGATATATACCTCATTATTAAAGCTTGACCTTTTCAATTTAAACACATCAAATATTACACTTAACCTTTTTGACCATTGTTTTAAAACATGATTAAACCCGTATTAGAAGGCGAATAACTAAAAAAAATTGGTTAATCATAGGATTGAAACCCACATTATTTCCCTAAAAAAGTTTTAGAAAAAATTGTTTAATAATGTTTGGAATCTATATTAACACTAGTTTTTCAAGTTTTTTATTCGAAAAGGCCGAGTTGATATCGATTTAGTCGATATTCTATTCATAGGAAACAATGAGGGTAACGAGAATCCTCCACGTAAAAGACTTTACTATAGTGACAAAACTTTCATTATAATCAATACCATACCTTTACTTCAACCCTTGTATTACTATTATAACCTTATGCCTTTCAATTTAACCTTTGGAACTAGTCTTACCCTTAGTAACTTTTCTTACAGCCAAAGCATAACGCTTAATATCCCTTTCGACAGCTTTTAAGACTTTAAAGGATAGCAAGATTCGTATCTTACTATGAAGGTTCTTCTTTCAGTATTTGGCATCCGGACCCTCTCAAAATTTCTTTATAGTTAGTTATTTATCTTTATTACTAACTGAAAGTACAAACTGGACTATATCAACATCAATAACATCTGCTGACAAACTTCCCGGCATACTATTTTCTATTTTCAATGCTATTTAGCGTATACTTCTTTTTGGCTTGGAGTTCCAAGATATCGTTACAATATTATAAGAGATATTAACCTAGATAATATTTTACTCGTTCTACAAAGGGTATGTAAACGATAACGGTAACGTTGAAAGTAAATTCAAACTTAACATTAGGTTTGTAATTCTCATATCGCTTTACTTTATCGTAAAAACACTTATAAAACGTGGTGTACTAGATTCTACTCCTATTGTTAACCGTCAAGTTGGCTATAACAATAGCTAATCGAAATAGATAAGGTAATGAATAATATGTCACTTTTCCGGCAACGGTCTAAATCCGATTCCCTCCCCCCCCCCCGAAATTAATTTATTAAAAAAAATTCCATTCTTTTTTTGGGTATATAGTAAAGAAAATTTTAAAGTCAATACGGTACTAATAAGTATCTTTCTAGTTAAATAGTTGAAAAGATCGTTACCTCAGTCGAAAAGCAAGTAATTTATTATGCAATTATTATGTTTAATAATCTGCATTAATATATAGAAAACGGCTTTTAGTCCCTAACTATGGGATATGATAGCTATATCACAAACTTTAAAGCTTTTATTTAATTTAATAGTTATTAGGTTGCAGAATCAGTCTTTTAGGCTAGCATTTATTTTCAAAAAGCTGTTAAGGATTCAGATAGACCTTTTTTCTCCCGAAGTTCTGTATTATAAATTTGGTCGCCATCGAGTACTCTTGGAAAGCTTGAAAAATATAAATAAGGTCTAAACGTTCCTCTTCCTAGTTTTTCTTAATGACATTCAACAATTAAAGTGATTCCTCTACTAATTTCAAGCTAATGTAACTAAACCTAATATGCCAGAGGGATATATCGAAGAACTTGGAGGGAATTGTGATGGTAAAGTTGCAATGGAATTGTGACGTAGCTTCTATAATATTGCAGTATCTGTTTATAGTACCCACCATTTCCTTATCCATTAAATTAAATAAGGATAGATCTCTAGCTATAATATCTAAACTGTAAGGATTTAATACGATAATTAAATTTATAATAAACTCAAGATAATAAGAACAATTGTTAAAGGTCAGGATATTGTAATTGTAACTTTTATCAAATTTAGCTGATATATGTACTGTTCGTTTCCCTATGGGTTAAATCATATCACTCATTATTCATAATATAGGGTAGTTTTCGCCTTACATTTTAAGATAAAAGAACCATTTCTCGTCGTGGAAAATATGGCAAGATAAGCTTGAATTAACTTTTATAAAGTCTCGAAATAGGAGTTTATCAATTTTGGAATAATGTAGTGTTGTAAAAGAAAGAGGGAAATAAACAAGACTTAACGTTAAGTTTTAATAGTTTGACGTTCAAAGTAGGGCTTCCACAACGGCACTACCCGTTTCTAATACGGCCTTTAATTGGTCGTTTCGGTGGATTGACGTGAAAAGTAAGATCTTTGACATACAAAGTGGAGACTTTAACGTTGAAAGTGGATTTGTTTAACGTTGAAAGTAGATGCTTTAAAACGGACACAATCGTGTAGGATACGGCTTTTGATTAACCAAAATTCTTTAGTATAATTTCTAACATAGTAAATTATTTAAATTAAATACCTGACTACATAATTATTCACATTACAATAAAGTCATAATGCTATTTGTAGCAAAGTTTTATTTTATTGTTACGAACTATAATAGCATTCGCTTTTTCTTCTTTTCGACCGATAGATTTATCAGAATAGAAAGGCTGTAGGTGTGGGTATAATACTTATCAAGCTTGTATTGAGTAACTTTTGTGAGAGCTGGCAAGGAAATTCTTAAATTAACCAATTCTCTGGTTATGATTAATAAACTTATTCTTTGGTATTCTTAGGAGGATTGAATTTACAGTTTCTTTTTCTTCTTAAAGCCGGTTTTTGTTTTAAAAGTTCAAATATAATTTACGTAGTATGAAAGGAACAATTTTCTTTAATTCACTTCGCATTCGGATTATCCAAACTATAAAATAGAGCTTAACACATATTAAAACTAAAATGAATACTTGATATCCTTAACCTGACCACCTTGATAAATCAGAATCCTTTTGGTATTCTTAAACTCTATTACAAAAAAAGTAAAATCGAAGTGGTTTAAAAGGCTTAGGAAGCGAAGTTTCTTAGGAAGTTTTTAATAGTGGATCGGTACAATACTCTAGCATATGCTAATCAACTTTAAAAAAAACTTAATACGAGTCCTCAATACCTAAGATAACGGCTAAAAAGTCTGAAATAATGGAACAAGTAATAATCTTATGGGCCCGTATATATATATATATAATTCTGGAAGTCTTTGTAAGACTATGCTCAGCAGGCATAAAGAAATGAATATAGTCTGTTTTTATAAAGACTATATTCATCTTAATTTTAAAGATACTCTTTAAAGTATCAAAACAGTTATTGCTAATAATACTTTTTTATTGTTGTTATCTATGTATTAATATTTTAAAAGTGAACTTTCCAAAATATTTTAGTAACAGTTTCTTAGTTTCCAATAGTTCCCTTTTTCCCTCAATGTTAAAAAATGATTTTTCCTGTTTCATTTCTCCTTTTTTATCGGTGAAGTCACTATCAACATATATAGTTCCGGTTTCATTGTTTAAGGTCTTTTAAAATGTTTTTCAAACTTGGCTATTAGTTTGTTGTATAATTCGATAGCTAACCTGAGTTTTTGCTGTTCCAGGTAGTTTGAATTATTAACTACTCTTTCTTTAGCCTTTACCTCCTCATTAGGAAAATAATCAACATTCGGAGCTTGAAGGTTTTACCTAGATCTAGCCTTACGGGCATTAATAGTTGCCTTTTTTAATAGAGCTTTAGAGTCTAAAGACTCTAAGGTAATAGGAGTAGCCCTAAAGTATAGGAACCGAAGGGATAGGGATTTAGCCAGAATAGCAAAAGAACCCTTCGGTCCAGAGGAACCGGAGGGGCCGGAAGTTATAACAGTCCTTTAATAAGGAGGACTATCATCACTGGTACTTCCGTACAACAGTTCTGGTAGTAGAAACAAAGCATGAGATATTGGGGATGCTGAAGGGGAATCCTAAAAGGTATTAGAAGGTCTAGAAAAAGTAGACATTTTGATCTATATGGAAGGAAGTATAAAACTCATCCAGTAGAATGGTTAAATAATAGGATATAATCGGACTAATAATGTATTAAAGGTACTATATGTTATGGTTCAACCTACGAAGGTATGCCAAGTAGGTACCAAATGGTGTTAACAATTGAAGTACTAAGGAAGGCTAGAGAGGTATGAAGTAGTCCTCCATGCAGGACTTACGTGCATGGTCCGTCACGTGCCCTTTAACATGACGTTTACGAACCGCACCCGGACTGTGCCCGAGCCGGGTACTAGACCACGTCTGAGCCGGGTATTGTTCTCCTACGTGATAATTACGACCCGCGCCTGGGCTGGATGCTATACGTGTACATTTTGTTTCGTATATAGTTACGTAACCCATAAATCCAATGACTAATAGCCTAATTCCATAACATACCCCCCGTTTATAAGAATAAGATATATTGTTATAACGTATACGGAGCGTACCCAGGCCGGATATGGACCAGGTTCGATACGTATAACGTTATAGGTCAGCTTGTCCCATTGATTGAAAGTTTATTACAGACCGTATCTGTGTAGGGTGCGCACTAGGCGCGCACTGGATGCGGTATATATAACGTTATAAATTAGTTATACATTCGCCGGTTGTAAACTAGGTGTGATACGTATGAAGTTATAAATTAGCAACATACCTGCCTATTGCGAATCGTTCGCGTATAAAACCGACCCTTAACGTTATCTATAATCCCTTTTCTTTTTCCTTTTCCTTGCTTTAATCTGCTTTCCTTTTACCCACCTTCCTTTAAGTTTATTTCCCCCACAATTTAGCCCTTATTTACCTTTACCTCATTTATACTATAATCGTTGGAATAGCAGTCAAATACAATACAGTCAAGTTAACTTTACTTATAATAAAGTGAATTGTACGTACTGCAAAGTGAATTTAGTTTCTAGGATTGAAATATACTGTACTACAAGTGCAGTGCAGTAGGTGTCAAATTTAAATTGAGGCACAGGCCAAAGATTTTAAACATACAAATCAGTGTGTAGACCAGCTAGCGATCGACAAAATTTAGAGCTTACAACTTAATCAATCAATTTCAATACAGCACCAGTTACTTCGACTACAGTGATTCTAATCGACAACGTTGCAACGATAAAGACCTACTAATACTAATTAGTTTTTATTAGGTTAAGTACCGATTGGTTAAGTATAATAAAAAGTTTCCTTTCTATTGTTGGGTTTTGTTTAGGTAAGATAGAAGAAAGGTTTTCAACAAGGGCCCCTATATACTATGCAGCTATTTGGAGCAGCAAGTAAGAAAGACTTATAAGCTATATAACTGTTAGCAACAGTTTACAATTAAGCGAAGCTATAGTTACTTAAAACAATAAAAAAAAATTATTAATACTTTTTAAAGTCTTTGAAATTAACCGTCTAAAAATTTTAAAGATTACTAAGTGAGAAAGTTGGCAAACGGTTAAGTTAGTACTATTGCGGCTATTATTGCAGGTACTACTATTACAAATTTCAAATCGTGAAAAATATTAATCTCCACAAACTTTAACCTATACTAAATTTGATGGTAAACCACAACATATTACTTTACACCACTTTTTTTCCTGTTATACTTTTCAATATTCGTTATAATTGTTTTAAAACGCGTTGGAATTGACCCTGTTAACGACTCCCACCGTAAAAAGGCAATGAAAAACCATGTTGTTATTTTCGTTAAATATTACGACGAATACCTTTGGTTTACAGATACTAATTAAGACTCCACCCCCTCTTATTTAACAAATTACATTTTCTACTTTATCCTCGATTTAGATTTTACCGAACGTAATACAGGACTTGTCTCCTTCGACTATTTTTACGAATTGTTCAACAAATAGACCTTAGGTATGTAAAGGGTAATAAATAGGTAACTTCAAAAAAACAAAAAAGTAAACTAGTTAGCAAAAGAGTCGAACTCCCTATGAGAAAATGGAAGGATGATAATCTTGTTAACCTGTTATACAAATACATAACAAATAAAGACCCTTAATAGATTTTAGGAAAAGGAAAAGATATTGCTAGCGATAGTATTTCTTAACGCCTCTATACGTTTTTGTTAGGATTTACCTAAGCTTAGATACGCTTTTCAAACCCTTTAACATAAGGTTTTCAACTTGTTAGTGTTATTAGCCGTAAAAAGTCAATTAATATATACGTTGTAAGTCTTTAAGTTTACCAATGAATTAAATAGGAACTTTGACGTACCCTTTTATACTAAAAGAATTATTACTAAGTCCCTCACAGCGGAAACCCCTAAGTTCTTTTCCCTTAAGCTCCTTAATATGTCCAAATTTAGCAGCCAAATCACGGAAGGAATGGCTTTATATGCGAGCTTACTGTAGGTACGATTACTAACTTTTTCCCTCCAAATTTAGCCAAAGGTAATTATCATGTTTACCAACATTAACCCTAATAATAGTCGAGTGATTTAAAGGGTTCCTAAAACTAGTATATCACTATTCCCCCTGAACATATTCTTATAGTGGATAAGAATTACACGGCAATTATTATATTCGTTAAGATTTGAAGAGAAAAGAAAAAGTATAACGATAAGCCGTATAACTTTTTTAACATTAAGTTACGCTAGTTTTTTAATATATGAAGCTAAATAAGGGTTAGACTGCCAGGTTTTCATTCGTTGTTTTCTAATATCTTTACCGGCTAAGCCAAGGATTACTAACTTCGGTACCTAACGAATTATTCCTTCTTTCGCGAAATTTATGATATTTTAAAGGGTTGTTTCAAATATGATATCAATCTTATCTAGTATCACACCGACTGGAACATTATTAAGTGGTTTTGCATGTTGAATTACAAAAAATAGACGGAAAGTAAGATAGAAACTTTCAATTAGATACTTAATAGGCTGATATTTTGCTAACAAGTAATGGAGAACGTGGGATTTGGTAAAGATACCTGACGTTAGAAGATTTGGCAAGAAGTTAAGAGCTATAAAGAGTTCGAATACGCCTTTTAATGCCCTAATACCACTTGCAAAGGAATTTTGAATCAGTTAGGTTTCTTATTAACGACCGTGATAACTCGAGTTTATGGCTCGACTAATATATACTTTTAAGCTCCAAAATTTAGTAACGACAAAGAAAATCCCTTTCACATGTACTATATCGACCGTAAATACGGAATGCCCGGTTATTACGGTGAATGGAAGGCCCGGACCTAGGAACGTAACCAAACTACTTAAGGAGGAGGTTATTCCTTTTCCTTAGGGTTTTTAAGTTGGTTAGATAGGTTTATTTTAAACGTTTAAATACGTTCTGTCAATGGCAAATAAGGCTGCTAGTTAATACGTTACACTACTATTAAATGCGAAGACAAGCGGGTAAGGTGCTATATATAATTCCTCCTTACTTTTACTAATAATTACCATAATACCATCCAAAACAGTAAATGTATTGAAAAAAAAAAAAAAAAAGCCTAAAGTAATCGGTTGGTACAAAAACATCGATACCGGCTTTAAAATAACGTAAAAATTAGTCGACTACGCTTTTATATACCGCCTAATAGGTGAAGACCCTCACTTCCGATATAATAATGAAAACTCTGGTCTTATATATCTTTTTACTGTTTAAAATCGTTACGCGGAGCAGGTTTTTTAAGGTATGATGTCGGGTATAGGGGCGGCAAGGTACTTAACAAGAAGCTATTCGTAATATGTTGCCTTACAAAGGGATAATAATAATATTACGAAAATTTACGCTACGGATGTTGGTAAAGTTAACATCGACTTTAGCCTTAGAAAAAAGATATTTTCACTAGGATTGACGACGGTTAAAACTATTGTTAACTTTATTATTTTCCAAATTTTGGAATTCTTTACTTCCTTTCTCTTTTGTTTCAAAGACATTAAAAACTTTGGTGTTAACGTTAACGTTTAAATTGACGAACTGACTTAAGTTAAGGGTATCAAAAGGTTTCTACTTAGCCTTAAATAGGGGTATTTTCAATTTTATTTTTACTGATTAAAGGCAGACATATTAAATCTAACGGAGGCGGAACTTTGTTAACTATACTATAGGTTTAATTACCCGGCAATTAACAGGTTTTATAAGATTTTAAAAGCGGTTAGTTATAAAGATATAGATTTGTCGTCGTTAAAGGCAATTCAACGACTTTACCACTTTTACAAAACGTACTTCCAACCCCCTTGAAAATTGAAGTTTACGTCAAAAAAAATTCGAAATTCAATTTTAAGGTTTTTATAAATATGTTTTACCTGGATGATAAGCCAGTACTTAACTTTATGAACTCCTCCACGACCTTTTACGGCGCTAAGTTCCTTAAAACCATTACAGCGAAGGAAACATGGGAGGCATTACGTATTTTATAGATTAATATGTACTTTGGATTACTAGATATACTAGCTTATAATGTAGATAATAATTTCGTTGGGATAGAATTTCAAATTAATATTACATTCATAAAGATTTAGTATTCATTGGTTTCCGTTAAGGTTTACTAGGGTATTGATAAAGTTAAGAAGGTATACGCTTTTTTACAAAGAACCTACAATATTTTTAAACTGAAAATCAGAAGTTTTATAAGGTAAAAAACACGTATTTGAATGACAATAAAGGGTCTTAATGATACTATTATCCTTAACGGTTTTATACCGACTTTACTGGTATTTATGGCCTATTCTCATATAACGAATAAGTTGCCACTATCGTTAAATACCCGGAAGCGCGTTGTAATATATAGAAAAACATTAAAGAAACTAAGGAAGGAATCGGTATATCGTCAAGTTAACGATACTTATAATACCAGAAACGAACCGTAAATAATAGACGTATTATCCCTCCCCTTTTGTAGTGAAGTTTTTATGTGGCGAAATTTGGACAAATAGGATAGGCCGTATAAAATCTTAAGTATTACTAATTTAAATGTAGTAGTTTAAATTGCTATCGGCTTTGTTACTTTCCGAGTTATATAGGTTAAGCCGTATGGAAAACCCTTTAAAACCTATAAAAATCCTGACTTTAATAACCTTCGAGTCAAACAAATTAGTTAATATAATCCTTCTAAGCAGATCGTTAACAAATTAATAGAACTTCGACAGCGTAAAAGACTACTAAAGAGAAGTACAGCGACGGAGATTATAAGTTTGACAGGGTACATACAACAATGTGAGTGTCTTAAAAAGAGAACTCTAACGAATAATTCGTCTTTGAGTTACATTCCAAAGCCATTATTAATATACCGAATAAGATAATTAAAGAAAACAATTCAATGGGGATTAACTTCTTTTTTTTACGAGGGGTAAAACAATTTATGCCGTTGGCGTGTTTTAAAGTTTAATATATTACTATTTTAAAATCAAGTTTAATTTACGAAGTCAAGGGACAAACTACAGACCGACCGTACGAAAAAGTACGGCTAATTGATTTAAGATATGATAATAAAGGAAAGGACTAGAATTTTACTTAAGTATCTATAATTCAGAAGATTAGTTAGAGTTTAATTGTCGTCATTCTTATTAGTTTGACTACTAGCGTAAAAGGTTGGTTTACACTTAATAGCCAGGATATAACGTGTGTGTATATGTAGTCTACCACCAATTTTTAGTGGATTGTACTATTAAAATCGATAAATAAATTAAAAGACAAGTTTTCAGCTAGTATAATAATGCTTTATATTAAATCTTTATACGGATTTGACGAAATAAACGTCTATTGGTTCCTAAAGCATCAGGTGTACTTTAGAAATAAGCTGGGTATAAAGGCTTTAACATTTAACCCATACCTATCAAGTACGATGAGTAAAGACTTTGGTATCGTAAGTATGTAAATTGATAATACCTTTTTTCTCGATGATTTTAGGGCTATGGAAGCTAAATAGAGTATTATCGAAAGGTGAGGTCTTTGGAAGTATAAGCTAATCGAAATGTTGGTTAAGGGTATATAACTTGACTTTAATTGATTGTTAATTTGTAATGATAGTGTAAAGGCTAAAAGCGGCACTTATATTAGCATACACTAAAAATGGAAACCTATAAACCTAAAGACTATCGATGAGGCTGATAAGGTAAAAATTATAAAGATACCTGTAGTAGAGGGCCTGTAAAGCCTATCTCATTATGTTATGTTAACCGGAGGTATCGTGCGACCTTTCTATTGCGGTATAAATATAATATACATAGAACGACGACTATGTAAATAAAAGGGTTTAGTAGTAATTGAACAACTTGAAAAGAGGCATTAATATGGTTATGGTAAATTTAATGAAGGTAAAGCTGATGATTCTGACAAATGATTCATTTATTAATAATATAAACTTCATTTCGTTAATCGGTCTTTTAATAATGCTCGTTAATTAGGAGAGGTTTAAAAGGCAATTTGAAATTACCAGAAACCTTTTATATTGAATATCCGCTATATATAAGCGTGTGATAGGAAGTGTACTGGCTTTAGAAATTTACGGCATAATAGTCGATTTTAACATTAGCATGGTAATAAACAGTGTACTAAGGATTATTATCAAATAACTGGAACTACTACCAATACTTATAGTGGTATGTACTAATTCCGGAGCCTTTACTAATGCCTATTAAAGTTCGGCACGACTACTAAAAACATTTAATAATAGACGTAATGACTTTAAGAGAGAGATATAAAGCCTGATAAATAAATAAATTTCGATGGATTAATGGTAAAGATAACCCTATTAATATTATGATTAAGGTTACGTCTAATGGCACCTTGAAGAGGTTTATAGATAATTATACGCTAATTATATACATCGAGGGCTATATGAATCGCCCGGCATATGACGTGAAGGAAAAGGGTTGCCCTAGCAAACTTAAAGATTGCCAGGATAGTGATGTTTATGGCAACGGTGGCAAAGGTGGAAATAGCAGCAGTCTGATTATTATTAGCAAAAGGTACGTAAGTGGTAGAATATGTAATGCATATAATTCTGTAGAGAAAGTCCTGTGTACAGGAGTTAAGGAATAGAGGCCTTGAATGGGTAAAATAAAAGGGATATGAAGGGCCGTAATTAATATTAATTTCAGTACAGATTAATTAGAATTGATAAGGATTTTACTTGTTATTAGCTTGTGGAATAAGGAGGGATTTTAGAGATTTCCACCAATTAATAGCAGGCCACTCTGGCGTGCAGACACAAAATAAAAAGCGGCCAGTATTGAAATAGCAGTCAAATGCATTACAATCAAGTTAACATTACTCATAGTAAAGTTAATTATACGTATTACAAATTGGCTATAATTTGTGGGATTTGAATACACTGCACTATAAGTGTAATGCAGTAGATGTCTACTTTAAATTGGGGAACAGGCCAAAGCGATTAGCCATAAAAATAAGTGTACAGACCGGCTAGCGGTCTGCTAAACTCAGAACTTACAACTCAATCAACCAATTTCAATGCAGCACTACTTACTTCGACTACAGTGATTCGAATAAACTACATTGCAACGATAAAGACCTACCAACAATAATCTTTATTAACCTTTATCTTATTAATATTCCGTTTTCCCTTATATTGTATTTTAGCCTCCTTTTATTTAATATTCTATTATTATATAGCCCACGGTTTTAATAAAGATGACATAAGTTATGCTGTCATCGATACTCCCAGTAACAACAACCAACCGTTGCTCAAGGTATATCTTCTATCCTTCTTGTAACACTCTTATCATTACTAACTTTGTATAGCTCTCCTATATAACAAGTGACCTATTAGTATAAGGTGATAGCGAAAATAAGAAAGAGCTCCCCTTTCCATAGGCCTAAAATGTTTGTATGTCTTATGTGAATCGTTTATTAAACTTAAAGATACCTTTAACCTACGTGCGGGTTTGTCGCGCGTAAGGGTATCGTGTTATCCGAAAAATGTACTGTAAAGTAGACTTTAAATATTGATATAATGAACCCAAACATATACTTCCCCTTTTTCAAGAATATTTAAAAGACGTATCTTCTTATTACTTTCCTACGCACTATATTACGTTAGCTCGTTGTCGCTTCTTCAGGCGATACCCATATTCTATTTCCGGTATTGAAAGATAATAAAGATATTCTGGATCACAAGCCTATTTTTTCCGTTACCTATTTAGATTCAACAAACGAATTCTGTGGATATTATTTTATATCACTATAGTTAGCATACGTAGGGATCACTTTGTAAGCTGTTAGGTGCACTCCTTCAGAGTGTATGATAATATGGTATGCTGTAGGTTGCACTCTTACAGAGTGCATGACAGCATGCTACTGCCTAGAAGTGGCATTGTCAGAGTGTACGGTAGAGTGCCACTGCCCAGAAGGCAGATTGGCAAAGTGTATGGTAGAGTGCTACACTTTGGGTGAGAGCTTATAAGCTCTCATCTGAGGCTTGTACTCTCTAGATACCTTTTCTTCCTTCTATTTAATCTTAATATCTACTTCAATACAAATAATAATATTTACGATTACTCTTCTAATTTTTAAGTTTACTTGAATAGGAAGATAACTTACCGATAATAATTAGTACCCAACTAGGTTAACTACAAATAACCTAGGAAAAAAGAGACAAACCTAAGTTAAATACTTGTAACAGGATACTATAACGGTTCCACCATCCGTACTTTAATATTACGACTTATAATAACCACATAGAAGTGTGGAAATACGCGGGAGCACCTTTTTAACCCGAAGCGTAAAAAGATTATAAATATAAAATAAAGTTAAAAAGATAATTTTAATATAATATTATTGATTCGATTAGTACCGTGTCTACCAAACAACTCGTTATATTATTTATTTACTAGTTTTGACGTTTTAAACGTACCCGGGTACTTTTTAAAAAGCGTTTTATTACCTATTGAATCACGTAAGCTAAAACCAACAAGTTTCGAAACCCTTCGTTAAGACCTATTCTATTCAAACCTGATATGCAAACCACTAACACACTTTAGAAGCGTCGAAAACACAACATTTAAACCGCTTACATACTTTAGGAATAGCTAAAACGTAATATCCAAACCGCTTATAAACTTTGAAAACGGTTTAAACGTTGCATTCGAACCGCTTACATGACACAATCCACTCGAACTAGAAAAAAGGAGTGGTTGAAAAAAAACTTATTCTTATCAAAAGGTGTTACAAGAGCTAACTAGTAAGTGACTCCCGAAAGAAAAAGGGCCAAATACGTATTACGACGCACATTTTTAAAGGGAAAAGGGGCCGGATACACCGCATTTTGAAGAGGAGAAAAGGCTGGATACATCATTTAGGCCGCGACTCAAAAAGGGAGAAGGACCGTACATATTTTCCAGCTCGCGGCTTCAAGAGAATAAAATAATAATATATAAACGTGTATAACAAAGGAAAGGGCCGTATATAATTTCCGGACTACATACATCTTCTAACTTGCGGCTTCAAAAAGAAATAGCCAAAATTCAATATCCAAAGAGCGACTTTAAAAAAAGTAAGAGACAATTTCATATTTTGATACGTGTTTTCAACAAAAGGAAGGCCTAAATATGACATCCAGTACTTTACTTCGAAATTGGCAAGGCTCAGATATATAATCTACTCAGCTTTAAAAGGAAAATAGTCCATATATATAATTCGGGCCATACATTTATAAATAAAAACGACTGGATACATTATCCGGAAAATGACTTTAGGAAAAGTTAAGGCCAGATATACATTTGGGAATACGAATTCAAGAGGAGTAAAGGTTAGATACTCTTTTCGTTACGCAATTTCAAGAAATAAAAGAGTTAAGCGCGTATTCTGACGCGCGACTTTAAGGGGAATAAAAGGTACAAACTCCGCCTAAAACCCATTTTTAAGAGGATAAAGGGCCAAAACGCTCCACTAGTCGTATTGAAGACGTTAATTCAAACATAAAGCGCTCCAAAAAGCGTATTAAAAGCGCTCCTACCTACGTAAAACGCTTTGGATTACGTATTATAATCGAGGTCCACCACCACTACCTTTAACAACGCGATTGAAGGGTTATGTAATGTAAACCACAACGCCTCTTTTTTATATAACAAAAAGAGAAAATTTACGTAAACCGATATTATAAACTATTGTTATTACTAAATTACGAACTTATATTATATACCACTATCATTACTGAATTATAAATACAGGCCACACAAAGAAAAAAAAGGGAAATATTGATTATATATATATTATTATATATCATTATAGTTAACATACGTATGGATCACTTCGTAATCTGTAAGATGCACTCTTACAGAGTGTATAATAACATGTTATGCTCTAGGTTACACTTTTGCAAAGTATATAATAATGTGCCACTGCCTAGAAGTGGCATTAGCAAAGTGCATGGAAAAGTGCCACTGCCACGAACGGAGATTATCAAAATATATGGTAGAGTACCACGCTGCGAATAAGAGCTTATAAGCTCTCACTTGAGACGTTCACTTTACGGATGCCTCTTCTCTCTTCTGTTCAATCTTACTATCTACTCCAATATAAAAACCAATCTTTACGATTGATCTTCTACTATTTACGTTTAAGTAAATATGTAGAGACTTTACCGACAAATTCGCCTGTTTACAGGATGTTATTCAAGCCTAAAGGGTATTCATTATTGCAACTATATAAACCGAAACGCCTTAATTTATACGCTCCCGATCCGCTTTCTTTTTAACGCCGTCGTAGCCTGTTACGTTCCCGTTATTATCTCCCATTAGCCTTAATCATATGCCTTTTTATAACTGGGTTTTAATTCGTAACATATTCGCCCCCATTACTGCTAGTATTTGTCTCAGGACTGTTTATAACTCCGACTAGGGCGGTTAAAGCAATATTGCCGCCTAAGTCTTATTATTTATAGCTAATATTAGTCGTCGCTTACATAGTGAGACAAACGATATTTAAAGTCTAATTATAAAAGCTTATTATCTTTATCCTGGTTTTATTCGTTAAAAAATATAAAATTGTGCCAGATCGGGTCAATAAAGAGCGCGTTAACGACAGCGTAAACGTCGAACACATGGCGTAGGTATTAACAGATATGTTATGGTTCTTTGTAACTAGCTTTAAGGAAAGTCCCTTCCGTTCCGTTTCGTATCTTCCACGTCTGAACTCCCTTTTCCCGCAGTGGAAGAATAATGAAAATGTCTTATAGTTAAAGTTTAGTGGGTTTTAATGGGAGTTTCTTTGTAGTTAGATTATATAACTGGACTCACTTTTTGTATAACAAAATAGTAGTAATGAAATTTTCCTTTTGTGATTATTATTATATTAGTTTTAATACGAAAGCGGTTCGACAGATACGAGTTTTTCAAAGTATATCCGGCGTCTATATTAAAACGTTAAACCGTTACAGAATCTCGTATACCCTTTTTCTGCCTCGAATTTTTCTCAAGTCGTAATATATTCATAGTTTTCCAATAACTTTCATTTAAGGCTGTCGAACTATTTTTTTCCAATTCATATATAACAAATACTATATTCCCCTTTTTTTTGCTATTGAAATATCTTAAATTTTAGATTTATCGTATATATTATGTTCTGTATCTTCAAGACTAGAACCAGGCCTGAGAGGGCTTCGGATACAACCTACTAAGGAAAGGGATGTGTAACCACGTGTTTGATCAAATTCTCGTAAAATATAATTTTATTTTCCAAGATATTTGAAAAGATATTAGACGATTTCAGGACGTTTATTATATGGTATGAAATATAACACTAGATAAGATATTCATTCAAACGATTCTTTTGAATATTACGTAAAGTAAGTCAAATCTAATCATCTACCTTGAACTGTTTCGTCAAACTTTGTCGATAGTTTATAGTGTTCTTAATCCGTGATTAAACATGTTATATAATTACCTAAACTAGTTTCGTAATTTTATAAAGGTATAATAAAAACGTAAAAGATCGTTTAGCCGGACTAATTATAAACTTTGTATCTTCTTTTAAAATAAAATAGAGAATATTCTGTACATATTAATTATTTGATTCGTACTAAATCCGTTAGTCGTCGACTTCTAATCATTTTATACGAATTGATATATTGGAAAATATATTCCCTAGTTGACGTTTGAAAGAGCGACGATAATCCGCAATTACTGTTAAACCTCCCAACCTATCCGTTCGATATCGCTATGAATTTAAAATAGGAATTCTGTCGATAAAAATTACATGATATTTACTAGAAAATATAAGGTCGTTAAAAAAACACCCACCTAATTCGAGCGGCAATCATTAATCATTAATATGAGTAATTAATAAAATCGTTACTATATATCCCGTAAATGCACTGTTTACACCTTGATAGTTATAAACTATATATTTATTTCAATTGAAAAATCCTTTAGAGTCGATTTGCAAAAACTAATTAATACCATGATACGTTATCAATAATAAGTAGGTTTGTTATAAATATAAATGAAATATGGGATAAATAATGGTTTGGAATGGAAATTGGTAAAGAAAGTTTCTATTGTGAGGTAAAACAGGATCTTTTACCGTGAAATTGTGAATATATTAGATATAATCACCGAATATTAACGTTTATTTCATTTTATCAGTAATCCTATGAAAAGATCTGGAATGAGACGTTATTACTCAGATACATTATAATTAGAAATTTATGTGATTGATATGAAGTTCCCTTCTTTAATAGTTTCAAATTTGGTAATTATAAGCGATTTCAATAACGAAATATAACACTTGGATCTATATTATAATTTGTAATTTGTACCGAGTATTTAACTCTAACCAGGAATCGTTAAACGCCCTTGGTTAGAATTAAGAATCCAATTGTATATGATGGGTGGTTCTTTATACCATAATTTTATAGCTTTACTAAAATACCCAACCACAAAATAAAGTAATCTCCTGATATTAACGAGATCAGCGGTGTGGGTACGGGTTTAGTTCATTATATGATTATAACCGTCAACTTATTGTTATCTTTCGGTTTACTTTTTGGATGTAATTCATCGTAATTCCATAATGAAGCTTCTGTTTTCACGAATTTTTCCGTATAACTTATCACGATAAATGTTTTCATCATATACGAATTTATCGTCGTTAAGTTCGAGATGACTATAAAAATAAATTAGAAAACTCGTATGTTGGAATTTTTTAGTTTCTGGTTCATCTTACAATTGGTGGACCAATACATCGGAGTGAATTCTTTAGGTTATTGGTCCATAACATTAGTAATAGTGAAAAAGCGGAAGAGTTTTAGTTTAGCGGGCTGAATATTCCAAGATTAAACGGGTAAAAAATACGTTAGTTTTTTATAATCCGTTGAAATGATAAAATGAGTAAAAATATCATATAATTTTGATAATTACACCTTTGAGAAAATTTTAGCGCGAGGAGCTTTTTATCGTCGATATTATAATTTCGTTTAGATTACGAAAATCATGTAAAATAATAAGTAACCGGTTTAAGAATACCGTCTTCGTTCTTTCACGAAAGGAATTCTTAAAGTGAGTTTCAATTAATGGTTTTTTATTACTATTAGCCGGTCGGAATACTAATATTACAAAATTTGAGTTGTAATGGAAGCTTATTTTAATTTTTAACAAGCTTGCTTTTAGAGATATATTTAAAGTTATCGGGTTTTCTATTTCGTAAGTTGAATAAGATAATAGGCTGATTCGGAAAAGTTGTTGATAAAATTTCGATAAAAGTTTAGAAATCCTAAAAAACTCCTAATTTCTCGAATAATACGAGGAAAACTTTGTTCGCAAACGGCTCGGACTTTCCTAGGGTCGTCCCAAATATTTATATATGTCGCTATTATAGATATAAAGTATTTTACATTTTTTCTTACAAAGTTATATTTCTTGAAGTCCCAATTCAACTAAATGTCGCGAAGGTACTCTAAAACCTGATGAAATTTCGTTATGTAGTCCTATTTTGAAGCCGGAAAACGAAACTGAAATGTCGTTTAAGTAAACCGTAATAATATTATCCAACATATTCGAAATTAAATAATTAATGTAGCGTTAAAATGTCGTTAGCGCTTCCGCTAGTTTAAAAGGAGTAATTAACCATTCGAATAAGTCGAAACGAATACGAAAAGATATTAATTATTCTTATCCGGGTGCGACCCGAATGTAATAAAATACTACCGGAACGTTTAGTTCTATTAACCACGTTGAATTAAATAACGCGCGTAAGGTTATCTTATTTAAAGGTAATAAAAACCGATTTTATTTGGTAAATTTATTTTAAGGCCGGTAATCGATAAAAATTCGTTACCCTCTCCCTCTAGGGTTTAAAAACGAATAATATCGGCACCGCGACTAATAAAAACTTACAGGTATCCAACCTTCATCCATTCATTCGGTAATTTAAGACTGAAGTTCGAGGTATTAATTTCCTAGAATTAATTATAACATCTATTATGGTTTATTCGGTGAAATTTCGTCCTCTCTACGTTTAATATAAATATGTTCATTGAATAACGAAGTTAATAACGTAAAAAAACAGGCTCATTATTTAAGTAAAATATGTTAATGAAAACATCGTAATTGAAAGTTCTTGTTATCTTTAAATATAAACTTAAATTTTAGATAAGCTTAAGCATACATTTCATAGCAATAATAAAGCTTTTCAATTGTTTTTATGGTAAAGTTTTCCATATTTTCATACATTACGGACTTTAGAACTTTATATAGCTTATTAATGGCAGGGTGGTTCAAACGCCGATGTAATTAACGTATTTATAATTCCGATATGTTTAACACCATCACCTTTAAGCTTTAAAGATAAAATCATAAATTTCCTTACTTATAGGCGAGCTGAAACTTTTAGCCGTTTTAACTAGCTTATTAGTATTAACATAAACGTTAATGTTAAGAGTTGTTATATCCTTTAAAAAGAGAAAAAAAAAGTTAAGCCATTTAAGAATATAAACCGTAATAAACCTAATAACCTTTCAAATTACTGTTATCTCCAATAAAGATAGTTGTTCGCTCAAGCCGAAGTTAACTTCAGTTTTAATAGCATTTTAACGATTAATTTTTGTAGTTGTAGTTTTCTCCTCCGTAATACTATGTATTACGAATAGCCTCCCATTAAATACCTTATTATCTTTATGTTTAATACAATACCTTAAAACGTATAGTCCGCGCAACAATCGTGAAGTTTAAAGGCATATAAGGGGTTATGAGCTTAGTTAAGGTAAAGGTAAAGGCTTTCACCATTTAAACGGTATAACAAGATGTAATAAGCTATTTATTAGGCATCCTTAGAAGCAATATCTTTCTGCTACATATTTTACTTAAGATTATTATCACCGTTAACGATTTACTTACCCTCGAAGTCTACAATATGGTTTAAATTGATTTTCCCGAGTAGTAGGGTATTGGATGTAGTATATTACTTATTTGTTATTACGTTGAGTCAAAAAATAACGAATGAATTATTTTCCGAACTTGCTACAAATCTAACATCTCTTTACATTTTGAAAACGATAGTTTTTTATGATTAGTAAGTCCGTTTGAAGTTTACAATTGTTAGCGTTCATATAGAAATAACTTACAGTCCAAAGAAATTAAATCAGAAGTAAAACGCTAACGGCACTCCTAACTATACTTAAGGTTAACGCAATATAACAGCGCGCGGTTTTCTTTATCTACATCGCGAAAGTTATTAGCTTAGGAATACATACCAAATGAATTTGGTGTAAATGTCATTAAGGTTGCAAACTAGAACCTTCACTAGCTAAAAAGATCTTACGGGTAGAATTTGGGCGTCGTAAGGCATATTTTAACTCGCAAACACCTGTAACTGCTACTTGCACCTATCGTGAAGCGTGGTTTCGCTAATATAGTCTTTCCGTATTACTTATTAATATAATATTAACTCGTTAAACATCTGATTTAATATATCCATCGGTGTTTCTTTTTTATAATATTATCGTCGTTTATCTTGTAATAGTTTGATCCATATGATATTCAATAATATAAATATAGTATTTGAAGTTCCTCCTTATATAATTATATATCTCGCGAAATTTTATTACTCGTATTAAAAAAATTAGGTAGTAATCTTTAACGTACCCTATGAAAATCCCGGAAAATAATAAATAAAAACCAAAAGAAACAACTTTTATCTACTTATAAATGTTGAAAAAAGGTATTATCTTCGTATTAAAAAGATTATAGGACTTTCTGTTATACTTCTCTACATCATTCCAGATTTTGACGAAGTACCTAGAAAGTTTGTAATTAATATTAACCATCTTAATAAGTCTTAGAGAAAGGTCGCGATAATTGTCTCAGTTTTCGTTGGTATTTCCTAATAATTTAAGCTTTAAAGCCTCCGAGTCGCGGTATTAAGGTTTATAATCAGTCGCCTTGCCTAAAGGATAAAGGAATATAGTAGGACCTGTAATAGGCCTGTGCGTATAGGTATACCTACTATAAAAGGATTCTTAAAGGACTTGGTTATTCTGAGTAAAGAGTTAAGAGGCAATAAGAACTTAACCGTTTAATGATCACACTAAATACCCGTGAGTATATAGAAGGTGTCAGAGGGTTTATGTTAGCAGTAAGGTAGCAGAGGTAACAAAAGATGCAATATCAAGACTGTGTTCGTGCGAGTGATGATCAGAAGCCGTGAGGCTATTCAGGGTAGACTGAATACTTAAATTGACAACTGAAGAGCTATGAAGGAAATACTATCTGTGTGGTGCTGACCGTGTCCTTATATCCTCAATCCTTCATACGTCTTCAGTACTGTATAATGTGGATAGCTTGGATAACCTCCGATCCAACATATCCGACATATCCTTGGCATGTCCTTGGATAGCTTGGATAACCTCATATCCAACATATCCAACATATTCTTGGCATTGACCCTAACCCTGGGTCTGCTGACATAAGAGATDTTCCCCGCCTGATGTGTTAGACTTCAGGCGTCTCAGTGGCGCAGTTTCCTTGCTGGCCTGTTTCCCTGACCTAACCGCTGTCTGGGTCATGACAAACCGCAAGAAATATTCTAAGGGATTGAACGATCTTAATTAATTAATGGTTGGATAACGCTGACGTTAATACTTCTTACTATGTTTGAGGCCATTAATTTACGCGCTTTATTGCCACTGAGGGCATACTCCACGTTGTCACGTGAAGGTACTAAATTAACAAGTAAATAAATAGGTTCTTTAACATTAACACATAAAAAGTTTTAACTGAACTAGAGGTATAAAAGAGGTCCTTTAAAATACGTATGAAGACGTTAAAAATTATCGATAACTTTGCCTTTTACTTAGGAATATTAGAGATTAGGATTTTGAAGGAGTTTGTTTCGTTGAACTAGTTTAAAAAAAGGTTTCGGCGAATCCTAATAAGCTCTTTTTTGAAATATAAATGCCACAGCGAATAACCTCCTTCTTCAACTTAGCTTTAACCGTTCGTTAGATTATATTTCATATATTAAATGTCTAGTAATTAAAAATGTCACGGAAGTTTTAAAAGGCGCGAGTTCTATGGTCATTATCATTGCTGAAATATATATAGAGAATGTACTAGCCAACGTAATTGGTTAGGTAAGCCTTAGTTAAGGTTTTATTAACATTTGTAATCTAAAGCTGTTGTTATAGTTGGCGAAACCAGTTCCGAAAGCTTTAACTGTTCTTATGTATTTTTAACTAGGTTCTATTTTAAGTCTTTAGCTTGTATAGGACTAAGTGTGTAAAAGACTTGGTAATTTAACGTGAAATCGCGTAGAAACTTGGAGTTGAGTTGCGCAACGTAGCTTTCTTATCGCAGTTTAGTGTTTTCTCCCAAAGAAACGATCTTACTTTTTAAATTAGCGTGTGGAAGAAAAAAAATTAAATTAAAGGCAAAAGTTTGGTATGAAAGGTAAGGGCGAAGGTTATTTGTTATTGTTGTTCAGCGTAAGACTCAATCGTTTTTATAGTAGTAATACTCGCAGTAATACTAATTTAGTCTTTTTCTAACTTATCTTTCAAAATTATTAGAGATTAATCTCTACGATTTTTAAAAAGGATCTAATAAATTTTCTTATTGTTTTCAATAACAATACCACCGCTACTTTTAAGCTTCCATAAAAACCGACGCAACCTAAAAGTTTTCTCTACTGACTCTCGTGAAAACCAACGAAACAATAAAAGCCCTTCGAAAAAATCATTCCTCTACCTTGATTTTTAACAAAGCGTAATCGGAAAGTAGTCTTTTCTTTTATTTGGCTTATTTATGCTTAACTTAGTAAACACTAATCAGTGTTGGTAGATCTTTAGCTATTACAACGTTGTCGATTCGATTGATCGAATTAACAGTAGTATTACATGGTCAAGTGGTAGATGTATTGTTTTAGGTTTGGTAGACCGCTAGACGGTTTGCTCTGTAATTTGTAAAGATAATTGCTTGGCCTGTACCCTAGTGTGAAGTGGGCGCATATGCAGCTAGTACAGTACGCCCATATAAAACAATACACTCAACTTGAAGTCATTATATTCAACTTTTCAGTATAAAAAGTTAACGTACTTTACAGAAATTACTACTATTCCAACAAAAGGCAAAGATATTGTAAACCATTTGTAAAAATATGTAGGCATTTTTGACTTTACTAATACTTTAATAAGCTTAAACTAAAACCTGTTTATATTAAATAACTATTAATTTAACATGAATTTTTAAATTTCATTTCTATGAAATTAATAATAGTATTGTCAATTAATTGGTTTCGTAATCCAAAATATAAATTGATCTACAAAATATATACTAACTTCTATATTTATTTACCCGTAATGATTTCAACGACCTAAGCGCCATAAAACGCTGCAACGAAGTTAATAACATAAAGTACCAGTTTCTTAGTGAGGTAAAATACGTTTACGAAAACTTTAAAGTTAAAAGCTCAATCTTTCTTTAATGTAGACTTAGTTTTAAAAGGGGTTTAAAAGTGTTTTCAATAGTAATAACAGAGACATTTAATTAACTTTAGCGCTGTCAAGTCCACATCTTCGTGACTAGCCACCTTCAAAACCTTATATAACCTACTAGTTGCCGGGTAATTAAATCAGCGATATAATTAACGAAATTAGAACTCCATCAAATTCAATACCATTACCTTTAGATTTTAAAGGTAAAAACGTAGATACCTCTTTTTAAAACTAAGTAGAAACCTCTCATCGCCATTAACTTCAACCAATTTATCAGTATAAAAATCAACTTTAACGCCGAGGTTTTTTATGTCTTTAAAGTCAAGGGGGAAAGGATTAGAGGATTTTACAATATAAAAACCAATAGCACCAACGACGGAAATAATAGTTATCGATCCCAATAAAAAAACCTGTTTTCAAAAACCAAAGCTAACTTTAACCTTACCAACATCTGTATAGTTAAATTCCGTAACAATATTAGTATCCTTTCACAAAAGAACGTATCGCCAATAACGTCCTATTAAATACCGTGCTATCCAAATATCTAACATAATACTTCGAATGAATTTCTCCGCGTAATGGTAGCAAATAGTAAACAAGTACGTAGGGTCAGAGTCTTTATCATTATATTAATGATAAGTGTTGTTACCTATTAAGCGGTATAAACAACGTGGTCCACGAATTATTACGTTATTTCTAAACCAATGCCGGTATATTCGTACCAACCGATAGTTCAGGCTTATTTTACCCCATTTCAACCTCAACACCTCTATGGTATTTAAGGTATTTAATGTATTCCCAAATAAAAGTAGAATTGAATTATATATAATATTTTACCCGTTCGTTTTCGCGTTCGGGAGCCCTGTAACGCGTTAACCAATAACCTCATTTTCCCTAAGTCTAAAACCATTACATTTGCCAACGTGAACTGCAACTAGCCAAAAACCTCTTTACGGGTAGCGTCAGGGTATTATAAAGCGTATTTGAACTTTTTGCAACCCGTAATAGCTTGGCGGACTCACTAGCATAATATACCCTCCCTAACTCTTACATTCTCCATTACTTATTAGTAAAATATTAGCTTATTAAGCATTCAATTAATAAGGCCTATTTTTTTTTTCGTTTTTTTTTTTTACAATCCAATATATAAGACCACCGAATTATCTTCTAGTTTATATAGAATTGGGTAAGATTAGTATCGTATTTAAAGTAACCTTTGAGACTATTATAGATTTTTCGAAAAAAAAAGAAACAATTCATTAAGTACTGAATTTATTAATCCTCGGCTTAACCGGTAAGGATAATGGTAAATAACGAGTAAAAGCCTAGTAGTTTAACCTCTATTTGGCGGCAGATGTTAAAAAACGAGCGCAACTTAACTTCGAAGAGGTTGTATAGCTTACCGTTATACTTTTCTTTTCCTCTTCTAATCCTGACAAACGTAATAATTAACGCGTAATTTATACCCACCTTAAGAACATATTGAGAGGGAAAAGTGATATACTGGTCGTAAAGAACCTCTAAATCCCTCGAATGGTACTGGAAAAGGTGTTAGTATTAGTAGGCAGGATTTTTACTTCTAGCTAAATTTAAAGGAAAAAAACCAGCAGTCGTACACATAGTAGACTCACGCATAAAGCCGCTCCTTCCTTAATTTGCCTTCTCAAATTGGACGTACTAAAGGGTTTGAAGAAAAGAAACTTAAGGGTTTCCGCGGGGAACTTAGTAATACCTCTCTTAGTATTGAAGGGTACATCCAAGTTCTTACTTAATTAACTGGTGCATTGAAAGTCTTACGATGCGTAAGTCAATTAATTATTTACAGCCAGTAACACTAGCCAATTAATTTTGGACGAAATGGTTTGAAGAACTTATTTAGGCTTAGCTGTGACCTTGTAAACGTGTTTGAAGGCGTTAAAAAATGCTGTCACTAGCGATCCTTTTGCCCTCTCCTTCCTATAACTATTATAAATTCTTACCTATAGCCCATTTTTCAAGTATTTCCGCCAGGTTACGGTCTTTTCCAACCTTTAAAGTAGGTAAATCCCTGGTTTATATAAGTCAATCCTTAACTTTAACTTTACTAACTTTTCGGTTTTTTTTTCTATATAAATAGAGTCTAGTCCCCAAAAAACTAGGTATAGTCGAATAATATTTTAGCATTCAAGTCTTAATTAACGTACTCGAGGTTGAGAATAAAGTATCCAACGTAGTTGGTAAAGTACTCAAGAGTAAATTCTTTATTAACTTCCCTCATTCAAAGGTCCTCATCGATGTATTTAACAAAAGTACTGCTAAGAGCCTTGATTGACTCTTTCCTAACAATTTGGCGATAGTATTGATTCAGGTGTATTCCAAAGTCATCATAACAAAGATTAAAAAGTGTAAAAGAAAAAATATTGGTATCAAAGGAAGTAAGGATGTAAGTTTATAATCAAAGTTGGTATTTGTAGTTAAAGGTAGTAAAACCTAGTAGTTTTTACGATTTAAAATTTGTGATCATAGTACCCGAAATAGTACTAAATTAGCTATTTATTAACTTAACGATATTTAAAACTTTCAAGTGGTCAATCTCAACGCTTCCAAAACTATTCCAAAGAGAATTTCTTGGTCTTTTCGATAGTATTGATGATACTTTCGCCACTTCCTAGTACTTGTAAGCAGCTGACGCACTTGGAAGTCTTCTTTTTTGCTACCTGTGAACAGCAGAAGTAGCCGCAGTGACCTTTATAAGAATCTTCCTTATACCTTGTGTATTTGCAAAGCGTAACCGAAAAGTTGCTTCTTTTTTTACCTAACTTATCTATTCTTAACCTAATAAGCATTGATCAGTTTTGATAGGCCTTTATCCCTACACCTTAGTCGATTCGAATTACTATGGTCAAAGTACCTAGTGTTACATTAAAATTGGTTGATACGTTGTAAGTTCTAAGTTTGGTAAACAGCTAGCCGGTCTATACACTGATTTGTATGAGCAACTGCTTTAGACCGTGCTTCACTTTGAAGTAGGCACCTGTTATACTTGACTTACAGTCAATTCAGTCCATCCCACAAACTGCAGTCATTTTGCAGTCAGTACAATCAACTAACTATAAGAATGCTTGACTCAACTGTACTGCATTTAACTGCTATTACAACTACTCTTAAATTTTTTTTAATAACTGGTTTGCAACGTTTTACTATACTATCTTACAAGTTTAAATACTATGCTTTGCTATAATAATTGAATTTTTAATTAGGTACACACTTTTAATCTTCTTAATCGTTATACTAAATATAAAATTCAGAAACTTATGCTGATTACAGGGGTACAAAAATATTAACACGAGAATATTCGAAATATATTGCGTTATAATGGGAAAGTAATACGACTACGGAAGTCAATCGTTCAAATACCGGCAAAGATAAAATTAATTTCAACTTAAGTAAGAAGCTATCATTAATAAAATATATAACAGTTGAAACAGTTGTTAAACTGAGTACCTTATATATTTTAGAATACCTCATATCATTCCCTGTATCTGGAAAGTATAAAAATTATCAACTTTAATATTAGTGTTCAAGTTAATAAATTAGTGAAGAAAAACCTGAGGTTACATTTCTCCTCCAAATGAAAATACCCATGGTTTTATCTTTAAAGGCTAATAGCAATGTTCATGAATTTAGCGATTTTGAAAATATGTTGGTTAAACTGACGTTTTAATTACATAAAATTTAATAAGACATAAAAAATTGTAAGTTAATTTTTTTTATAAAGATATGGAATACTTCGAATTGAAGGTTATTAAAAAGTATTCTTACTATTGTCAAAACCACGATTGAACATGTGAAAAACTTAGAAGTAAAAAACCACCACTTTCAATGCAACACCAGTTACTTAGACCACAGAGATTCGAATCGATTACCTTGTAAAGATAAAAGCCTACCAACATTGATCAGTGCTTATTAAGTCAAGCACAAATAAACTAAGTAAAAGAAAAGGCTACTTTCCGGTTCTTACTCTTTATTTAGGCAAGGTAGAGGAAAGATTCTTGCGTAAGGCCCCTATACGCTGTGAAGTTATTCACGATAGTAAGTATGGAAGGCTTATATATTATATAGCTGTTTTCAATCGTTTGTAAGTTGCAATGGTATCATCATTGTCGAGAATACCGAGAAATCCTCGTTTAAATAATCTTAAAAGCGTTACGACAAACCATTTGAAAGTCTTAAAGATAGTAAAATTAGTAAACAGCTAAGTCAATAATATTATAGCTACTAATATTATGGGTACTACTTCTATAAGTTTCAATCGAAAAAATATCCCTATCCCAAGACTTTTAACTACAAATAACAATTTTAACGGTAAACCTATAGCCTAACTTACATCTACACTACTTTTTTCTCTTATTATACTTAAACTTCGTTACCATAGATTTAGGAAACGCCATTATTGATATCGTTACCGATCTTACCCAAAAAGAAAAAATCGAAAACCTCGGATTTATGTTCGTTAAACACTTCGACAACAACCTTTGGCAAACAGATGCCGATAAATACTTTACCTCCAAGCACTTCACGAACTATATCATCCACTATATATTGGATTTATATCTCATCGGATGTAATAGAGGACCTGTAGCCCTCAAGAATTTTTACTAATAATTTAACGAATAAACTTTAAATATATGGAAGATAATATATAAATGAGTTGAAATTAAATTAGGAACTGAATTGTTTGACCGAAGAGTGGACTTTTCTGCGAAAAGAGGAAAAAACGACAATTTAGCCAATTTTTTATACGAATACGCAAAAGATAAAGACATTTAATGGATTCGGGGAAAAGATAAAGATATCGCTAACTATAACATTCGTCAACATCCTTATACGCGTTTTCAAAGTCTTACCTAAGCTTAAATACAGTTTATAAACCTTATTGCCAAAGATCTTTAATGGGCCAATGTCGTTGGCCGTAACAAATAAATTGACTCGCGTAAGGAATATCCTTCAATATACCAATTAATTAGGCATAAAGTTTACTGAACCCTTTAGTACTAAAAGAATTATTATCAAGTTCTTCGCTAAAATTCTCAAATTTTCTACCCTTAAGTCCCTTAGCACTTTTAATTTCCACAAGCCAATTAAGGTAGAAGCTGCTTTACACGCAAGCCTATTATAGGTACAACCACTAATTTCTTCTTTTTAAACTTTACCAAAGGTAATTATCCTGCCTACCAACATTACCTTTTCCAACACCGATCGATGGATCTAAAGGGTCCTTACGACCAGAATATTACTTCTTCTCGAGAAATCCCTATAGTTAATACCTGTTGCATAGAAATCATTATTTTCATTAAGATTTGGAGAGGAAAGAAGAAGTCCAATGGTAAAACGTATAAATTCTTCGATATCAAGTTACGACCGTTTTTAACATCTGCCGCCAAATAAGGATTAAATTTCCAGGACTTTACCCGCTATTTTCCAATATATTTACCGGCTAAACCGAAGATTATTACCTCTAATATTTAATGAATTGCTCGTCGTTTCGAAAGATTTACAATAGTCTTGAGGTTTACTTTGAATACGATGTTATCTTTGCCCTATAACACATAAATTAGGATATTATCAAGTGGTTTTATATTCTAGATCACGAAAAATAGTTTAAAAAAAGGATGGACCTTCTTGATTAAATGTTTTTCCGGTTAATATTTCACTAATAAGCATTGAAGAATATAGGAACTAGTAAAGACACATTACTTCATTAAGTTTTCCAAGTTGTTACGGATAACAAAGAATTACAATACGCCTTACAATACCCTAAAGTTACCTCCAAAGAGTTCTTTTAATAATTATGGTCCTCGGTTACAACCGCAATAATACGAGTACCAAGTTCGATTAATATACCCTTAAGTTTTAAAATTCAACAACAATAATAGAAACCCTTTCCAGGTACATTATATTGATCGTCAATATGGTCGAATAAAATAATACGGTTAAAAATAGAATACCCCAACGTATAACAACTGGATCAAGTAAAATAAGGATATTAATTATCGTTAAAATATTTAAATCAGGTATGTAAACTGCCTGTACTGTAAAAAGATATTGAATTAATGATAGAGAGGTTAACTAGTTAATATGTTATACTTATAACGAACTTAAATCTATTTAGTTAATATAGTAAATATAAATCAACTAAACATCCAATTAGAAATATATTAAATACGTTGCATACTTTTAAAGTAGGAAGGTTGAAGATAAGGAAAACAGGCCGAAGATTATCATTTTGTATAAAAATATTGGTATTGGTTTGGAAACAACGTAGTAACTGGCCTACCACGTCTTTTAGTACCGCTTGACAAATAAAGACCCTTATTGTCGCCATAAAGATAAAATTCTTAACTATATGCATTTGTTTACCATTTACTATTTTTACGCGAAATGATTCTTTTAAGGTATTTTGCCATATATGAGGGTAATGAAGTAGTTAACAGAAGGTTATTTATAATAATTTTCGTTACAAAGGGACACTAATAATATTACATAACTCAATTATACGGATACAGGTAAATCTAAAGTTGACTTTTATTTTGGAAAACAACTCTCTTGATTGGCATTGATGACTATGACTATAGTTGTTGAACCTATTGTTTTTCATATTTCAGAATCATATACCCCATTCATCTTTTTATCTAAAAATATTAAAAACTTCGGAGTCAACGTTAATATTTATATTAACGAACTGGTAAAGTTAAGGGATGCTGAAAGTTTCTATTTAATCTAAAACGTAAATATCTTTAGTTTCATCTTCAAGTGATAAAACTAATAATATTAAACCTCACTAAGCGAAAATTGAGTAAATTATATGAACGGTTGAACTATCTTGCATTTAAAAAATTATGTAAAGTCTTTAAAGCAACTGATTATAAGGATATGGAATTTCTAGCGCTAAAGGCAATTAAATGTCGTTTTCACTACTATTGAACACATTCCCCAACTCTTTTCAAATTTAACTTCACGTTAAATATATATTAATACTTGAACTTTAAAGTTTTCGTGTACGTTTTTAACTTAGACAGTAAACCAGTACTTTATATTATTGATTTTACCACGTTTTATATCGCAAAATTCCTTGAAACCATTATGGCAAAAAAAACAACATAAAGAATCATATGCTTTATGAATTAATACGTAGCTGGAACCCCCAAACATACTAATTTACGATTTCGATATTAACTTTACCGCGATAAAAGTTTAAATTAATACTAAATCAATAGGGATTTACTGTAAATAGGTTTCCATCAAGGTTTACTAGGGTATTGGTAGAGTTTAAAAAGTTTATATATTTCGATAAATAACTTACTATATTCTTACATTGGATATTAAAGGCTTTAACAGTTATAAAACACAACTTTAAATGTTTGTACCAGGTTTTAACGATATTATTGACCCTAACGGTTTTGTACTAACTTTGTTAATATTTGGAATTTCTTATATATAACGACTGAATCGTCATTATTAATGAATACTTATAAGCTTGTTATGATATGTAGTAAAGACTGAAATGAACTAAGGAATGAATTAGCACACCATCCAATTAATGATACCTTTAATACTAGAAACGGACTATCTATAATAAACGTATTATTTTTACATTTTTAAAGTAAGGTTTTGATGTGACGAAAGCCAAGAATAAGGGATGGATCTTATAAGACACTGAGTATAATGAACCTAAACGTAGTGGTCAAAATTGTTAACAACCCTGTCATTTTCCGTATTATATAAGTTAAACTTTATAAAGGAGCCCCAAAATCTAATAAAAAAATTAAACCGAAAACTTTCAAGTTGAACGAATCAAGCAATATAATCCTCCCAAAACAATCTTTAATAAAACGATACAACATTGATGACGTGGAAAACCACCCAAAAGAAGGATATATACTAAAGAAAAATATGTCGATCAAGATTATAGGCCTAAAATGGTATAAATAACGGCGTGTGTGTTTTAGAAAAAGAAGATAACCGGCGAATTTACGCTTAAGTTACGTGTCGAAGTCATTATTGATATACAGATTAAACCTTCAAAGGAAAACAACCGAGTGGAAATCGACGACCTTTTTATACGAGGAGATATTTAACTTATATTTTTAACGCAATTTGAAGGCCAAAATGTTACAATTTTTTAATTGAATATATTCCACGCGGTTGAAGGCAAGACTACGGACCGTCCGTACGAAAAGTCATAGTTAATGGGTTAAAGATACGATAATAGAGGTAAGAACTAAATTTTTATTAAATTTCTTATAATTTAAAAGATTAGTCAAAGTTTAATCATCGTCATTACTACTAGTTGAACTTTTTGTATAAAGGGTACATTTAACTTTAATTACCCCAACATAATGTAAACATATATAGAATCCGTAACCAATTTTTACCAAATTGTATTATTAAAACTATCGAAAAATTAAAGAAATAAATCTCCGGCTGGCACGGGAATACGTTCTATTAAATCCTTATACAAACTAACCAAAATAAGTATCTACTAGTTTTTAACGTATTCAATGTACGTCAAAAACTGACGGAGTATTAAGACTTTAACGTTTAACTCATATTTATCAATTACGTAAGGGAAAAACTTCGGTAAAGTTAATATACAGATTAAAAATACTTTCTTCCCAGAAAATATTAGGTTTATTTCGGCAGAGTACTGTGTTATTAAAAGTTTATGACTCTCAAAGTGTAAGCCTATTAAAATGTTAATTAAAGGTATATAATTTGACTTCAATAAATATTTTATTCGTATTGATAATATGAAAAATGATAACGATATTCGTGACATGTACCTTGACCTACGTTGAAAAGCCAAGTTATAAATTTAACGACAATTAATAAATCCAACGAAGTGAAATTATAACCATACTTAAAACAAAGAGTATATATGGCCTATACTGCTACTGCTACGCTATATCAATTAAAGATATCGTTCGTTACATCGGTTACGATATAAGCTTGAGACCTATAAAATTATGATTTTAATAGGTTTCATGAAAGTATTCAATAGAAAATAAATAGTTTAAAAATGAATATTAATATGATTTCGGTAAATTTGACAACAGAGAAGTTAATAATCTTTCTTAATGGCTTTTTTTACGAACAATATTAACCTTATATCGCAAATCATATTTCTTATGATACTCTTAAACAAAGAAAGAGCCAATAAGCAATTTATAATCATCAGTAACCTTGTATACTATATATCCATTAAATCTTAGCGTATAATGCTAAACGTGCTAGCTTTCAAAGTTTATAGTATGATAACAGGTTTCGATATCGGTATGATGATTAACAGTACGTTAAAAATTATAAACAAATAATTTAAATTGTCCCCAATACCCGAAATTATATATATAGACTTTCAAATATTTTACGAATGCTTATTGAAATTAGATATAAATAATGAAAACCAATAAATAATAGACAAAAAAAACTTTAAAAAGGTATTCGAAGCCTAGAAACTAGATGAGTTCCGGTTAACTAATGGTAAAAATGACTCCATTAACGTTAAAATTAAAACCACGCCTGAAAGAGCCTTGGAAAGATTTGTAAATAATACTACATTAACTTTATGAATTGAGGATTATGTAGACCACTTAGCACGTAACATGAAGGAAAAAGGATACCCTGGTAAGCTGGAAGATTGTTAGGGTAATGATGGCAGTAGTAGTAGTAGTAACGTATAAAAAATCAGGTTTAGAATTACTGGCAAAGGGTAGGTAATTAGTGAAATTCGTAATACGCGTAAGTTTATAACAAAAAACTTATGCACATGATTTAAGGAACGAAGAGCACGGAGATGTACGGTAAAGGGATGTAATTGGTATTAATCTCAGTACAAATTGATGAGAATAGATAGGGGTTTGACATGCGGATTAAAGAGGGATTTTAGGGATGACTACCAATTAGTGGTTGGCCACACTAGCGTGTAAATACAAAAACAAAAAGCCGCCAGTGTTAGAATAGCAGTTAATTGATTATACTAACTGAAAATTGTCTGCAAGTTTAGTGCAGTAGGTGCTCATTTCAAAGTGGGGTACGAGCTAAAGCAGTTAGCTATACAAATTAGCGTATAGACCAGCCAACGGTCTGACGAATTTAGAAGTAACAAATTACCACTTTTTATGCAACACTAGTTACTTCGACCCCAAATATTCAAATAGATTACATGGAAACAATAAAGACCTTCTAAAATATTTGTTAAATCCTACTAAAGTATCGGAAAGGTTGAAAGGGTATATATTTTACTTTGAATGCGTATAATATCTTGATGTCAAAAATTGAAGTCTTTCAAAATCGGGAAATAGAGTTTTAAATAGTACCGAAGGTCTTAAATAATCCTGTAAGCTCAAATGGCTTGATATCAAAGATCCTAGCTTTTCAATTATATCTTCGTCTAATAAGTCAATATACTCTATTAGGAAACACTCTAAAAAAACCCTCAGCATACAGTAAAGTTTTCAAGAAACTATGAAAGTAATATATGAGGCACCAAATCAATGAAGCCCTTCATATTAAAAACGATTATACCATGATTAATGTACTAATTTCTCTATTATAAATTGAAGTTCTTGTATTACGAAAGCTATGTTAAAAGAATACCTTATTTAAAATATTAAGTATCTTTAAACAAAATTAATTTTTAAAAACTTTTATAGTTTGCCAATATTTCGTAAAACCTGAGTTAAATCTTATATTAGAGAAAATACTGAAAAATATCTTTAACATAGGTGAATCAATTTTTATAACCTCCACCTCACATAATTCATTAGTCTATAAAATGACGTCAATGAAACCAACTACCAAATCAGAAAAACATTGAGGATGAGGATAAGAAATACACATAGAGGTGCATCGATACGACTACTTAAATTGATGGTAAAGAAAATAATAATTAAAGTTTGGTAATTAATCTCCTTATAGAAGGAATTATTATGACTTGTGGAAACTTTTCAAGGATAGCTATAGGATTCAAATGAATGGACTTTTTATACGAAAATTTGTACAATTTGTATCCAAACGCGAATTTATCTTTTTCGACCCCAAAGTAATAATATTTGAATCGAAGATGATTTACTCGGTTAAGTAAAATACCACCAATGACTCGTACAAAAACTTACGTGTCATCGCTTAAAGATATAGTGATAAAAGCAAAAACCGGATCCTTACGCAATTGCCAACAATTCAAAAGATCAGCCAACGTTTAATAAATGTATTGGTAACGAGGATGGTGGTAAGAGCCAATAGGAAATTTATTTTTGATACTCGTGATATTACTTAAAAATATAGGTAATAAGTGATCAATTTACAGAATCTCATTTTGCTTAAAGGACCTTAAAAAATACGTGACAAATACCTATTCAAAATATTTATACCATATGTCAAACTATTGTACAAACTGGCCGAAGAAGTAATTTATTGTTTTTGGAATGAAAAGTTGCACTTCAGGTTAAAAATGATATAAATCCTTAATTTTCAACCTTTATCTGCTGATTTCGTAAGCAAATACAAATATTGGTATAATGGGTATACAGAATTATAATATACTTTTTTTCGATATTATTAACTTTATAATAGTAAATTAACATGAAATTGTGGACTTAAATTTCAAGGATTATAAATTAATCGTTTCTTTAACTAAAGATAGATATTGAAATTCTCATGGATCGTTAATCCATATATATAGTATTTCCGATATTAATGCCAAATTCCCTAGTTTTAGTCAAAAGAGTTTAGGTATTACTCTGGGTAAGATTAACAAAACTAAAATTACAAAGAATTGAAATTGCTTGAAATAACGTACTTATAATAGTTATATCGCGACCCTATACCAACTAAATGTATTATACAATTTATGAGTTGAGGTATAGGTTAAAGACCCAGTTGATAAGTATTAAAATCTATTTAAAGAATGATAATAATAATAGATGAATTGTTTGGACTCGAGGATTAATATAATTTTCATTAACCTGTCGAAAATTAATTCCATTTTTTTCATGGGTGACTCCTTTATTAACAATATTAACTTATTATTACAAATCAGGTTTTTTATAATAATTGTTAATGAAAATAGATTTTGGAATTAATTACATGTAATTATCGGAAACTCCATCTTCTTAACCCTGATCGAAAAAAATTGGTTTATACGAAACATATTTGTCTCCGAAATTGACAATATAGGAACTGGTTTCAATATGTGTATATCTATGTAGGAAGCACTTAATATCATTACTAACCAATGAAGAATTTTTCTTTTCTTGATTATTATTTATGCCAATTGATTTCTTTTTGTATGAAGTTTTAAATTGGAAACAACAAATAAAAACCGTTGAATTATTGATATAGTGACTCCCAACGAAGTTTACAAAAGCAAATTAATTAAGAAGTTTTGATAAATTAAGGGTAAAAACAACTCGACTCATATTATAACTTAAGTTACACCTAATAAGGCTTTAGAATTATATATAGACAATAATAAGCTAATTATAAGAATTAAGGGCTACAACGAGAAGATATTGGGTATGGTATTACCTAATGAATAATAAAAGAGAAAATAGGAGTACTGTTGGTTGTAATGATCACACTAAATACCCGTGAGTATGTAGAAGGTGTCAGAGGGTTTATGTTAACAGTAAGGTAGCAGAGGTAACAAAAGGTGCAATATCAAGACTGTGTTCGTGCGAGTGATGATCAGAAGCCGTGAGGCTATTCAGGGTAGACTGAATACTTAGATTGACAACTGAAGAGCTATGAAGGAAATACTATCTATCTTGGTAATGAAAGTGTCCTTATATATCCGCGCCTTCATACGTCTTCAGTGTAGGCTCGACTGGCTCGATACCGAGTCCATCGAGTCTCACACCATGCTGACCCTAACCCTTGTATACGGTGTGTCTGTTGTGGATCCCTGGTGCCTGCCGAGAGGCTGTGTCCAACCGATTTCCTTTGTTATCTGCTGCGGGGCCGCCGCTGGTGCGCCCTGCAGATGTTGGGTCATAACATTGGTAGGGCTTTAGACGTTGCAACGTTATCGATTCTATTGGTCGAAGTAACAGTAGTATTACAGTAGTCAGGTGGTAGATGTATTGTTTTAGGTTTGGCAGACCTCTAGCCAGTCTACACAGTAATTTGTATAGCCAATTGCTTAGCCCGTACCCTAGTATGAAGTGAGTGCATATTGTACTTGAATTACAGCTAATACAGTAGCCCTATATAAAATAATACACTTAACTTATAATCAGTATAGTCAACTGTACTGTAAGTAAAGTTGACCTACTACATTACAATTACTACTATACCAACACTAGCGGCCTTTTAGTTTGTACGCGTACGTTAGTATTGGTATCCCATCTTTTTCAGTAAGCGCTAAATTATGACTTTGTTAACTGACTAAACCGCTGTTAATTCCAATTGACCTCCAAATCGAATTACATCTATTTACATTTAAATTAACCCCAATTTCCGTCGATTGCCCCACGGCTTCGAGGTCCGAATTTATCGACTTCTATGAAAAAACTTTCCGCTATAAACTTATAAAAACCTTTCATTTACCCGTTTCAGTCAAATAAGTCGTTATCTTTATTCTCCTAACAGTCTTTCAGTTTACTAATACATCCCTAGCTGCCATATAACTTCGTTTTACCGGGAGGCCTATCAATATAACCTTCAATACATATAGTTAGCCTATTGGTGTCTACAAACCTTTCTAAGGCCTTGTTGAATAACGCCTTCGTTATAACGTTGAAAGGATTGTCTTTTCCATTAATCTACCGAAACTCTTCAATTTCTTCTCCTTCGTAGGCTTTGCAAAGTGTTATTACGTCGATTATTGAGCGTTTTTTACTAGGGGTTTCGAGTTCTAAAAGGTATTCGAATAGGCTTTTTGAATCGGTGCACATTACCACTAGGACAAGAGGAATCTTCAACTGCCTTATAATAACGTTAAGGGTTTCTCAAAGTACCATGCCTATATTAAAACCGACTATTATACTGTAGATCTCTAAAGCTAGCACGCTTTGTATAATCCTCTTACGTTTAATAAAAATCCAGTAAATTAGGTTTCCAATAATACTACACTGATTTTTTCGCCTATATTTATTAACAATATTTATTCAAAAGCTGATTAATAAAGATAGATTGTGGTTATTTACAAAGGACTCGTTCGTAAAGATTATCAACTTAGTATTCGATAAGTCGATTAAAACTATATTAATCCTTCGGTCTAAATTTCGTATCTGTTATTTTAACATTTTATTTAGCTGGTTAATGTCTTTATTCATTACGTTTTTTACTTATGCTATAATGGATAGGTTGTAAAATGCCTCCAGTTAACATAAGGTTACGATATAACTGCTATAAGCACATTATTTTGAATACTGTTATGCCTTAGTTACGTTATGTTTGTCTATTATAATCAAGTTATCGTCTTGGTTCTTGAAGCTAAAGATATAGCCGGTATCAACACCAAACATACGAATTAAAGATCCGTTGGAATTAAATTAGTTACCCTCCGTTAACGTTGTAACCTGCTTACAATCTCAAAACTTGGAATCCTCAATCGCCTGCTATTTTAATATTATAAAGCCAGCCGTTTTAACCAAAAATATATCGTTAATTTGTATACCTACCGAACCGAATTCTTTACCCTATATTACTATCAAACACATTTCATATATTAAGGACGATATACCTAACTTTAATTTAAAGTGTAATTAGTAAGTTAAGAATTAATGGACGATTGCTTTAGCTAGTCTGTCAAAAGATTCAATACATCGTATTACTGTTTCTGGAGTGTGTATAACATGTAGTTCCTATGGAAATTCTAATAGTATAATCCGTTATAAATTTTTGACTAATTACATTTAAACTTACGTTATATTTCGACCATTCAACATAAACTTGCCTTTAATTTTAACTAGTCAACTTAGTACTAAGGCGAATAATAACCGCTGGCTAATCTTTCAAATAGTTAACTATTATATAAGGATCCAGTCTTTACCTTCGTTACCGTATCTTTAAGCGATTAGACGTGATTTTTCGTACAGCCGGCCCGTGGTTTTGCTTTTAACCTTGTAGATAATCCTAGATTTAAAAATCGTGATATTTGGGTTTTGAAGGTTGAATTTAACCGTCGATACGAATTATACAATCCTTCGGGTTAATATGCCATTAATTTCAATGTATCGCTTTCCTTAAAATATTTATTAAATATCTTAATAACGTCTTATATTCGAAGCTTCAATACCAGGTTTTTATCGTCATTTTTTCCCTACTTACCTAAATAATATTGTAAATACGGCCCGGTGTATATTCCTTCTCTTTTAAATTCTTCTTTTGCAGGGGTTTTTCGCGTTAGCGGCGTTTTATTGACTTATTAATAACTGGTAAAAAAGTTCGCATTAACTTAATCATTTAAATTGAGAGTCTTTATTATCAGTTACCCTAATTTAGGGTTTTACTAAGGTAATATGAAAAGTTAAGGGGCCTTTAGTAGTTTTAACAACTACCTTAAAGTTGGCGATGCTTAAGGTTTTATATAGGATTTCTCATTTATCCGGCTTCATCTATACAATGACTTTACTTTACAATGGTAAAACAGGTACTTCGATAATCGTAGGTCTGTTCCTAATGTTAAAGGCATCGTTAACCCAACGTCTTATCGATTCTTTTCGTAATTCCCTTAGTATTTTTCCATAAGTCGAGGCTCGTTTTTAGGTACTTGTTAATGGTAGAAAATTACTCATTAAGCATATGTACGCTTCTAAAATTAGCAACGTTAATACTAGGTCATTGAAGCTTATAATATTATTCAGGCCTTTTACCGCTATTTAAAGGCGTGCCTCTAGATCCGTAAAACTTACAATCTTTAATGTAAGGATATTATACGTTCGACGAAATAAAGCATATACCCTTTCGATCTTCTCAATACTTTAGTGGGCTTTTATAGGCACTTGTTTATAATAAATCCTTATTATTTTAACGTCTTTTTTAAACTCCGCCGCCGTAAAGTTGATACCCATATCGTAAATAATGGCGTTAAGTAAACTCAAATACGTATTAGTCTACAGTATTTTTTAACGTTTTCCACGTATCCTTTGTTAAGAGGAAATTTGAAAACACAACTTCGTAAAAAACGGTTCCGGAATCAACTACGTAAAAACTAAACTTATTATCCAAGTAAAACTGTATATACTATTATACACCTTCATAGATAGTATATTTAGGTGGCAGTACATTACGCTGTAAGGTACAATCCTATAGCATGCACAATAACGTGTCATATTACAGGCTGTACTCTTGCAGAGTATATGATAACGTGATACGCTGCAGATTACACTCTCATGCGTGGAGCGGTCTAGAAGAAGGTATTCCAGAGTGGCACGCTCTAACTGAAGGCTTATAAGCCCCCACCTATGGCGTACACCTCTGAATAATTCTTCTGATATAAATAATCATCATCTTTTATAGTACAATACCAATCATTCTAATTACTCTTCAAAGACCTTAGTTTACGTGAACCTTATAGGTTTAAGAACTTACCGATACTAACCAGTAGCCGACTAAGTCAACTACAAATAACCAAAAAAAGAAGAGATAGACACAAGTTGAATACAATAACGGGATGCTGTAGCGGTCCCAACTACCTGTGATTTAACACTACGACTTATAAGAACTATACAGGAGTGTAGAATTACGCGGAAGCGTCGAGAAACCCGAAACGTTACAAGACTATAAGATCCAGAGTGACTTTAAAAAAAAAACAGCCCCATTCCGTCAACCGCCAACTTGTATCGACGCTTTGAACGTAACCGGGCCCTTTTTAAAGGGCGTTCCATCACGTATTAAGCTACGTAAGCCAAAACCACTAAGTTTCAAAACTCTTCGCTAGGACCTATCTGATTTTTTTTACGAACTACTCGCTCTAGTAAAGTCAAAATCGGTTACACACAAAAAAATAACCCGATCGGCTTACTAAAATCAGTTACACACAAACAAATAACCCAATCGTCTTAATAAAATCGGTTATACACCAAACAACCAACCGATCCCTTTACCAAGTTCTGTTGCGGCATATCAATACGGACAAACTACCGTACACTAGAGTATAAAACAACTTGATATTGACCTTACCTTACCAAATTTCCCACATCCGCCCTATTTATTTCAAGTTTACCTACGTTTACCCTATGTATTTTAAATTTAGTACCTACAACGTTCTAAGTTTTCTTTACCTCCTAACTAATGTAGCATTACTAATGTTAGCAAAACTAATTTAAAACGTTTAACTAGTTTTTAATTACGTTTCATTTGCGTATCGTTTAAAAAATTTTTGTACTAGCAGGTGTTAGTAATCTTTATTCCAACCGCTTTAATTATTTGATATGCTTTGTATTTATTTGTACTACCCTTTCCGAACTACGATGGTTCTAACAATAGCGGATCTAGTAAAGGCCAACGAATACATGGAGTAACTTTTTATATATATGTAGTTTAGTAGCAGTATCCTAAAGCATTTAGACTTTGACTTTTAGGATAATAAAATCGAGGAATTAATAAAGGATTTGGACCTTTATACAGTAAACATTTATATTACAAAAATTATTTTCGACTATTGTAATAGCGAATTTAAAAGAAGTGACTTTTTTAATGGTTTTAGAGAGGACTTTATGGACTGGACGTCGAATATATGATGAATGGTTGATAATATAATTTTAAAAATCCTACAGAAACAACTACGAAACAGAGGTATCAATACGACCGGTGAAAACAATAGCAGATTGATTAAGCCTTAACAGAAATGGCTCAGATTAAACAAATGCCAAAGTGAACAGAAAAAAAAGTAATAAAAGGGAAGTTTGTAAAAGGATACTACCTAAATAAATGTCAAAAACACTTATTTAAGATAACAGTCTAGAGATATGAAAAGCCACCACGTCCTCAATGCGAGGGAGGTCTAAAAAAGAAAGAGGCGAAAAAAAGAATGGATACGTAGCCAAAGCCGCGATTCCAAGGGAAAAAGGGGCTGGTTACGCATTCCTGGCCACAACTTTAAGAGAAAGAGGGGCTAGGTATAGAGTCCGAACCATACCTACAAGGAAAGAGAGGCCTAAATATACAGTCTGAGCCGCAATAAAGAAAAATATTTCCAGGGCAGGAAGTCCTATATAAGCCGTAAAGAGGAAAAGGACTAATAGGTAAGAAAAGCCTGTATAAGCAACAAAGAAAAAATAACTATTAGGGAAAGAAGGCCTGTATATAAAATCTAATTCAAAACCTTTAGATGAGGAAAAGCCGCGAAAAGAAGAGAAAAAAGGTTTAGATACGTAGTCCAGGCCGCAACTATAAGAGGAAGAGGGAAAGGAAGGGCAAAATCAGCCGTAAATGCAATTTCCAACCGATTAAGAATCACAAGATTTGCTGCAAATATAACAAACGCACCGCTCGCTTAATTCAGAATCGGCTACAATTACTGTACCTACACCAATCGTATCAGCAGGATCGATCATACCCCACCAATCCGAGCCGATACTTTAGGAGGAGGAATAGCTAGATGCTTTATACATAACTAGGCCCCCATAAAATAACAAAAACGCACTTGTTACCTCGACAACAAGTTATCCAAGGCAATATTTCATTGCTTCCAATTACATATAACGCTCCAAAGTACGTATTCAAAATATATACGATATTTTTAATACTTACTACAGCCATCGAAGTTACCAGGAAGGTTATGTAACCTAATACGCAATACCATTGCTTGACTATAAGCAAAAGAAACGAAAGGAAAAAGAAAAAAAAAGAAATGTTGCCTGGAACGATGGTATATACTACTTTCATTAACAACCAGGAACGATAGAATATACAACAATCACTACCAATAGAAATATCGCTACTAAACGACTAATACGGACCCCACTACTTATACTATTCCTACTAGATTACGAGTACGAACTACACCAAATCTATATTGTTGCTATTAGATACAGAACTATACTACCAGATAAGGAACGTATAAAGAAAGAATAAAAGATTGCCTATGTGAATATTATTATATACCTTTATAGATAGTATATTTAGGTAGTAGTATATTACGATGTAAGGTATAATCCAGTATCATGTAAGATAACGTGTTATATTACAGGCTGTACTCTTGTAGAGTATATGATAATATGACACGCTACAGATTACACTCTCATACGTGGAGCGGTCTAGATGAAGGTATTCCAGAGTGGTACGCTCTGGGCGAAGGCTTATAAGCCCTCACTTGTGGCGTACACCTCTGGATACTTCTTCTGATATAAAAAATCATCATATTTTATACTACAATACCAATCATTCTGATTACTCTTCAAGGACTTTAGTTCACGTGAACCTTATAGGCTTGAGATCTGACCAACAAAAACACATTTACAAGAACCTCCCAATCAAAGTCCTTATCGTCTTTTAATATAAACTTAAATCTTTAGGGGGCTGAGGTATATATTTTTTAGTAGTAGCAAATGTTTTCGAAAACTTTAAAAGCAAATTATTCCATATCTTTCTGCTTTGCAGACTTTAAGACTTTGTATAGCCTATTAATCATTCGATGGTTAAAATGTAGATATAGTTAACTTGTTTTAAACTCCGTCAGGTTTAATACTATTTATTACCTCTGGGAATTAAACATAAAACCATAAACACCTTTACTTAAAAGCGAAATGAAAATTTTGATCGTTTTAAACCAGATTATTGACGTTAACGTTAAAATTAACTCCAAGGGTTATTATATGCTGTAATTAAAGAAAAATGGGTAGGGGACTTGAGGATATAAAACGTAATCGACTTAATAATAGTTTAAATTACTGTTATCCCGAGTAACGATAGTTGTTTTCCCAATCCGAAGTCAACTCTCGCCTTACTAATATTATGAAAATTAATCTTAATAGCTATAATGCTTTCCCTCCATAGTGCTATGTATTATGAATAACCTTATATTAAGTACCTTACTATCTCTTTATCTAGCATAATACCTTAAAACGTATAGTCCGTGTAACGGTTGCGAGAATTAAAGGTATATAAAGGGTTAGAGGCTTAATTAAAGTAAATTTAAGGGTTTTTACCGCTTAAGCGGTACAGAAAGGCGTGGTTGGCTAGTTAATGGGTTATGTTAAGAGCTTTATCTTCATATTACTTTATTTTCTTAAAGATATCGTTGTCATTAATTGACCCGTCGCCCTCAAAGTTTGAAATTTAATTTAAGTGGTTCTATTTAAACATAATAGAGTATTGAATGTATTATATTACCTTTTTATTGTTTCGCTCGGAAAAGGGGTGGCTATTTAACTAATGGCTGGGATAAAATCTAATATCTCTTGCTATTACTACAACGATAATTCTTACGGTTAATAGGTCTGTTTAAATTTTGACCTTATTAGAGTTAACATGGTTATTACCTTTAGTTTGAGGTCGATAAGTCAGACCTTATGCGTTAAAGTCGTCTGTAACCGTACTTACTGTTAACATAATTAATTACTGTAATGTAATTTTTATTTACGTTAGGTAAATTGCTAGCTTAAGGGTATATATCAAAAGATTTTGGTGTATACGCTATCACAGTTATAATAGAGGAGCGCAACTGGTTAAAAAAGCCTTTACAGGTAATATCTAAGTGTTGTAAGTCTTATTTGAACTCGTTAACATTAGTAACAGCTACCCGTACCTATTGACGAAATGTGACTTCACCAACATAGGCTTTTTTTATTACTTTATGGAATAATATCAACTTATTAAGCATCTGGTTTAACATATTTATTAGTTTTTCTTCTTTTTCTTTGCTATTATCGTAATCTACCTCGTAGTCGCCTAATCTGTATAGTATTAGATAAGGTGAATATTATATTCGAATTAGTTTTTTATATAATTATGAACCTCACGACAAGTGATTGTTCAGATTGGAAAAGTTAGGTATTAATCCTTAGCGTGCCTTGTAAGGATTTCTGGAAACATTAAGTGAGACCTAAAAGGAAAAACTTCCATCTACTTGTAAATATTTTAAAGGGATATTATCTTCGTATCAAAAAGGTTATAAGGCTTACCGTTATACTTTTCTATATCTTCTTAAATTTTGTGGAAATAAGTAAACAACTTATAATTAATATTCATTATATCAACAGATCTTAGGAGCAAGTCGTGATAATGATCTTATTTTTTATCAGTACTTCTTAACAATTTAAGTTTTAGAGTTTACGAAATACGTTACTTAGGGTAATTACCAGTTATCTAGCCCAAGGGGTAAAATCCAATGATAGGACCTATGGTGGACTCGCGCGTATAGTCAAACCTGCTGTGGAAAGGTTTTTAAAGGGCTTAGCGATTTTAATTCAAAAGTTATGGAGGGGGGGGGGTTTAAAGTTTTTAAGGAACTTAACAATATTTCTTAATTAACTAGTGGAAAGCTATAAAGTTAATTCCTCTTGCCACGTTAGCAACTGCTACTTTACGTACCATACCGCAACTAGAATAATACTCCGCGTTGTTACGTAAAGGTACAGGGCTGCCGAACAGGTTAATAGATTCCTTATCGTTAACGCTTAAATAGGTTTGACTTAACTTGAGTTAAAGGGGAAGTCCCTCAAAACGCGTGTAAAGATGTTAAATTTTTAATACCCTTTTCCTTAAGGCGTAGGTCTTAAAGGAATTCCTCAAGCTGAGCTAGGTCGAAAAAGGTTTCGGCTAGTCCTATGAAGGTTTTTTCTAAAATGTAAATGTTACGGCGAGTAACTTCCTTTTTAAGATTGGCCTTAACCGTACATTGGATTATCTTTTACATATCAAGATTTTAGTAATTGCAAAACTCACGTAAATTTTGAAAGGCGCAGACACTACGGTCATAGTCATTTTAGAAATCCGCGTCGATAATATATTAGCTAACGTAATTAGTTAGGTAAGCCTTAGTCTAAGTTTCGTTAACAGTCGTAATCCAAAGCTATTCGTTATTGTAATTAACAAAAACAGCCTCAAAAACTTCATTTTTCTCTATGTATTTTTAACTTAATGTTATTGTAAATTTGTAGCTTATATAGGGTGTAAAAGATGTATAAAACGAGGGACTTCGTAATCTTGGGCGTAGGAACTTAGTGTTTTGACGTAAAATCGCGTGAAAACTTAGCAACTTGGCGTTGGATCGCGCTAAGTAGCTTTCTTAATGCAACTTAGCAATTCTTGGTGTTTTCGATTAGGGTAGCGATTTTAACGATTAAATAGTTATTAGAGAAGTGAAAAGAGTGAAGTAAGAGCAAAGGTTTGGTGATTTAGTGTAAATGATAAAGTCGAAGGTAGCTGTTATTATAGATAAAAGTCGAAGGTTGTTTATTATTTTAGCCATAAAACTTAGTCGGTTTTGCAATAATAATACCCGTAGTAGTACTAACTTAACCTTTTGATAACTTGCCGAACTTAAAGATTTATAATAGTCAATTTCAACGTCTTTAAAAATGATTTATAAAGATTTCTTGGTATTTTCGATAGCAATACTGTCGTTACCTCTAAGCTTCCGTAAAAATCGACGCAACTTTAGAGTTTTTTATACTTTTCACCGTAAAAACCGACGCAATAGCAAAGGCTTTTCGTAAGAATCTTTCCTTTACCTTAATCTTTTACAAAAAGTAACCGGAAAGTAGCTTTTTCTTCTACTTAGATTATCTGTAATTAACCTAATAAGCACTAATCAGTATTATTAGGGCTGTAGACATTACAATATTGTTGATTAAATTGTTTAAGGTAACAGTAGTATTGCAGTAGTCAGGTGGTAGATGTATTATTTTAGGTTTAGCAGACCGCTAGCCGGTCTGTACCGTAATTTGTATAGCTAATTGCTTATACTGTATCCTGGTATGAAGTGAGTATATACTGTACTTGACTTATAGCCAATAAAGTAGCACCATATAAAAGAATAAACTCAACTTGCAGTTAGTATAGTCAACTTTACTATAAGTAAAGTTGATCTACTGTACTGCAATTACTATATTACAACAGATACATTAATAAGTTGCAAAATTATTAGAATATGAAGGCTATTATTAATACGAATTTAATAAAATAACACGGTCAATATTATAATATTAGTAGCAGTGCAGTAAGTCAACTTTACTGTAAGTAAAGTTGACTATACTGACTGCAAGTTGAGTTTATTATTTGGTGGGTCTACTATATTAACTGCAAATAAAGTATAGTATGACCCCACTTCACACTAGGGTATGGGCCAAGCAATTGACCATAAAAATTACTATGTAGACCAGTTAGCAGTCTATCAAACCTAGAATAATACATCCACCACTTGACCACACAATACTACTATTACTTCGATCAATAGAATCGACAATGTTGTAATATCTAAAGCCCTACCAACACTAATTTGTGCTTATTGGGTTAAATATAAAATGGCTAAGTAGAAAAAGAAGCTACTTTCTGATTGTTATTCTTTACGTTATCGTTAAGATAAAGGAAAGATTTTTGCAAAGAGCCTTTATAAATACTGCGCTTGTCCATAACGGTAGGAAAACAGAGAAGACTTTGAGGTTACGTCAGTTCAAAACGGTAATCTGAAAGTAAGCGACGGTATCGTTACTTGAAAATAGTAAGAAATCTTTATTAGATTTTTCTCAAAAATGCTAAGATTAACTGTTAAAAGTCCTAAAGTTTGGTAAGTTGGCAAACGAGTAAGTTAGTACTATTACGAGTATTATTACTACAAAAATAACTACATCCTACGGCTAAATAATAATTAACATTAGACATTTACCTATAAAAATAAACGAAGTTTAACCTTACCCTTTATATTATATCTTTACTTCTACCTTACCCTTTTCATTTCCCCTACGCCAATTAAATTCTGAAGTTCGCTATTTCAAGCGAAAACACTAATATTCGTTAAATCGCGTTGAAAAATTTACGTCGAACGATCTAACGCCAAGCCGACAAATTCCCACGCAACTTTATGCCAAAACACCATGTTTCTATACTCATGGTCGCCAAAACCTTTACCTTACATACCTTACAGGCTTGCTAAGTTTTACACAGATCAAAACCTAAAGATAATACCTACTTAGAAACTAATAAAGGTACTTGAAGCGTTTGGAATTACGTTTACCAAGTATTACAATGAAAATATTTAAGCGTAAGATATTTACGAAAGCTTAACAGAAAAGTACCTTACCATTTTCGTTAGCTATTATATCGTTAAATATAATGACGGTAAAAACCCTAACCACGCCTTTTATAAGTTTCGTAATTTCGTTTAATAATTAGATTATTAACATGTGAAACGCAATTTTAAAGAGGGTTAAGTCGAGGTTTAAGTTGGAATTTAAGTAATAAGAAATTTATATATTAGTACATGGTATTGCAAATCTGGTATAAGCCCTTTTCGACTCAATTTAGCCCAAGGAATACCCTTAAAATCCACGCTTTAAAGGAAAGGATGTTGAAAAACCTTAACGCCTTTATACGCGATCCCAGGGACCTCCCCTGTACCATTGGCTAAGCCAAGCCTTTTTACGCGCTGTCTATAAAAAACCTGTTAAGTTGTTCGGCAGCTTAACACCTTTACGCGGACGTGTGGAGTACGTTTTTAACGGCGTTAGGATACGTAAAGCAGCAGCCGTCGACACGGTCAGAGGAATTAACATCGGCGCTTTACATTAGTTAATTAAACAAGATCATCAAGTAACTTAAGGCGTTTAAACACCTATTACCCCCCAGCTTTTTATTCACTAAATCCCCTAAAAACCTTTCCACGATAGATTTGAATACAAGCGTAAGCCTAATACAAGTCCTATTATATGACTCTATCTCTAGGGTTAGGCGATTGTAAATTACCCTTAATACCTTGTTTCGAAAGCTTTGAGGATTGAATTTCTAGAAAAAACCACTAATAAAGACTAGGATAATTTTCGCGACCTACTCTGAAAACCTATAAAAATGGTTAATATCAACTATAATCCTTTTACGAATTGCTTTAAAATTTGCAAAGATGGAGAGAAATATAATGGAAAGTATTATAACCTTCTAGATACGAAAATTATTCTTCTTTGAAATATTTTTAAGTTAATAAAAGTTTCTCTTTTTAGTTTTCATTTTCTATTTCCTAGAATATTTATTATGTACGAAAAATATTATTACATAACCTTTCTAACCATAATAACTACATTTCATGAAGTTTACTACAATATAAAACGCTACATCGAATATAATATCCACCTTGCTTAATACTATACAAACTGGGCTATTATAAAGTAGACTATGATAATAACGAGAGAAAAAAAGGAGGAAATACCGATGGATATGCTAAACCAAATATTTAATAAGTTGATATTATATTAGTGAATAATAGGAAAAATTACGTTAGTGAAGTTATACTTCACAATTAGGTACGGGTAGCCATTACGGGCGTTAATAAGTTCGAATACGCTTTATAACTCCTAGATACCACTTACGAATATTTCTTTAGCTAGTTGAATTCCTAGCGTACAACCGTAATAATACGTACACCAAATTCACTCGGTATATACCCCTAAACCGGCAACTCTTATAACTAAAATAAAGAAAATATTATAGTAGTTAATTATGTCGACTGTAAAGACAACTACGGGCGTTCCTCACATCTAAGGTCTGGCTTATTAACCGTAGACAAAATGTAATAGCCATGCTAATGCTGATAAGGTTAAGATTTAGGCGAACCTATTAACCGTAAGAACTATCGTCATAATAGTAGTAAAATGTATTAGATTTATGGTAAATCTAACTGTTGTTAAACTCGTTACCCCCCCCCCCCTACGGAACGAAATAACAAAAAGTTAATATATTACATTTAATACCTTATTTTTTCTTAATAAGATTGCTTAGATTAAATAGTAAGCTTGAAGAGTGACGAGGCAATTCACGGCAACGAAACCTCTAAATAAATCAAATGTTATAAAAATACTACTCTTAACGCGGCTTAATAATTAGTCGCCTATATCTTTCTATACCGCTTAGGTAGTAAGATCCTTTACTTTCGCCTTAGCCAAACCCCTGACCCCTTATATACATTCTACCTTTACGATAGTCAAGTGGACCATACGTTTTAAGGTATTATTCCAGATCTAGGGGTAATAAGTTACTTAATAGGAGGTTATTCGCAATATGTAGCACTGCGGAGGGAAAGTATTACAATTACTGTGATTAATCGTTACGATATTGGTAGGGCTAAAGTTAGCTTCGGATAAGGCGAGAAACTATCGTTACTAGGGATAATGATGGTTTCAATTATTATTAAATCTATTACGTGTTACATTTTTAAGTCTCATACCTTTTTCCTTAATTTAAATGATATAAAGACCCTTAAAATTAACATTAACATCAACGCCGACGAGCCGGTTCAAAATAATCAGAGATTACCCTTATCTTTAAAAAAAGATACCTATAGTTTTATTTTTAAGGCCCAGAAGCAGTGATGTCAAACCTTATAAAACTGTAAATGCGCTAACTATACCAGAGTTTTGACCACCCAGCCGTTAATAGACTATATAAAGTTTTAGAATCCATAAGGTATAACTATGTAGAATACAGTACTTAAAAAGCTACGGAAAATCTTTATTACCATTACTAAAAATATACCTAAGCCGCCTAAAAATTTAAAGTTATATGAATAAAGGTAAAGACTTTAACTACAAGGTCTTTATCAATATATTTTATTTACATCATAAGCCTAATTTTTATATCATTAATTTGGTAACCGTTTTTATGGAGCCAAGTTTTTAAATCCTTTTCGGCAAAGAATATGTTGGAAACATTAAGGATACTGTAGATTAATATATACTTAGGTCTTTATAAATTCGTCGTTCATAATACTGTTACTAACTTTACGTCGATAGAATTTCAGGAAATTACAAAGATAATGGGGAATTAGTACAAATAAGTGCTTATAAAATCCCACTAAAGTATTAAGAAGGTTAAAAAGGTATAAATATTACTTCGTCAAACGTATAATATCCATATATTAGAGATTAAAAGCTTTACGGATTCGGAGGTACGCCTTTAGATAGCGGTGAAAGGTCTAAACAATATTGTGGGCCCTAATGGCCTAATACTAATGTTATTAGTTTTTAAAACATACCTACGTTTAACGAGTAAATATTCGCCATTAGTAAGTCCTCAGAAACAAGCGGTGGCCTACGACAAAGCAATGAAGGAACTACGGAAGGAATTGGCACGTCGCCAGGTTAACAACGCTTTTAATATTAGGAATGGCCCCATAACAATCGACATATTTACTTTACCATTGTAAAGTAAAATCCTCGTGTAGAGGGAGCCAAACAAATGGGAAGGTCCATAGAAGACCTTGAGTATCGCCAACTCTAAAGTAATTATTAAAATTGTTAACGGTTTTATGAATTTTTCTACCAATTATGTTAAGCTTTATACTAGGGTTATTAATAATAAAGATCCTTAAACCAAACGATCGAGTTAATATGAACCTTCTCTACTTATAATTGATGAGCCAATGGAACGTCGCCGGCGTAAACAACCCCCACAAAAGAGTAAAATATATCGGACTGTATTTAAAATATTACTTAAATAAGTAGAAAGGAGAAAAACGACGAAGACTTGGTTTTAAAACTTTGAATATAAGGTATTATTAAAGCTTTCGACAAACCTTTCAAAGAAAATGACAGGTTCGAAATTAACGGTTTACTAATTCGAAGAGTCGAATAATTTGTACTAAAGGCTAATTTCAACCTTCAAACCTCAAAAGTTACGATTTTTAAATCAAGGATTATGTACGAGGTTAAAGGTAAAACTACGGGGCGACCGTACGAAAAATCATGTCTAATCGTTTAAGGATACAGTGATAAATGTAAAGATTAGATCTTTACGTAACCACCAACGATTGAAAAAAATAGCTAACACTTGGTGTTAACTTCAAAACTAAGTTTACAAGCTAAAACCAAACGTAAATTTACGTTTCATAACCGAGATATAGCGTAAATATATACGTAGTTAACAACTGATCTATAGCGAATTATTTTGTTAAAGTTGGCATAGGAATTAAGTGCTATTTACCTTTTAAGGACGTTAATACGATATATTAAGTTATTATATGGAGTAGTTAAAGCAAGAATTCATTAATATTGAATCCAATAATTCAGTTTTAAATTACGGCTAAGTATAAAGTTTTTAATTTATAATCCATATCTATTGATAATGTAAAAGGAAAACTTCGGCCTAATAGGTATATGAATTAACGATACCCTATTGGTAAAAACGGTTGGATATATAATATCGGAATATAAAACGATCAAAGACTTTAAGTTTTGAAATTGTAAACCAGTTACTACGTTAGCAAAGGGTAGTTAATTCAAATTTAATAGATCGTTAATCCGTATATTTTTTGTTAATACCGGCTTTAACTTTTGCTAAAAGTGGTAGGGCACCAATGTGACCACAATCGATAAAACTAACATAGTAAAGGCTTAACGATACCTAAAATGGCGTGCCTATGGAAGCTATATTGCCAGCCTATGCTAACCGAAAGCCTTATATAATTCATTCATCGCGGTATAAATATAAGACGCGATAGGTAATAAATTGAACCAGCTGAATAAAAAGTTTGAATAATAAATGCGAAATCTGGACTAAGATATAAATATGGTTTTAATAGACTTATCGAAGGCCAAGTCGATTATTTTCACGGATCTTTTATAAATAATACCGATTTATCTTTATAAATCTGTCTTATAATAACCTTTATATTACAGGCTAGTACCTGGCTAGTATCACTAGGGATCCAACCCTGGTAGTTCTACACGCTCCTGCGATACTCTGAAACAGTGAGGAAGCTGCTTAAGAATACGTTTCCATACGTCACGTAACCAGGGGTTGCACCATTTTAGCTCCATAGCCGCTCCCTAATAAGGACTTTTCTTTCCCTTTTTTATTGAGGTTTATAAATGGAATCCGACTACCTTAAACGACAACTCCGGCTTTAATCCCTTTACTAATAAACCTTGATCCCTTTACGAAGGTGTTTTAGCTGTTTATTATCGGTTAGATCTTAGGATTATATTTTTATCCTTCGACTCACCGAATTTTAATCCCTAGGTTTTTAAGAAATTTCTCGACGTACGCGTTAGGAAGTAGCTTTAAAGAGTTTTAGCGGCTTATTACGATCATTTACGGCTTAATACTAACGTTTTATCGACGTTTTACGTGCGGGATTTATCGAGCGGGATTAAGTCGCTCGAAAAAACGTTTTACATTTGGAATAACGAAGCATCGACGCTTTAAACGCCTTAACAAATATAATCCAACAACTGTAAGTTATCGAAACACCTACGTCCTTGTAATAACTTCCTGATTAAGGGGTTTCCCCTATGTACATCACGAACGACATTATCGTTATACCATTCCTTATCAGGAAACATTCCAGTTTTCCAGACAACGAAGATTTAGATTCTTTTAATTTCGATTAAAATGCTAGCACCCATTTCTCAGGGCGTTAACGACTTAAACATGGACCTTTTAACTACCCGGTTAAGTTTTCCGGGATGAAGCTACAATTTCTTACATGAAAAAATCCGATAATACGTAAATTATATCGGAATCAGAAATTTATCGGTATCAAAAAAATATTATTTTTACGTTATTTTTAAATGTTTGGAGGACCCCGCGAAAATTACTTTAACAAGTTATTATACCCGTGGAGGCAATAGCGGTACTAGTGACCCTAACGCGGCTAAAATAGTTATTATTCAGCTTACAAGTGTAAAATAAGGAGCTTGCAAACGATTTTACGTTTTTTAAAAACGTTTAGGAAGCCTTACTTACGAAAACTGGCAACATAACCTGGGAATCCACCGTTAAGCTCGTTATTTTAAAGGGAGTTATTAATATTATACTCGTCAACACGTTACTTTCTCTTAATATACCCGCGGATTACAACGAATAGGTTATTTACACCTAATTTATTGGCGGACGCCTTTATAATCTTATTATTCGTTACAGCGGTATTAGTACTATTGTTATTGGAAGCGCCTCTCATAGTGAAAATAACGGCAGCGACGCGTCCGCTTGTGATAGTTAGAACGATATCATTATAACTGGCGTAAATATTTTTCGAACCGCTTTTAAACAACGTTCCGTTTAGGTCAACTAATCGGAACTTTCCCGTCGTAAAAACTTCTGGCTATACTTACGTTGCGGCGCGGACGCCTACTGTATCCATACTTACCTATGGGATTTGGCGTAACTCTCGAGTAGCTTTAATATTAAGGCGGTTATAAAAATCTGTCTTACTTTAACCAAAGATTTTATTGACCTCAAAGAGAGAAAAATATAACTTTTATATATAATCGCGTACAAAAGTTAACAAGACTTTAATTCTATTCGATAACTTTATTTTGACTTTGAAATAATTTCCCGTTTATAATAAATTTATTTTATAGTTTTATCTATCTTGTTTTAGCTTGAATAAATATAGATTATAAAGTTTATAACATTATGAGTAAGTAATTTATGAATTGTTTAAAGTTACTACGCCCTTTCATTTTCTTACAACGATTCGGTAAGGTTACATATTACATACCCGACTTTTTCCTATAACTTATTTCCTTTATAACCTGTTTAAATATCGACTTCGATAAATACTATTGCCGAATATAAACCTATATCGTCCCTTTTTTACAATATAACGTTATTTTGGGTAAATCTTAAATGAAGTATTAGTAGGTTACCTACGACATATTAAAAAATATGCTACTTTTGGGATGAGCCGGTAACTATCTCGTTTGAAAACGAGGATTCGCGTCCGTTTAGAAAACTCTGAAATAGGTCGGCGCTGTTACGTTTCACGCTATTCTGTAAAATGCCCGTAAAGACGGAACCGTTATTACATAACTCGCCGCCGTCTCCCTTAAATATATTAATGAAGTACTCGCCCCGAAATTACTCGTCTCCGTTTACGATAAACTCCCCACTAACCTTAAGGAATACGCTTCTTTATTTGACAAAGCCTTTAAAGACGAGCTTCCTCCTTATTATTTCGAAGAGGATTACGAAATAATCCTTTATACCGATAATTAAGGCTAACCTTTAAAGGTTCCATAGGGTCCTTTGTATGGTATATCGCGTGAAAAGCTCCTTATATTACAAAAAACGTTGACCGAGTTACTTAACTAAGGTTATATTTGAGCGAACTGTTTTTTAACGGATACCATAGTACTTTTCGTTAAAAAAACTAGAGAAAGGATATATTTCTCATTAATTACCGCCGGCTTAATATTATTACGAAAGCAAATCGTTATCCATTTCCTTTTATTAAAGAAACGCTTGCGAATATCTTATAATCTAATGGGTTTATTAAACTGGATATTAAAAACTTTTTTTTAAAAACTTCGTATTAAGGAAGAAGACTAGTGGAAAACTATATTTCGTATACGTTTCGGACTTTAAAAATAGCTTATTATTCCTTTCGACTTTTTTAACGTCCCCTCTACCTTTTAACAGTGTATTAATAATTCGTTAGGCCCCTTTTTCGATATTTTTCATTTTGCTTACCTTGATAATAGCTTTATCTACTTTAACGGTACCCTTATTAATTATAAAATCAAGGTTAAATAAGTTTTTAACGTTTTATGCGCCGCTGAACTTGACTTAAATATCTTCAAATTCGAGTTCAGCGTTTAAAAAACCAAGTACTTGAGATTAGTTATCGAAGTTTGCGTTAGTGTACGTATAGACTTGGAAAAGCTACACGTTATCCGGAAATAGGCGGCTTTTACGTCAGTTTTAAAAGTAAGAAGTTTTTTTGGTTTCGTAAATTTTTACCGGCATTTTATTCGCAATTACTCGATAATTATTAAATGATTATTTTGGTTAACTCGTAAAAACACCTATTTCGTTAGGGATTTAAAAAAGAGATGATCTTTAAGCGGTTTAAGTTCAGCTTTTTTTCAGAACCTGTACTCGCCTAATGGAATCCTGACCGCAACACTTTTTTAAAAGCCGACTATTTTGGTTGGGCTTTAAAAGGATATTTTTTAACGCGATGATTACGGTAATCTACGCCTAGTAACATATTTCTCCCGTCGTTTGTCTTCCGTAAAATGTAATTACGAAATTAATAATAAGGGGTTGTTGAGGATTATAAGCTATTGAAAAGTATGGAACGCGAAACTCCGGGGCCTAGTACGCCCGTTTACTATTTTGATAGATTATAAAAACTTAAAGTACTTTATTATTATACGACGGCTTTTCGAACGACAAATCCGCTGGTTTAAACATCTTTCGCAATTCCATTTTCGATTAGTATATAATAAAGTAATAAATTATATAGAACACGATATGTATTTACGACGAAATCAAGATATTTCTAAAGGCCTTTTTGATTTACGTTACTACAGTTGAAAACTTTAATTGTTACGTTTCAAATAATACGCTTTAAAGCCTTTTTTGCGTACATATATTTCTTAGTTAACTATCGTTAGCGAATTCATTCCGAAAAGCCGTCAACTTTTTACTAACCTTAACCTTTAAAGCTATTGGGATACCATTATTACACGCGATATTATCTACCCTTAACTAGTAGACGCAGTATATATAGGTGACCTACATTTCCTAGCAGATATGCGTACCAACGACGACCGTACGTTAAAGATTTCGATTTCAAAATACTAAGTAAACGACGATAGAGTTTTGTAGTTTCGCGACCATATTTGAGTACCTATTTACGAGCCGCTTATTATCTCGTTAATTTAAGCTACCCATAATTCAATTTTTACTGGCTACCCATACCGCAACGTTACTATTTTTTAAAATGTACTTTTAGCCCAGTTTACATCGCATGGTCTATCGTTTTTACTGTAATTGCAACGTTCGTAGGCGTGTAAACTATTAGAAATACCGTTAAAAGGAACTTTTTAACCTTTTTCCAGTTTCCGAACGGCTTTGAAACGAGCTTTTTATCGACTTTATAATTAATTTACCTTAGGAACGTACTGGTTACCTACTTTTACTTATAGTTATTACGAACCGCCCAAGTAAAGTTAGCATCCTTGAGGTTATAACTATTATGAACACCGAAACTTGTACGAAACGGTTTTTAAGTTGCTATTAGCGATTTTATAGGTTTTCGCGTACGTTTGTTAACGACCGTGATTTAAATTAGACCAATGGGTTTTAAAAGCGACTTTACAACCTAACTAGAATAAAATAGCGTTTAAGCACTACTTTTCAATCCGAAACTGACAGCGTAACAGAATGCGTAAATCAAAAAAATCCTAACGTACTTATGTTTTTTTCGTCGTTTATATCCAATTCGACTAAAGCCGTTTATTATCCGGCTATTAACTGGAGTTAAATAATAAAGATATGGTTACTATTAATATTAGTCCGTTTTTTACAAACTATGGTTATTACGTCGATTTTATATATCTGGTATAACGTTTTTTTTTCGTTTCGATTACGATATTACACGCGAAGGCTAAAACTTTATTTAACGGATCAGAGAAGTTACGGAATCTTTATAAGCTGTAATAACGGCTATGTAATAACGTATGGAGGAAGCCGCCAATAAGCAGCGTTTTCTTTTAAAATGCTTTCAAGTCGACGACGACGTTTAGCTTTTCCTTAAAAATTATTAGCCAGACGAATGTTTTAAAAAGTTAAGTTGTATTTACGATGAGTACCGAGTAACGCGTATAATCGACTCCTAAATTATTAAATTCGACTTATCGGACGTAAATTATCTCCGATTTTATATGGATTAACTCGTACGAGTCGTTTTAAACACGTTTTTCAGCTAGTAAACTCGAGAATTTAAACCGTAAGCCGTAAATATTATAGGGGACGACGGCGAAATGAAATAGAAATACTAAATCGAAAATATATTACGGGCTCGTAACAAATACTAAATTAAACGTACCCGATTTTACAACTAATCGGAATGGTAGGTTTCAATTAAATGGGTAGGTTATATATACCTAACGTAAGAGTCGCCTTTAAGCTTTTCTAATATCGTAGCACTTAATACATTTGAATCTTTTTATAGATTAACTAAATATAAATATAGAACTTTACGCCTGGCTCGTAAGCGGGCCTAACTTTAACACTTTTTTTTACGAAATAAAGTAACGTTTAAGCTGTTAACGAACGTGTAATAAATAAACGTATTAATATTAAAAAAGATGGAAAGAATGTAACGACGATTAGGCCTATTCGAATATATTCTCGAACTCCTAGTTTGATTCCTTATTTAACAGTTTCTTATTTATTTCGATAAGCTAACTTAATTTGGTATTTATACTACCTAATTTAGTATTAATACTTTCCGAAACATTAATAAGCTTTTGTATCGCTTTCAATAACATTGCTTAATTGTTTGTTAGCCACGTTTTCTACGTTTTCACCTTGTTACGAAAAACTTACTTAAGAATTACGTTATTTATTTATCAGTTGTATAGCCTATAAGCCCTTAAAGTGTACTGGAGTAGCAGAGATAAAACCAGCCCCGTTTTGGATATCAACTTTACGTTATGTAGAACGACGTACCTTTATAGCCTTTTTTGTGGCGATTACTTGGGTTTATTCGTTTTTAACCGTTTGTTGATACCGATAAAGCGACTTATAGAAACTTAAACTTGCTCTGGTCCTAAAAGTTAAACTTTAAGTACGTTTTAGATAATTTCTTTATAGTCTTATTTATATTGGGATTCAGGTCTAGCGGCGTGTAAAAATAGTTGAAGTTACGGTTTATAACACTAACGAATATTTAATCGTTTATTAGTAACTCTCTTATAGCTATCGAGATTACCTATCTTTAGTTTTTTAGCAGAATTTTCTAAGATTATACATTATCCTGTAAATATACTCGAAATATGTTTATTCTTGCGTCCTATCAGGATATATGTCAATGATCTATAGGATAGTGAACTTTATACTTATTAACATGGATTGAATAACATTGGAGTGTATAATTTACATTTTTAATAGCTTTATTCACCTCAGTAATAAGTTAGGAATTTATCGTAAAACTTGGTATTATAATTTTGATAACGAAAGAGATTATAATATTAGTATTGTATAAAAGATTAAAGGTTGACTCAAGGTCAAAAGTACTGATATTACACGAAAAGGTTGAAAATTGAAGGAGGGAAACTTTAATTTTAAAACTATTGTCCGGGGGACTATTTATAAGGAGGGCGCTAGGGCACCTTTTACGTGACGTTTAGCTTAGTACAGCCTAACACCTTTTATATAACACTACGACGTTTTGAAAAGCGCGCTTACCTTCCTTCGTACTTATTACATCATACGTAGCAACAACAAAAAATATGAAAATAGGGGGGAGGGGGGTGTCTTTAGAGGTGATGTTATAGGCTAGTGTCTAGCTAGTATCACCAGGGATCCAACCTTGGTAATTTTACACGCTCTTACGATGCTTTAGAGAAGGGAGGACGCCGTTTAGGGATACGCTTCCATACGTTACGTGACTGGAGGTTACACTATCTTAGCTCCCTAGCTGCTTCCTAGTAGTGACTTTTCTTTCCCTTCTTCATTGAGGTTTATAGACAGAATTCAACTACTTGGAGCGACAGATCCAGCCTTATTCCCTTTACAATTTATTAATAAAGCTAAACGGGAGGACTCGTTTAACATTATTAAAAGCCTAATTTACTAAATTTTTATTAAATATAAAAAGATTATATGAAATGTATTAACTTTATAGGTCTATAGTATTATAATTAGCTTCGATATAGGTATAATATTATGGAAAACCCTTAACCCTATTATTATGTAACTAAAAATTTCTTTTATCCCGGTAGTAATTTGTATCGAATCGAAAAGTTTATTCGAATACTCTTCGAAGTTCGAAACTACTAACGAAAAACACCTAATAATCGACGTAATAGCATTTCATGAAGCTTACAAAGGGAGGAAAATTAAAAAGTTCCGGTAAATTAACAGGAAGAATAATCCTATTAAAGTTATAATGAAAGCATTATTAAATAAAGCCTTTAAATGGTTTATAAATAGTAATATGCTAACCATACGTATCAAGGGTTACATTAATGGATCGTCTGGTAAGGTTAAATTACGTGGTAACGGCCAGAGATATATTGGTGAAATAAAAAACTACCAGGGAATTAATGATGGCGACTTATTTAATTGGCACAGCTAAAGTGGAAGTTTATATAGGTTTACAATATAAAAACTTTTTATAGAAGTCAATAAAGTCATACCTTGGAGCTATAGAACAACTAACGGCAATTAATGTTAATTTAAGTGTAAATGAGTGTAATTCGATACGGAGGTTAATTAAAACTAATAAGTGTCTGACCAGTTAACGAGGTTGCAGTTTAACGCTTACCAGAAAAGATTAGTTAACTATATCAGCATATGTGTATAAATTAAAAAGCTATCAATGTTAAAATAATAGTAATTATAATGTAATAAGTTAACTCTACTATAAGTAAAGTTAACTATACTAATTATAAGTTAAGTATATTATTTGGTAGGTCTACTGTATTAACTATAAGTTAAGTATAGTATAGCCCTACTTTACACTTGGGCACGGGCCAAGCAATTAGCCATACAAATTACTATGGAGACCGGCTAGCGGTCTGCCAAACCTAGAAGCAACATCCACCACTTGACCACGCAATACTACTGTTACTTGGACCACGATTCGAATCGACGACGTTGCAACATCTAAAGGCCTATCAACAATACCTTTGAACTTAGTCAGTAGAACTTCGCTGACGGGTTTGCTTGCACACCCGATGAGTCAGCAGGGTCGCCGTATAGACTACGTGCGACAGGTTGCGCCAAAAGCCACCTTTCTTGCTCACGGATATCTTTATTCCAACCTCGACGATCTCCTTGAGGATAGACAGTCGACGTCCTCTCTTCATCGGCCCACTCATCACCAGCCACGCTCTTTGCCGCTGGCCTCTTCCAACCGCCACGTAGCCTCTCACAGCTGTCTCTATCGCACATCTCCTCGTCCTTGACCATGGCAACACCCGGGAATTTCGAGCGTCCCATGACGCGAGATTCATGGTTTGCCCCACTCTCCATCGACCTATTCCTCAGGGTTCTCAACGTGACCTTCTTCCATCCCTTCGTGGCATGGATCGTTCCCCTGTGCTTCCGTGCCGAGCACATGGACTGGGACAAGACGCCCATGGTCCTCTCCATATGGTGGGCCACCGCAGTGACGGTCTTCTGGACAGCGTGGTATGTCAACCGGCGCATGGCCTTCGGGCTCCCTCGCGCAGTCAACCTGGAGGACGAGGTCATCGTCATCACGGGTGGCTCGAGCGGGCTTGGCCTGCTCATAGCCGAGGTCTATGGCATGCGCGGCGCCTCCGTGGCGGTGCTGGACGTGCGGGAGATGGAGAACGGCGAGTCGAGGGGCGTGACCTTCTACCAGTGCGATGTCACGAACAAGGAGCAGCTCGCGCGTGTGCAGAGGCAGATCGAGCAGGACGTAAGTTGGCATCGCCGGCCTCCAGCGGCTGTCAGGGCCTTGTTCTAACGGCATGTGCAGCTCGGGCCCCCAACGGTGATCATCAACAACGCCGCCATCGTGGTCGGCAAGCACTTGCTGGACATCTCCATGGACGAGCTCGACAGGAGCATGTCCACCAACCTGCTGTCCAGCTTCTACACGCTCAAGACCTTCCTGCCCCCGATGATCCGGAGCAAGCACGGCGGCACCGTCGTCACCATCTCCAGTGTCATCGGCAAGGTCGGCGCCGCCCAGCTCAGCGACTACGCCGCCGCCAAGGCCGGCCTCATCGCCATGCACAAGTCCCTGACGGCCGAGCTGAAGCAGTCCCACCCGGAGATCCGCACCGTCCTCGTGGCCCCGGGCCAGCTGTCGACGCCGCTGTTCTACGGCGTGCAGACGCCCAACTCCTTCTTCGCGCCCGTGGTCGAGCCCGTCGAGATTGCCAAGGAGATCATCGACGCCATCGACAAGGGCTACGCCGAGTCTCTGTCCAGGCCGCTGTATGCTAGACTCATCGACTGGTACAATGTGCTGCCGGTCGGGCTGCAGAACATCGCCCGCAAAGTTGCCGGCATTGACAAAGCCATGGCCGGCTTTATCGGAAGAAAGGGGAATGAGCCGCGTGAGAAGAACAGCAGTCTACTGTGATAGACAGGCTTCGGCGCGGGCGCCACAGGTGGAAGGCCGGCTGCCACTGACCTGCCGAAGGACTGATATTCGAACAGAGGCCTGAATGTGATCTTTCCATGAAGCAGTGACAGAAATCCCACCCATGTCATCATAAGACACTGTCGCATGGTACGCGAAGCATCACCCAGCGGGCAACATTTCCACGGCCTCGGCACAGAAGGGGGTGTCGTGGCCTCAGGCCTGCACATTACCACGCGTTTGACTGGATCGGTATGACGAACGGCACACCAAGTACGAAGCATTAAGGGGCCAAAATCGACTTTGGACGACAGGAAATACCTAGCGGTAGACTGGACGGGATGTCTCCTCTTCTCCTCTTTCCTACGTCAACGCGCATGCACCCCTCCCAAGACATGCCAGCAAAGGCGACGATGAACAAGCCCCATTGTTCCCTGTTGCGGAGGAACGTACACAAGAGGAACCTCCTCCGCAGTCGACAACGGTCCGTACCATGACATCAACACAGAACTTGCCTGCCTTCTTGCTTCTGCGCCTGCGCCGGTGGACACGGTAGACGGGTCTCGGGCCCGAGCGGAGGCGGGACAGTCCTCGTGTTGTGGGAGAAGCAGCGGCTGGTAAGGCCGCATAACAAGCCGTGTACCAACAACCAGGCTGCAAGCTTGCAGAATGGACTGCCTGGGCAAATTACCTGGGCAGTATACCAGGCCGGCGCTATTGTCTAGGACTCCTCCTGTGTGCATTGCATCTGCTCGCGTAAATGCGGAGCCTCCCCCCGACTGTTGACACCCTCAAAACAAAACTTGTTCCTTTTTCTACACACTTGTACATGAAAGCAGCGAGAAGAAACCATCGGCGGTCCAACTCTAATCCCACCAACTAGCGTCTCACAACGGTTGTCTGTCAGTGACGATGCTTGGGGTCCAAGACCTATGACTATACTACAACTTCGAGTCAGCCTTATGATCGATCCATCACCCGGTTTGCTTACGCCCCCGACGCATTCATAGAGCTGCTCCCAATCCTTCGACCATACCTGAGGAAGACGCACTTTCCGACAATCTAGCTGGCCCATAATATCCGAGCGTCAAGGCCCGATAGGGGTGGGTAGGAAGTGGTGCATGACACTATATGCACCTGACAGGCCTGGTTGAGGCCCGTCTGTAATAACATGACCCTTTCCCATCCCATGTCAGGCTTATTATGTTTTGTCGATTCTGACGTTCATTCCAAGGTGGCAAGAAAACAGGACTGGCGTGCCTGACGACTGGACTCTCACTATACACAGAGTACCTCTCTCCTTGCAACAAACTCACGGGATGCACAAACAGGGCTGGTTCGACGAAGCGCGGATCGAGCGGACATTGACGAGGCAGTTCGCCGGCTTGCACCTGACCCCGGAGGAAGTCGCCCACCTGGACAAGCCCCTGGCGTTCGGACCGAAGCTCACAGACGCGACGTACTGGATGTGGATCGCCCGCAAGGCCAAGCGCCTGTTCCTCGTCCTCGTCGACCTGGGCCTCCCCGCCCGCATCTTCGGGCTCATCGACGACAGCTGGGAAGACGCCGACCTGCCCATCCCGCGCGACCAGGTCCGCCGGCTCGCCCTGCCACCGCGGCTCGACGCCAAGTTCTACCACCAGCAGTTCCTCTACCTCCTGCGGCCCCTCGCGCCCGGCCACCACATCGACTACGGCGACGACGAGTACGTCCCGCTCGACGTCGTCGAAAAGCGGCCCGCGGGCCTGCTGCACCAGGACACCGTTGCGCTGCTCGCCGCCGCGCCACCACCGTCTCCGCCTCCGCCTCCGCCTCCGCACACAGCAGCAGCAGCAGCAGCAGCAACAACAACAACGCCGCCGCCGCCACCACTGATGCTGCTCAGCCGCCGCGGCGTGCAGCTGGGCCCCGAGGACGGCCACACGACCCGCGCCGCCTTCCTGGCCGCGGTCGCGCAGGTCCGGCCCCTGCAGCACGCCCACATCGAGAGCTACTTCGCCTCCTACACGCACCGCGGCCGCGGCTACGTGCTCTTTACGCCGGCGCGCGCGGCGCGGCTCGCCGGTGCCGCCACCGCGGCGGCCGGCGCACGCGGCCGGCGCGGCCGGCGCCACCACTGCGTGCTCGACTGGATCCACTGCCTGGCCAGCACCCTCGCCGCCGTGCACGCCGCCGGCGCCGCGCGCGGCAACATCCGCCCGTCGGCGCTGCACGCCACGCACGACCACCGCGTGCTGCTGCCCGACAGCACGAGCTTCAGCCCGGACGCCGCCGCCGCCGCCGCCGCCGCCGCCGCGGCGGCGCGCGCCTTCTTTAAGGAGCGCTACGACTACGCCGCGCCGGAGGAGTGCGCACCGCCGCCCGCACCAGCGTCGCCACCAGCACCATCGCGACGCCGACGGCCGCCACCGGCCCCCATGCGGGCCCTCGACGCCCAACAAGCCGCCGACATCTTCTCCCTCGGCTGCGTCATCCTCGACCTCCTCTCGCACGCGCTCCTCAAGCGGGCCCCCGCCGCCTTCGCCGCCATGCGCGCCGCCAAGCACAGCACGCCCGGCCGCGGCGGCGCCGTGCCCGACGCCTCCTTCCACCGCAACCTGGGCCAGGTCGCGCGGTGGATGGCCGGGCTCGCCAAGGCGGCCGCCCACGAGGCCGCGGCCGCCGATGCCGATGCCGCGGCCGAGGCCAGGGCCGAGGCCGCCGTCTACCGGGCCGTCGCGCCGCTGCTCGACGTCGTCGCGCGCATGCTCGCGCTGCCGCCCGCCGCGCGGCCCACCGCCGCGCGGGTCCGCGCCGAGGTGTGGCGGGTCGTGACCGAGGTCGGCGGGCTCGCGGCGCCGCACTGCGGCCCGCCGGGCCTGTGCGAGGCCGACGGGGGCATCCCGTGCTACCACAGCTCGGTGCAGTCGTCACCCGCGCGTCCGGGCGCTGGCGCTGGTGCTGGCGGTGGTGGTGGCGGTGGCGGTGGCGCTGGCGTTTCGTCACATCACGACGGCGCCGCCCCCGCCACCGGCAGCATGAGCTTCTGTTATGCGGCAAGCAAGAGTGGCAGCAGTAGTAGGGATGGTGCTGCGCCGACGATAGGGTCGACGCGGAGCAGTCTGTTTAGTTTCCGCACGACGATGGGGAAGCATCGTCATCGGCATCGGCGCCATGGAAGCGATGAGAGTAGTTCGGCTGGGCAGATGAGCGTGGGTACGTCTGCTTCTTCTATTTGTTCGCAGCCAAGGGAGGATCGTTGGGGGTTGGGGAGTGGCCGTGTAATGCAGAGATTGGGGATCGGGGGCTCGAAAGCGAAATTCTTGCCGAGTGCGCCTAGATCCATGGTGTCTTCGGGGCCATGAAATCGGATAGATCTAGTATCTATAGACAGGGGTTGGCCGAGAGAAATTATATCCATATCATGCAACGTCCTGCAGGTTCAATCAACGAGTAGGCTCGTTGTCATGTTTCCCTATGGGAGGACCCATTTACGAGCCGAACGTTACGTACTCATTATGAATGCACGGGGTATCTAACCTTCTACATCTTCGTTTCGCAAGACAACTTCGCATTGAAAGCCAAGCCCTCAAGCTATCACCACCCACAGCAGCATGACTGCCATTATACCAGCGCCCATCTCGGTGACCCTAGTCTGGACAGCAAGGCTCTTCTTCGAGCTACTGGTGGACGCAATCCCGGGGGACGCAATCCCGGTGGACGAAATCCCGGTGGACGCAATCCCGGTGGACACACTCCCGGTGGATATACTCCCGGTGCTGGTTCCCGTACTCGTTGCAGACAAGGCACCCCCCGTACTCTGAGCGTGGAGCGTCTGTCCAACAGTCGGCAAAGCGGCATTAGCCTCCACCAGCCACCCGGTCGGCGTGCTGGCGGGACAATCCCGTGTTGACAGGCTTCCAGTGTTGAAGCCACTGCTTTGCACACCGGTGGGTTTCAGGGTGGCCCACTGGGCTTTGAGGTTTGCAAAATCGGGAGTAACTGGCAAAGGTGTGCCGGTGCGTGTGAAGCCTGCAATGATTCCAGAGCCGGTGGCGGTGGGATCAACAGCTGGGCCGTATGAGACGAGGCCGTATTTGTTTGTCTCCTGGATCCACTCATAGATGATTGCGCCAGACCAATCACCCACCATGTGGTCGCCAAAGATGGCTGCCTGGTCGGTGAAGGTGCGTGAGTCTGCTTGGGTATTGCATCCAGTCTCGGAGAAGAAGATGGGGACGGGGAAATTGGTGGCCATGCTCTCCAGGTTTGAGTACCCCGACGTCTCGTATGAAGACTATGAAGCGTCAGCAACGAGCTTTCTGGGCAGTGCTGGGCAGCTCTAGAAGGGGAAGGGGATACGTACGTCGCCACACCACTCGTAACTGTTGAGCGCGAAGAAGTCGACAGTTTCGGAGGTGTTGCCGCCGCAGGTTAGGTAATCCTGCAGCATGGGCCGAAGCTCAGCAATATCGGCAGCACTATATCCGACAGGAATGTCACGGTACTTCTTGGACGCCCTGTAGGCCTTCATGTCTCGAACGGCGGCCTTGATGTAGGGAGCAGCCAGGCTCTGGCCGGCGGCAGCGATGACCTCGTTGCCCACGAAGAAGCCGGCGGTGTTATCAAACTTGACAAACTCGTCCATGACCGCCGAGAAGGAAGCCAATTGAGTTTCATTCCAGTAAGGGGCGGTCTAAAGAAAGCCAAGGCAGGCCAAGTCAGAATAAGCCTTGAAGATGCATGAACGGTCAGGGTCGCGGTCTGGGTCGGGTCAGGGTCAGGATCAGCAACATGGAGCGGGCCGTACCGGCAAGATGTACGTGCTGAAAGTATCCAGATCGACAAAGAGATAGATGCCAGCATTGGCGAAGGTGGCCATGCAGTCAGTGTGGGAGGCTGAGGCGTCGACATGGTAGACGCGAATGGCGTTGGCGCCCAGGTCCTGCATCAGCGAAGCATCGCGAGAGCACTGGGCAGCGTCGACAAGAGGGTCGTCGCTGGTGAGCTGGTAGGCAACACCCTTGATGAAGAACTGGGTGCCGTTCTCGTAGAAGAACTTATTTCCATAGGCCGAGATGGTGGAAATGGCCTGGACAGTGGCAGCAGCACCCACCAGGGCAAGGCCGGCGAAGGAAGGCAGCCTCATGATGTCGGATCTGGTGTCTGACCTGACGTCGGAGGTGCGGTGATAGTGGGGGAACGGTGGGGTGTGGAAAGATGGAAAGATGGAAAAAAGGACGGTCAGATACTGTGGAAGAAGACCAAGATGCAATGCAGCCTAGTCATAAAGAAACGGAGGTTTGAAGTGAAATGGATGGTAAGCAACAAACAATATGCTCTGCTGTGCTGTGCTTGTGTGAGCAAGGCAGGGGAGTAAATCACCACGTCATCGGCAGCAGTGACAGAGAAGAGGCAGGAAGCAGGAAGGAGGCAGGAGCAGGAGGCACCTCCCATCTCCTGCCTCCTGCCCTCGCCTCCTGCCTCACATGACAGCTACAAACGCAACTTTACCTGGTGTGACATGGCGTGACGCGACGTGACATGACGGTGAAAATGGCAAATGGAAATGCAGGTACAGCAGAACCCTACACAAATATAAAGACTGTCGGTACGGAGACCATGTGGATCAATCTGAAGATACTGGTTCAACGATGGGAACTGCAATCTCGTTGAGTGCGTGGCTTTCGGTTGTTGCTCCGGGGCTGGGGGCAGTGCTACGATGCCGCTGCAGGGCACTCAGCTGCTTCTTTGTGCGGGCTTCCCGTTTTTTCGTTTTGGTTGGTGGATTAGTGGGTTGGTGGTGGTGGTGGTGGTGGTAGTGTACGAAGTACAGCACAGACTTCTACTGTCTTACCTTCTGAACCACCCCCGACTCTCGTCGAAACATCTCACCAACGTCACCATGTCGCCGCCCGTCCTGCGAACGGATGGCTGCAGCTGCAGCTGAAGCTGCACCAGTCCGCATTCCCCATCCAACGAGGCATCAACATCGTCTACATCAGCATCACCGCCGGGGCGATCATTGAGGCTCCTATTCTACAAGCCTGCCGAGTGCCTTCAACATGGACACGAGAGCTTGAGCCCAGTGCTATCAGTCCATGCGGTCACAATCTGCACTCCTTTCGCACAAGTTTCGAATCTGTGGCGTGCTGCCGTTGCTTTCAGGTAAACGCCTCGCCTCATCAGGATCAGGATTCGGTGTAATACCGGCTCAAACGCCATCACGTCTCCGCAGCTTCTTGATGCCTCTTAATTTCCCTGGCCCGTTCGAATTGCGATTGACGCCTTGGTCCCACAACACCGTGGCACAATCTTGATGCTATGTGCCGAAGTCACCACGCTGAGACGAACATCGAGTGCGGTACACTGGACCTCATTACGACGTAACGAAGCACACCATCAGTATGCTGTGCTCATCCATGCCACAGCATTCAGGTCGCCGACGCCAGCTGACCATCCTGCGTAGAGAACGGTTGCTCTCAATACAAGACGACCACACAAGTGATCGTCTTGGCCCGTCACTCACGACGGCGCCATCACGACATGCGGATGATTATGTCCTCTGTACCTGGTCTTCTTGGAGCTAGAATTCTTCCGCGGCCCCAGAATTGCTAACACGACAATCTTGGCGGGCAGTGGCTGTTGAGGCACCGGCAGGTGGCTCCCGGAGTATAACCGGGTTTATATTATTATGCCCCCCGGCCCAGTTAATCCGTCCTAAAATAATACATTGCCGACCTTTTTACCCATGTTAATGATCAGTTTCTGTTTCTTTCTTTTATTCCCCTTAGTATTAATAGTTGTATACGTGTTTATATTAGTATTTTGGAAAGAACGAATTACCAAAGATTTCCTGGGAAACGTTTTTAATAGATTTGAACCAAAACAAAACGTAAATTACAAAATATGACGACTCTTAAACGTATGATGAATATTACCAAGCCGTTACAAACGGAATTTATATCTATTAAATTATATATTCAGGAATTTTATATAACTCTTAATATATCTTGCCTGTTAATAGGCTTTAAGATGTTACAATGTTATCGATTGGAATCGTGGTCAAAGTAACAGTAGTATTGCGTGGTGAAGGGATGGATATATTGTTTTAGGTTTAGTATACCGCTAGCCTGTTTGCATAATAATTTGTATAGCCAATTATTTGGCTTATACCCTAGTCTGAATTGTGCACACACTGTATTTAACTTACAGTTAATACAGTTAACCTTACAAATAATACAACCAACTTACAATTAGTACAGTCAACTTACGTGACAGTACAGTTGACTGACTGTATTGCAATTAACTTCACTTTTAACATTATAGCTAATTTTAGCATATAATAACTTATAATAGACTGAATCAATTGTTTGGGTATATATGTCAACCTATTCAAATAAATCACTATAGTTTCTCTGTAATAATTAGCATTTAAAAACTGTTAAGTTTGCGTATTTTCATTAACAAATTGATTCATGAATTAGTAGATGAACTAGTTTTGAACGGATTTACAACTCTTTATTTAATGAAGGCGGTTGTTGTTAATCAAATCAATTACTTACGTGTTACATTCGTATAGATATTTCTTTGTTTCACATTAGTATAAAAGCTTTTTATCAATATCTGCACCTACGTTTAAAATAGTAATTATAAAGGTGTCGGTTCATCTAGTTCATTGAAGGCGTGAATTAGGGTTTTCCGCGTTACCTTAAATTATAAAACACGATTTTACGGCAGAAATTATGTTTTAATCTTTCAAAAGAGTATTAATACATGACGTGATTCTTTGTGTGTCTTTTAGGAAATGAAGTTTAAAGCGTTATCAATAATTATGCAGTTGTGATAAATATTGGCTAATGATTCTTTAAAAAGAATATGAACTATTGATTTACGAAATTTACTCCTTCATTTCCCTTTATCCTTTTTATTTACTGGTTTTATTATTCATATTAATTAGTTATACAAATATTCAAAATTTTCTAAAAACCAGTTTTCTATACCTTTTAATACTTTTTTAGTAATAAACCTAATGATATAGTTCATTCGATACATCTRAATCTATTTCATATTCATAGCTGGAAATTACAGATTATTCGTAACGTAGCAGATACACGGTTTACTGATATTAAAAAAGGCATTTTTGTTTGTTAATTTCATATAGCATTTGTTACATATTTCAATGCACTTAATCTGTTAAAAAGTGTATGTGGCAGAGGAGTTTTGGTAGTGTAAAAAGAATCTTGATGTTATTTAATAATTTCTCGACGTTCATTTGTTATTTTCGATGTATTTATAAATTTCCGAACGATTTTTATACCTACTCATCTCTAAAAATCTCAAACACTTGTAATTAATTCCTCTCATTTCCGGGTATTATCATTTTTTAGTTTTGGAATAGTATTATATGCAGTGCAGTAGGTTAACTTTACTTACAGTAAAGTTGACCATACTGAACTGCAAGTTGAGTGTATTGCTTTGTAGAGACTTACCGCATTGGGTGTAAGTCGAATGCAGTACGCTGCACTTCACTCTAGGGAACGGGCCAAGCAATTGGCCATACAAATTACAGTGCAGACCGGCTAGCGGTCTGCCAGATCTAGAACAATACATCCACCATCTGACTACGCAATACTAATATTACTTCGACCAATTGAATCGACAACGTTACAATGTCCAAAGCTTTACCAATACTAATTAGTGCTTATTAGATTAAGCACAGGTTAGCTAAGTAAAATAAAACGCTACTTTCTGGTTACGCTCTACGGCTACGAAGGTTAAGGTAAAGGAAAAATTCTTACGAAAGGCCTTTATTAGTAATATGTTAGTCTCAAAATAGTAGGAAAACAAAGAAGACTTCGGGGTTATGTCAGTCTCACAACGACAATCTAGAAGTTGGCGATGGTATCGCTATTTAAAACACCAAGAAATCTTCACCAAATATTTCCTAAAGAAAATATTAAGATTGACTATCAAGAGTCTCAAAGTTCGGCAAGTTGGCAAACGGCTGAGTTAGTACTACTACAGGTGCTACTACTACAAGAAAAACGACTAAATCCGACAGCCAAAACAACAAACAACCTTCGCCCTCTACCACCAACAACGACCTTCGACTTTATCCTTTACAGTAAACCTTTACCCTTACTTCACTTTTTTCACTTCACCTACGACAATACAATCGTCAAGACCGCTCTCCTAAGCAAAAACACCAAAAATCGCCAAGTCAAGCCAAAAAAGCTACGTTATACGACCCCACGCTAAATCTCTAAGTTCACACGCGGCTTTATGCCAAAACACTAAGTCCCTACGCCTAAGATTACCAAGTCTCTTGCCCTACACGTTTTACATAAGCCTAGACCTTAATATAATACCTACCCCAGAAATTTAAAAAGGAATCAACGCCCTCGGAATCGCCTTTACCAAATTTTACAACGAAAATCTTTGTGTGTTAAATATTGATAAAAAATCAACGTAAAAACACCTTACCAACTTTATCGGCTACTATATTGTTAAGCATAATAATACTAAATACTCTAACTACGTCTTTAGCAACTTTCGTAACCTTTTTGATGACTAAACTATTAATATGTGTGTTTTAGTTTAAAAAAAGGTTAAGTTAAAGGTTAAAGCAAAACTTAAGCAGCAAAGAGTTTATATATTATTATAAAGCACTGCAAAGTTGACGTAAAGAAATTTCGACCTAACCCAGCTCCAGAAACGCCTTCAAAAACCATACTTCAATGGAAAAAATATTAAGGAACCTTACCACCTTTACATGCGATTTAGGGGATCTCCATTTTACCTTTAATTAAGTCAATCTTCTTTACATGCGGTCGATAAGCATATTAACCTACTCGCCAACCCAACACCTCCACGTAACAGCACTAAGTACGCTTTTAGCGGCGGCAAAGAACGTAAAATAACGGCCGCCCATACGGCCAAAGGTATTGACGCTAGTGATTTACATTAATTAATTAAGCAAGATCGTTAGGCTTTCCAAAACCCTCAGGTACCCATTCCCCCTTAGCAATTCCATTACCAGGCTCCTTAAAACCACTCCTTATTTAGATTTTCCTATATGCAAAAGCTTACCACAGGTTCTACCACAGGAATTTTACCCCTCGAGTCAGGCAACTGGCAATTACCCTTAAAACCGTGCTTCGGAAGCTCCAAGAATTAAACTACCAAAAAATACTATTTAAGGCTGGGATAACTATCGAGAAATTCCCCTAAAACCTATTAAAATAGTTGATATTAACTACAAGTTGTTTACGGAATTCGTTAAGATCTAAAACGACGTAAAAAAGTATAACGAAAAGTTTACAATCTCTTTAACACCAAAATAAGACCCTTTTTAAGTATTTGTAAGTAAATAGAAGTTCCTCCTTTAAGTTTTTACTTGCTATTCCCCGGAATCCTTATAAGGCACGCTAGGAACTACTAACTAACCTTTTTTACTAAAGTCACTATATTTTGCGAGATTTACGATAGCATGTAGGGCTACTTCAAATACGACGTCCACTTTGCGTAATATTGCATAAACTGGGCCATAATGCGATAAATTACAATAATAGCGAAAAAGAAAAAGGTGGAAACAATAATAAACGTTTTTAATCAACTACGTAACAAGTTAATACTATATCAAAAAGCAATAGAGAAAGCCTATGCTGGAGAGACCACACTTCGTAAGCAGGTACAGATAGCAGTTACGGGCGTTAACGAATTCGAATACGATTTACAACACTCAAATACCACCTGTGAAAGCTTTTTTAGCCAGTTACGTTCCTCGCTTACCACTATAATAACGCGTATACCAAATTCGCTGGGTATGAACTCCTAAGTTAACAACTTTCTTAATGTAAATGAAAAAAACATTACGGTAATTAATTACGTCGACCGTAAGTATAGGCGCCTATAATGCCTAACGTCTAGCCTATCAACCTTAGACTTAAACTAAAGGTAATAACCATGTTGGCGCCAACAAGGCTAAGTTTTAGGCGAACTTTTTAACCGCCAATAATATCGTTGTAATAATAGCAAGAGATGTTAGATTTATAACAAGTCTGACTACTAGTTTATTTGTTACTCCCCCACCAAACGCAATAGTAGAGAAGTAGTATATTACGCCTAATACCCAATTACTTTTAAACAGGATTACTTAAATTAAATCTCAGACTTTGAAGGAGATAAGCCGATTAAGAAAGCTAATACCTTTAAACAGATCAAGTAGTACGAAGATACTGCTCTTAATACGGCCTAATAACTAGTCTATCACGCCTTCATATACCGTTTAGTTGATAAAGATCTTTACCTTACCCTAACCAAGGCACTAACCTATTACATACCTTTAATTTTCGTGATCGCTACGCGAAACATACGTTTTGAAGTATTATGTCAAACAAAAGGGTAATAAGTTACTTAACAGAAGGCTATTCGTAATACCTAATACTACGTAGAGAAAGAAATAAAGTTATTAACATTAATCGTTATAATACTAACAAGGCCAAAGTTAGCTTTGAACTAGGCGAACAACTATTATTATTGGAAATAATTATAATTTAAACGGTTATAAATATAATTACATTTCATATCATTGAATCCCTTACCCCTTTTTGACTTTACTTAAAATATATAAAGACTTTCGGCGTTAACGTTGACGTTAACGTAGATAAATTGGTTAAAAGTAGTTAAAGGTTTTTAGTTGACTTTAAGTAGGTGTACTTATGATTTTATCTCTAAGGCCCAGAAGCAGTGGTATTAAACCTAAAAAAGTCTGAAATACGTTAACTATACCAGATCTTTAACCATCCAGCTATTAATAGGTTATATAAAGTCCTAAAGTCCGCAAGGTATAAAGATATAGAATATTTTGCTTTGAAATCTATGAAAAGACTTTGCTACTACTGCCAAACATATATCTAAACCCCTTGAAAATTTAAGTTTATATTAAGAAACGATAATAACTTTAATTATGAAATCTGTATTCATATGTTTTACTTAGGCAATAAGCTTATTTTTCACGTTATTAACTCCGCAACCTCTTTTTATAAAACCAAGCTTCTAACGTCCCTTTCGGCAAAAGATACGTAGAAAACTCTAAGGATATTATAGATTAACACTTACTTGGGCCCATTTGACGTTATAGTTCACAATGGTGGCACCAACTTTACAACGGCGAAATTCTAGGAAGATATTAAAATAATGGGTATTTAGTATAAATTGGTATTTGTAAAAGTCTACTAAAATATTAAAAATGTTAAAAAGGTATACGTATTATTTCATTTAACGTACAATATACTTATTTTCAGAATTGGAAGTTTCACGGATTTGGAGATACGCTTATAAATAGCAGTGAAAGGTTTTAATAATATTATAGGCTTTAACAGCTTAATACTAGCATTATTATTATTTAGAGCATATTTACGCCTGAAGAGTAAATCTTCGCCTTCGACAAGTACTTAGAAACCTATTACGGTCTATAGTAAAGCCTTAAGGGAGCTACGAAAAAAATTGTTACGCTGCTAAATTAATAAGGCTCTTAACACCAAAAACTGCCCTATAACAATCGACGTACTTAATTTTCTGTTACAAAGTAAAGTCCTTATATAACGAGAGCCAGGTAAATAGAAAAGATTATATAAGATGTTAAGTATCGCGAATTCTGAAGTAATTATTAAAATTGTTAACGGTTTTATATCCTTTTGAATTATCTAGGTTAAGCCTTATATCAGTCCTACTAATGATAAAGATCTTTAAGCCAAACGATCAAGCTGATACGAACCTTTTTTAACCGTTATCGATAAGCCGATAAAACGCCGCCGATGCGGATGACCTTCGAAAAAAATATTTAAAAAGAGGAATACATACCGGGCCGTATTTATAATACTATTTAAATAAGTAGAAAAAAAAGAATAACTAAAACTTAATATTAAAGTTTCGAGCGTAAGGGATTATTAAAACCTTCGGTAAACTTTTGAAAAAAAGTGATAAAGTTGAGATTAACGACCTGACAACTCGAAAAGTTATATAATTCGTGTTAAAATTCGGTTTCAACCTCTAAAACCTAAACATCACAATCTTTAAGTCGATGATTGACTACGAGGTAAAACGTAAAACCACGGGGCTACCGTACGAAAAATTACGTTTAATCGCTTGATGATACAGTAACAGAGAGAAAGATTAAATTCTTATATAATTACCAACGATTTACAAGATAATGCTTAAGAGTCGCTTTTATAACAGGTTTATCAGCTGAAATTGAAAGTAAGTTTACGCTTAATAGTCCAAATATAACATAAGCTTATACGTAGTTAATAACGGACTTACAATGGATTATATTATTGAAATTTAAATAAAAACTCCGTGTTATTTACCTCTTAAATACGTTAATACAATGTATTAAGCCACTATGTGAATTAGCTAAACTAAGCGTTTATTAATTCATAACCTATTAGTCGCACTTTGAATCCCGGCTAACGATAAAGTTTTAAATATACGACCCGTATTTACTAATAACGCAAGAAAAAGACTTGGGCGTAATAAGCATGTAAATTAACGATATCTTTTTCATCGAAACAGCTAGTTTTATAATATTGAAACAACAGGTAATTAAAGACTCCAAGTTTTGAAATTGTAATCGGGTGACCAAGTTGACGGAAAATAGATAATTTAACTTTAATAAATCGTTAATCCGTATACTTGGTGTTAATACCAGCCTTAAATTTTGTTAAGGGGGCTAGAGCGCTGTTTTAGTTATAATTAACAAGACTAACGATGCTAGGGCTTAACGATACTTAAAATAACGTATTCGAGGCTGTTATATTGCTATATTATATTAACCTAAAATCTTTTACGACCTATTTATCGCCGTATAAATATAAAAACCAACGTATAAGGACTGTAACTAGATAAATAAAAGGTTCGAATAGAAAATGCGAAACTTGGATCGCGGAATTAATATGGTTTGAATTAACTTGTTAAAGGCTAAATTGATAATTTTTACGAACAGGTACGTCACAAATAATAACTAATTATTTTTATAAATCGATTTCCTAATGACTTTCGTCAATAAAAACAAACGGAAAACTCAATTTAGTATTATCGGTAATCTAATCCACTAAACCTTCGTTAAATGTAAAAAGATGACACGAAACGTATTAACATCAGAGGTATATGGAATAATAACGGGCTTTAACGTAGGTATAACATTATTGGAAACCTTTAATATTATTACCAAACAGCTGAATATTCCTTCTATCCCGGTGATAATTTGTATCGATTCAAGGAGTCTTTTAGAATGCCTTTCGAAGCTCGAAACCACTAGCGAAAAACGCCTGATAATCGACATGGCTTTCTGTAAAGCCTACGAATGGAGGGAGATTGAAAAGTTCCGATAAATCGATGGAAAAAACAATTTCGTAAATGTTATAACAAAAAAAATATTAAATAAGGTCCTGAAAAGGTTTATAGATATCAATAGGTAAACTATATGTATCGAGGGCTACGTTAATAAGTAGTCCGGAAAACCCAAATTACGTGACAAAGGATAGGAATATGTTGGAAAATTGGAAGACTGCTAAGGGATTAATAATGATGATCTGTTTAAGTGGTAACGTTAAAGTAAAGACTTGTAAAAGATTATAGAGAAAGAACTTGTTATTGGAGTTAATGAACTCGAACCTTAGAGCAGTGGAACAATTAAGGTAAAATAAGGTTAATTTACATGCAATTGGGTACAATTCAGTATGAAAGTCAACTTAAATTAACAGGGGTATAACCAGTTAACAACGAGGCAATTTAGTAGTAACCGAAAAAAATTGGTTGGCTATACTGGCGTGTACGCACAAACTACAATGCCGCCAGTATTGGAATAGTATTACATATAGTATATTAAGTTCATTATACCTATAGTGAAATTGACTATAATAAACTACAAGTTGAGTATATTGCTTTATAAAGACCTAACGCATTAGGTGTAAGTCGAGTGCAGTATGCTATACTTCACTTTAGGGCATAGGCCAAGCAATTGGCCATACAAATTATAGTGCAGACGGGCTAACGGTCTGCCAAACCTAGAACAATACATCTACCATCTCACCATGCAATACTACTGTTACTTCAACCAATCGAATAGACAACGTTGCAACGTCTAAAGCCCTACCGACATTTAGGTTATTTATCCAAACCACTTAATAAAAATAATCAACATTTATTAAAGTGAATTTTTACTGAAATCTTTCTATCTATTAAAATCGAGTTTCTTAAGAAAATTGAGTTTCCTTTTCCTATCAGACCTTTATACATTTAATTTAATCATTTTGTGAAATGTCTCATTTCAAACTTTATTCAAATAACAACCACAAACTAAGGAACTTCTTTTTTTATTATCTGCAAATGACAGCCGCAATTTTAAATGATGCTTGACAAGAATTCTTCCGTTTACAATGATTTTAAAAGTCTTATATTTCTTTTATGTTCAACTTGTATACAATTAATATAATTAAACACACATTAATATTGGCATATATTTATTATATTTATAGTATTATTTGTAATTGTTATTCAAAGTAATAATGATATTATATTAATAAAATGTCAATAAATTGCAAGTTCTAGCTTATGATAAGCACTAGTCGATTTCTATTCCATTTGTATAAGATAACGTTAATTTGTACTTATTGTATAAAAAGTAACTTGTGAAGAAACTGACTGATTGGCTGTCACGCAATGGAGGTCTAGGGCTGTTTATAATTCTCGATGAAAAAAGGATGAAGAAGGAAGTCTTTTTATTCAAGCTGCTTTGGTTGAATAAAACATAGAATCGTAGCCAGTTATTTAACTAATTATACATATAGTTAGTGTGTAATGATCACACTAAATACCCGTGAGTATATAGAAGGTGTCAGAGGGTTTATGTTATCGAGAAAGTAGCAGAGGTGCTGAGTGAACAATATCGCAACCGTGCAAGTAATGATCAAAAGCCGTGAGGCTATTCAGAATATACTGAGACTGAATACTTAGATTGACAACTGAAGAGCTATGAAGGAAATACTATCTATGTGGTGATAGCCGTGTCCTTATATCTTATGGCCTTCATACCATCTTCAGTGCTGAGGCTCACCGGTGTTCACTGAGGCTCACCGGTACCCACTGAGGCTCACCGGTGCTCACTGAGGCTCACTGGTGCTCACTGAGGCTCACCGAGAGATGTTCCCCGCTTGATGTGTTGGATTTCAGGCTCTCGGTAGCTCAGCTGCATGCTGGCCTGTTTCCTGACCCGCCAACGTGCTTGGGTCATAACATAGTGTTAGTTTATAGTTAACTAATAGAATAATGACTTATGATACTACCCCTAGTTTACTTATTGGTATAGGTAATACGAATAGGGGTAATAATGCTATTAATACTATTAACGCTACAAACGACAATTTTAATTATATGAATACGTTTCCCTTTCAAGTCATTTCTCCAATTACGTTTCTTTAATAATAATTTATAATACTTCTTTATCCTCCATTCGTTTAATTCGTCAGTCGATTCTTAAATAAGATACCATAGGTAAATACTCATTTTATCTTTAAAAAAAAGTTAAAACTAAGTAAAGTATTGATTATATAAACATCAAATATTAACACATGATCTCCATCATGGTTCTATAGGCAACCATAAAGAATGGTGTAAGGATAAGGGGTGTTAGCTACTAATATTATATAAGCTTACGTCAATACAGCTATTATTAAGGTAAATGAACGTTCTCCCTCTCCTTAATAGCGGTTTATACCTCGTAATTTTAATAAATCCACCATATAAGGAATAAATTTCACGTCGTTCGTAAAAATACGAAGTTTCAATATATATTTTGTATGGGGTAAAATCAGAAGATGTAATATATAGTTTTAAAAGATAAATATTTCAAATTTTGTTCTACTAGAATACGATTTCCCTCGATTTTTTTTTGGTGAAAATGTTGTTAATTGAAGTGCGTTCATGCAAAGAGTTGAGTATCCGATTTAATGTCGAACTCGGATTAAGCTGTGTCCCATAGTAACTAAGGAGCAGACCAGCTAGCGGTCTGAATAACTGAAAACCTATATTTCACCTTTTAAACTTAATATATACAGTCACTTCAACTTTTTTTTATCGTTCTGACGAATGAAAAGATACTAACAATAATTAGTACTTAACGTGTTTTTAAGTATATAGTAGTAAGGTATAAGAAAAGAAAAAACTTTCATAAACCTTTTCGGTTGATCGATCGCAAGTGAGTTTTTTTTATCATTGAATTTTGCGTATATCAATGACATCACGTTGGTAAACTTAAAGGGTATTGATGTTATAATAAACAATTTTATAAAATTGTTGGAATAATATTACCTGCTATTTTTAGTAGATTCATTGCAATACAGTTAATTGAACTGTATTGAGTATAAGTTAACTATATTAATTATAAGTTGAGTACAGTTGGTGCCTAATTCGGACTAGAGTGCAGGCCAATTAGGAGCTCATACAAATTAGTGTACAAACTAACTAAGTGTCTACCAAAATTAGAGGTAACCACATTGCCACTTTCAACGCAATATACTAGTTACTTCAACCAGAGATTAGAATCGATTACATTGCAAATAGAAATGCCTACCAACAAATTATTTCACTATTTCATTCTTAGATTGATAGAAAAATTCGTTACGAATCATTGTCATTTTTTAAATTAATAAGTGTAACTATTGATAAACAAAAATCACTTAATACATCGAGCTACTAAGGAAATTAAAGCCGTAAACATGGTTTTTGACTTTGAAAATTAGTCGAAAACTTAAGAAAGAAATCTAAAACAACCTCTAAGAATTTGGCGAAACTTGGTAAACACTTTAATACAGATTTAAACCAAAATTCTAAAATAATACCGTTATCAAAAATTATATTATGAGCTTTCCTATCAATTTAAATTTTGATAGAAAGCAACGAAGTATTTTTGTTTGTTTAACTCATGATTTTTCAAGTGTATTAAAAATATGTGGCTAGAATTATATAAAAATCCTAAAACAATGTTTAAAAAATATTAATCGACTGAGAGATGTACCGTTCAAAAGAATTTGAAATTGATAATATTTACGATTATGTTGATACAAGAGAATCCTTGAAGTATTCCGATAAAATTCTTTAGATGAGGGAAAGGTTATTTCCGGTAACGGACAATATAAATACTATTATACGCGTTTTAAAGGTATACCCGTCAACGTATAAAAATTATATATATATAACATTATCTATATTGTAATCACGCAAGCTCAACAAAGCTTGATTTTCCATTATATTTTTTTAATTTTTAAAGATTACAAACAAGAGTAATAAAAAAATGAAAAAATGAAATATTTCCAGTTAGCGTGTAATTAAGTAACTATTGAAATCAATGCCTTTGATACTTCTTAATATTTCAAAATATGAAATCTTAATGTTTTAATATTATATGCATTTTGAGGCAATGAGAATAATTTAAATGTATGTTTTATATTGTGTTTGATTAAACGGGTATATTTATTCAATGGTTGTTTTCCTTGCTTAGAAGTCAAACATTGGGTTCACAATACACTTTTTTTCTTTGAATACAGTCACTGCCTTATATTCATCAAGTTTTATATTCAAAAATATAGGTATTTTTATAAAAACCATACGACTTATATGATTAATTTCATACTATACATTGATAAGCAGTAAATGTATATTTGCAACGTATTTAATAATTAATAAAAACGTAGGGTACGCAACATAAATATAATGGGGAACCCTTTAACCTTTTTAACAATAACTGCTGTTATTACTTACTATTTGTTATCAATTCAAAACTAAAATTGAATTGTTACAACATTGGAAAGCTTAGGGTAGGTTTTCTGTTAAGTAAGAAAATTACTTCATTCGGTTTATCAATTGTTTTTACTTTTGCAGAATCTATTCTTTTTCTATTTAAAAACCCTAACTCTTCTTCAAATGTAGTATATGAAAAACTCGGATGTTAACGTTGACATCTATATAAATAATATGGTTTAAAATATTAACAAAGTTCTATATTTATAGAAATGGGTATTTTTTTATATTTCACTTTGACAAAGTAAATGCAGTGGTGATAAATTTATTTGAGGCAAAAGTATGCCATTTATATTAAAGGTTTTGTTATCCCGTTTTAATTAAGTGGTATCGAATATTCAATGTAGTTAGGTGTATTTATATATATTGTTTCATGTTTAATATTATTGTAAGGTTTTTATATTGTTGCTAAACGTGTATCTAAATATTGTATAGGTTGAAGTCTATTTGAAAATACTATGATAACTTTAATTATAAGTTTATTAATATCGTTTTATACTTTGATCAACGGCTTGTATTTATTAGTACATTGAACAATATTTTTCCCTAGACTGATATTTTTCGAAATATAATAATAGGTAATATATAGATATCATTACGTGTTTTATAGATCGATACGTAGTTAGAACTGTTAAATATGATATTCCATGATATGGACATACCTTTTATAAAAAGAAAATTCTGAATGAATAACACGTTAATGAGTATTTTGAATAAACAAGTTTCTGTTGAATTTTATCAAAGTATTCTTAATGTAAAAAGGCAAATGTTTCATTTCATAACTTACAAAATTCTCACCCTATATATCGGAACATTACATCGCCAGAGACACGTTTTCAAATGTCAGTCAAAGTCCTGAATAATATTATTGGACTAAATGAGTAAGTATTAACACTATTAGCTATTCGCTCGTTCTCACGTATAAATATTGAATTTTCCCTATTAACATTGATATTAAAAAGGATTGTAATTTGCAACAATAATTTCAAAAGGTTGGAAAATGAATAAATTAAACGTTACGTTAACGATACTCTAAATATTAGGACTAGATTATTGATAACAGACGATTGTTTTTCTCTTTATAAAATGAAAATCCTACGTAAAAAGAGTTAGGTTAATAGAACGAACCCTTTATCATTTTCAGCATAGCAAATTTAAATATGGTGATTAATATCGTTAATAGACTTGTAAAGTTTTAGAAAATATAAGTCAAGTTATATTATATAGCTTATTGAAATAGCAGTCAATCGCAGTACAGCTAAGTCGACTGTACTAACTGTATCTTGATTGTAATAATTGCCAGTTAACCGGTTTAAGTGCTTATAAAGTACTAAATTCCATGTAGGTTATGATTTAAGCAGTCCATTATACAGATTAGTATGTAAACAGGCTAGCGATCTGCCAAACTTAGAAGTAACACATCACCACTTTCAATGCAATACCAGTTACTTCGACCACGATTCGAATCTAATACTTTGAAACGATAAAGGCCTACCAACCACAGTTATCAACGAAAGAAAGAAAAACCCTATATTACTAGGTAGGAAAACTAGTTATAAAGGTTCTATAAACCAAAGTTAATAAGTTGATGTAATATAAACCATAGATATCTTCATTTGCTACGTATTGTACTACGTTAATGTATCAAAACACGCAAAATTAAATTAAATCAATTGTTGAGACAGTAGTAATTGCAGTGTAGTTAGTTTACTTTACTGTTAAGTAAGTAAAATGTATTAACTGCAAGCTAAGTGAATTATTTTGTTGATCTACTATAAAGTTAAGTACAGTATGTGCCCATCTTAGACTAGGATATGAGACAAGGAATTGGCCATACAAATTAGTGTACAGACCGGCTAGAAGTCTGACAAACCTAAAATAATACATCCACCACTTGACCATGCTATACTACTGTTACTTCGAACAATTCAAATTGACAACGTTCCAAAGATTCAGTACTCACCACCAACAAGGCCTATTAACATTGATTATTATGTATTAGGTTATATATATACATTAGAAAGATAAAAAAAGAGGCTACTTTCTAGTTACGCTTTATGAAAGACCAAAATCAAGAAAAGATTTTCGCGAAAAACCTCGATAAATTTCGTCGGTTTTTACAGTAGTAAGAAGAGTAGACTTTCAAGTTGCATCTGTTTTTACGGAAATTTAGAGTTTGCGACGGTATTTTTATTGAAACATCATAAACTTTACCAGACTCTTTTCGAAGACGTTAAGATTACCCATTAAAATTCTTAAAAATTGTTAAGTTGGTAAACGTCTAAATTCATATTATTACAGGTACTACTATATGATAATTAATCGAGTTTTACGGCTTTCAACTTTAATTACAAATAATAACGACAAATAACCTTTAACTTTACTTATTACACCAATTTTTCCAGTACATGAACTTTTTCTTTTATATTACTTTTCTCATTATATTACAAAATAATTTATGGGATACGTTAATGAGCTTATTAAAATATCTATATTAAACGACAATAATAAGAATTACTAAATTGCGTTGGGAAAGTTGCGTCGTACGATTTTACATTAAATCGCAAAATTCCCACGCTTCTAAATCACCAAATCACGTTTAAAAAAAACCCGCTTAAGTTAAAACTTAAAAATGGTATTCAATTAAATATAAGTGAAGATAATGGCTTTTAAAATTATGTGTATTAGTTATCACGATGAAGAGTTTTAGATGAAAGATATCGACGAATCCTCAACCGAAAAGCATCTAACTAATTATATTTACTGGTATAATCATGAATACGAATCTTGGTGTAGAATTTATCTGGGGAGCTCGCACCCTCCAAAACTTTCGTAAGTTTTTCAATTACAAGATAATTGATATATAGAGGATAATTCAACCTAAAGTTAATCTTAAATTGAACAATAAGGTTTTACGAAATAAGATTTACGTTGTAAAAAAAATCCTATTAACGCTATCAAAAACCTTTTTCGATTTAACTTAACGAGAAACCCCCCCTTAAAATTCTAATCCTTAAAACCTGCAAGGAAAATAGAAAGGCTTTAATAATTTTAACGCCCTTATATACGTTTTAAGAGACCAATCTTTAATCTACTGTTAAATTCAGTTTTCATACTTTCCACTAACATTAACGTTTCATATAATAATAATATGGAACTCATCATCTTCGACCTGATATCAACTTTCTTGACATGGGTGCACGGACCACCTTGTTCATAGAGGTTAGGGGCCTATACTGTAAACCCTATTAGAACCTACCTTTGAGAAAAAAATTCTGGTATAGTCGCTCTCAGCACCATCACTTCACATGCATCGCATTCCACCACAACATCACTCATCGGCTCTATCACCACTTGAATCTTTTCCAGCGACCCCTTTTTGGCCATGAAGATCGTCGTCGGCCCGGCGCACCGCCCGCGCAGCGATACATTTAAAGAACAACCTTTATACCCAATGATTCCGTCCCTCATTACTTATTCTAACATAGCCTTTCAGATTTACACGATGAAACCAGAGTCTGATTCTTTTTGTGCTTTAAGGTCTTAAGAAAGGAAATTTGTTATAAGAGCTCGTATATAAAGGCTCTATTTATTTATTCATTTACTTTTAAGCATTTACTACGTATATTTTATGACCTAGACAGCGGTTGGGTCAAGAAATGGGCTAGTATGCAACTGCGCCACTGAGAAGCCTGAAGTCCAACACATCAGGCGGGGAACTTCTCTTATGTCAGCAACCCCGAACAGGGAAGGACCGATGGGACCGATAGCGACTCCAGCGGTCCAGTACTGAAGACGGTATGAAGGCACGGATATATAAGAACACGGTTATAACCACACAGATAGTATTTCCTTCATAGCTCTTCAGTTGTCAATCTAAGTATTCAGTCTACATATCTGAATAGCCTAACGGCTAATAATCATCCTATAGCACGAACAAACATCTTCTTGATATTGCACCTTTGTTACCTCTGTTAACTTACTGCTAACATAAACCCCCTAACACCTTCTATTTACTCACGGGTATTTAGTGTGATCATTACAGTATATCGGCGCCCCGCCCGCTTAGCGAGGCTTTTGCCTTCGACTTTACTTTGGATACATTTGGCTGTATACAAAAGACTTCTCTTGCCACACCACCCGTATTGTAGTGTACTTTATTTCATGATTATTTTATACTTCTTAAGGTTTGTATTAATTTAAAAGAAGGTAATTCGCCGGACGGTTTATGCTGCCGTTATATTGGCTATAATACCTTAAAATATATGGTTCGCGTAAAGATGGCGAAGATTAAAGATGTATAAGAGGTCAGGTACTTGGTAAAGGTAAATATAAGGGTTTTCGCTACTGAAACAGTATATAAAGGCGTGGTCGGCTAGTAATTGGGCCGTTTCATGAGTAATATTTTTATACCATATAATTTGTTTAAACATATCATTATCGCTGACAACCTTGTCACCCTCGTAGTTTACTATACAGTCTATTCAATTTTACCCGGGTTAAACAGGGTATTATATATAATATATTACTTATTTTTTATAACGTTTATCTGATATGTCGCAAATTATTCAACAACTATATTTATTATTAATCTAATAAATTTTACTACTATTAAAAGTATAATTGTTATAATTAACCGGTTTATTCGAATCGTGCCATCATTGCTAATAACAATATAATCCCAACTTTTCATTCGAAAACCTTAGATTAAATTTGGAACGTAAAGGACGTTTATATATTCAATTATAAGATCTTTATCAGTTCGATCGTTAAAGTTGTTGCACGCTTGTATTACCGATTTCTAAATGATAGGGTATTTTTAAACCTTAATTGGAAACCTAATTCAAGGTCCAGTTTCTCGTAAAAGGTTTTACCTAACAATATGTTTTATGAGAAAAGATTACATCTTCTTATATTTTTGGTATAGTGGGTTGAAAGCTAATATTCGATAAACTTGATGATAGATCCTTTCTTTTTATAACTATATGGATCTCGCATTAGTCATAATGGAAAAGGTTTTCTATATAGCAGTGACATATATAGTTGATATAAAGCTCCTTCGACAGGAATTTCATAACTACATATAACGTAAGGTTCTAAAACTAAATGCAAGTATGAAGGATACGTTTTAAGTTTATATATATCTGTATTATAAGGAAGAAAGTGGATTTTTCAACAGGTTAAAAGGTATAAATTACAAATAGGGAATTCAATAGAGTGGTTGTTGTATAACGTAAGGAGAGTAGGTTACGAGTCTTCTTGACGGTATATGTAACTTAATATTAGCGACGGTCACACTATACTAGCTATATAGTGGGCATTGCTCGATGATAGTAAAATACCAAAAAAAAAAGATGAGGAACCTATTAAATCATTCGATAGCCGAATACCTCCCCTTGATAACGCAAAGTATACGTTTGAAGATGATAAATTATGTAAAACAACAGCTGTAAACGCGGAAAAAAGAATTAACGTTAGCGCTATCCAAAGGTTAATTAAGATCTTTAAGTTTTTAAAAACCTTCCCTACGATTTCCAAGTTCTATTTTCCTTTTAAAAATTCATTTAAATTGTTATGTGTTTATCCAATATCGTAAAATATTTTGAAGCAAAACTTCTCATGGTAGGTACGCTTACACGTGTAAGTCTATCGCAACTTTAACCATAGGACTTTACCTCTCGAGCCAGGAAACTAATAACTACCCTTACTATTGCCATTTTGAATTACTAGGAAATACTATCGATGATTAGGACGATTATCGTAACCTTTTTCCTAAACTTATAGAAATCATTAATACTAATTATGAACTCCTCACGGATTTTGCAAAAATTTGAAACGATGTAGAAGAGTATAATGGAAAGCCCTATATATTATTTAAAATAAAAATAAATACCCTTCTAAACATTTTTTAATGAATACAAGTCAGTCTTTCTAGTTTTTACCCATTACTCCCTAAAATTCTTATAAGTTATGCCAAGGATTACTACCTAAACTTTCCAACAAAAACAAAAAACTTCCTAAAAGTTTACAATAGTAGGAAACTCTATTTAAAATGTAACATCTATATTACGAAATATCACACGAATTATGCTACAATGATATGGGCGACGATAATGGGTATAAAAAAAGAGGAGAAAACTCCGATAAATATTTTAACCAAATGTTGGATAAGTTCATATCATGTTAATAAGTAATAGAAAAAGCTTATGTTGATGAAGTTAAATTTTGCGAATAAATTCGAGTTGTAACTATAGGCGTTAACGAGTTCAAATTTATCTTATAACGTCCAAATATTACACATAAAAGCTTTTTGAAGTAATTACGGTTTTTATTTACAACAATAATTCCCCTACGACCAATTCGGTTGGTATATATCCTTAAGTTAATAACTTTAACGATCGAACTGATAAAGATCTTATAATTGAATATTATTATAATTGTATATATAAACGTCCTTCACGTTCCAAATTTAATCTAGGGTTTTCGAATGAAAATTTAGGATTATATTGTCATTAGCAATGATGGCAAGATTTCAATAAACCGGTTAATTATAACAATTATACTTTTAATAGTAGTAAAATTTATTAGATTCATAATAAATATAGTTGTTGATTAATTTGCGACATATCAGATAAACGTTATAAAAAATAAGTAATATATTATATATAATACCCTGTTAAACCCTGGTAAAATTGAATGGACTGTATAGTAAACTACGCGGGTGAAAAGGTTGTTAGCGATAATGATATGTTTAAACAAGTTACATGGTATAAAAATATTACTCATGAAACGGCCCAATTACTAGCCGACCACGCCTTTATATACTGTTTCAGTAGCGAAAACCCTTATATTTACCTTTACCAAGTACCTGACCTTTTACATATCTTTAATCTTCGAGATCGTTACGCGAACCATATATTTTAGGGTATTATAGCCAATATAACGGCAGCAAGATATTTAATAAATCTTATTTGTAAACAGGATTTTAGACGTTGCAACGTTTTCGATTCGACTATCTGGTCGAAATAACAGTAGAATTGTATGGAAAAGTAGTAGATGTATTGTTCTAGGTTCGGCAGATCGTTAGCCGGTCTGCAGACTAATTTGTATAGATAATTTCTTGGCTCGTGCCTTAATATGAAGTGGGTATATACTATACATAAATTTATAGTAGAGCCACAAAGAAAAGACTTAAATTGAAGTCAATTTATTACACTGTAATTACTACTATTTCAATATTATTGGCTTTTTGTTTTGTATGCGTACGCTAGTGTGATTTACTAATTGTTTCCGGCTACTACTAAATTGCTTTCCCGTTAACTCAACAGACCCCTGTCGATTTCGTATCCAAATCAGTCTTAATTACCTTTATTTACCCCACAGTTCCGAGTTCTGACTTTATCAATTCCCACAAAAAAATATTTTGTCACAGACTGATACAGATTTCCAATTAAACTATGCTTTTAACTTAGCCGTATCAGTCAATCAAGTCCCCGGTTTTATTCCCCTTACAGTTTTCTAGTTTATCAAGGTACCCCTATTCGCCAAGACGTAATTTCGCCTTATTATGTAACCTTTCAAAATAACTTTCAATACGTATAGTTAGCCTATTATTATATATAAACTTTCTAAGGGCTTTGTTTAGCGATGGTTTCGATATAACATTGGAAAAATTGTTTTTGAAATTAATTTAACACAATTTCCCAATTCGTTCATTTTCGTAAACTTTATAAAATGTCATTACATTGATTATGAGGCGTTTTCCGCTGGTATTTCCGAGTTTCGAAAGGTATTCGAACAGGCTTTTCGAGTCGATATAAATCATCAACGGAATAAAAGGAATTTTAAACTCTTTGGTAACAATGTTCAAGGCTTTTTTTTTTATAAAGTTATAAATATATTGAAAACGATTGTTATACCTTAGATCTCCAAAGTTAGAACTTTTCGAATCATCATATTATATTCAAAGAATGTTTAATAAATTAGGTTTCCAATAATATTGAATTGTTTCCCTTTTAACTTGTCTTTATCAACGATTATTATATGGTATCCGATTTGTGACGATAAATATGTGCTTTTTTCAAAGGATATGTCCATAAAAATCATCAATTACGCCTTCGACAAGTTCATTGAGATTATATTAATCCTTCGGATCAGATTACTTATTTTTCATGCCAGCTTTTCATTCAGTCGGTTAAAATCTTTACCCGTTAGGTTTGTTATAGGCTAGTTCTTGGCGAGTATTACTAGGGATCTAACCCTGGTAGTTTTTCACGCTCCTGCGATGCTTTAGAGCAGGGAAGAAGTCGTTTGGAGACACGCTTCCACACGTTATGTGACCTGAAGGGTTATACTTTCTTAGCTCTATAGCTTCTCCTTATCAGAGACTTTTCTTTCCCTTTTTCATCGAGCTTTATAAATAGAATCCGATGACCATAAACTACAGCTCCGGCTACAGTCCCTTTACATATAAACCTCGATATTTTCTCGACGGTATTTTAGCTGCTTTTTAGCGGTTATAGCCTAGGAATATATCTTTATCTTTCGACTTACCGAATCTAGACCCTCAAGTTTTAAAGAATTCCTTAAGCACGCGTTATAGAGTAACTTTAAATCGTTTCAAAAGTTTAGTACGAATACCTTACAGCTTACTACGAACGTTTTACCGACTTCTTATGTATAAAATTCATCGAGCGGGATCAAGTCGTTCGGGAGTACGCTTTACACCTAAAATAACGGAGTACCGATGTATTAAAAGTTTTAACGAATATAATCCGATAATTTGAAGTTGCTAGCACGTTTACGTTTTCTGGTTAACTTCCCCTTTAGGTGGTTTTCCCCATGTACGCTACAAATGACGTGATTATTATACCGCTTTTTATCGGGGACCGCGTTAACTTTAAAAAAAATAACAACTTAAACTCCTTTAATTAAGATTACAATAATAACGCCCCTTTTAACTGGTATTAGCAGCTAAAACGTAAGCCTTTTAATTAGACATTTAAGTTTTCAGGTGTTAAGTTACCATTTCATATATAAAAGGTTACGATAATACGTAAATTACGTCGGGACCAGAAATCTATCGTTACTAAAAAATTTTTTTTTAGGTTATTTTCTAATAGGGAAAAAGACCCGCAAAAAATATCATAAAAAGTTATTATACCCGTGGAAATAACGGCGGTGTAAACAACCCTAATACCGTTATAGTTATGTTTCGCGTTTACTATTATGAATTTAACGTAGTTAAAGTAATTATTGCTTGACGAACGAATATAAAGTAGGGAGTTCGCGAATGATTTTACGTTTTTTTTTAACGTTTGAAAAGCTCAGTTCGCGAAAGTTAACGATATAATTTGGAAATCCGCCATTAAACTCATTATTTTGAAAAAAAATATGAATAATACACATGTTAACACGTTTCTTTCCCTCGATATACCCGAGAATTACAATAAATAGGACGCCCGCGTTTAATTTATCAATGAAAGCTTTTCCAATTTTCGTATTCGTTATGCGATACTAGTATTATTATAATCGGAGGCGTTTTCTGTAATGGGAATAATATCGGCGACGCGTCCGTTTAAAATAGTTAGAGCGATATTACTATAACTAGTGTAAACGCTTTTAGAGCCTCTTCTAAAAGGCTCGTCGCCTAGTTTAACTACTCGAAACTTTCCCGCCGTAAAAACCTCGGGTTATGTTTACATTACGACGCGGACGGTTACTGTATCCGTACCTACCCGTGAAATCCGTCGTAACGCCCGAACGGCTTTAACTCTAAAGCCTTTATAAAAATCCATTTTACTTTAGCCGAGAATCTTATCGACTTTAAGGAGGGAAAAGCGTAACCTTTATATATAGTCGTATATAAAAATTAATAAAACTTCAATTCGACTCGGTAACTCCGTCCTAACTTTTAAATAGCTTTTCGTTTATAATAAATTTACTTTAAAAGTTTATTCGTTTCAATCTCATTTCAATAGATATAAGTTATAGATGTTATAAGTTTACGAGTAAATAGTTTACCAATAGTTAAAAGTTATTACGTTTTCCTATTACTTTACGATTTACATATTACGTGCCCGATTTTCATTTACGACTTATTTACTTAATAACTCTTTTAGATATCAACTTCGATAAATACCGTTTTAGAATATTAACCTATATTACCCCCTTCTTATAATACGACTTTATTTTAGGTAAACGTTATATAAAACACTAATAAGTTATTTACAACGTTACGAAATATAAATTACTTTTAAAACGAGCCGGTAACTATTATGTTTAGGAGCGGAAATTCGCGCCCGTTTAGAAAACACCGAAAGGAGTCGGCGCCGTTACATTTCACGTTATTTTACGAAAGGCCCGCAGGGACTGAACCGCTATTACGTAGCTCGCCGCCGTCTTCCTCGAAAATATTAACAAAGTATTTGCCCCAAAGTCACTCGTTTTCGTTTACAACAAATTTCCCACTGACTTTAAGGAATTTGCCCCCTTATTCGATAAAGCCATAAAAGATAAGATATACCCTTATAGTTTTAAACCGGATTGCGAAATCGTTCTTTATACCGACAACTAAGACTAACCTTTAAAAGTCTTGTAAGGCATTTTATACGGTATGTCGCGTAAAAAGCTCCTTATATTACGTAAAACGTTAACTAAATTACTAAATTAAAGTTATATTCGAATAAGTAAATCCTTACCGGGCGCCTTAATACTCTTTATCAAAAAATTCAACGAATGAGCATAATTTTGTATTAATTACCGCCGGTTTAATATTACTACGAAAACAAATCGTTACTCTCTTTTTTTTATTAAAGAAACGTTTACGAATATTTTGTAAATCAAATGATTTATTAAATTCAATATTAAAACCGCTTTTTACAAGCTGCATATTAAGGAGAGAAATGCATAAAAGACTATATTCTATATACTTTTTAAACTTTTCAAATAGCTTATTACTCTTTTAGGTTTTTTAACGCTTCTATTACCTTTTAACGGTATATTAATAATTTGTTACTCTCTTTCTTCTGTATTTTTCATTTAGTTTACCTCTATAATATCTTAGCTTACTTTAACGGCACTTTCGATAACTAAACAGCTAAGGTAAAATAAGTGTTTAACCTTTTGAATACCACGAAACTTAACTTAAATATTTTTAAATACGAATTCAGTATCTAAGAAACCAAATACCTAAGATTCGTTATCGATGTTGACGTCGGTATATATATAAACTTCAAAAAGCTACGCGATATCCGGAAATAAGCGGCTTTTATATCGGTTTTAAAAGTATAGAGCTTTTTTAGTTTCGTAAATTTTTACCGTTATTCTATTCGCGATTACTTCACGATTATCGAATTATCATTTCGACTAACCTGTAAAGGTACCATATTTTGTTGGGGATCTAAGGAAGAGGCTACTTTAAAATAGCTTAAATTTAATTTTTTCCCTGAACCTGTAGTCACTTAATAGGATCCTAACCGCAATACCTTTTTGAAGGCCGATCATTTTAATTGGGCCCTCACACACTGCCTTGTCCAACGCAATAACTACAGTAACCTACGCCTAATAAATTATTACTACCGTCGCCTGACTCCTGTTAAATATAACTACGAAATCCACGATAAGAAACTATTCGAAATTATAAGCTACTTAAAAGTATGGAATGCGAAGCTTCGGGGTATGGTATTTATGTTAACGATTCTAACGGATTACAAGAATTTAAAGTACTTTATAATTATACGACGGCTATCCGAATGATAAATCCTCTAGTTTAAATACCTTTTGCAATTCTGTTTTCGGTTGGTATAAAATAAAGGAAAAAATTATACGCGACTCGATATGTTATTACGACGAAATTAAAATATTCCTAAAGGCTTTTCGTATTTACGTTATTTAGGTCGAAAACTCCAATTTTTACGTCCCGAATAATTCGCTTCCGAGCCGCTTTCGCATACATACGTCTTCAGATTAACTGTCGCCAGCGATTTTATTTTGAAGGACCGTAAACTTTTTACTAATGTCGACCTTTAAAGTTAATTGGATATCGTTATTACGTGCGATATTACTTACCTTCGACTGATACGTATGATACGTATAAGCGATCGATATTTCTTAGCGGATATCCTTATCGACGACGACCATACGTTAAAGGTTTCGATTTCGGGAAATTTAGTAAACGACGATTTAATTTTGCGGTTCCATAACCGAATTTAAATACCCGTTTACGAGCAGCTTATTACCGCGTTAATTGAAGCTACTTACGATTTATTTTTTACTGATTATCTAAGTCGCGACGTTACCATCGCTATTTTTTAAAACGTATTTTCAATCCGGTTTACATCGCACGATCCGCTGTTTTTACCGTGAGTATAACGTTTATAACCATATAACCTATAAGAAACACCGTTGAAAACGACTCTTGAAACCTTTTCCGGTTTCCAAACAAGCTTAAAACGAACTTTTTATCGAATTTATAATAAATTTACACTAGGAATACATTAATAATCCACGTTACTTTATAGTTATTACGGACCGTCCAAAAAAATCTGTTACCTTCGAGGTTATAACTACTATAAACGCCGAAAATTATACGAAATGGTTTTTAAGTTGTTATTAGCGATTCTATAGGTTTTTGCGTACGTTTATTGACGACTGTAGCTCAAATTGAACCGGTGGATTTTGAAAGCAACTTTACGACTTAATTAAGGTAAATTAACGCTTGAAAATTACGTTTCACCCCGAGACTAATGGTACGACTGAACGCGTAAATTTAAAAGTTCTTATATATTTACTTTATTTTTCGTTTATACCTAATTTGACCAAAGCCGTCTATTACCTAGCGATTAACTAGTATCAAATAATAAAGATATAATTACTATGAGTATTAACAATTTTTCATAACCTACGATTATTACGTTGATTTTATATAACCAGTATAACATTTTTTCGCTTCGATTACAACACTACGCGTAAAGGTGAAAAACTTTATTTAAAGGATCCGCGAAGCTATGGAATTCGCATAAGCCGTAATAACGGCTACGTAACAACTTATAAAGAAAGCCGCTAATAAATGGCGTTCCCCCTTAAAACGTTTTCGAGTTGGCAACAACATTTAACCTTTCCTTCAAAACCATAAATTAAACGAATTTTTCAAAAAGTTAAATTAATTTTACGAAAAATACCGAGTAACTTTCATAATAGACTTTTACTTTGTTAAAAATAACGTACCGGATAAGAAGCATCCCCGATTTTATATAAATTAACTCGTACGAATCGTTTCGAATTCGTTTTTAAACTAGTAAACTCGAAACTTTTAATCGTAAGCTATTATTATTAAAGGTGACGACGGCGAGGTAAAGCCTAAATACTAAATCGAAAGTATATAAACGGCCTGGAACAAACTTTGAGTCGGATGTATTCGACTTTATAACTAATCAAAACGGTAGGTTTTCATTAAGTAGGTGACTTATATACACCTAACGTAAAAGTCGCTTTCGAATTTTTCAATACCTTAACACTTAATACCTTCGAATAGCGTTATAAATTAATTAAATGTAATAACAGGCCCTTACGCGCAACCAATAAACGGGCCTAATATTTACATTTTACTTTACAAAATAAAGTAACGTATAAGCTGCTAACGAGCTAGTATTAAATAAACGTATTAATATTAATAAAGATGAAAAGTGAACGATTAAGACCGGGCCTATTTAAACATATCCTCGAAATTCTGGTTTAAGTCCTTACCTAATAGTTCTTTACCTATTTTGATAAACTAGTTCATTTTAATATTCATAAAACCTAGCTTAATATTAATGTGGTCCGAAACCTTAATAAGTTTTTATATCGCTTTTAACAATGTTCCCTAATTACTTGTTAACTACGTCCCCCACGTTTTCACCTTATTACGAGAAACTTAATTTAGTGCTACCTTCTTTATTTATTAGCTATACGACCCGTAGGCCCCTAAAGAGTAAGGGAGTGACGGGGATAAAACCCGCCCAGCCTCGGGTATCGACCTTATGTTGCGTAATGCAACGTATTCTTATAACCTTTTTTACAGCGATCACCTAGGATTACACGCTTTTTAGCTGTTTATTAACATCTATAAATCGACTTATAGAAACTTAAACTTATCCTGGTCCTAAGAGTCGAACGCTAAATACGCTTTAGATAACTCCTTCATAACCACATTTATATCGGGATTCAGGTTTAATGGCGTACAAGTATAACCAAAATTACGGCCTGTAACTCTAATAAAACAAAAGAGACACTGAGCGCTAATATCTAGCCTCTTATTAACAGCTTCCTCGTAGCTATTAGGATTACTTACGCTTAGTATTTTGGTAGAATTTCTTAAGGTTTCACGTCATTTTATTAATGCATTCGAAACACGTCTATTCTCAAGTCCTATTGGGGTACATATCGATAACCTATAACGTAGGAAAATTTATGTTCGTTAATAAGAACCAAGTAGTTTCGGAACATGTAACCCAAATCTTTATTAGCTTAATCCAATTCAACAACGAATTAGGGATTTATCGTAATACTACAATTTTAACGATATATTCCTAACGACAGAAGAGATTATAAGGCTAAAAGTATAATGACAACAGGAACTACAAAGCTAAAAGTACCAATACTACACGATAATACTATACTAAAGGCTAAAAGTACTGACATTACAAGAAAAGTTTAAAGGTTAAAGAGTAAGAGAAGTCTTATTTTAAAATTGTACGTTTAAAAATTATTTATAAGGGATGGGGGATGACGGGGGGAGCACCTTCCACATGACGTTCGGCCTAACACGGCCTAGTACCTCCCATAAAAGACCGTGACGATCTAAAAGGCACGCTTACCTTCCTTGTAATTACGACGCCATACAAAAAAAAAAAAAAAAAAAAAAAAACACAGAGAAGGAGGGGGGCAGGGTATTTAGGGGTAATGGTACAAACTAGTGCTTAGCTAGTATTACTAGGGATCCAAACATAGTAGTTCTACACGCTCCTGCGATGCTCTAAAGCAGGAAGGAAGCCGTTTGAGAACACTCTTCCTCACGTCACATAACTGGGAGGGTTACACCATCTTAGCTCCATAGCTTCTCCCTAACAGGGACTTCTCTTTCCCTTCTTCATCGAGGTTTATAGACAAAATCCGACCAGTTTAAGCGGCAGCTCCAGCCACATTCCCTTTATAAGGTTTTATATTTATATCGTAATCGATAGATCATATAGGCCTCCAGTTAACATAATGTGCCAATGTAATTAACATAAGCAAGTTATTCCAAAAACATTTAAGCTTTAAACGCGTCAATTTCATTAATTGTAGTTGTATCATTGCCGTAATTCTTGGATCGGAAATTGAAATAAGTATCTTCAACATTATGTTTATAGATTAACGAAACTTGAAAATCAAGATATTTTCCCTCCACCAAAGTCGAAACCGACATACAGTTCCAAAACTTTAAAAGAATTAATTATTTTCTATTCTAATATCATAAAATCAGCAATTACAATGAAAAGGGTATCGTTAATATATGTACCTTTTAGGCTGAAATATTCATCTCACGTAACGAATAAGAATGAGTCCTAAGTTAAAGATTTTATGCCTAACTTTGACTTAAAATACGATAAGTATGTTGGAAACTAATAAACATAGATTTTGGTTAATCCGCGAAGTTTATTAATATATCGTAGAACCATATTCAAAGGATATTCATCATGGAGTTTTTATAGCAGTCTTAATAAGATAGTTCTTTATAAATCAATTTTTGATTATATGTACGATTGGGTTATATTGCAGCTATAAGAAGTGAAATTCCCATTGGTCACAGCTAGTAAACTTGATTTTAAAACGATCATTGAAAGTTTATCCACTTCTTAAATCGTTAGCAATTGGGTAAGGATTTGAGATATGTTTTCATTACCATAACTTTAAGAAATTATATATGACTTTTCCTACGGTTTCCTCGTAGGTTTACCTTAGACTTCATAAATAATTCTCGACTAAAAGAACGTGATATGTGGATTTAAGAAGTTGAAGTCCCGTTTACATGCAAATTATACAACTCTTCAAACAAGAAGTCTATTAATCTCAACCCTTTTAATTTCTTTAAAAGGTTTACCGAAGGTTTTAATCAAGACTTATACCCGAAGCTTAATAGTTAAGTTTGAATCGTCTTTTTTTTTCTAACCCAAATAGTATTGAAAATTCGGCCCGATATATATCCCTTATCCTTAAAGTTCCTTCTCTTTAATAGTCTGCCACATCGTCAACATTTTATCGGTTTATCAATTATGGGGGGAGGGGGATTGTATTAATTTCTTCGCTTAATTTAAGGATCTTTCACTTTATCGTTATAGTTCGTCGTTTTGATATAGGGTTCGTCTTACAGTTATACGAAACGTTGTAAAACCATTAACAGTTTTAATAACTACTTTAAGTTTAACGGTACTTAAGATTTTAAATTAGTTATCCTATTTTTCTGATCTTCGTTATACGAATTTTTTTTCCTTTAACGGTAAATAGAGTATATTAATAGTTGTAAGGCTGTTTCTGGTGTTAAGAGCGTTATTAACTTGAAGCCGTCTCTATTTCTTCCGTAGTTTCTTTAAAGCCTTACCATAGATCACAGCTCTTTCCCTAGTACTAAGTTTTATCGGATATTCACTTCATAAACGATAATGTGCTTTAAAAATTAGCAGAGTACCTAGCCTTTAAATCTCACAGATTTGTTCGGGTTCTTTACCGCTATCCAAAAACGTGCCTTTTGGTCTATAAATTTTCCAATCTCTAACTAAAAATACCGTACGCCTTATGAAGTAATAATTATACCCTTTAGATCTTTCTGATTCTCTAATAATTCTTAACAAACACCTGTTTGTATTAAATACTTCTTCTTCGCGTCCGTTTCAAATTCTGTTGCTGTAAAATCAATATCGGTATCGTAAACGACAACGTTTAATAATCCTAAATACGGATTAATTTAAGATATTTGAAACGTTTCCTAGGTATCATTTACCGATAAGCAATAAAAGGATTTGGCTCCTTAAAAAGAAATAAAACAGTTAATAACATACGAAATAAGTTTGTTGTTTAAGTAAAATATATGAATGAAGATCTCGTAATAGAAATCCTCGTTGTTTTTTAGTATAAAATTCAATTTTTCAAAGGTTTAGACGTGAGTTTTGCAATAGTAACAAAGATTATAAATAGTTTTCAAAATAAAGTATTTGATATTCTTATGCGTCGCGGATTTAGGGACTTTGTATAATCTGTCGACGGCTAGGTCTCTCAAACGCCGGTGTAATTCACGTATTTGTCAACTTCTTTAGGTGTACTATCGTTATATTTACACCTAGAAAATTAAACTAGAGGTGCCCTAACTTAACGGCAAAAAGAAACCTTTAGCCTTTTGAATCAATTCGTTAGAATTAACTTCAATATTAACTTTAAAGTTCTTTATATATTCCAAATAAAAGAGAGATCGGGTAATAGAATTAACAATGTGAAATATGATCGATTGATTCAAAATATGAATAATCGTCGTTTTGAATGACGATGATTGCTCGCTCAAACCGAACTTAACCTTGGCTTTGTTAATATTTTAAAGATTGATTTCCGTAAGAATAATACTTTCTTTTTATAATACCATTTATTTGGAATAGATTTCTATCAAGTACCTGAATATCCCTGTATTCTTAATAATGACTTGAAATGTATTGTTTTGGTAATGATTTCGAAAGTTACAGGTATATAAAGTATTAAAAATTTGATCAGGGTAAAGGTTAGGGTCTTTGCTGCGGAAGCGGTATAACAAGGCGTAGTCATCTAGTTATCAAACGGCACTAAAAGCAGTATTTTTGAGCTATGTAACTTTCTTCGGCATATCCTTATCTTCGATAGCGACCACTTTACTCTCGCAATTTACAATATAATTTAAAATGTCTTGCGTGAAAGAAATATAGTATTAGGTGTAATATATCATCTTTGTATTTCGTTTAGCCAAAGGGTAGCGAGGTGAATAACAAACGGATTCGTTATGAATACAACGCCCTTTACCATTATCATAACGATAATTCTTGCGATTAGTTGGTCCATTTAAATTTTAACTTCGTTAGCATTAGTGTGGTTATAGCTTTTAGTTAGAAAACGTTAAACAAAATTTTGAGCGTTAGGGCCACCCGTACTTACGATTAATATAGTATGTTATTACGCGGTTTTCTTTATAATCCCGTAAGTCATTATTTCATAGTTATATATCGACTCATTTTAGCGTATAGGTCACTATAGTCGTAAACTAGCATTTTTGTTAGTTAAAAAGGCCTTTAAAAGTGGAATATAGATGTTATAAAGCGTATTCAAACTCGCTGAAGCCTTTAATATTCACTTATACCTACTTGCGAAGTCTAGCTTTGCGAGCGTAGGCCTTAAACATTGCTTAAAAACATAATATTAACTTGTTAAACATTTAGTTAAAGATATTTATTGGTATTTCCTCCTCCTTTTTCTTACCTATTATCTTCCTTGACTTTATTATAGCCTAGTCCGTGCAATATTACGTAAGGTTGATGTCGTATTCGAACTGTTTTTCATATTATTATAAGTATTTCGGAATGTTTTTACTTTCGGCAGGAAAGTTAAGTATTAATTCCTAGCGTTCTTTGTAAAGATTTGAGGAAGTAGTAAGTAAGAACCTATAGGGGGGAACCTTTATTTACTCGAAAATTCTTAAAAAGGGTATTACCTTCATTTTATGTAAATTATAAGCCTTTACGTTATACTTTTTTCCATTTTTCCGGATTTTCGCCAAATTTGTGAGGAGCTTGTAATTGATATTAACTATTTTGACGGGTTAGGGGGGAAAGTTACGATGGTAGTTCCAGTTATCGATAGTGTTTCGTGCCGTCAACTCAAGACTTAAAGCCTCCAAGTCACTATAGTAAGGGTAATTACTAGTTGCTTAGCCCGAGGGGTAAAGTCCTATAGTAAAACTTGTGGTCGGCTTACATGTATAGGCGTACCTGCTGTGAAAAACTTCCTTTGGAAAAAATTGACGATTTTAGGGAAATCCTGAATGATTGTAAGGAAATTTTAAAAATATAAGGCGGATTTAGTGATTTTCAAGCAGGGTTTAAGGGATTTGACGATTTTTTTTAAATTAAATAGTAGATGGCGTATACTTCAATTCCTGTTATCATGTTGGTAGCTGCTGCTTCACGCATTTTTCCGATAATAAGGGCGTATTCCGAGTTATCACATAGAGGTGCTGGTTTGCTGAGTAAATCAACAAGTGTTTTATTATCAGCCAGTAAAAAATCAACATTAATGGGGAGATTAACGGCCTAACTCAACTGGAAATTAAGGGGTGGTCACTTAAAGCGTATATGAATGTGTCTAAGATTTTTAACGCCTTTACTTTTTCCTCGTAAGTCTGGAAGTCGAAGATTTTAAGGTTATTCTTCAAGTTGTGACAATTCAAAGAAGGTAAGTACTAATTCAATTAAGTTTTTATTTAAGACGTAAATTCAACAACGAACGAGCTTTGTCTTTAAATTGTGTTTAACCCTTTTTTAAATCGCTTTTCACATGTCAATAATCCATTTATCGAAAAACTTACGAAAGGTTTACAAAATATGTCCATTAAGTTTAGACTAGCCATCTTCTTAATCGAATATATAATAGCTAATGGAGTTAGTTAAGTGCTTTTCCATTAAGTTTTCATTAACGTATATTCCCCTAGAGAGTTATTATAGTTTTTGGAAAAGATATATTTGAAAGCTTTCATTGCTTCTCTTTCAAAAAGGTTGTTAATAGCCTTCAAGTAAAGATTTATGGTAGGTATTTCAACGATTTTATTGGTATACTATTTGATGTTTTTACGATTTAAAATTGTGAGGACTTGGAAATTTAACGTAAAGTTGAGCTACGTGGGTTTTTTGGCTCGATTTAGCTTTTTTCAGCGTTTTCGTTCAAAATAGCGATCTTAACGTATTTAGTTGAAGATTGTGACGTTAACAAGGGAAAAAGAGTAGTATAAAAGTCAAACTTTGGTGTTGAGGACAAATTTGGTAAAAAAGATAATATTTGAGGTCGTTTATCGTTATTAGTTGTAGTTCAAAATTATAGGCCGTGTGATTTACTCGTTTTTATAATAGAGCACCCGAAATTATACTAACTTAGCCGTTTGCCAACTTAACGATTTGAGGCTTTCAATAGTTGATCTTAACGTCTTTAAAAAGGATCCACGAAGATTACTTATTGTTTTTTTAATAACGATATCATCGCTAACTCTAAATTACCGTTGTAGACTAAAAAAATTCAAAAGTCATCCCTACCAACTGCCGTTATAAACTAACGTAGTTGTAAATGCCTTTCGAAAAATATTTTCCTTTACCTTGGTCTTTCCCAAATCGTAACAAGCGGAATGTAATCTCTTCATCTAATTAGAAAATATGTGCTTAACCCAATAAACACTTATTAGTTTAGGTAGCAATTTAGACGTTGCAATGTTCTCGATTCGAGTTTCTAGTCGAAATAACAGTATTATTGCGTGGTCAAATGGTGGATGTATTGTTCTAGATTTAGTAGACTGCTAGCCGGCCTACACAATAATTTGCATAGCCAATTTCTTAGCTCGTGACCTATTGTGAAGTGAGTGCATACTGTACTTGAACTTACATTAGACCCATAAAATGATACACTCAACTTGCATTTAGTATAGTCAAATTTACTATAAGTAAATTTTAATTACTGAACTGTTATAAACACTGTTCCAACACTATTTGTAATATTCGACATTACAACGTAAACAAATTATGATTACGAAAATTAATTGTTAAAATATTGATAAAATAAAAATTAGGATTAGCTTTAGCAAATAGTAATAATTATTAAGGCCTATGATTATAAAGACTATTATAAAACCGATAATATTTTACATTTTAAGTCTTGAGCCCTTTTTCTCTTTTAACTTGAAAATATTAATATTTTCGGCGTTAATGTCATAATTCATACTGACGAACTAATTAAAAATGGTCGGAGGCTCCCTTGTACCTTTCAATAGACGTATCTTTGTTTTTATCTTCAAAACCTAAAGCTAATAGTGCTAAATGTGACCGGGTTTAAAATATGTTAATTATACCAGCGTTTGAATTACCCAACCATTAACATACTATACAAAGTCTTCAAATTCGCGAGTTTAAAATATGAAATAATTTATTGGTAGGGTTATTGAAAAGCTGTACTTTTATTGACAAATGTATCTTTAAAACCCTCTAATATGTAAGTTTATATTAAAAGATAATATAGAATTTAATTACAAGATTTTTGTTAACGGGTTTTACTTGGATAATAAACTTATTCTTTATGTTGTGGACTTTGTAATCTCTCTTTACTAAGTTAAGTTCCTTCCATCTATAACGGCAGAGAATACGTGGGAAACATTCATAATATTGTGTATTGATATGTAATTAGGCCTACCAAACGTTATTATTCACGATATCGATATAAACTTTACGATAATACAATTTTAAACAAATGCTAAAATAGTGCGGATTTAGTATAAATGATTATTTGTTAAGTTTAATTGTAATATTGGGAAAGTCGAGAAATTATACGTACTACTTTATAAAGCGTATAATATCCTTACGTTTAAGATTGAAAGATTTAAGAACCAGGAGGAACGCTTTTATATAGTGATAAAACGCTTGAACGGTATTATAAGCTCTGACGGCTTGGTGCTAACGTTGCTTGTCTTTAAATCATATCTTCGTTTGACTAGTGAATCTCAACTATTATCAAGTACCTAGAAAAATGTTGTGGTGTACGGTAAGGCTTTGAAGGAACTATGGAATAAATTGGCATAGTGTTGAGTCAATAATTCCCTTAACACCAAAAACTGGCCTATGACGATCGACAATTTATTTTTGTTGTTATAAAGTAAAATCTTCGTATAACGAAGGCTAGGTGAATGGAATAGCCTATTCAAAATCTTGAATATCGCTAGCCCTCAATTAGTTTTCCAAATTACTAACGGTTTTGTAACGTTTTATTATATAACTCAGGTCAAACCTTTTATTAATGTGGCTAATGGTAACGATAACAACAATGATCAAGATTCTTAATCCAAACGAATAAATTAATATAACTTTTCTTCTTCTATAATTGATATATTTATAAATTATGAGTAATGTGGCTAACGACTATAAAACAGAAATATTCAAAATATCAAATATATACCGGGTTGGATTCACAATATTAATTGATTTGATAGAAAAGACAAGATTGATTAAATATTAGTTGTAAAGCTTTGAATACAAAAATATTGAAAACTCTAATAAGCATTTTTTAATAGATGATGAAATTAATATTAATGAACTCTGAACTCAAAAAGTCGTATAATTTACACTCAAACGCTACTTTAACCCATAAACCCCAAATATCCCGATTTCCTGGTCGAGTACTATATACGAACTCAAGAGTAGGATTTTAGGGCGGCCGCACAAAAATCCACGTTGAATAATTGAAAAATATGGTAATAAAATTAAAAACTATATCCTGATACAATTACCACCAATTTTAAGAATCATCGAATGTTTACATTTCTTTTAACAATAAATTTAGTAGATAAAACGAATAAAAAGTTCACTTTTAATAACGGTAATATTAACTCAGCATATACGTAGTTAACGAATAGTTTATAAATGTCATTCTACAAAATCTAGCGTAAAAACATTGCCATCAGCACACTTCGGAAACTGTTATACGATATATAAAACTATCATACGAACTATTGAAAGTAAATATTTATTAATTTCTAATGTACAATTGTATTTCAGGGTGAAACTAAATATAAAATCTTTAACCCACAACTTATATTTGTTAATTACAGGAAAAAAAGATTTCCACTCACTACTAATACGAATTGATCATAATCATTTCCTGGGAATTCCTAGCTATATAATATAGAAATAATAAGCGATGAAGGATTTGAAGTTCTGAAATTCTTAGTTGGTTGCGACTTCAACAAAAAATAAATATTTTAACTTCAATGCATTGTCAATACATAAACATAATATTTGTTGGAATAGTACTGCATGTAGTGCAGTAGGTCAACATTACCGTAAGTAAAGTTGACTGTACTGTAAGTTGAGTGTATTGCTTTGTGCGGACTTACCGCATTGTATATAAGTCGAGTGCAGTACGTTGAACTTCACTCTAGGGCAAGAGCCAAGCAATTGGCCATACAAATTACAGTGAAGACCAGTTAGCGGTCTGCCAAACCTAGAATAATACATCTAATATCTGACTAAGCAATACTACTGTTACTTCGAAGACCAATCGAATCGAAAACGTTGCAATATCTAAGGCCTACCAACACTTGTCGGTGTTTGCCTGCCTATTGAGTAAAGTACAGATAAGCCAAGTATAAAAATCTACTTTCCGGTTACGATATAAGTTATACGACCGTTGGGGTAGAGGAAAGATTCTTGCGAAGATCCTCTACTGCTTCGTCGGTTTTCATGGCAGTAAGTAGAAAAGACTTTTAGGCTGCGCTGGTTTTTACGGAAGTTTAGTGGTAGCGACGGTATCGTCATCTAAAACACTAAGAAATCTTTATTGATCCTTTTTGAAAACGTTGAGATTAACTGTTAGAAGTCTTAAAGTTCGGCAAGTTGGTAAATGGTTAAGTCAGTACTACTACGGGTGCTACTATTAATATAAAAAAACGATTAAGTCTCTACGCCAAATAACTTTTACCACTTACAACGATCTTCGACCTTATCCTTCACACTAAACTTTTACCCCTACTTTACTCTTTTCGCCTTCTTTCACTCTTTTTCACTCCCCACGTTATCTTAATCATCAAGTTCACTGCTTTACGCGAAAAAAACCAAGTCGCGTTAAGAAAACCACGTCGTGCGACCTTACACCAAGTCAACGAGATCACATGCGACTCTTTGCCTAAAACACCAAGTCCCTACACCTAAGATTATGAAGTACCTCGCCCTACGCATCTTACACGTCCTGCACAAGCCCAACCACCAAAATAGCTTTAAGTTAGGAATACATCAAGAAATTTAAAGCCCTCAAAACAATTTATATCAATTACTACGATTAATAACTCTAGATTACGGATGTTAACAAGACCTCAACTAAGGCCTACTTGACTAACTACGTTGGCTAGTACATTATTGAGACGGATTTCAGCGACGACTAAAGCTACGGCGGCCGCGATTTCCAAGACTTTCGCGAGTTCTTTGATCATTAGACTTTGAACATATGAAAAATAATCTAACGTTTGGTTAAGGCTAGGTTAAAAAAGGAAGTTATATGCTGTGGTATCTATATTTTTAATAAAACACTAGTGGCATTAGCAAAAACTTTCTTTAAAATGACCTAATAGGAATATCACCTTTATGATCCTATTTTATAAGATCTTTAGGGAAAATGAAAAGGCGTTAATAGATTTTAACGCTTACATACGCGCTTTAGGGGACTGCTAACTTACCCCTAGCTAAGTCATACCTTTTTATGAACTGGCGATAAGGAACCTGTTAACCTGCTCAGTAGTTTAGTACCCTTACGTAATAACGCGGAATACGTCCTTGGCAGTGGCATGGAACGTGAAGTAATGGCTGCCAACGCGGCTAGAGGTATTATTGTTAAATTTCTCCACCAGTTAATTAAACAAAATCGTTGAGCATTTCAAAACCTCCCAATACCTATCGCCCCTAGTAATTCAATCACCAAGCCCTCTAAAACCCTTAAAAACCTTCTCCCTTTAGATTCGCTTACGCGTGCGGGCTTATTATAAGTCCTATCACTGAACTTTATCCCTCGCATTAGGCAACTGGAAATTACCCCTAATATCATGCCTCGAAAGCCTTAAAGCTTAAACCATAAGGAAATACCATTGAGGGTTATGATAATTATCGCGACCATCCCTCAAAACACGTTAAAACAATAAATATTAATTAAAAACTAATAATGGAGTTTAATAAAATTTAGGATAATATAGAGAAATATGACGGAAAGCCTTATAACCTCCTTGACACTATAATAATGACCTTCCTGAATATCTGTAAATAGATGGAGGTCCTAACTTCTGGTTTTTACTTACTATTTTGCGGAATCCTTATAAGTTATGCTAAGGATTATTATTTAATATTTTTGAAAAGCGTTACCACGTTTCGCGAAATTTACAATAGTATAAAATGCCACTTCGAATACAATGTTTATCTTACGTAATACTATATAAACTGGGCTATTACAAGGTGGATTATAATAATGGTAAAGAAGAAAGAGGAGAAATTACTAATAGATATCTTTAATTAAATGTTTAACAAATTGATAATATGTTAAAAGATAATGGGGAAGCTTACATTGGCGAAACCACACTTTTTAAGCAGGTATAGGTAGCGGTTACGGGCGTTAGTAAATTCGAATACGCCTTAAAATACCTAGATGCCACCTGTGAAGGCTTCTTTAGCCAGTTGAGTTCATTGTTCGCCACCGTAATGGCGTGTATACCAAACTCGTTCGGTATATATTTCTAATCCGGCAACTTTTTTAACGTGGTTAAGGAAGACCTTACGGTATTTCATTACGTCGTCCGCAAATACGGGCACCTATAACGCCTAGGGTCAGTCCTATCAACCTTAACTATACACTAAAAGTAACACCCACGTTAACGCTAATAAGGTCAAGATTTAAGCGAAACTATTAATTGCTAACATTATCTTCGTAATAGTGGCAAAAAATGTTGGATTTGTAATAATTTTAGTTATTAGTTAACTAGGCACCTCTCCTCGCACGTAACAATAAGAGGGTAATATACCACGTTTAATATCCCATTGATTTTAAATATGACTACTTAAATCAAATCGTAGATTTCGAGGGCGACGAGCCAATTAACAACGTTAACGCCCCTAAAAAGAATGAAGTAATACGAAAAAGATACTGCTTTTAGTACGGCTTAGTAACTAACCGACTACGCCTTCTTATATCGCTTGGGAGGTAAAGACCCTTACCTTTATTCTAACGAAGCCCTTAGCTCCTTATATGCCTTCAACCTTAGCGATCGTTACGCAAACCATACGTTTTAAGTTATTATTCCAGAAATAGGGACAATAAGGTATTTAATAGAAGGCAATTTGTAGTACGTGATATTATGGAGGGAAAGTATTATAACCACCAAGATGAATCTTCCAGACGCAGGTAAAGTTAAAGTTACCTTTAATTCTAGCAGATAACTATCGTTACTGAGAATAACTTTATTTTAAATTATTATAAGCATGATTACGTTTTACATATTCTAGTCTTTTACCATTTTCCTTTTTTATTTAGAGGATATAAAGAACCTTGGCGTTAACGTTAACATTGACACAGACGTGCTGGTTAAAAAAAGTAAGGGGTTTTTACTCGCTTTTAAGTAGGAGTACCTATTATTTTACTTTTAAGACCCGGAAGTAGTGGTATTAAACCTGACAAAGCTGAAGATACGCCAACTACACCGGCGTTTAACTATCTAGGCGTTAACAAGTTATATAATTTTCTAAAGTTAATAAGGTATAATGATGTGGAATACTTTACCCTAAAAGCTATTATAAGATTTTACCACTATTAACAAACGTATATTTATGCCTCTCTGAAATTTCAATTTACGTTAAAAAACGATAAGGATTTCAACTGTAACATTTTCATTGATATGTTTTATTTGGATAATAAGCACATCCTTTACGTCATTCATTTTGTAACCTTTTTTTACGGAGTTAAGTTTTCAACATTCTTTTCAGAAAAGGATACGTAAAGAACGCTAAGGATACTGTGGATTAATACGTACCTAGGCCTATTTAACATCGTTGTTTACGATACCAGTACTAACTTTACGGTGGAGGAGTTTTAGGAAAATGCCAATATAATAGATATTTAGTGTAAAGAGGTACTTGTAAAAACCCACTAAATCATTTAAAAGATTAAAATGGTACACACCCTACTACGCCGAGTGTATAATATCCTTACGTTGAAAATCGAAAGTTTTAAGGATCCGGAAGCATACCTATAGATGGCTGTCAAAGGTCTAAACGATACTATAGGCCTTGACAGATTAGTGCTAACGCTTCTAGTTTTTAGGGTGTATCCACACCTGACGAGTGAATCTCCGCCCTTAGTAAGTATTTAGAAACGTGCCGCGATCTATAGCAACTTTTCAAGGAAACTACAAAGAGAATCAATACTCCGTTAAGTCAATAACGCCCTTAATACCAGGAATAGTTTATTATCCATAGACGTATTTACTTTGCCATTACAATGTGAAGTTCTCATGTAGCGGGTGTCTGGTAAATAGGAGGGCTTGTATAAAATATTAAGGATTGTAAACTCCGAAATAGTTGTCTAGATTGTTAACAACCTTATACCTTTTCGAATTATTTAAGTTAAGCCTTATATTAGGGATACTAAGGACGAACATCCTAAAACCCTTTAAACCAAACGACCGAGCTAATACGAACCCTCTCTACTTATAATCGACAGTCTGATAAAACGACGCCGATACAGACGACCCTCAAATGATAAAAAGCGTTAAAGAAAAGGAATATATACCGGGCCGTATCTACAATATTATTTAGGTAAACAGAAAAAAAGGGATAACGAAAACTGAATAGTAAAGCTTAAGGTATAAGGGATTATTAATAGTCCCAGCAAACCTTTGAAAGGAAATGATAGGGTTAGGATTTACGGCTTATTGATTCGAAAAGTTGTACAATTCGTATCAAAAACCGAATTCAACCTTTTAAACCCGAACGTTACGATTTTCAAGTTGAGAATTATCCATGAGGTTAAAGGCAAAACCACGGGGTGGTTGGACAAAAAATCACGACTAATCGTTTAAGGATACGGCAATAAAGGCAAAGACTGGATCCTTACCTAGTCGTTAACAATTTAGAAGATTAGCCAACACCTAGTGATTACTTTAACAGCAAGCTTACAATTAATTGTCGGGATATTACGTAAGACTATACGTAAATAGCAACAGATTTGTAAAAGATTATACTACTGGAATTACTATAGGAGTTACGTATTATTTACCCTTTAAAAACAGTAATACGGTAAGTTAAACCACTATATAAACTAGCTAGAATAGGTATTGACCAATTTCTAATTTACTAGTCGTACTTTAAATCCTGATAAGCGATATAATGTTTAACATATGATTCGAATTTATTAGTAATGTAAGAAAAAGACTTCGATATAGTGGGTATACAAATTAACGATACCCTTTTCATCAGAATGGTTAGCTTTGTAAAACTAAAACAGCAGGCGATTAAGGAATTCAAGTTCCAAAATTACACGCCGATAACGATATTAACAAAAAACAACTAACTTAACTTTAATAAATCATTAATCCGTATACTTAATATTAATACCGGTCTTAGCTTTCGTTAAAAGGAATAAGGCGCTATTTTTACTATAATCGACAAAACTAAAGAAGTTAAGGTTTAAAGATACTTAAAATAACGTGCCCGAGGTAGTGATATTATTACCCTATATTAACTAAAAGCCTCGTACGACCTCTTCATCGTCGCGCAAGTATAAAATCCGATAGATAAAAATTTTGACCGGCTAAACAACAGAATCGAGTGATAAATGAAAAATTTGGACCGCGGGATTAATATGGTCCCAATCGACCTCTTAAGGACAAAGCTAATAATTTTTACGGATAGGTTCTCTATAAATAATTCCGATATATCTTTATCAATCGGTTTCCTAATAACCTTCGTTATTAAAAACAGGCAGGAAAACCAATTTAGTATTACCGATAGCCTAATTTACTAAACATTTGTTAAGTATAAAAATATTGTACGAAACGCGTTGGTATTGGAGGTTTATGGTATGATAACTAGCTTTAATATAGGTATAGTACTATGGGAAACCCTTAACCGTATTACAAGACAGCTACGAATTCCTCTTATCTCTGTAATAATTTATACCGACTTATGGAGCTTCTTCGAATACCTTTCAAAACTAGAAACCACTAGTGAAAAGCGCCTAATAATCGATGCAATGATATTCCATAAAGATTACGAAGGGAGGGAGATCGAAGAGTTCCGATAAATCGATGGCAAAGATAACCCCGCAAATTCCATAATGAAGGTGACGTTAAACAAAGTTCTGGAAAGGTTTGTGCATAGTAATAGGCTGACTGTATATAATGAGGGCTACGTAGATAGGCCGCCTGGAAAGCCCAAGGCACGTGACGATAGACAGAGATGTGTTGGTTGACTAGAAGATTGCCAGAAGATTAATGATGGTAATGGGTTTGAGTGGCATAGTTAAAGTGAAGGCTTACAAAGGGTTGTGACGAAAGAACTTTTGGTGGGAATTGATAAATGCGGGCCTCGAAGCGGTGGAACAATTAAGGCCAAATGGATTCAATTTGTATGAAAATGCATGCAATTTAGTATGGAAGTTAATTGGAATTGACAGGGGTCTGGCTAGTTAATGGGAAAGTAATTTAGTGGTAACTAGAAAAAATTGGTTAGCCATACTAACGTGCGCGCACAAACTAAAAAGCCGCCAGTGTTGGAATAGTACTATATGCAATTCAATAGGTCAAATTTACTGTAAGTAAAGTGAACTGTACTACAAGTTGATTGTATTGCTTTTTGCGGACTTACCGCATTAGGTATAAGTCGAGTGCAGTACGCTGCACTTCACTCTAGTGCACGAGCCAAGCAATAAACCATACAAATTACAGTGCAGACCGGCTAGCGGTCTGCTAAACCTAGAACAATACATCCACTATCTGACCACACAGTACTACTGTTACTTCGAAGACCAATCGAATCGATAACGTTGCAACGTCTAAGGGCTTCCAACAATATTAACAATAATAATATCTATCTTAAATTCTGTTGAAATGGTTCAAACTCCAACTTAGCTTCAATGAATACGATTAACGTGGCTAGAGCCTCAAGGGATCTGAAATAATGTGTTCGTAAAAGCTTCATTACCACTCTATACTAACCAAAGGCTTCTTATAATTTCTAGATTACGATATTAATGCAAAACTCGACTGATAAATGTTTTAATTGATTGCATGAAATTTTGAAGTAATAAATAAGAAATTAAAATCGGGATATAGATATAGTTTCGATTCAACTGTTGAGGGTTAAATTGATTACATTTACATATTGTTTTATCCTAAATAACATAGAATTATTGTTACAAATTGGATTCCTTGTAATAATTGTTAACGAGGATACATTATAAAAAGAAAATTTTAAAATGACTCGAAACCTAGTTTATTTAACTCTCATTTAGTGTAAAAGGATTATCTGAAGCATGTTAGCTTAAAATGTTTACGATATAATAACTAGCTTCGATATAAGTATAATAATGTAAAAAACTGTTGGACCAAGGTGGGATTGTCACCCCACCTTCCTGTTTTATTGTTGTACATATCCTACTACAAACTCTGAAGTTAGTTTAGACTTAGTTTCTTCCTTCTTCATCCTTCAATATAGTTCTAAACACTATTACCTCCACCATGATCCAATAAATGGTAGCTGTAAACTACCAATAAAGTTGATACCAGAAGTTTCTTCAAACCGTTACCAAACTTTATTGTTTTGATTAATACTGTCGTCAGATGCAGATGGTTACCCTGTAGCAATCAAAACACCAGTCCTTTTCTTTCCTTATATCACCAGCTTTTTCACTCTTTTTTGCCTGATTTTTTAGTCATTAATAGACTAGTTTCTAATTGGTTTGTATAATTAGTAAGCAATTGTAAGCCTTTACTCCTCTTTTTTCCATGTCGCTTGTTATTCTATCTGCTATTACTTTGCCTATCAGTAAGCTATCAAGGATTAATTATCCTTCGCCTTGACAAGTTTTAATTAGCTTTTATACCCTATTTTGAATCCAGTGTTAAATAATGTCGTTAACTGTTGTCGATACTTTTATTGGGGGAGTTATTAAACGCCCTAAGTGCCCTGATACTCATGTTGTTAAGGGAAATATGTTGGCACGTTTTTTTAAAGCGATGAATAAAAGCTTTAATAGTCTCAAAAATCTTGTGGAAAGTCTAGACAATCGCGTTTAGCCCCCTCTTTTCCGTAGTGATAATGGTTCTCGTCGGCAAGAATCGCCTTATCGTGCTTGTCGGTAAGAATCGCCCTATTTTTCCTGTCAGCGAAAATCGCTTTATCGTTCTCGCCGACGAGAATCGCTCCGCCGTTTTCGCGAGAAAGGTGATCTTCGCCGTACTCGCGAGAATAATTAACGCGCTCGTGGGGTAAACCGAGATGTTTGTGAGTATGACCGATAAGCTTGATAAAACGAACGAGATTTTCCCTAAGACTACCCCCGCTTTACCCGAAACCCTTCTCACTCTATATCTTAATACTTTGTAGAAATTTGTCAGCTGAAGTAAGAAAAGATGGGATTTTTTTATTTTAAGTACCATAATCCCGTCGATTTAGGTATAGCTATAGTGGATAAAAACGTGGTGTTTATCGATATTTAAAGCTTTTGGTAAAGGCTTAATTCCTTAATAGACCCAGATCCGGGTACCAAAGGTTAATTAGTCGAAGTTTCTTCGATATTTTTATAAAGTTTAGCGGTGTATTAGTAGAATTTAAAACTGATTCCTTCTAATCTTTGAAAGATTTGTTCGTGAGATCTCCAAGATATTATAAACTCTTTTTTTCTAGGTTCCCTATAGATACAGGATAAGCCACTATCAAATCACGTAATTATACTTTTCGATTTCAGGATTATTTGGATGACGAGTATATCTTTAAAAAATACATTCAAATTTAAACAAGATATACTCGCGTTATCCGAACCTTAGACTAATATAATAAAATTGGCGAATAATTATAACAGATATTTGGTTTACATTAGACCTTAATATTGAATAATACTTACTACCTTTTCATTGCAGTGAGACGATACGGGAATATATGATTGAAGTTAAGGAGAGTAAGACGATTTCACTGGTTACAGCAGACTGCCTATTTTCATTTCACCGTACTATACCTTTTAGTAATAAAACTAAAGATCGTTACGATTTTCGTTAGGATTGTCAAAATCCTCGCAAAAGTAATAACGATATTCGTTACCCTTATAATAATTTTCGCTACTTTGAAAATCTAAGGTAAGGTTAGGCTAATAATCCTTACTAAGATTTAAAAGATGATAAATATCATGAGAATCGGTAGCGCCGCAAGAATCGTCCTCGCGAGCGAAAGCGAGACCAAAATGAACGTCCACGAGAACGAGACCTTGGTGATTACTAATGAAACCGTAACGCCAATTTACGAAATCATAACCTCTAGGATAGCCATAATCACCAACGTGACCTAAATTGTCGGAGTAATCGCAATTATAATGTCAACTTGAAAGTTAATAATGAATAAACCTTATAGATTTTTAAAAAAAATATCCTTACGAATTTCTTCCGCATATTTCACGAAAACCTCATAGAAGGCTAAAGGTATGGTAGGCAACCGATTTTTTTTTTACTTACAAGCCTAGTAAAAACTTTGCGGTTATTATCTTGTTTTATTCGATTCGCTAAACCAGTTATTTTTTGACTTCAAAACTTATAGGTATTATTACCAGTTATTTTTGTAAATAATATACCGTCTCTTACAAAAAGTCGATACGGCTGTTTACAATAATGTTGTTAACAATGATAAAAATTTATATTTTGTGGTTATTCGTTATGCTAATGATATTATTACCCTTAGTATAAGCGAGTAGTAATACTTGTAAATCACTACATGTAGGCACGAAAATGTAGTTTGTAAAGGCGATAATATTATAATATTCCTAGATATTGGCGTAGGAAAAAACTTGGTCGATATTTACTTTTTTGAAAAACATTTTTTAGATTTTTTTTCAAATTTGAGGTATCTCTTAAGGAACGCGAGACTATCACCAGTATTATGGGACCGCTAATTCAACTGACTTCCAAATCCCGGTGGATATTCTGGGTTTCTAGTTACAAGGTCAATATTACTTTAGGGCTACTACGTATAATAACTGAAGTTTGGGTTATGAACCGACTGAAAGCTGGCGTACTTTTTACGAATAGCTGGCTAAAATCTCGTAAGGCCGATGTTTTCATTTCACGAAACGTTATTTATTTTAAGGCAATAAGTTCGACATATCATTTACTATTTACAAGGGTACTTTCAAGTCAACAGTCCTTAAGGTGGATATTTAAGTTGCGGTGGCCATATATTAAGGTCAAATACTTAAGGTATTAGTTAAATACGTCGATCTTTTTTCCAAAAAATGATACTTTATGTTTATTCATTAGCATTCCGACGCTTGAATTCGGTTAAAAATTTTCATTATACTATATATTACTTAATTTTATTACTGAACTAAGGAGATTGTAAAAATTTCCAAGCGTACCATACTCGGGATAATAGTCGAATACGAGGATTCAGCATACTTTTAAGCCGATTAAACCGGCGTTTTCCGAGCTTTAATAAAGGCTAATAGGTTAGCAACAATCTCTTCGTTAGTAACATAACATTTAAATGCTACTTTAGGTTATTATATGGTGAGTTTTACGTTTTTTGGAATTGTCAACGTTGATTAACCAATTTCTGCATTACAGGCTAAATTTAACTTGAGGTTTTATGGTATCTATACAACTTTTACTCGATCTAAAAGCTTTTGCTAGGTCACCATAGATCTGAGAACGTCTAATCTTTTTACCGAGCTTTCGTTTACCTATTGTCCAAAACAATTAAATATTATTTTAATAACATTTAGTCAAATAATATCATTCCTCGCATATTACCTTATTTACTCGGTATTAAAACTCCTGATAATATACCCATAATATAGACTTTTTAAGGTACTTATACCAATGCCATCGATGGGAAAAAATCACTGTAACTTGAGCCAGTTTATAAGTAATTCTCTAAAGTATAAAGGGATATAAGTTTAGTAAAAGGTTGAAAATATGCCAAGTTAAGTCATTGCCTTTATCCGGTTAACAATCGTAATAAATAGTTTCTCGACTGATAATTCGATAAATTACATAAGTAAAATAGTATAGAATATTATTACAAATCTTTACCTTTTTCCTTACCCGTTTTGGTTATTTGGCGCTATGCATATGGCAGTCTGAATAGATATATTGTAGTGGATTTTGAACTATTTAATGAATGAAGTATTATCGATAATTTAACACGGTATTTAACAGAAAAGTATTCGTAATACGTTACGTTACGACGGGTTACTAATACGGTTATAGAACTTAATGAAACGGATACTTGTAAAGTTAAAGTTGGCTTTAACATTGAAAAAATGCTCTTTTAATGTTATCGACGACTGTTATTACTTTAGTTGGCCTTATTGTTATCAATATTTTGAAATCACCTACCCCTTTACTCGTTTGCGATGAAAATATAAAAAACCTTAGAGTAAACTTTGACGTTTAAATTAACGAATTGGTTAAAGTTGAAGACGGGAAAAGGTTTTCATGGAGCCACAAGTGAGGGTACCTTTGGTTTTACCTTTAAGAGATAAATTTTGTGGTGTTAAACTTGACGAAATGAGAATTTCGTTCGTTATATTGTAGGCTTGACTACCCGGAAACTAATAGGTTTTACAGGATTTTAAAGGCGGTTAGTCACGGAAATATGTACTTACCAGAGTTAAAAGTAATTAAACGGCTTTGATACTACTATTAAACGTATTTAGGAACCCCCATAAGTTTAAGTTTACGTTGAAAGAAAATTAAAAATTTAATTTTAAGGTTTTCGTAAGCGTGTTTCACCCTGGCGTCAAGCTAATACTTCAAGTTGTGGATTCTACTGCAGCTTTTTACGGCGTCAAGTTCCTTAAGATCATCACGGTAAATGGAACAGGGGAGTTACTACGTACTTTGTAAATTGACACGTATCTTGAATTACTGTATGTATTAGTTTATAATACCGGTATTAACTTTATTGTAATGAAATTTTAAACTAATGTTAAGTCGATGGGAATTTAGTACAAATAGGTTTCCGTTAAAGCCTATTAGGGTATTGGTAAGGTCGAAAAGGCTACTCTCTTTTGCGAAAGGCTTAAGATATCTTTACCCTCGAAATTGAAAGCTTTACGAGTTAAAAATCATGGCTTTAAATGGCGGTAAAAAACCTTAACGATACTGTTGGTCCTAATGGCCTTATACCGACTCTACTGATATTTAATACCTATATACGTATAACGACTAAGTCTCTACCATCGCCAAATATCTCAAAATTTAATGTAGTATACAGTGAAGCTCTAAAAAAATTAAAGAAGGAATCAGTATTAAAGTTTAACCCGTAGCTGTTAATTACAGAGGGTAAATATTTTGGCATCGTATTCATGTAAACTAACGATACCTTTTCTCTCGAAGACAGTGTATTTATAGCGGCGGAATAACGAAGTATCGAAAAGTTAGGCTTTTGAAAATGTAAGCTAATCGAAACGTTGGCTAAGGGCATATAACTTAACTTTAATGGATCTTTAATCCGTATTTACGTTGTTAAGGCTAAAAGCTGCTCTTACATTAACTTATGTTAAAAAGGGTAAGCTACGAGCCGAATAATTATTGGTACAGCCAACGAGGAAAGACTATAAAGATACTTGAAATAGAGGGCCAGTACAGCTTATATTGTTACTTTGTGTTAACCGGAAGTATCTTACGACCTATCTATTTCGGTATAGGTATAATATCTATAAGACTAGGACTTTAATAGGTTGAATCAAAGGATTTGATGGAAACTGAACTACTCTAAACGAGGGAATAAAATTGTTTCGGTAAACCTAACGAAGGAGAAGTTGATAATCTTTACTGACAGTTTACTTTCCAATAATATTAACCTTATATCGCAAATCGGCTTTTTAATAATACTTGTTAACGAGGAGGGGTTTAAAGGGCAGTTTATAATTACCGGAAACCTCGTATACTAGATATTCGTTAAGTGTAAGCGTATAATACGAAGCGTATTAACTTTAGAAGTTTATGGTATCATGGCAGGCTTTAATATTGGTATAATGACTAATGGAACGTTCAAGAGTATCACTAAACAACTGGAATTACCTCCGATACTTGTATTAGTGTTTATAGACTCCCAGAGCCTTTGCGAATGCCTATCAAAGCTAGGAATGACTAATTGAAAACGTTTAATAATAAGCCTAATGGTTTTGATAGAGGTATACGAAGTCCAGGCAATCGATAAGTTTCAGTGAATGAACAACAAAAATAACCCCTCTAATATTAAAACTAAGATTACGCCTAATGGCGCTCTGGAAAGACTTATAGATAGCTATACGCTGACCATACAAATAGAGGGCTACGTGAACCACCCGGTACGTGATATGGAGGAATAGGGTTATACTAGTAAACTTGAAGACTATTAGAGTAGTAATGTTAATAGTAAAGCTTGTAATAGAATTAGTTTAAATTACTGGCAAAAGGTACGCAAATGGTAAAGTTTGTAATACGTATAGGTTTGTGGAAAAACACATGTCTATGAGAGTTGAGCAACGAAGTTTTTGAAGGGGTGGAATAAAAGAGTAATAAAGTGCCGTAATCAATGTTAATTCTATCGTAAATTAATCGGAATTAACAGGTGTTTGGCATGTTATTGGCCTTAAGATTAAGGAAGGATTTCAAAGGTTGCTACCAATTGATAGCACGCTACGCTAGCGTGTAGTTATAAAATAAAAAGCCGCCAGTATTGAAATAGTAGTTGAATGTAGTAAAGTTAAGTTAACTAAACTATTAGTTTAATTGATTCTATTAATTGCAAATTGGCTGCAGTTTGTGGGACTATATTGTAAGTGCAGTATAGTAGATACCCACTTTAAAATAGGGCACAGGCTAAAAAGTTTAGCCATAAAAATTAGTGTGCAGACAGGTTAGTGGTTTGCTAAACCTAGAACTTACAACCTAGCCAGAACCAATTTCAATGCAGCACCAGTTACTTCGATTACAGTGATTCGAATCGACTATGTTGAAACAAAAGGCCTATATATCTATAGGAAGACCTACCAAAAATAACTATTTAATGGTTTTAAATAAGTTTTATTTCGCTATATACCTGGATAAAGCCAAAATATCGGTCTTTTTAAAACTATGTTCTTAGTCTAGATACTATACTGATCCTATGTGGAGAGGTATTTTACACGAATTCAAACTAGATAACAGAAACCAAAATAATATTTTAGTATTCAAATTAGGTTATACTTTTGAAGTTTCAAATTTCTTGTTTTACAGCCAAGATTAAATAGATTATGAACGTTCAGTTTTGCCTTTATTTTTCGTTTAGGAATTTCTTGCGGATACTTGCGATGAACGCTATTTATTTTACCTCCCAAAGTATAATATCAACCTTGGATATCTCTTATTTTTGCTTTAAGCGTAAACTGGTAGAAATTCACTATCGAGATTACCCGTAATATAATTAATTACAAAATAATAATTGGACATATATCCAAAGACTTTAGCTAATTTAAACTTTTGCAAAATCTAGTTTTACTGTTTGTATAGGTTTCATTTTTGTCTTTGTCAGTTATCTCTTTATTTGAAATACTATATAGTTTACCCGCACAAAAATGATTAAATCTAATTATGCAGGTTACCTACAAAACATCCAAAAAAACACTTCTTTTGCCAAGGCACACCATATACACTATTGTAAAATAGTTTATCATTATCGTAAACCAATTTTGATTATCTCATCATTTTTTTCCGCGAAATATTATTTCTGATCGATACCATAAACTTTCATTAGCATTTTGACAGGATTGTTGAAAAGGCTTTGGCATAAAGTTAATAATAATAACAGTTTATTATCCTTAGGTAAAAGATTCGTTTTCAAAAAGAAATTAGTTTGTGAAACTTGCTTTACTATATTATATAACTAAATATTCTGATTAAATATAGATTTATTATATTCCCGCCTTACGAGTGTTTCTCAACAACACCCATTTTCGAATAATTAACGCTAATTCTAATGAATTTTCATTTGCATTTAAGCTTTAATTACAATTTTAACTATGTTGATCACTTTATATCCCGCCAACAAACCGAAATTTACTTTGTTAAAAACATTTAGAATGAAATATTTAATTAACAATAGATATTTTAGCTACAAAAACCAAATAAAATATAATTGAAATTACCGTTAACATAACTTGAAGGTCGGTAATTGAGTATAATTTAATATTAGCTGGTGATACAAACCCCTTTATCGCTAATAAAAACTCTCTCTTCCTCGTTTGTGACCTTTTACTATTATAAACAAAGTTGAGAAACTCGCTTTTACTTTGGATTTCCCTCTAAATTCAATAATTTATCCCAACGTTAGTATTTCATGCTTAACTCCTCCTCAAGATAATAAAACATTTGAACGAGTCGCTCCACCCCCGATGCCTATTAAATACGAGGGTTATTAAGATAAATAGAAGGTTAAAAGAATATGAGACAAAAGGTTTAATCGTTGCCGCCGTACAGGTTAACAGATATAATATCTAGTTGGATAGAAAGGATTTACAGAAAAGTACGATAAATATGTACATCTAAAATACCTGAAACATTGCAAGGAATTGATTGAGGAGTTTAAGAAGAATTTGGTAAGAGCGAGTGTTGGTTTTCACGAGTGTTGCTTCTCGTGAGTATCCCTTCTCGTGAGAAGCAGTTCTTACAAAACATGTTGGAATTCTCGCACACTTATTATATGATATGGACATCATGCTTTCTTTGTCCCCCGGCAATTGATGGACCATGGTGGAGCGGCGATCTCACCTGCCTACTTTATTGTTGTGCATATCCTACTGCAAACTTTGCAGTCAGTCTAGACTTAGTTTCTTACTTATTAATCCTTCAATACAGTCAGAAACACCATCACCACCACCACTATCCAACAAAAACTCTTAACATAGTAACTGCGAATATTACTAGATATCACTATAGTTAGTAAACGTGGGGAAGCATGTTAGCAGAGTGTATGATAGAGTGGTACGCCCTATGAAGCATGTTAATGGAGTGAATAGTAGAATGTCACGCCTCAGGTGAAAGCTTATAAGCTTTCATCTGAGGCGTGCACTATCCAAGTATTTTTTCTTCCTCTTGTATGCATTTTTTTACTATTATATTTGAATAATATAATTTTTTAATTCATTAACGTTCATATTCATCAGATACTAATTAAAAGCCAACTCGATCGATTGTAAATAGCCTGTGGAAGAAAAAACGAACCTTAAAAAATATTAATAGAAGGATGCTATAATGGTTTTAATGATTTCTTGTTTTAATACTACAATCTATAAAAAAAATGCGGGAACATGGAGAAATGGTAAAACCCTTAGTAACCTCGAAAATGAAAACTTTAACACGATATTATCAATTTTTTTAGTGCGGTTTTAATACTGAGAGCCCTACTACGTTCCTATCAACTGGCTTGGTATTTTTAACGTATCCAGATAATTTTTGGAAAGCTTTCTATTACGTATCGGCCACGCAAACCATCAAATTTCGGACCCCTTTAATAAAAAATAGCAGATTATTTTGCCAAAGAGATGTTGAAACCGTTTTCATAAATTTTGGAAACGATTAAAAAAAATCAAAACGTTTATAATCATAGTAAAGGCGTTCAAAGCAATACCCAACGCTCCTACAATAATATTAGAAACGCTCAAAATAACACCCAGCGTTTCCATACAGAACCTTAACTCTTACATATAGCTTCCCATTCTAATATCCCACACCCATCTCATTCGCCTTACTCTTGTTTGAATTACCACACACCTCTTATTGAAATTTATATTTACCACGTTGAAATTTACTAGCTTCTTGGTTGATATAATACTCATAAGAATTAAAAAAACTAATCTGGAACGTTTAATTATACTTTATTTGTATTTTATTTATCCTTGCAAGCGTCAAACGCCTAATTTTCAATGCTTCATCACATTTTATTCATATTTTATTTGCATATTATATGATTTTAATTTTTTACATTCTATTTATAAACCCTTTCCATTACGTCGTTCAAACGTATATAAAATCACATTACTATATCACATTCAGAATAACACTTCATATGCAACAATTTTACTTTAATAGCACTACTAATGATGAGATTGATAAAAGCTAACATATATATAGACCTTTTGTTCGAATATAAAACGGTTTAAAAAAGCGTTTTAAAGTATATAAATCTGAACTTGTAAAATGAAGCAATCGAAGCGTTGATAAATAAATAGGATCTTTAGGATGCAAATACGTATATTATGAACATGATCTTTTGCTATGAGAAGGAAATAACTTTAATGGTCGATATGTTCGATGATTTCCGGGAAGAATTCAGGATGGAACGTTGAAAATGTGGCGTATAATATTTAATTGAATTTCGAAAGTACCATGAGTATAGTTACGGAGCAGAGGTACTTATACGCCTAGTATCAAAGACAGCCGTATCTTTGAAACGTCAGTTATTACAGCTTAACTTTATGAAATATTAAATTATGACGATGAAAAGATGTTGGATTTGGATATTAGAAAAGAATACTGGTTGGAGGAACGTAAAAAACAACTTATTGAAGATACGGAATAATCTATAACTCGAGAATACCTTACGTTCGTAAAGCGGGAAACGTTTGGCGAGATTAGCCGTAACCCTGGAAGGGTTGACAAAGTTTAAATAATTTACAGAAAAGGACAAATATCAGTAATTTTATTATTTATTCGGGTTCAAAATCTCCTTGCATCAGTAAATATCTTGGAAATGGACAATAAAACAAACCCATTCCAATCTAGAAAAAATACTCCTCCCGAACACGTCAAAATCTTAAACCAATATGACAGCGTTCGAATTGGATATATGGAAAGAGAAAGGAAATATACGAGCCTTACGAACTATAACCTACAAATTATGACCTTTAACGGGACTTTTGAACTTATAGATTTTTAATTAAAAAAGTTACTTTACCAAATTGAATATCTTCGCTAAATTACAAAACAAAAGTCAAAATTATAATAGCGAATAATATAATATATTTAATAATAGGATTCGTACAACATTCAAATCCTGTTAAAACTAGAATGATCAACACTTTTAATTCCAAATTATGTTACTCGATGTCATTATTAGGCAAGCAAAAACGTGGTATATATTCTACATAATATAAGAAAATACATTTATCAAGTATTATAGTAGTTTCAAAACGTATCCCGATACGGAAATTTACCACGTGTTATACAATGAAACCTTGATGGGAACCATATAGAAATTAGTTAAAAGCTATCGTAACAACACGACAAATAATTACAAGTCGTATCAACAGTTTAACTGTAAAACATTAAAAAATGCCACGTAATACTTGGATAGAGGTAACAAGACGATAAACTATTTATTTAAAAAGTAAGAAAAACTTATCCTAAAAATCTAGATGTTGAGTTCACGTTATTTCAACCGGAAAAAGACTTAGAAGTCTGTTGTACGAGTTTTGCGATGACACTTACGACTTTAATATATCTATAACCAAATTTTAAAATTATATTTTTATCCGGGAAAGCCAAAGATGAAAGCTTATAAATTATGAAGCGGACTCTACTCAAACGATTCATTACGTTTCAGATCGACGTTCAATAGTATATACGGATAATGAAAACCTTTACCCGAGTTTGAAATACTGATATAAGGACTACAAAAGTCATGAAGGGTGTTCCAGAAACTGTAAACAAAGTAGGTATTATAATTGGCGCTTTTACAACTACATCTAAAGTTTTTTTTTACATAGATTAGGCTCACTATATATTCGCAAAAGTATACAAAAGCTAAAATATCCCTAAAAACGATACCTTATTTATAATAAAGTCGACTGTTAGTTGATATATTATCCGGTATACGAGTAAATCCGCGTTAAACGAAAACTTTAGGCTATTTACCTGCCTGAATACCAGACGAGAGGTAATTTTCGATTTTGAAAAGCTGATTATGAAGGCATTAAAAAGGATTTTTAAAGTTTTCTTATTCGAGTATACCTTTCAAGAAGACGATGTAGAGGTAGAGGAAATTTACGTGATGGAATAAAATAACTAAACAAATAAACGTATATTTATAGGCTTATAAAATGTTTTATTTCCATATAACGCTAGTTTTGATAAATATATTGAAGTGTTTAACGCCTTTATGACGTTGTAATTCATATTGTTCAGTAAGTATAGTTGACTATTTCAAATTATTATATCAAATACCGGTGCGGCGGAAATTTTGACCGCCGGAAACAATAATTCGACGTTTATGCGGTAAAGTTTTCCAAATTCCAACTCGACTGGATGGGGAAATATCGTAAATATTGGTAGGAATTTAGACGTTGAAACGTTGTCGATTCGATTGGTTGAAGTAATAGTAGTATTGTATGGTCAAGTGGTGGATGTATTGTTTTAGGTTTGGCAGACCGCTAGCCGATCTGTATAGTAATGTGTAAAGCTAATTGCTTGGCTCATACCTTAATGTAAAGTGAGTTTATACTTTACTTGACTTGAAGTTAATAAAATAGACCTATAAAAAATATCATTAACTAGCAGTTGGTATAGTTAACTTTGTTTATAGTAAAGTTAACTTACTTCACTATAATTACTACTATTCTAAAACTGGCGGCTTTTTATTTCATATGCATACGCCAGTTTGGTCGACTAATCTTTTCCAGTTACTACCGAATTACGTCATCGTCAACTGGCCAAACCCCTGTCAATTCCATAGCCAAATTAACCCTAATTAACTTTATTTTCCCTACGGCTCCGAGTCTTGACTTCAACAACTCCCGTACACAAGTTTTTTCGCTACAAACCTATGCGTACTGGTCCACTGCCGCTACTAGCCCTTTTAACTAACGTGGGTTAAGCCGTCTACCACTTTAATTAACTCATATGGATTAATTAACCCAATACTATTACTTCTACTATAAACTATCTTAACCAATATAGGTTAAGCCACCTATTAATTTCCTTTAACCCACGAAGGTCAATTAGCCTACCACCCCTCCTAATTTCGCCATACCAATTGAAAAAGTCGTTATCGCCGGTTTCATTACCCTAACAGTCTTTCAGTTTGCTAGCATATCTCTGTTCGTTAGCATATAACTTAGCCTTACCAGGTGGTTTGTCAACGTAGCCCTCGATACATATAACTATTTTGTTGCTATTTACAAACCTCTTAAAAGCCTTTTTGATGACGTTTTCATTATAATATCAGTGGGGTTATGTTTTCCATTAATTTATCGGAATTCCTTAATATCCCTGACTTCGTAGACTTTACAAAGTGTTATTATATGAATTATTAGGCATATTTCGCTGGTGGTTCCGAGTTTCAGAAGATATTTGAACAGGTTTCTCGAATCTGTATAAATAACCACCATGATAAAGAATTACTTAAATTTACTGGTAACGACGTTTAGTGTTTTTCACAATGTTATACCTACATCGAAGCTAGCTATTATACTGTAAACAATTAAAGTGAACACGTTTCGTATAATAGTTTTACGTTGAACCAAAGTTTAATAAATCAATATTTAGATAATATTAAATTAGGTTTTTTTTCTTCTTGATTAAGGATCGTTGTTCAAAAGTCAATTTTTAGCAATAGGTTTATATTATTCGTAAAAGAGTTGTCCATATAGATTATTAACTTAGCCATCGATAGGTCGATTGTGATTATATTCATCCCTTGGTCGAGACTTTTCAATAACTAATTTAACCTTTTATTCCACCGGGTACAGTCTTTTTCCGTTAAGTTTTATACTTATGCTACAATTGATAGGTTCTAAAAGACCTCCAGTTAACATAAGGTGGCGATATAGCTATTACAGTCGCATTATTCCCAGCACCATAAAACTCTCGCTGGGTTAGTTTTATCGATTTTGACCAAGTTAGCGCCATAAACCTTTGAACGTAAATTCAGGAAAGTATTAATACCAAATATATGAATTCACAATCTGTTAAAGTCAAGTTGATTACCCTTCGTTAGGGTTATTACCCGTTTGAATTCCAGTATTTTAAGTTCTTAATCGCTCATTATTCCAATTTCAAAAAGCTATCAATTCCAACGAAAAAGATATAGTTAATTTATATAACTACTAAGCCAAAGTATTTTCTTTCCTTTATTAACAGATATCAGTCGTAAGTTGAAGATTTCATAACTTATTGTAATTTGAAATACGATTAATAGGTTAGGAATTAATAGATGCTTGCTTTAGCTAATCCGTATAATAACTTAATAAAAAATATTGCCGTCTTTGGAAAGTACTTACAACGTAGTTCCTATGGTAGTTTCAACAACACTTTCCGTTATAAATCGGTCATTGATTACGTGTACGCTTTTGTTATATCGCGGATATTAAGGATGAACTTCCCTTCGTTTTTGGCTAGCAAACCTATTTTCAAAACGACTACTAAGCGTAAGCTAATTTTTTAAATCTTTAGTGACTACATAAAGATTTAGTTTTTACCTTCATTACCATATCCATAAACGATTAAACGTAAATTTTCGTACGGATGCCCCGTAGTATTACCTTTAACTCTATATATAAACCTCGACCTTGAGATCATGATATTCGGGTTGTAAAGTTTAAATTCGACTTTAGGTACAAACTGTATAACTTTTCGAGTTGAAAATCTGTCATTTTCAACCTTATCGTTTTCTTGAAAAGGTTTACCAAAAGTCTTAGTAATATCCTATGCCTGGAGCTTTACATATAAGTTTTAATTGTCCTTCTCCTTCCTAATTACCCTAGTTATATTGTAAATGCGACCCTATATAAATCAATCGTCCTAAATATTCCTCTTATTTTGTGGTCCTCCATGCCAGCAACATTTTATTAACTTGTCGATAACGGGAAAATGAGGGGTGTTTCAATGTATTCGCTTAATTGAAAGGTTTTTATTGTTATCGTTAGTCGCCTGAATATAAAACTTAACCTAAGTTTTACGAAGTATCGCGAAGCCGTTATCAATTTCAACATCTAATTTAGAGTTAATTATACTTAAAATATTATATAAACCATTCCATTTAACTGGCCCATGCTATATGAGGACTTAATTTCGTAACGGTAAAATAATTACACCGATTTTTATGAAGCCGTTTCTAGTGTTAAGCGCATTATTAATTTAACGCCGTACCAATTTCTTCCGAAATTATTTTATTACTTTACCGTTAACCACACATCTTTTTGAGGTACTCTCCAATAATGAGGATTTATTCTTCGGGTGTAGGTATATTTTAAAGACCGGAAATGTTAGTGCTAGACTGTTAAGGCCTATCGTATGATTTAACCCTTTTACTGCTATTGAAAGACGTTTCTCTTTATCCGTAAAACTTCAGATATCCAACATGAAAATATAATACATTTTACGAAGTAATTCGTGTACTCTCTCAATCTTTTCAATACTCTAATAGACTTTAAAAACACCTATTTATATTAGATTCCTATTACCTTAACGTTTGCTAAAATTCATCTACTACAAAGTTAATACCGTTATCGTTATCTTAGAACTTATATAAACTTTCTTGGCATGGATGCACGGACCACCTTGTTAAGGAAGGTAAGGGGCCTACACTGTAAACCCTAATAGTACCCACTTCCAAAAAAAATCTTTTCAGATTTAGCCGCTCTTAACACCATCACTTCACATGCACCCTATTCCACCACAGAATCTCTAATAGGCTCTATAACCACTTGAATATTTTCCGGCGACCCCTTTTTGGCTATGGAGATCGTCGTCGGCCTAGCGTACCGCCCGTATAGCGGTGCATCCAGAGAACATCCCTTACAACCAATGATACCATTCCTTGTCACTTGTGCTAACGTAGCTTTTAAGATTTGAGCTTTCACTACAATACAATTTTAATTAAATTTACGCTTGAACTTCTTAAAAAAAGACCTTTAATATAAGCGCTCGCACTTAATGGCTCTATTTATTTATTTATTTTTAAAATGTTACCACCTATACGAGCGCTCCGTCCGCTTAGCAGGGCCTTCAACTTTACTTTAGATATATTTCTTTAGCTATCTACATAGGACTATTCACGCCACACTACCCACTTATTGGTATACCCTACTTTACGATTCTTTTACACTTCCTAAGTTTGTGGCCTAAAGTACAAAGGTGGCTTGGGTAATAAAATATATCTCTCTACGCAGTTGTGAAGTATATCTCCCCCATCATCACTGGCTTTCAACCAAGATATATGTGTTTTATAAGCCCTTTACTTTCTTAGGGTTGTTAGATCCTCGATACGAGTAGGCATCAAGCGGACACTAAGATAGCCATATAGCACGGTCCAGTCAAGGCTACAGTTTTCAGGCCTTTCCGGGTCTCTAAACTGTAGGGTACCTTAAGGCCTTGATTAGAAGACTGGGTTAAAGTTCGATTTTTTGCAAAAGTTTTCTTTTATGGTTCTTGTTGGAATAGTACTACATGCAGTGCAGTAGGTCAACTTTGCTCACAGTAAAGTTGACTATACTTACTGCAAGTTGAGTGTATTGTTTTGTGTAGGCTCACTGTATTGGGTTTAAGTCGAGTATAGTAGGCCACACTTCAAACTAGGGCACGGGCCAAAAAATTGGCCCTACAAATTACAGTACAAACCGGCTAGCGGTTTGCCAAACCTAAAACAATATATCTACCACTTGACCACGCAATATTACTATTACTTCGACCAATCGAATCGATAACGTTAAAATGTCTAATGCCCTAACAATATTGATCAGTTCTTATTAGATTAAGCACTGATAAGTGAAGTAAAATAAGAAGCTACTCTCAAGTTACGCTTTATGGCCATAACAGCGGCTATAGTAGAGCAAAGATTCCTGCAAAGGGCCTTTATTAGTACTGCGTCGGTCCATAACGGTAGGAATACAGAGAAGAATTTTGGGTTGCGCCAGTCCACAACAGTAATTTAAAAGTTAGCGATGGTATCGCTGTTGAAAACGCCAAGAAATATTTATCAGATCTTTCTTAAAAACGTTAAGATTTACTATCAGAGGTCTCAAAGTTTAACAAATTGGTAAACGCCTAAGTTAATACTACTGTAGGTATTATTATTACAAAAACGATTAGGTTTTACAGTAAAATAATAAATAGCCTTTAACTTTTACTACTAATAACAACCTTTAACATTACCCTGTAAACCTAAACTTTACCTCTACTTTACTCTTTTTACTTCCCCTATACAAATTGAATCGTCCAAATCGCTGCTCTAAGCTAAAATATCAAAAGTCGCCAAGTTGTGCTGAAAAAGAAACATTACACTATTTAACGCCAAGTTACCAAGTTTTCACGCGACTTTACGCCAAAACACTAAGACTTACATCCTAAACCTTTAGGTCCCTCACCTACTAGGTCCTACGTAAGTCAAAACCTTAGGATAAAACCTATCTAAGAATTGATAAAGGTAGTTAAAGCCCTTAAAACTGCTTTTATTAAACATTATAACAAAAACCTTTAAGAATAAAATGTTAATAAAGATTTAACTGAAAAGTACTTTACCAAATTCGTTAAATACTTTATCGTTTAACACGATGACGACTAAAGTATTTACCGTACTTTCCGTAAATCTCGCGACTTCTTCAACGAATAAATTATTGATATATGAAAGGTAATACAAAAAAAAGTTAAATTGCGGGTTCAGTTAAAACTCAAGTGACGAGGGATTTACGTTTAAGTTTTTGGTATTTCTAAGTTAGCGTAAGCTCTTTTCAATCTCACCTAACTTAAGTAATGGCCTCAAAACCCACACCTTAAAGGAAAAGGTGTTGAGAAACCTTAATACCCCTATATGAGATTTAGGGAACCTCCACTTTACCCTTACCTAAGTCAAGCCTCTTTATACGCTAACAATAAGGAACTTATGAACCTATTCGGTAGCTAAAAACCTTTATACGGAAACGCGGAATATAACCTTAACGGCGAAAAAAAAAGTAAAACAACGGCTGCTCACACGACCAAAAGTATTAATGTTAGCGCTTTACACCAGTTAATTAAGCAAAATCGTCAGGTTTCTTTTACCCCCTAACACTTTAATTAAAATCTTCAAACCCCCCAAAACCCTTCCCACGGTAGGTTTGTCTATATACGAAAGCCTATTATAGGTCATGCTATAGGACTTTATCTTTTAGGTCAAGCGACTGGCAATTACTCTTCTTACCGTGTTTCGAAAGCTCAAAAACTTAAACTGCCAGGAAATACCATTGATAAAGACTAGGATAACTATCGCGACCTTCCCCTAAAACCTGTTAAAATAGTCAATATTAATTACACGCTTTTCACGGACTTAGCTAAGATTTGAAACGATATAAAAAAGTATAATGGAAAGCCCTACAACCTCTTCAACACGAAAATAATACCCTTTTTAAACATTTACAAATATATAAAGGTTTTTCCTTCGCGGTTTTATTTACTATTTTCCGGGATCCTTATAGGATATGCTAGGGGCCATTACTTAACCTTTTTAATACAAGTGACTACATTCCGCTAAATTTAAAACAATATAAAGGGCTATTTTGAATACCACGTCCACCTTATATAATATTTCATGAATTGGGCTATCAAGAAGTAGGGGAAGATAATAATCAAAAAGGAAAAAGAGAAAATTTCAATAGATACACTTAACCGGATAATTAATAAGTTGATATTGTATTAAAAGGTAATGGGAAAGACACACGTTAGCGAAGCCACATTTCGCTAATAGTTACAGGTAATAGTTACGGGTGTTAACAAGTTTAAATATGCCCTATAACGTCTAAATGCTACTTGCGAAGGATTTTTTAACCAGTTGCGTTTCTCGTTTACCACTATAATGGCGCGTATATCAAATTCGCTTAGTATATACTGTAATGATCACACTAAATACCCGTGATTATATTGAAGGTGTCAGAGGGTTTATGTTAGCAGTAARGTAGCAGAGGTAACAAAAGGTGCAATATCAAGACTGTGTTCGTGCGAGTCATGATCAGAAGCCGTGAGGCTATTCAGGGTAGACTGAATACTTAGATTGACAACTGAAGAGCTATGAAGGAAATACTATCTATGTGGTGATAACTGTGTCCTTATATCCTTAATCCTTTATACGCCTTCAGTGCTGGATCATGTTGGATCGAAACATGATCCCAATGATCTTGGATCTGTTGGATCGAAACATGATCTCAATGATCCTTAGTGCCTAACCCTAACCCTAAGGTTTCTGACATAAGAGATATCCCCACCTGATGAGTTGGACATTAGGTTCTTAGTGGCTTAGCCCCATACTGGCCTGTTTTCTGACCCTCCGATGTTCTTGGGTCATAACATATACCTCTTAGCCTACAACTTTCTTAACTTAAATAACGAAGATCTTACGATAGTTAACTATGTTAACCGCAAGTATGGTTACATGCTACTTTAACGCCTAAGGTCTAGCCCATCAACTATAAACTAGAGGTAACAACTACGTTGACACTAATAAAACTAAATTTTAAGCGGGACTCCTAACTATAAAAACTATCGTTATAATAGTAGTAAGAAATATTAGATTTGTGACAAGTTTATCTATTAGTGAACTCGGTACCCCCCGCCGGAAAAAATAATGAAAAAGTAATATATTACATCTAATACTCTACCATTTTTAAACAAGACTATTTGGATTAAAACGCAAACTTTGAAGGCGATAAGCTAATTAACGGAGACAATGACACCAAATAAATTAAGTTGTATAAAGATACTACTTTTTACTCGGCCTAATAATTAGTTGACTACGCCTTCTTATATTGTTTAGGTGGTAACAACCTTTACCTTTACCCTAACCAAGCTCTTAACCCCTTATACTCTTTTAACCTTCGCGATTGTTACGCGAACCACACGTTTTAAGGTATTATATTAGACACAAGGGTAATAAGGTAATTAATTAGAGATTATTCGTAATATTTAATACTGCGAAGGTAAAGAAATATAGCTACTAAAATTAATCGTTACGATATTAATAAGATTAAAGTTAACTTCGGATCAGGCGAATGACTATCTTTATTAGGGATAACGGTAGTTTAAACTGTTATAAAAGTAATTATGTTTTATATCCTTAAGTCCCTTACCCCCCCTTTTTTTTCTTAAAGGATATAAAGACCCTAGACGTTAACTTCGAAGTTAATGTAAACGAGATGGTTAAAAATAGCCAAAGGTTTTACCTCGTCTTTAAATAGAAGTATTTATAGTTTTATCTTTAAGGGCCTAAAGTAAAAGTATTTAATCTGACGGAGACAGAGATACATTTACTATACCAGCGCTTTAACCATTTAGCCGTTAACAGGTTATATAAAGTCCTAAAGATCGTGGGGTATGAAAATGTAAAATACTTTGCCCTAAAAGCTATAATTTAGCATTGTCATCATTGCAAAACGTATACCTAGGCTCTCCGAATATTTAAACTTGTATTAAAAAACGATAAGGATTTTTACTACGAGGGGTTTTTTTTTCCCATATATTTTACTTAGATAATAAGCATATTTTTTACGTCGTTAACTATGTAACCTTTTTTTACGAAGCTAAGTTTTAAAAAACCCTTTCGGTAAAAGACACGTAGTAAATACTAAAGATACTATAAATTTATAAATACTGGGACCTACCTAATGTCGTCGTCTTTGATATCGGCAACCACTTTTCGGCGGCAGAGTTTCAAAAAGATATCAAAATAACGGGTATTAAATATAAACTGATAATTGTAAAGGACTAAAAAAACATTAAAAAGGTTAAAAGATCATACGCCCTATTTCGCCGAGCTTGTAACATTCTTACATTGGAAATTGAAAGCTTTACAAATTCGAAGGCACGCCTTTAAATGAAGTTAAAAGACCTAAACGATACTGTGGGCTCTAATGGCCTAGTGCCAACGTTATTGATCTTTGGAGCATACCTAAGTCTGACAAATGAATCTCTATTATTAGTAAGTACCTAAAAACGTATCATGACCTACGGTAAAGCTTTAAGGGAACCGTGGAGAAAATTAGTACGCCGATAAGTTAATGATACATTTAACACCAGGAAAGATCTTACAATAATCGATGTACTTGTTATGTCGTTACAAAGTAAAGTCTTTATACAGTGAGATCCGGGAAAATGGGCGGGCTTATACAAGATCCTAAGTATCGTAAACATCAAAGTAGTTATTAAAACTACTAATGGTCCTATATCTTTCCAAATTACCTAGATTAAGCCCTATATTAGAGTTATTAACGATAAAGAACCTTAATCCAAGTAATCCAGTTAATACGAACCTCCTTTACCCGTTATCGATAAGCCGATATAACGTCGCCAGTGTGGACGACCCCCGAGAAAAGGGTAGTCATTAAAAAAGAGGAATACATACCGGGTAGTATTTACAATACTACTTGGGTAAGCAAAAAATAAAAGGATAACAAAAGCTTGACATTGAAGCTTCTAATACAAAAAATTATTAAAACCTCCGGTAACCTTTAAAAGAAAGGAACAAGGTCGAAATTAATGGCCTACTAATTCTAGGGGTCGTACAATTTATGCCGAAGGCTAATTTCAATCTCTAAAACCCGAATATTACGATTTTGAAGTCGAGGATTATCTACGAAATTAAAATCAAAACCACGGGGCGACTATACGAAAAGTTAGGTTTAATCGCTTAAGGATATGGTAATAAAGGTAAAGCTTAGATACAAACATAATATCCAACGATTTAGAAAATTAGTTAGCGCTTAGTGGTGGCATTAACAATGAGTTTATTAGTTAAATCTAAAGATAAGTTTACATTTAATAGCAGTAATATAATGTAAGCTTACACGTAATGAATAACAAATCTATAGAGGATTACATAATTAAATTTACCATAGGAATGACGTGGCACTTACCATTTAGGGACGGTAATATGATATATTAAGTTATTATAAAAGCGGGCTAAAACTAGCGTCTATTAATTCCTAACCTATCAATCGTATTTTCAATTACGACGAGGAATAAAGTATTGAATATACGACCCGTATTTACTAATAACGTAAAAAAAGGACTTTGGCTTAGTGGGTATACAGATTAACGATACGCTCTTCGTCGGAATGGTTGGCTTTATGGTATCGGAATAGAAGGAGATCAAGGACTTTAAGTTCTGTAATTACAAGCCGGTAACGACGTTAGCAAAAGGCAATCAACTCAACTTTAACATATCATTCATCCGTATACTTAGTGTTAATACTAGCCTTAGTTTTCGCCAAAAGGGCTAGGTCATTAATTTGGCTATAATCGATAAGACCAACGTGGTTAAGGCTTAGTGTTACCTAGAATAACGTGCCCTTAGCAGCTATATTGTTACTCTATACCAACCGGAGGCCTTTTACGACCATTTTATCGCGGCTTAGGTATAAAAACTAATAGGTAAAGACTTCAATCAGCTTAATGGAAGTATTAAATAGTCTATACGAAACCTAGACTAAGGAATTAATATAGTCCTAATCGATCTATTGAAAGCTAAACTAATAATCTTTACAGATAGGTATTTCGAAAACAACATAGACCTATCTTAATAAATCGGCTTCCTAATAACCCTTATTAACAAAAATAGGCAGGGAATTCAATTTAGTGTTATTGATAACCTTATCTACTAAACCTTTGTCAAGTATAAAAGGGTTATACGAAACGTATTAGCTTTAGAGGTTTACGACCCAATATTAGGCTTCAACGTCGGAATAACACTATAGGAAACCTTTAACCTTATTACCAGGCGGTTTAAAATTCCTCCTATCCTGGTAGTAATTTGCACCGATTCGAAGAGTTTGTTAGAATAACTTTCCAAACTCGGAATCACTAGCGAAAAACACCTTATAATCGATGTAATGACACCCCGTAAAGCCTATAAAGGAAGGTAAATTAAAACGTTTGGATAAATGAACGATAAAAAAATCCCACTAATGTTATAACGAAGGTATCGCTGAATAAGGCCTTAAAAGGGTTTATTAATAGTAACCGGCTGATTATACGTATCGAGGGCTACGTTAATGGGCCGCCGGGAAATTTTGAATTATATAATGGCGGTTAGGGATATACTGGCCAACTGGAAGACTATTAGGAAAGTAAAGGAACTAACTATGAAGATCTATTTGAATAGCATATCTAATGTGGAGGTTTGCAAAGGCTTGTAGCGGAAAAACTTTTTGTTGGAGTCGATAAAGTCGGACCTCGGGGCCGTGGGGGAAATAACGGAAATTAAAGTTAATTTGAATACAAATAAGCGTATTTTAATACGGAGGTCAATTGAAATTGATAGGGGTTTTGCCAGTTGACGAGGTCGCAGTTCAACGCTTACTGGAAAATATTAGTTAATCATACTAGCGTATACATACAAACTAAAAAGCCGCCAGTATTGAAATAATACTGCATGTAATATAATAGGTTAAATTTTTTTATAGTAAAGTTAACTATCTTAATTGCAAGTTAAGTATTTTGTTTTGTGTGGGTTTACTGTATTGGGTGTAAGTCGAGTACAGTAGGCTACACTTTACACTAGGTCACGAGCTAAACAATTAGCCCTAAAAATTACTGTGTATACCGGCTAGCGGTCTGCCAAACCTAGAACAATACATCCACCACTTGAATACACAATAATACTGTTACTTCGACCAATCGAATCGACAACGTTGCAACTTCTAAACCTTACCAATAGTTCTGTTTCATAAGTAAAGATTATAAATATTTGGTAACGTATTTTGATTTATTTTAAGTATATTGGGTTAAATCATTTTCCATGCACCTAGCGATACCTGCCCTGTTTTACGTGTCACGTAGAAAAACTTATACAAATATAGTCTATATTTGTAGTTTGTGTTAAGTTTGTGGCATATAGTGAGGACTAATAGGGTTGATTATAGAACCCTATTGGCATTTGATACATACGTACAACTCATGATCCGAAAATTAGCTACAGGTGTATAGGATTGAGTTTTCAACTTTATATAATTGTTTTAGTCTGAGACAAGTCTTCCATTTTAAACAGTTTGTTCAACGGATTATATGGTATAACTTGGAACCAGGAATTTTAAATATGGTAGTTGTTGTTAGGTAGGAATATTCAAGTTGCAAGCCTTCCCACCGGAATATATACCTTTTACATTAGCGAGGGTCACACTATACTAGCTATATAGTAGGCACTTCCCGGTGATAGTAAATCACGAAAAAAAACCGGTATCGTAAACAATAACGTTAGTTAAGCCCAAATATGTATCAATTCATAATACCCTTAACGTTTCCCATATATTATTTTCCGATAGAGAATTTATGAATTTATCTTCGTAAATAAAAGTTGTAGAGTTAACAACATAAAAAACAGGCTTATTATATAAGTAAACCATGTTAGTAAAGATCTCGTAATTAATGTTTTTGTCATTTTTAGTGTGAAATAAAATCGGGGGGGGGGGGGTAGGTATGAATTTAGTAATAGTAGTAGATATTTTAATAACTTTTAAAACATAAATATTCCACGTTTTCGTACCCTGCGAACTTAATGATTTTATATAACGTATTGACGGCTCGATAATTAAAGCGCCGGTATGATCAACGTATTTCTAACTCCATCAAATTTAGTATTGTTACGTTTAAGTTTTAAAGATAAAACCTTAAATACGTCTATTTAAAAACGAGGGAAAACTTTTAGCCGTTTTAAACCAGTTTGTCAACGTTAATATCGACTTTAACGCCGAGAGTGTTCATGTCTTGCAAATGAAGGAGAAAAGGTATAGGGGACTTAAAGATATGGAATGTAATCGACTTAACAATAGTTTAAATAACTGTTATTCTTAAGAACGATAGTTATTCGCTTAAGCCGAAGTCAACTTGAGACTTACAAACATTTTAACGATTAATATCTGTAATAATAATATTTTCCCTTTATAATACCATGTATTATACATAGCTTTCCATTAAGTACTTCATTATATATATATCTCATATAATACCTTGAAATATAAAATTCGCGTAACAATCGCAATAATGGAAGGTATTGTAGATATTACTATATACCCTCATAGATCGTATGCATAGGCCAAGTAGCAGTGCACTGTATTGCAAGGTGCTATCCTGCAATGTGCATGGTAACGTGTCACGCTACAGGCTGTACTCTTACAAGATGCAAATTACATCATGCATGGAGCGGTCTGAAATGGTTATTCCAGGCCACAAAGCAATACATAGAGCGGTCTGAATTGGATATTCAAAAGCGCACGGCAAAATGGCCACTTCCCAGATGAGAGGTTTATAAACTCACATCCATAGCGTGTACTCCCTGGAATACCCCTTCCTAAATTATTATCTTTTATTACTACAAAACCAATCTAACGATTTCTCTTCTACTTACCTATTTCAAGTAAACAGGGTTTATACTTTACCGATACTAATTAGTAGCCGATTAGGTCGACTATAGATAGCTAAGGAAAAAAGAGATAAACTTTAGTTAAATACCTATAACGGGATGCTGTAGCGGTCCCAAATGTTTGTACTTTACTACTACGACTTACAAAAACCATACGGGAGTGTGGAATTACGCGGGAGCGCCGAGAAACCCAAAGCGTAGTAAGACTGTAAAATCCGGAGTAACTTTAAAAAGAACCACTTTGAGTACGATAACATCAACCAAGTTAGTGCCCTGTCTACTGAAAAGCCATATTGAGTCAACCTTTCACTTGTATTGGCGCTCTGAACGTACCCGAGCACTTCTTGGATAGCGTCTCATCACGTATTAGGCCACGTAAGCCAAAACCACCAAGTTTCGAAACCCTTCGTTAGGACCCTTCCGGAAATCAACAATCTATACCGCTCGCAAAACGCAGGAGCGGTTATGAATACAGCATCCAAACAGCTCGCTCAATTCAAGAGCGGTTACGAACAAACCATCCAAACCGCTTACTCCGTTAAAAGCGGCTACGGCACACCAATTAGAACCGTTTACCAAACACCGAACCACACATTACGCCTCCCTACACTTACACTTCCTTTTTCCTATTCATCTTACTACGTTCGCCTTGTGTATTCTGAATTAAGTTTTTACGATATTTAATTTTTTTTATAGCCGTTTAGCCAACGTCACACTCTCAAACACTAAAAAAACTGATTTGAAACGCCTAGCAAATTTGTGGTTATGTCTTATTTACGTATTCTTTAAAATTTATTTGCACTAGTAAACGTTAGTAAACCCCATTTTAACTATTTTAATCATTTTATTTCCTTTGTATTTACCATTTGTAAAACGAATTACCTTAAACTTCAAAATTTGGATGCATCCAAATCCAACCACGGCACGAAATTACTAATTTTCGCCACTCCAAAATACCAGTAACACGCAAAAACAACCAACCCTAACCATCCCAAAACACTTATAGCTATAACCCTAATACCAACTATACCGGAAAACGCCAAGGATTATTTCAATGTTTTAATCGAACATATAATAATCAAAAAGGCTATAATAAATAAAATCAAATTCAGTTTTTAAGAAAACACTATGAATACATTACTTAAAGAACTAAACTTGTACACGGCAAATATATATATCTTGGCCGTTATATCTCGCTATTGGGAGGGAAAAGCCTAAAGACCTAATTTATTAGATAATTTTATGAAAGTTTTTCCAACTAAATATTAGGTATGTAGCAAATAGTAAACCCGTTTATTACTAAAGATTTACGAATTAAATTACGAATTAAAGGTATTGATACCTCAGGGACAGAAATGTCCGCCTTATGAAAGCCTCATTCGAAATAACGCAACTTACCAACTTATTAAACTAAAAAGATAAATATTTGTATTAAACGGAATTTACAAAAGAATATAACCTAACGGAATATAAAAGACAGTTAATAAAACGACGGAGAAGAGGCATAAAACAACCTACTCCTATACTTACACACTAAGCAAGGAAGAAAGGCCTCGAAAAAGAAGAAAAACGACTATAATCCTTATTTACCATACAAGTATAATATACCCTTACACTGGCATATAATGTAAAATAAAACCAAATACTGAACTACTCACCAAATACCAGAAACATCCCGCCCAGTTATAAAGAGAGCGGCCGAAACACCAAGAATAACCCGCTCGACTATAGCGGGAGCAACCAAGACATAAAAAACAACCCACTTCAGGAAACGACGAACGGTATAAAACGCTAATACATACCCTACAGACTAATACTCGCCAACCACGACCCCTACGATAACCTTTCAATACACCTCTTTTCCAATAATAAAAGCGATCCTATAAAGTTTATCAACTTTGTTAAGCTTTAAGATAAGGACGAAAACTATAACGGCGAACTATACAATATATTCGACAATAAAATACGTACTGTATTTTATATGTATAAAAACAGAGATATTCAACCGTCCTAGTTTTACGTTATTTTACCCGGTATATTATCCGGGTAAGCAAAAAAATAGTATATATACTGCTTTATGTAGGTAAATGTTGGTAGGCCTTAGACATTGCACTGTTGTCGATTCGAATGGTCTTCTTCGAAGTAACAGTAGTATTGCAGTAGTCATATAGTGGATGTATTGTTCTAGGTTTGGCAGACCGCTAGCTGGTCTGCACTGTAAATTGTATGGCCAAGTGCTTGGCCCGTACCTTAGAGTGAAGTGCAGCGTACTGCACTCGACTTACACCCAATGAGTTAAGTCCGCACAAAGCAATACACTTGCATTACGGTCAACTTTACTTACAGTAAAGTTGACCTATTGCATTGCATACAATACCATTTCAATACTATTCCCAGTGAATATATTTATAAAGTGTTATAACCGCTTTAAATCTCACTTCGATACGGAAATCAACTACGAACTTTACGATAAGGATTGAACTAGTACGACTTGTAAATTCGTGAAAAACCAATAGGATAACGCCTATAAAAACCAATAAAAATCCTTATCGCTTTATTGATTAAGTTTCGAAGGTATTGGGTAATCCTTAAACCAGAATATAATGGAGACAAATTTTTTATCTAAATAGTAATAAAATATGTTACGAAAACCCGGACTTCGACTTTGAACTTTTTAAACTAAAAAAAGACTTAAAAGCCTTTTATATAAGCTTTAAAACATCGCTTAAAACCTTTATGCGCTGGTAGGCGAACCTAGGATTAGTATTTGTAGCCGACAAGACTAAAGGCGAAAGCTAAATCACCAAAACAAACCTTTCCGAGATTATCTACCACGTTTTGAATCAAAGATTTAAAGTATATCTAAAGAAAAACTAACGCCTAAAATATAAGTATTAAAAAGAAACCAGAATAATAGGGGATAAGGATAATCGTTTGGAAATAGATGAAACGCACTGCGACTATAATAATACCTGCGTAGAGATATACGAGACCCCGTGAATTTGCAAAAGCGGTGCATCGTATAGGACAAGATTGGCTACTAGTTTACTAACCAACCCATTTATAAGAAAATTCGAATCAAACGATATTTTTAAGCCGATTATACATGTAGAGATCGGATAAAACTCAACTTTATAATGTACATAGCCGAATACGAAAGCACGAACAATAAATTTAATACCTACCCCTATAAATACATATTCGGCGATAAAAACTAGAAAGGTAACAATACTTACCTAGCAACTCAAAGCAACGAAACCGCATAACGTATTTACACCGGCCTATAAATCGCCTCTTTTATATATATTATAGGCATGAACTACGTAAACTGAATATTCGACGTGTATATAACGTCTCAATTCACTTTTTTAACAAATACAGCAACTGGTTTCAAGGTATTATACCTAATATTAATACAACCGAAATATCGACGGCCGGACAACGGTAATTCGACGCGTTTATGGCGAAGTTTGCCAAATTTTAACTAAACTAAATAAAAAATCACTGAAAAGTTATATTTAGTAAATGCCAAGCGTTGTCGCTTAAAATGCTCGTTTTAAATACGCGTTTCAAACCGGTTAGGTTTTATATAATGTACCTTAAAACACTATTCCTATTTTGATTAACTAATGGAAATAAACACGGAATTAAGGTCCAAAATATAACCGATCAACTTATATGCGTTTCTAATAACATATCTGTACCGTTTCGGCTTAAATTCAGTTACTTATAGTTTTCTTCCGAAAAAAGTATAATTAAGGCTATTTACTTAACGTAACCTAAATTACGAATTTTACACCGCCTATTTGGACACCCAGCCGCAAAACGCCATTTACGTCTACTTTAAGTTTCAAGCCATACGGATGTAAAAAAAAGATATACTTAACGCTATCGAAAAGTTATGTTATAAATACAAATTATACTTATAAACCCCGCGCCGAATTAAATTCCTTTTTAAAAACGATATAAACTTTTACTACAAGGTAGTTATTAAATTATATATTTTAAAAGCTAACCTGTTTTTTACGCCATCGACACGGTAATATTATTTCAAGTCGCCAAACTTAAACAAAACGTTTCCGTTGCAAATTACTAGGACGCTTCATTGAACTACTAGTTAAATTTTTACCTAATGCCTCTAAACTAAATTGTATACAACGTTAACATAGCTTTCTATTTAACCAAATAACATATTAAAGTTTTCATAACCTGTAATGAATATAAATATATTTTAATAAAAGCCAGATAAGGTATTAAAAATGTAAACGGTTATATGAACCGCTTAAAAAGTCGTATAAAGTGCTATCGAAGAAATTAAAAGGTACTAATTCCAAGCAATCTATCCTCTAAATAGCGCTTAACGCTGTCAATAACACCTTTAGCCCAATTAGACTTATCTCTACTCTCCTTATTTTTAATACCTACAAAATGATCCATACAAACTCTGTACTATCACCGTCTACGATATAAAGGGCGAATGTTACAGTAAAGGCTATAGCAGCATTACTTTCCTTATGGGCTAAGAATAATGTATCCAAAGAACTGGCTACAAGGAATAGACTGCGTAGAACCAGCATTTTAAACTTATCATTACAATCGAAGGTTCTGATTTGTAAAACGAAAAACAGATAAACTAGACCTTAAAGATTGATGGGTTGAGGGGCTATAATATTCTTATTAAATTGCCAAATAGTAAGAGTTCGTTTTGCTAAACGATAGTATCAAAATATAACATAAAAATAAACAGGAACGGCCTAAAACCGCAAACTGAACAAAACCGCTAACGAAACACCCCCCAGAACGACGAATCCAAACCGCTTCCAATTCTAACCCACCCTCCAAATTACGTATCCGGCCCGCTCTCACTAAATAAAAGCCGCCAGCCTATAACAACTCCACCAATACATTACCGCTGAAGTCGCCCCCTCGATTCGAAAACCCAAAAAAGCCCTAAAAATTTGTTACAAACTCCTTCATTACGTAAAAGGAAATAACAAACCGCAAGTTTAATCTGAAACTCCGTTAAACCAATATTATTACTACCCCAAGTACCCCATTGAAATAATATACCCAAATAAAGATTTCTACTTCAATTAACCAAGGCGTATTTCACTTTAAACGATTTAACTTAACGATTTACAACGCTTACGATAATTTCCCCACTCGTTTCTTTTACGAAATTAAGGACAAAACCGGACAGCTATATGAAAAGACCCGCTTAATTATTAAATGCTATAACGACAATGGAAAAAAAGATATTATAACATAATCTCCTACATTATAACGAACTAACCACCGCTAGATTTTCGTATTCGAAATCTCCCTTAGCGAACCTTATAGCCTATATATAGAGTTTCGTAACATAATACAAGTATATAACTAATTTAAAAAGCGGTTAAAACGACGTATTTACGCCGATTTACCAAAAGATCTTAGGAAAAATCACCTACCTAAAACGATTTTACGTATTAAAAAACCACTTTATGGTTTGACTAAACTAGATATCTACTAATATAAAATTTACCAAGGGTACTATAAAAAACGGCTCGAAATAACTAACTTAACCTTAGATCCGTGCTTATTAATATTAACAGCCCATTTTAAAGGTTTTATACTAACGGATATATAAAGGGACAACACACTAACGTTATATAACACCTCATTTTCCATATTTAAAATAAAAAACTTATAAAGGCCGGTTTAAAAACGAAATCTAAAACATACTTAATGGACAACCATATAATCGATTTTAATAGTATTATCATTTCTTTTAAAAACGGCGTTTCAGGCCTTACGTAAAAAAGGTAGTTAAATAAAGTTGCCCTTATCGTTTTAAATAATACAAAACGGGCCGACTAATATAAATACCAATACGTATATAACGTTTAAATTGCTTTTATGATATATGCAAAACCGATATTTAACCTTTCAATCGCCGCGTAATACTAAACCACCCTATTGGACAATATATACAAAGCTTTTAATAAACGACTTTTATAATAAATACATAATTCAAAATGCTGTTTGTAATTCTTGTCGCTAGATATATGAATTATAAAGCTATTTGTTTTTACTGGCGGTTTTTTCGCTAATAACTTCGACTTTAATTCGTAAATAGGCTTCTTTCTAGTCCTCTGCAATGAAACACCAACCTGAAACGGTTTTACACTACGTAAAAATATTATTCATTAAAGCTTTACCAAATACAAAAAGGTTACAAAAAAGGTCTTAGCCTCTAAAATCTATAACATAGTTAAAGATCTCGATTCGGGTATTACCATAAAGATAATGGTCCGAATAATTATTTCTAACCATAATTTACCCCTTGTTTCTCTTATTATATTTAGTCACTTCTATTCACTTTATTAATATGTAGTTGAATTAGCTACTACAAACAAAAAAACGCTTAAAAATCGATATTATAGCCTTACGCGAGTTATATAAACGCCGTAAAATCGGGTAAATAAGGTAAATAGACAGAAAATACAACCTAGCAGACACGATTACTAAAGCTACCACGAACGAAGTATTAAAAACGCTAATATCGACAAGTAAATTATTTGTTAGGGTTACTGAAAAGGTTTTATAACCCCAGTCAGCTATTATATTACTTTTACCAACTGAAATCGACCCGAATTATACTATTCGTACCGCTCCACTATTTATATCTCTACTTTACCCTACTATTCCGCGTTGCTCTCGAAATTCTATTACTCTTTATTTTACATATATCGACCCTATCGAATTCCTTTGTTTTCTACTTTCTCTATTTAAATTCACTATTTCACGTCGTCTCTCAAATATCTTTACACTCCAATTTGCACCCTTTAACCAGATTATTTCTTGTCCTATTCGCTCTCCTCAGTTCGAATATATAACTTCACACCGCTTTTTAAAATATTCCTACTCTTTCTTCTACGTAATACGGACCTATTAATTCAATGTATTTTAAATCACATTCATTACTTATGGGAAATTGTTTTTAAGGAAAAGTAATAACATTAAGGTTGCCGAGCGCGCCGACCCAGTCAAAAGAACGGCTAATTACTGCCAAAAGGAAAAGGAAAAGGCAGCGCCGTCGCGTCTCTACTATTCTCCCCGCTACCTTCCCCCTCTGTGTTAACGCCACCAATGCTATCGAGAATATAGCCCTATGCCTTAGGTTGCATACCCTTAAGCAAAGGTTTAAAGAGGTCTTTACCCTTTTTACGGCGATGCATGATAACGTTGTCAAAGTCGCCTACATAGTATATATGAAGGCCTCGTTTCCAGGTAACGATAATGGCTACTGACTCCCTGGTCCGCTGGTTAACGTTTAGTATTAATTAACATCGGCTTATTTTAATTATTCACGACCGCGGCTATTTTTCAAAGCGCCCTAGATATTGTATTTCTAATCAAAGAAATTTTTAAAAAGCGATTAAAACTTACTATAAAGCCGGCGGGCGAGTAATACGGCCTCGGCTTACGGCTCCAAAACCAACTAAATGGAGGCGTATCCGATACCAGTCCGCTTATAACGGTATTAACGGGCCGAAAGCCACTTTCTTTCGTGGTAATCACTAACGGACTTACCCGCAGTCGCGGAAGCGATATACGGCACGTAAGGTGTATCTATTAGCGGCCCACGACTACGGACCCGAGTACGCTATTTCAACACTTTATACGTTAAAAAGGTCTCGCAGCGTACCCTATCGATACAGAACTTCAAGCGACGAATCAGTTCCGTATTTTACTCCTTATCTACAAAAAATCAGAAGTATATATACGGGTGGATTTAAATAATACAAACCGTGAAAAATCTCTGTAAGGTTACACTTACGACGTTAAAGGAGCTCCACTGGTAAGGGGGTCTTTACCCGTAGGGAAAAAGTAAATTTTATAACCTTAAAAGCCCTCTACTTCTCCCCTTAAAAGTTTGAAAGAAAGGAGGAGGAAGAGAAAGAAAAAGAAAGGGTAACGGCGGCGGAAAAAACAGGCGAGGCCGGTGAAAGGGTGACGGCAGCGACGGAGGCTAACAAAGCCATCGAAAGGGTGGTGGTAACGACGGCATCAAAGGCAGGCGAAGCTAGTAAGGAGATCGCGACGGTGACGAGGGCTGGTAAAACTAGAAAAAGGGTAATAAAGGCGGCGGCTACGAATAATAAAGCCGGAAATGGGGTAAAAACGACGGCGATGGAACTTGGCGAAACCGAAGGGGTAATGGCGGCAGGTAACGTGGTAGCTATAAATGAAATTGTACCCATTGAAAGTGAGCTTCTACTAACGGTGGCGGCTATGCTTATGGCGGCGGCGACGACGCGGCAGCGCTCTCGCGCTAGCCGGCGCCTGGCTATCCAATTTTTACGCATCATCTACTTAAAATAAAGGATAATATATGTGTATTAGTCAAGTAACTTACCTATTAAAGCGGTTTAAATTGGTTCATGATATAAAAGGTTAAGTTAATTTGAAATAGTGACTTGTATTAGTTAACAGTATATGTCGTTAAAGGGGGAAAAAATAAGTTTTTCCTAAACCAATAACGATACATCTTTTTATATTAACCCAAAAACACGTAACGGCGTAATCATCCCTACATAATCACCCCTACAACGCCTACATAATCACACTTCTATTAAAACCAACAAAAAATACTATTAGCAACCATATTACCCCCATGTAGCTATACCAACCAAGCTCGAGCTGTTCACCACTGTAGCCAAACCTTACTAATTCCAACCGAGCTATAATCACCATCGCGGCTAAACCTTACTAATTCCAACCGAACTATAATCACTATTGCGGTCAAAAATTACTATTTTAGACCTTTATAATCATACTGTCACTGCAAAAACTGCAAATTCGGACCCTTAAAATCACACAATCACTATGGAAACTATTAATTTAGACCTTTGCAATTGGAATCACAACTACACTATCATTACAGGGCTACTTATACGGAGTCTCTACAACTACACTATCGCTACTAGGCTATAGAATATAAATAAAAAAAGAAAAGATTGCCTATATGAATATTACTATATAACCCTGATAAATAGTATACATAGGCCAAGTGGTAGTACACTGTATTATAAGATACTGTTCTACAATATGCACTGTAACGTGTCACGCTACAAGCTGCACTTTCACAAAACGCAAATTACATCATATATAGAGCGGTCTGAAATAATTATTCCAAGTCGCACGGCAATACATAAAGCGGTCTGGATTGGGTATTCCAAAGCACACAGCAAAAGGGCCACTTCCCGGATGGGAGGTTCATAACCTCCCATCCATGGCATACACTCTCTGAAATACTCTTTCCTGATTCATCATCTTTTATTACTATAATACCAATTTAACGATTATTCTTCTACTTACCTATTTCACAAAAACAGGTTTTAGACCTTACCAATAGGTATATAATAGGTTAAAGGCTTGGTTAAGGAAAATATAATGGTTTTCACCACTTAAACAGTATAAAAAGGCGTGATCGAACAGTTATTGAGCCTTATTAGGAATAGCATCCTTATACCATGTAATTTATTTGAGGGTATCATTACTGCTGGTATGTTTTTTACCCTCGTAGTTTGCGATACAGTTAACGACATTTCACTCGGTGGTATTAGTGTATTAGGAATAATATAATACCTGTCATTTGTAACTTTAAGTCGAAAGATAATAAGTTAATTAATATCCGGATTCATTACAAATTTAATACCTTTAACTACTATTACGACGATAATTTTCACGGTTGGTAGGTTTGTTCAAGTTTTACTCCCGTTAATGCTAGTATAGTTATGGCTTTCAATCCGAAAATCTTCAACTGGATCTTAGGCACTAGAGTTACACATATTTATAATCGATGTAATATACCAATACGTGGTTTACTTTATTTATATCGCGGAAATTACTAGCTGAAGATTATATAATAAACGAGTTTAGCGTTCGTATTATTAACTTCGTAAACGAAAAACGTAACTGGTTAAATAAAACGTTTACAGGTAGTATTTAAACGTTATAAAACGTATGAAAACTTGTTTACACCTATAATTATTACCCGTACCTACTCGAGAAATATAGCTTCGTTAAAGTAGGCTTTCTTCATTATTTATCAACACAATATCAGTTTATTGAACATTTCATTTAAAACATTTATCGGTATTTCGTCCTCTTTTTATTAACTATTATTGTTGTCTACCTTGTAATAATACAATCCGAATAATATTACGTAAGCCTAAAGTCGTATTCGAAGTAGCATTTTATATTGTTATAAATTTAGCGAAGGGATTTTACTCGTATTAAAAAGATTAGGTAATAATTCTTCGCATAACTTGTAAAAATCCTAGGAAATAATTGGTTCAAAATTGAAAAATTGAATTCCATTTACTTACAAATGTTTAAAAAGGGTATTATCATACTGTTAAAGAGGTCATAAAACTTCCCGTTACACTTTGATACATTATTCCAAATATTTACGAAATTCATAAAAATCCTAAAATTAATATTAATAATTTTAATAAGTTTGTGGGGAAGGTCGCTTTATTCATCCCAGTCTTCGGTAGTTACTATCGTTAACTTAAATATTAAGCTTTAGAAATCGCGATAATGAAGGTAGTTATTAATCGCCTAACCCGTAGGGTAAAGTTTTATAGTAAGACCTATAGTGGTTTTACATATATAGGCGTACCTACCATAGAAAGATTCACTTTAAAGAATTTAACGGTTTTAAGGTATTTGGTGGTTTTAAGAAAAGGTTTAAAGTGTAAGAGGGATTCAACCATAGGAAGAATTTTAAAATGTTTCACAATTTTATTTAATTAACCGTATAAAGTCGAAAATCATACTTTTTGACGCGTTAGCGGATGTTAATTTACGTATTTTGCCATCGTTAAAAATTTACGTCGCTTTATTATAAAACGGTGTTAATTTAACGAATAAATGAACAAGTGTTTTACCGTTAGCGTGCAAAAAAACTCAACTTAACTTAAAATTAAGTGGAGGTTCCCTAAAATGTATATAAAGGCGTTAAAAATCCTTAACGCTCTTTCTCTTATGGTGTAGGTCTTGAGGGAATTTCTAAAATTAGGCCGATTCGAAAAAGGTTTCTGCCAATTTAAATGAGTTCTTTTTAACACGTATACGTTTCATCGAATAAATTTTGCTTTCAACTTGTTTTTAACTTTTTAAATTAATTTTCACATGTTGCAAGTTCTATCCTATAAAAGGTTACGGACGTTTGAAAAGGCTTTTTCGTTTCGATCAAGCTCGTTACTATCTTTTTCGATACTGTAGTAGCCAACGAAGTCAACCAGATATCTTTTGGTTAAGTATTTGTCGATATTTTATCTCTATAGGTTTTTACTGTATTTCTTAGAAAAGAGGGATTCGAGGGCTTTAACTGCCTTTTGTAGTTCTTGAGTAGGTGTTATCTTAGTGTTTTAGCTGGCGTAAAATTTGTTAGGCGAAGGACTTGTTAATTCGGAGCATGAAGACTTGGTAATTTAGCATCAAGTCGCGCAACGTGGCTTTCTTAGCGCGACTTGGTAATTCTTGGTGTTTTCGCTCAAGGGCAATGATCTTGAGGATTGAATTATCTTAGAGAAAGTGAAAAGAGTAAAGTAGGGGGAAAACTTGATGTTAAGGGCAAAGTTTGGTGTAGATAGTAAGGTAGAATATTGTTTGTTATAGGCCGTGAGATCTAGTTATTTTTGCTATAATAATACCCGCAGTAGTACTGACTTAACCGTTTACTTACTTGTTGGTTTAAGACTTTTAGCAGTCAATTTCAATGTTTTTCTTCAAAAAGAATCTGATAAATATTCTTTGGTATTTTCAGTATAAATACCGTCGCTAACTCTAAATTGCCGTATAAACTGGTGCAACCTAAAAATTTTTTTTACTTAGTTCTATAAAGACTGACGCAATAATTAAGGCCCTTCGAAAATAAATTCCTCTACCTTTCCTAAACAAAGCATAATAACCGGAAAGTAACTTCTTCTTCTACTTAGCTTATCTGCGCTTAACCAAATAAGAATCAATCAGTGTTGGTAAGACTTTAGACGTTGCAAATTTGTCGATTCGATTGGTCGAAGTAACAAAAGTATTGCGTAGTTAAGTGGTGGATGTATTGTTTTATGTTTGGTAAACCGCTAGCCAGTCTATACAATAATTTGTATGGAAAATTTTTTAGCCCATATACTAGGTTTTAATGGGCATATACTGTACTTGACTTGCAGTTAATATAATAGGCCTATAAACAATCTACTTAACTTGCAGTTAGTATAGTCGACTTTACTTACAGTAAAGTTGACTTATTGTGCCGCAATTACGACTATTAGCTCAGTAAAGTTTTATTTGGTAAAAGGGAAAACGTTGTTAATGGGAATGGTAATGATAAATATACGATTTAAACCGGTCAAATTCTACATAATGAACTATAAAACACTAGTTGTTGGTAGGCCTTAGACGTTGCAACGTTGTCTATTCGATTGGTCGAAGTAATAGTAGTATTACATAGTCACATGGTGGATGTATTGTTCTAGGTTTGGCAGACCGCTAGCCGGTTTACATTGTAATTTATATAGCCAATTACTTGGCCCGTGCCCTAGAGTGAAGTGTAGCATATTGCAATCAACTTACACCCAATACGATAAGTCTGTACAAAGCAATACACTTACAGTACGGTTAACTTTACAGAGAGTAAAGTTAACCTATTGTATTGCATGTAATACTATTTTAACATTAACGGCTTTCTAGTTTGTGCGCGTACGCTAATATAGCTAAATAATCTTTTCCGGTTAGCGTTAAACAGCGGCCTTATATCCCCTGTCAATTCCAATTAACTTCTATACTATATTACACTCAATTTTATGTAAATTGACCTCATTTAGCCTTAATTTTCCGCCGCTCCGAGATCCGAATTTATCAACTCCTATAAAAAGTTCTTCCGCTATAACCCATCGCAAGCTTTCATTTTAACTATGTCATTTAAATATATTACTATTATCAATCTCCAGGTAGTTTTCCCATTTGACAGCATATCCCTGTCCGCCGTTATGTAATTTTAGCTTTCTCGGCGGCCTATTAACGTAGCCCTCAATATGTTTAGTTAACCTATTGCTGTTTTCAGACTTTTCTAGTGACTTGTTTAGTGTCGCCTTCGTTATAGCATTTGCGGAGTTGTCTTTTCTATCGATCTATCGGAATTTTTCGATTTCCCTCCCTTTGTAGGTTTTATGGAGTGTTATTACGTCGATTATTAAACGTTTTTCGCTGGTGTTTTCGAGCTTTGAAAGGTATTCGAAAAGGCTTTTCAAGTCTTTACAGATTACTACCGGGATAGGAGGAATCTGCAGCTGCCTGGTGATGAGGTTAAGGGTTTTCCATAGTGTAATACCTATGTTAAAGCCCGTTATTATTCTATAAACCTCCAATGCCAATACGTTTCGTGAAATCCTTTTACATTTAACGGATGACAAGTGGATTAAATTGTCGATAATACTAAATTGATTTTCTCGTCTATATTAGTTGATGAAGGTTATCAAAAGTTCGATTTGTAAAGAAAAATTGGTGTTATTTACAAAAGATCCGTTTGTAAAGATTATCAATTTAGCCTTTAAAAATTCGATTACCACCATATTAACCCTGCGATTCAAGTTTCGTATTTGTTACTCAGGCCTTTAATTCAGCCGGTCAAAGTCTTTATTCATTAGCATTTGTGCTTGTACCGTAATGGATAGATCGTAAAAGGCTTTCAGTTAATATAGGGTAGTGATAAAGCTATTCCGAATACGTTGTTCCAAGTACAGTTAAGCCCTTGCCTCATTAGTTTTCTCAATTGTGGCCAAAATATACCCTTGATCCTTTTGGCGAAATTTGAGGCCAGTATTAACACCAAATATAAGAATTGACGATTTATTAAAGTCCAGCTAAGTGTTTTCTGTCAGTTTCGTTACCGGATTATAATTTCAAAAGTTAAAGTATTTAATCTCTTATTGTTTCAGTATTACAGAGACAGCCGTTTCGAAGAAAACGGTATCGTTAGTTTGTATACCTATTACGTCGAAGTTCTTTTTTTACGTTACAAATAGGTACGGAATGTATGTAAAAGACTTTATAGTTAACTGGGATTAAAATTGCAACTAGTAGGTTAGGAACCAGTGGATGCCAGTTTTAGCTAATCCGAATAATGGTTTAATATATCGTATTACCATGCCTAAAGGATAAATAATACGAAGTTTCTATAGTAGTTTTAATAATAAAATCCGTTATAAATCCGTTGTTAATTACATATAGACTTACTTTATACCACGTTTATTAAATGTAAATTTGTCTTTAGTTTCAGCTATTGAACTTATTGCTAAAATAATTAATAAGCGTTAGATAATCTTTTAAATCGTTGGCGACTACGTAAAAATCTCATCCTTAACTTTATCGCTATATCTTTAAGCGATTAGTTGTTACTTTTTGTACAGTCGCCCCGTGGTTTTGCCTTTAATTTCGTAGATTATCCTCGACTTAAAGATCGTAACGTTTAGGTTTTAGAGATTAAAGTCGGTCTTTCATACGAATTATATGCCCTTTAGAGTTAGTAAACCGTTCATCTCGACTCTATTACTTTTTAAAAGTCTTGCTAGAGGTTTTGATAATCCCTTATATACGGAGTTTTAATGCTAGGTTTTCGTTATCCTTTTTTTCCCTACTTATTTAAGTAATATTGTAAATGCGGTCCGGTGTTTATTTCTTCTTTTAACGTTTTTATTTTTCGGAGGTCGCCTTCTCCGGCAGCGTTCCATCTATTTATTGATAATGGGTAGAGGAGGTTTGTATTGGCTCGGTGGTTTGGCTCAATGGGATTAAAGGTCTTTATCTTTAGTACAACTAATATAAGGCTTAACCTAAATGGTTCTAAAGGATATAGGACCGTTAGAAATTTTAACAACTACTTTGGAGTTTTCGATATTTGATATCTTATATATGCTTTCCTATTTACTCAGCTTCCTTTACACGAGGATTTTACTTTGTAATGATAAAGTAAACACGTCGATTGTTAATGAGCTGTTTTTGGTGTTAAGGGCGTTATTAACCTGGCGGCGTGCCGAATTTTTTCGTAATTTTTTAAGGCTTTATTGTAGGCTTCAATACGTTTCTAAATACTTGTCGAAAGCGAAGATTCACTCGTTAGGCGTGGGTACGCTCTAAAAACGAGAAGCGTTGGTACTAAACTGTTAGGGCTCACGATGTTGTTAAGGCCTTTTACTGCCATTTGTAGGCGTACTTTTGGATCCGTAAAGTTTCTAATTTCTAACGTTAAGATATTATACCTTCGGCTAAGTAGGTAGTATGTACTTTTAACCTTCTCAATGCTCCAGTAGGTTTTCACAGGTACTTGTTTACACTAGATATCCATTATTTTGGCATCCTTTTAAAATTCCACCGTATTAAAGTTTATAACAGTATTGTAGACGACGACGTTAAGTGAATCTATGTATGTATTAATTTATAATATTCTTAACGTTTTCCGTATGATTTTTCCGTAAATGACTTTAGAAATTTAACCCCATGAAAGGAGGTTGCAGAATTGACTACGTGAAGAATAGGCTTATTATCTAAGTAAAATATATTAACGAAGATCTTATAGTTAAGATCTTTTTCGTTTTTAAGTGTAAAATTAAATCTCGGGGGGGCTTAAGCATGTATTTAATAGTAATAGAAAAGTCTATTAATGGCTTTTAGGGTGAAGTATTCAATATTTTTATGCTTTACGGACTTTAAATCATGATATAACTCGTTAACGGCTGGATAGTTAAAGAGCTGGTATAGTTAATATATCTCCGATTCCATCAGGTTTAATATTATTGTTTTCAGACCTTAAAGGTAAAACTATAGGTATCCTATTTAAAGGCGATTGAAAACCTCTGGTCGTTTTTAACCAATTCGTTTATGTTTATGTCGATGTTAATACAAAGAGTCTTTATATCCTTAAGTAAAGGAGGAAAGGGGTAAAGAACTTGAAAATATGAAACGTAATCGTTTTTATAATAGTTTTAATTACCGTTGTTTTTAGTAACAATAGTTGTTTACTTAGGTTAAAGCTAACTTTGGCCTTATCTGTATCGTGACGATTAATTTTAGAGGTTGTAGTACTTCTCCTCCGCAGCTCCATATACTGTGAATAGCCTCCTATTAAGTACTTTACTGCCCTTGTGTCTGAAATAATATCCTGAAACGTATAGTCTGCATAACAATCGTGGAGGTTAAAAGTATATAAGGGGTTATGGGCTTGGTTAGAGTAAGAGTAAGGGTTTTTACCACAAAAATGGTATAAAAAGTCGTGGTCGGCTAGTTATTGAGCCGCCGTATTAGGAGTAGTATCTTCGTATCACTTAATTTACTTAGGAGAGTTGGCGACTTTAATTGGATTATCACGTCTGCGATTCAATATACGTAATTCTATTTCGAAGCAATAGGGTATTGGGCGTAGTATGCTGCTTTTTTGTTATTACGTTCGGCAGGGGTGGTTCCGAGTTAACTAATAGCCTGATTTTCTATAAATTCAATATCTTTTACCATTATCACGAAGATAGTAATTACGGTTAATAAGTCCACTTAAATCTTGTTAACGCTAACGTGGTTATTGCTTTTAGTCCGAAGTCAATGGGCCAGACCTTAAGCGTTGTGGGCGCCTTTATTTGCGGTCGACGTAGTTAACTACCGTAAGGTTTTCTTTATTTACGTTAATAAAGTTGCTAGCTTAAGAGTATATAATAAGCGAGTTTGGTATACGCGCTATTACGGTGGTAAACGAGGAGTATAACTGGTTAAAAAAGCTTTTGTGGGTGGTATCTAAGCGTTATAGAGCGTATTCAAACTCGCTAACACCTGTGATTTCTTATCGTACTTTCTCGTAAGATGTGGTTTCGCCAATGTGAGCCTTTCTAATTTTTTTTTTTTAGTATAACATCAACTTATTAATCATTTAATTGAGGACGTCTATTGGTGGTTTCTTCTCTCTTTTCTTTTCCATTATTATAGTTCACCTCGTAGTAACCTATTTTATATAATATTATGTGAGGTTAACGTCGTATTTAAAGTGGCTCTTTATTACATCTTAGATCTCTTAAAAAGTGGTGGCGCTAGTTAAAAAGGTTAGTCAGTAGTCCTTGACGTGTTTTGTAAGGATTTCAGGAAATAGTAAGTGAAAACTAGAAAGAAGAACTTCTATTTACTTGTAAATGTTTAAAAAGGGTATTAATTTGGTGTCGAGGAGGTTGTAAGTCTTCCAATTATACTTCTTTATATTATCCCAGATTTTGGCAAAGTCCGTAAGAAGTTTGTAATTAATGTTAACCATTTTGATAGGTTTTGGAAGAAGGTCTCGATAATCATTTTAGTCGTAAGTGGTATTTCCTAGCAGTTTAGGCCTTAAAGGTTTCGAGGTACTGTATTGGAGGTATTTGCCAGTCGCTTGGCTCAAGGAGTAAAGTCCTGTAGTAGGATCTGTGGTAGGCTTTCGCGCGTAGGCGAACGTAAATAGGAAAGGGTTTTAAGGAGCTAAACGACTAAATTACTAAAAGGCGATTGGTACTTAAAGGTTTTGGGAGGCCTAACGATTTTATTTACTTAACTAGTGTAAAATGTTAATATTAATACCTTTGGCCGCGTTAGCGGCAGTTACTTTACGTATCTTACTGCCATTAAGGGCGTAATCTGCATTGTCACGTAAAGGTATTGAATTACCGAGCAGGTTAACAGGTTTCTTATTTCCAATTCGTAAAGACGTTTAACTTAGCTAAGAGTAAAGTAGCGGTCCCCTGAAACGTGTTTATGAACATTAAAATCGTTAATATTCCTTAATACCTTTACCTTTTTCCAGAGTACTAGGGTCTTAAAGGCGTTTTTCAAAATAAGTTATTTCGAAAAGGGTTTTTACCAACTTGGTTAAGCTTCCTTTTGGTACGTAAATTCTTTGGCGCATTAGTTTAACCTTTAGTTTTGACTTAACGGTCTTTTAAATTGCCTTTAATATGTTAAGAGTCTAATTATTAAAGAATTTACAATACTTGCGAAAATTGCGATTAGGGTTTTTACCGCTATTATTCTTTTAAATAAAGTAGCCAATGAAATTTGTCAGATATTTTTCGGTGAATTCTTTATCGACGTCGTATCCCTAAAAGTCGTTGTTGTAAAGTTTAACGAAAACTGTTCCGAGATTGCTAATTATTTCTTTCTAGGCAGGATCAATGATGGCCTAAAAATAAGGGCTTATAGTAGATATCTTAAGTTTTCGGCTTTTATAGGATTAGGTAAAGCTTGTAGAGCATGTAAGGCGAGGGACTTAGTGATCTTGGGCGTAAGGATTTGGTAATCTTTAGGTGTGAGGATTTGGTGTTTTGGCATGAAGTTGCGTGTGAATTTGGCGATTTGGCGGCTTGACGTAAGGTCTCGTAACGTGGCTTTCTCGGCGTAATTGGGTGTTTTCGCTTGAAGTAGCGAACTTAACGATTAAGGTAATGTAGGGAGTGAGAAGAGTAAAGTAGGTCAAAAGTTTGATGTAAAGGGTAAGGTCGAAGGTTGTTTGGTAGTAGAGGTCGAAGGTTATTGTTTTGACGTAGTGACTTATTAGTTTTTCTTAAGGTAATAGCACCTGTAGTAGTACTAATTTATCCATTTGCCAACTTGCCGAACTTTGAGACTTTTGACAGTTAATCTCAATATCTTTAAAAAAGGTTAATAAAGATTTCTTAGTGTTTTCGATAGCGATACCGTTGTGATCTCTAAATTGCCGTGAAAACAGGAGTAGCTTAAAAGTCTTTTTTACTTACTGCCGTGAAAACCGGCGTAATAGTATAAGCTTTTCGTAAAAATCTTTCCTCTACCTTAGCAGCAACGTAAAGCGTAATAACTAGAAAGCAGCTTTTTCTTTTACTTGGCTAATCTGTATTTAACTTAATAAGCACTAATTAGTATTGGTAAGCCTTAGACGTTGAAATGTTGTCGATTCGATTGGTCGAAGTAACAGTAGTATTGTGTCTTCAGATGGTGGATGTATTGTTTTAGGTTTGGCAGACCGCTAGCCAGTCTATACTGTAATTTGTATGGTCAATTATTTGGCCCGTGCCCTAGAGTGAATTGCAGCATACTGCACTCGACTTACACTCAATACGGTAAGTCCGCACAAAGTAATACACTTGTAGTACGGTCAATTTTACAGACAGTACAGTTGACCTACTTCACTGCATGCAATACTATTCCAAAACTAGTCGTATTTTTGCTAATTAATATAAGGAGATAAGATATTAACGTTTAAAATATAACAAAACTATTCGTTTATACCTCGGATAACGTATTTATTATGTTTTAATTAATGTTCAAATATTCTTTTTTTTTCCTGAAAATACGATCAATTATAGGTGTTTACTTGACACAACCAAAACTATGTATACTATACTGAAGATTCGGGAATCCGGCTTTAAATATCCATTTACGGATCCTACATATAGAAGGTCATATTAATATAAAAAAGAAAGCATAGGAAGTTATAGAAAAGCTTCACTACAAATACTAATTACACTTACAAGTCCTGTAACGATTAAAATTCCACTAATAAAACTATAGTAATTTTAATTACAGGATTATTATATATATTATATACGTTAATAGAGAGCCAGTCATTAATTTAATAAACGTTGTTCTAATTTTAAACGATTAAATTTCCATGGAACGTTTTCGTAATAAATGACTAAGATACCTTGGTAAATTACCGGGTAAATGTTTTTGGGCCTCCATATTAAATTATCTACGATACAAATACGGCTTTCGACTCGAACGAATAGAGAATTAAGGTTCAAATAACCGGTAACGAGTATAGACAGATACCAGTAAAAGCGTTTTAAGGTATCAGCAAATTTAAATGGTATAATAAACTATTGAAAGAAGCGTATATGCCACTGTTAAAGGAGTTAGAAGGAACGAATATGAAGAAATTCATGTAAAAAAGAGCCGTAAATTGTGTAAATAATATATTTGATTCAAGTAAATTTACTGCTATATTTATTGTATTTATTATTTACCTTAGAGTTTACATAAATTCGGTACCATTACCAATTATAATTTAGAGATCAAACGTTATGGTCCAGGTCATAGTAATATTACTTTGTTTAAAAGCTAAAAACGATATCTATAGGGATTTGTAGACTAAAAACGGTCCAAAGAAAACAAGAGTTTTCGAATTACCGTTATGATCTGAATTCTCGATTTTTTTTTAAAAAAAAAATTAATTGGTCTCTAAAAAATTGAAGATATTGGGGGACATGATGTATTTATTGATTTGCCGAACGGTATAATTTATTTGTTAAATAATTATATGGAAATATAAACTCGAAAAGGTACACGAAACAGTTTTTAAAATCCCATTTACCGAATAGTGATAACTACTTTGTTATACGAAAATATCAACGCCTTTTCGTTAATACTTATATATCTATTGAATAAATTCATACAACCTTCGATACCTTAGCTGAACGAATACCTCAAATTAATAGGATCGAAATAACTCTGGTAAAGGAGTTTACCTAGCAAAAAAAACCCATTCCCGAGCTATTGTTTTATAATCCTTTCTTACTTAAAGGAATACAACGGATCGCGAACTAAGTATAGAACTCCATTATGAAGGCATTATTAAAGCTTCAGGGAAATCTTTTAAGAAATAGACCCAGAAATAAGCTATTATATTGATTAAAAAACATTTTTTGATTTAAAAGGTTCAATCTGGTAATTCACGACTATTATGACATATTTTTTTCATAAAACTTGTTTATAAAGTGGAAGTAAAGATTGGAAAACCCTATGAAGAGAGTCTCGTCATAATAAAGGGATACTATAACCCCAGAAAAAATGATATTGTAATTTAATTGCCCGCCTTATAACGGTTAAATAACCATTTCATCTTAGCATTTGATACCTTCTTACGCATTCCCTATGACCTGCGTTTTCAACTCCGGGATATTACGCAACTATATACGTAATCGAAAAATGTTTTAAACAACGTGGTTACGCCTATTTACTTGTAAAGTTCTGGAAGTACCACTCAACTGAAACAATACTATATATTTTGAAATTATTTCATTGCTTCGCAAATGTTCATGTATATCAATTCGACATGTACCAGAAGTATTCAAAAAAAAAAAAAAAACTCGGAATAACTAATTTCATCTTCGACTTTTACTTCTTGGTTTTTACAAGGTATTCAGATGGCTTTACAATCATTGAAAAGAAAATTAACGATACGTTTATCTTATATGAATCGTTTTTTTTCGCATCAGAAAATAGAAACTTTTGCAAGGCTAATATAAAGGCGAACCCGAAAATATGTTGAATGGGGGATCGCCTAATTAAATTTAAAGGTACTACGATTACATATTAGAATAAAATTTTGAATTTCATACAAAAAGAATAATTAAATGAAGCTACCCTTATTATTATAACTAGCAGAAAACGCGACGACTAGTATCAATATAAATGTATACGTGGAGTTCATATTATATTAGTCGTATAATGAGAAATGACATTTAACATATTCATAGTTACGTAATATTGAATAAAACCGTCGGATAACGAATATCGGGCGTTAAATAAACTCTTTAAGTAATAGATTCGAAACCTAAAGCGTAGCTAACATTTTATACCCTTTGTTATACGGATAAAGAATTTATTCATTTTTATAAATAGTTTATCTACGATTAATAACAATTATTGTTCATAAATAAGGTTTATATTTGTTATTGGTAATAAAATACCGAAAAGAAAGGGGTTTACCTTATACGATAATTGTTGGTAGGCCTGCCTATAGATGTAGGCCTTTCTTTGCAACGTAGTCGATTCGATTGTTCGAAGTAACAGTAGTATTGCGTGGTCAAGTGGTGAATGTATTGTTTTAGGTTTGTCAGACCACTAGCCCATCTGCACAATAATTTGTATAGCTAATTTCTTAGCCCACTCCATAGTGTGAAGTGAACGTATAATGTACTTGATTTGCAGCTAACACAGTAGACCTACACAAAATAATACACTTAACCTATAGTTAGTATAGTTAACTTTACTATAGGTAAAGTTGACCTATTATACTGTAAATACTATTATTCCAATACTAGCGGCTTTTTAGTATGTACGTGCACGCTAATATAGTTAATCAATCTTTTTCAGTAAACGTTAAACTACGACCTCATTAACTGGCCAAAACCTTGCTAATTTTAATTGAGTTTCACATCTAATCACATCAATTTGAACTTAAATTAACCATAATTTCCGTTGATTGCTTTACGGCTTTGAAGCTTAACTTTATCGGCTCTCATAAAAGAGTTCCCCCCCATAAACGTATATAAACTCTTTAATTATACTAATCAAATAAGTTATCATCGTTAGTCCCTTAATAATATTCCAGTTAGCTAACACATCCCTAACTATCGTTACGTGATTTGGCCTTGTCGGGAGGTTTATTTACGTGGCCTTCGATACGTATAGTTAGCTTGTTGCTATTCACAAACCTTTTAAGTGCTTTATTTAACGGTGACTTTGTTATAACGTTCGCAGAATTATCTTTTCTGTTCATCTACCAGAACTCCTTAATTTCCATCTCTCAATAGATTTCGCGAAGTGCTATTACGTTAATTATCAGACGTTTTTCGTTGGTAATTATTAGTTTCGAAACACATTCGAATAAGCTCTTCGATTCTATATAAATTACTACCGGAATAGGAAGAATCTTTAACTTTCTGGTAATAACATTGAAAATTTCCTATGATTTTATTCTCAAATTAAAGCCTGCCATTATATCGTAAACTTTTAAAGCTAATACACTTCATACAATTCTTTTACATTGAATGAAGATTTAGTAAACTAATCTATGAATAATACTAAATTAGTACCATTGTATAACCTTTTTAACAAGGGTTATTAGAAAGTCGATTTGTAAATATAGATAGGTATTATTTATGAAAAACCCGTTCATAAAAATCATTCACTTGGCCCTTGATAGGTCGATTGAAACTTTATTAATATTTCGGTCCAGATTCCGCATTTATAACTTAAACCTTTTATTTAACTGGTTCAAGTCATTATTTTTTAGGTATTATACTTGTGTCGCGATAAATAGGTTTTAGGAGGCTTCCGGTTAGCATAGTGTGGCAATATAGCTTTCGTAGGCACGCTGTTTCAGGTACCACTAAGCCTTAGCTACATTAGTCTTATATATTGTGGTTAAATTAGTATTTTAGCTCTTTTGGCGAAAGGTAAGGCCGTTATTAACTCGAAGTATGCGGATTGACGATCTATTGAAGTTTAGTTAGCTGCCTTTTACCAACACTATAATTATCTTTTAATTCCAGAACTTTAAGTTTTCAATTACTTATTGTTTCAATGCTATAAAGTTAGTTGTTCCCACGAAAAGGGTATCATTAATTTGTATACCCATTAGACCGGAAGGTTTTCCTTTACTTCACTAGAAAATACGGGTTGTCTGTTTAAAACTTTATACCAAGCCATAATTTAAAGTACGATTGATAGGTTAGAAATTATTAAACTCCTATTTTGACCAGTCTGTATAATGGTTCAATGTATTATATTACCTTTACTGAAGGGTAGATAATACGTAGTTTTTATATAAATTCTAGTAAAATGATCCTCTATAGCTCGGTTGCTAATTTCGTATATACTTGCGTTATATCTAAGCTATTAAGTATAAACTTACCTTTAGTTTTAGCTAGTACTTATCATTAAAGCGATTCATAAGCGTTAGATTTTTTTTCAATCGTTAGAGACTGCATTAGGATCTAGGTTTTGCATTTATTACCTTATATTTAAGCGATTAATCGTGATTCTTCGTATGACCGTCCCATCGTCTTGCCCTTAACCTCGTAAATAATCCTCGACTTAAAGATTGTAATATTTAAGTTTTGGAGGTTAAAGTAGGCCTTTGATACAAGTTATATAACTCCTCGAATTAGTAAGCTGTTAATTTCGACCTTATCATTTTACTTAAAAGGTTTACCAGAAGTCTTAATAATATATTGTATTCGAAACTTTAATGCCAAGTTTTCGTTATACTTTCATTTCCTATTTAACCAAGTAGTATTGTAAATGCGGCCCGGTATATATTTATCCTTCTTAACATTCCTCTATTTTGGGCGTCTTCCGTGCTGGTAGCGTTTTATCAGCTTGTCGATAACAGGTGGTGGAGGTTTGTAGTAGCTTGATTGTTTGACTTAAGGGTCTTTATCGTTAATAATACTAATATAGGGCTTAACTTGGGTAATACGAAACTTTATAAATCCATTACTTGTTTTGATAAATATATTAAAATTAACCATACTTCAGGTTTTACATAGACCTTTCTTTTTACCCGGCGTCCGTTATATAAAGAATTCACTTTATAACAGCAAAGCAAGTACGTCGATAATCGTAGGGCCGTTCTTTGTGTTAAGGGTATCATTAACTTAACGGCATGACGATTCCTTTCGCAATTCCTTTATTGCTTTGCCGTAAGCCGTAGCTCGTTTCTAGGTACTTATTGATGATGAAGATTCACTAGTTTGGCATAGATACGCTTTAAAGACCAATAGCGTTTGTACTAGGTTGTTAGGTTCCATAATATTGTTTCGATCATTTACCATTATTTAAAGGCGTGCCTGTAAATCCTTAAAGCTTTTAATCACTAGTATAAGGATATTGTACGTTTGATGAAATAACTTGTGTACCCTTTCGACCCTTCTAATTCTTGAGTGAGCCTTTATAGGCATTTATTTGTACTAGATTCCTATTATCTTGGCGTTTTTTTTTTTTTTTTGAATTCCGTCGCTATAAAATTGGGACCAGTATCGCGGACCACGATATTTGGTGGACCCAAATACGTTTTAATCCATAATATCCTTAATGTTTCATACGTATCTTTTATCGAAAGAGATTTTAGAAACTTAGCTTCGTAAAAAGAGGTTACGGAGTTAATGACGTAAAAAACAAACTTATTATCCAAATGGAATACACTGATAAAAGCTTTGTAGTTAATATACTTATTGTTTTTGAATATAAATTGAATTTTTTGGGAGACTTGGGTATATGTTTGGCAGTGGTAACAACGTTTTTCGATATCTTTTAAGGCAAAGTATTCAACATTTATAAACCCTGCAGACTTTAGGAATTTGTACAGCCTATTAACAGTTATGTGGTTAAATCGCTAGTGTAATTAAAATATCCCTAACTCCGTTAGGTTTAACATCACTATATTTAGGCCTTAAAAATAAAACTATAAGTACCCACACTTAAAGGTGAGGGGAAACCTTTGGCCGTTTTTAACTAGTTCGTTGGCGTTAACGTCAACGTTAACGCCGAGGGTCTTTATATTTTCCAAATTCAGAGGGAAAAGAGTAGGATACTAAATGATATAGAACGTAATCTATCTAATGATAGCTTAAATTGCCGTTGTGTCTAATGACCGCAATTACTTGTTTGTTTCGAAGCCAACTTTGACCTTATTATTATTGTGACGGTTAATTTTCATAGCCGTAGTGTTTTCCCTCCGTTTTATCACGTACTGCGAATAGCCTTTTAATAAATACCCTGTTGCTTTTGTATTTAATATAATGCCTTAAAATGTGTAGTTCCTATAATGATTACGAAGAGTAAAGGTATATTAGGGGTCAGAGGCTTAATTAGGGTGGAGGTAAGGGTTTTTACCGCTTAAGCGGTATAAAAAAACGTGTTCAGCTAGTTACTAGTCCGCGTTAGGAGCTGGATTTTTATATTATTTAATTTTCTTAAGTTATTATTACGGTTCATTAATTCATTTCCTTTAAAGTCTGCGATTCAATATAAGTAATAATATTTAAAAATCGTAAGGTACTAAATTCAATATATTAACTATTTGTTAATTAGTTTGAAGGGAGTGTTAACTAATAGTTGGACTTTCTACAAATTTAATATCTTTTGCCACTATTACGATAATAATTTTTATGGTTAACAGGTCCGCTTAAATCTTAACCTTATTTGCGTTAGCATAGGTATTGATTTTAATTTTAATTCTAAAAGCTAGACCTTAAACGTTAGGGGCGTTTATAACTGTATTTACGGTTAAAATAGTTAATCATTGTAAGTTTTTCTTTGTTTACGTTAGGGAAATTGCTAGTTTAGGGTTATATACCAAGCTAATTCGGTATACGCGTTATTACAGTCGTAAACGAAAAACGTAATTAGCTAACGAAGCTTTTATTGGTGGTATTTGTGCGTTATAGCGCCTATTAGAACTTGTTAATACCCGTAATGGCTACCCACACCTGCTTCCAAGATGTAGCTTTACTATTGTGAGCTTTTTATATTGCTTGTTGGTATAATATAAATTTATTAAATATCTGATTTAACACATTTATTGGTGTTCAATCGTCTTTCTTCTTCGCCATTATTGTGGTCCACCTCGTAGTGACCCAGTCCGTATGTTATTAAGCATAGTAGATGTCGTATTCGAAGTGGCTTTTTATATTATCGTAAACTTCGAAAAAGGTAGTTATTCGAGTTAGGAAAGTTAGGTAGTATTCTTTTACATACCTTGTGAAAATTCTAAAAGAAATTAGTAAAAACTAAAAGAATGAACCTCTATTTATTGGCAAATATTTAAAAAGGGTATTATATTCGTATCGACAAGATTGTAAGACTTTTCATTATACTTTTCTGCGTATTTTAAGATCTTGGCGATATTTGTAAGGAACTTGTAGTTAATATCGATCATTTTGATAGGTTTTGAGGGTAGGTAGCGATAGTTATCCCAGTATTTATTAGTATTTCTTGATAATTTAAGCTTTAAAGCCTTCAAAATGAATTATTTAGGGTAATTATCAGTTGCCTATCCTAAAGGGTAAAGTCTTGTGTTAGGACCTGTAATGGGTTCTTGCGTATAGATAAACCTGCTGTGGAAAGGTTTTTTAGGCGCTTGACAATTTTAATTAAAAGATTGGGGGTTTTAAAGGATTTGACGATTTTGTTTAATTGACTGGTGAAAAGCGCCAACGTTAATACCTCTTTCTATGTTGGCAGCCGTTGTTTCGCGCGCTTTGCCTCCATTAAGAGCGTACCATGCGCTGTCACGTAAAGGTGCTAGGCTACCAAGCAGATTAATAGGTTCTTTATCGTCAATACGTAAAGGGACTCGATTTAATTGGGGGTTGAAAGGTTTTTTAGAGCGCGTGTAAGGGAGTTAAATCTCTTTAACACACTTTTCCTCAAGGCTTGGGTCTTAAGGGTATTCCTCAAGTTGAGACAGCTAGAAAAGGGTTTTTGCCAGTCGAGTAGAGCTTTCTTTTGGTATGTAAATCCCTCGTCGTTTAAGTTCAGACTTTAGCTTGAATTTAATGATTTTTTTAGATTGTTTTCCACATATCAATTATTTAATCGTCGAAGAATTTACCATAGTTGCAAGCATCGTGGTTCGAATCTTTATTGTTGTCGTATTCCACGATGTAACAGCCGATAAAGTTAACCAATTATTTCTCTGTCAAATCTTCGTTGACATTTTGATCGTATGGGTCTATATTGTATTGTTTGAAGAAAATAGATCCAAGAACTTCTATCTCCTTTAGTAGGTCTTGAGAAGATGCTATCTTAAGGTTTTGGGTAACTTAGAACTTGGTAGGTGAAAGACTTGGTGTTTTGGCATAAAGTTTCGTAGAAACTTGGCGATTTGGTATTTGATCGCACGAAGTAACTTTTTCAGCGCGACTTGACAAATCTTGGTGTTTTCGATTAGGGTAGCGAACTTGGTGATTAAATTAGCGTAAGGAAAGTAAAAAGAGTAAAGTAAGGGTAAAGATTTAGTGTAAAGGGTAAGGCCGAAAGTTGTTTATTGTTAAAGGTAAATGTCGAAGATTGTTTATTATTTGGCCATGAAACTTAATCGTTTTTAATGTAGTAATACCTGCAGTAATACTAACTTATCTGTTTGCTAACTTGCCAAATTTTGAAACTTTTGACAGTTAATCTTTACGTCTTTAAAGAAAATCCGTAAAAAAATTCTTAATATTTTCAATAGCGATACTGTAACTACCTCCAAATTTCTGTAAAAACCACTGCAACTTAGAAGTCTTTCTTACTCATTACCGTAAAAACCGCCGCAGTTTGTAGAGGCCTTTCGTAAGAATCTTTCCTCTACCCTAGCTGTCGTTTAACGTAGAGCGTAACCGGAAAGTAGCTTCTTCTTCCCCTTAGCTTATCTGTGATTAACCCAATAAGCACTGATTAGTGTCGGTAGGCCTGCCTATAGAGGTAGGTCTTTCTTTGCAACGTAGTCTATTCGATTGGTTGAAATAACAGTAGTATTGCGTAGTCAAGTGGTAGATGTTTTGTTCTAGGTTTGGTAGACCGCTAGCCGATCTTCAGTAATTTGTATGGCTAATTGCTTAGACTGTGCCCTAGTATGAAGTAAACACATACTATACTTGACTTGCAGCAAATGCAGTAGGCCCACACAAAATAATACACTCAACTTGCAGTAAATATAGTTAACTTTACTGTGTGGTAAAGTTAACCTATTGCACCGCAAATTCTACTATTCCAACAATAATATTACTAATAAGAATTTAAGTAAATATAAACAAATTATACGGAACGTTTTAACTTCAAAATCTATGAGATAATTGAAAGCTTTGAATTTGATATTACTATAACAATAACTATTCGCATAATAAATGTCGATTTTTAAAATAGCTCTCATTTCTTCAATGTTCCATACTAACTTGTCTCCCCTTTTTAAGTGCTTCGTTTGGTTTGATACCACAAATAAACCAGAGTTTTATGGTCTATATTATAGCTTTACGAAAATCGTACGAACGCTGTATAATTAAAAACAAAACTAAATGAATCGATAAAAAGTTAAATTGAACGAATAGTAAAATCAAAAGCGTTCTCAATAATGTATTAAAAATGCTTGTATCTATAAACACTTTCTTCGTGAATATTACTAGGAAGTTCGTACAATCTAGCCCTCAACATGCAATGTTTTTTTATACTTTTCTACGTAATTTACTTTGTAATTCATGTTTTAAATTCGTAATTCACCGCCTACATTACGTTACATATTTCACTTTTTAAATGGACCATTAACTATTTTAACAGCACATTTCCAATTTTAATATTTACCATGTATCAATTAAGTAAAAATATGTTTTGAATATATTTTTATTATGTAATCATCTGTATTTAAGTAGGTTTTACTGGCAAAATAATAATAACAAGGCAGTTCAAAGTTTTTAAATAAGAAGAGAGAGGGGAGACAAGTAATATTATCGTTGTTGTCGTTGTTCTCAACTTCGGCGTTGTTATTATCATCGTTATCGTTATTATCGTCGATGTCGCCACTGGTGTCATCAGCTTGAAAATAGCTGAATACCTTCTGTACCTTAGGTTATATATCTTTAGATAAAAGGTAAAAGGTGTAGTCACCATTTTTCCGACATCGCATAAGAATATCGTGAAAGTTGCCTACGTAATATAAACGTAAGCCCGCGTGTTACGAGGTAATAGTGGTTACGGTTTTCGCCGACCACTAATTAGTGTTGAGCGAAAAGTTAGCCTAAGTTTCGTACTGTATATTAAAAGAGTGGATAACGAATAAAAAAAACTTGGATTACGTATTGGAAAAGTGAGTAACTTACTATAGAGATGGTAGGTATATAGAAAGGCTTTCGCGAACAGACCTAACATTATCGAGACGGGGGTGTACTTGTTGCTACCCCGTTTATAGCGGTAATAATACGCCGATACGATATTGCTTTAACGGTATTCGTTGGGAAACTTGCTAACGGCGACGAAGGCGATGTACAACACGTAGAGCGTGTTTATAACTAAGCTAGTGGCGTTTATCTTAGCGCACCGTTTTAATGTTTTATGCGTTAGAGCGGCCTCGTAACGTACCCAAGCAAGATGTGCCTTGAGGCGGCAGACTTACTTCGCTATCCCTACCTCGTTTACTTAACAATTGGTATATGTTATAATTCTAAGGGAAAATATTAAGTAACCCGCTGTAACTTGCTAATATTATACTTATAACATTTTAAGAACGCTATAGATAAAAATGTGATTTTCACTCGCAACGAAAGGGTAAGGTGCATAACTTTGGGTTTTCGCTCTTATTTAGGCTACTATTACTGTTACGGCTTAGTAAAGGAAAAAAAGAAGAAAGGAAAGGGGGAGTAGCGGCGGCGGGAACAAGTGAGCGAGGAAAAGGGTTGTTAGTAGAGGTGTAGGCAGCAGTGACTTTTATAACACATTAGTGTTACCGCACTAAACGACGCCTTTTATTACAAAAATTATAAGATATGTTATATAAAATGATGAGGATTTATTAAGGAAATATGGAAACGTAATATCAATAATTAATCAAATAATAAATTAATTGTAAAATCGCTGTATAGCTAATTAAAGACTTACCTGGTAAATGGTTATGCGTTATTAGGGGAAGGTTTTTTTCTTTACTTAAACCGATGCCGATATACTACTTTAATGATTTTATAACACGTAACATCTATAATTCCGCCTTTACAAAATCCGCCATCTTTGCAAAACAAATGACAGCTTATATCATCATCACTACCAAATAACTAATTAAATGTTTAAACGAATTACATTATTATTATTAAGTTACAAATACGGAACTTTTCGAATGAAAATCAAAATTACCAGTATGAATATTAATAGATATCAATATAGTTAGTAAACGTGGGGAAATACGTTAGTAAAATGTATAATAGAGTGTTACACTCTAAGGAGCATGTTAGCAGAGTATATAGTAAAGTGTTACACCCTTGGTTAGAGCTTATAAGCTCTCATTTAAGGCATACACTCTCTAAGTGCTTCTTCTCCCTCTTATATACATCCTTCTACTACTATATTTAAATACTATACTATTTTTTTCATACGTCGATATAAAAACCCAACCAACAGTTACTATATAACTAAAAAATCCACTTATTCTTGTAGTGTTTTATATCGATTCGAAACGTTTATTTAATACCTTTCAAAATTCGAAATTATTAACGAAAACCGACATATAATCTACATAATAGCATTCCACGAAACCTGCGAAGGTAGGGAAATCGAGGAGTTTGTATAAATTAATCGCAAAAACAATCCACCAATATTATAACGAAATCAATGCCAAAAAAAGTCTTCAAGAAGTTTGTAGATTGCAATTAATTAACTATATGTATTGAGAACGACGTCAAAAGGATACCTAGAAAGTTTGAATCACGTATTAGCAAACAGGAAAGGAAGTAAAAGTATCCTGGTAAACTAAAAGACTACCAGAGGAATAAAGCGAATAAAGCTAGCAACTTAACTAACTGGTACCGTTAAATTAAAAGTCTGTATAAGTCTATGACAAAATACTTATTCATAGGAGTGATAAAGTCGGAACTTAGAACTGTGGGGTAATTGAGGGTAATTTAGTTGTGGAATTAGTAAGGGTTTAGTTCATTGACGAGGAAGCAATTCGGCGATAACGGGAAACAATTGATCGATTATATTGGCGTGCGCGTACAGAACAAAAAGCCACCATTGTTGGAATAATAGTAATTACAATGTAATCAGTCTACTTTACTGTCAAGTAAATTGACTGTACTGATTGTAAGTTGAGTGTATTGTTTTGTGGGTCTACTTTAAAGTTAAGTACAGTATGCGCCCATTTTACACTAGGGTACAGGCTAAGCAATTGGGTATACAAATTAGTGTACAGACCGGCTAGCGGTCTGCCAAACCTAGAACAATACATCCACTACTTGACCACGCAATACTACTGTTACTTTGAACGATTCGAATCGACAACGTTGCAACATCTCAAGGCCTATCACTGGCAAGGCCTATCACTCGCAATGCCTATCAACAACAACTCATATTGCAATTATACAACGTAATTAACAGTAAAAAAGTTACTTTACAATAAAGTTGTTTATATAACAGTTGTTAATCTTACATCGTTTGCTTTTTATTTGATTGTTTTAGCTAGGTTAAGTTATAGCCTTAAAAGGTTTGATAGGTTTGGTTTAATCAAGATAGGGTTGGCTTGAAGCAGGAATTTGCACTTTCGCTGACTAAGTTGTGGACACCTATGGGAAACCACGCTAATGCAGGGCCCTTCAGCCTTACCCTCCCTTGATTGGGCCTCAGCCTTGTTCACGTCCAGGTTCTGTATAGTGCAAAGCATTTCTCGCAGGTACAATCTCCAAGAGGGCCGTGTGGATATGGACCTGCTGCAGGAACCCCTCATCTCAAACCGCGACCCGGATGACCCCGGCGACGATGCCAACGGCTCCAACACAGCCTTGTCCGCAGGCTCACGGCCGGCGAACAGCTCCTCGGCCGGGGCCTTCATGTGGCTGTTGACGTTCTCTGCTGGTATTAGTGGACTTCTCTTCGGATGTACGATGCCGCCCTTGCCCTCCCCCGTCCCAGTGTCCCCTCCCCGGGCCCCGGTTCTAACCCCTCTGGCCAACTTCCCCGCGCCACACAGACGACACCGGCGTCATCTCCGGCACCCTCGTCTCCATCGGCGACTCGCTCTCGCACCGCGCCCTGACCGCGCTCGACAAGTCGGTCATCACCGCGGCGCCGGCGCTGGCCGCGCTGCTGGCGGCGCCGTGCGCCGCGCGCCTCGCGGACCGCCTGGGCCGGCGGCGCGTGGTCCTGGCGGCGGACGCGCTCTTCGTGCTCGGCGCGCTGCTGCAGGCGGCCAGCACGACGGTCGCGGCCATGGCGGCGGGCCGGCTCGCGGTCGGCGGCGCGGTCGGCGGCGCGAGCTTCGTGGTGCCGCTGTACCTCGCGGAGCTGGCGCCGGCGGCGCACCGCGGGCGGCTCGTCACGGCGCACTCGGTGCTCGTGACGGGCGGGCAGGTCGTGGCGTACGCGGCCGGGTGGGCGTTCGCCGCGCTCGGGCGGCGCGGCAGCGCGTGGCGCTGGATGGTCGGGCTGGGCGCCGTGCCGGCGGCGGTGCAGGCGGGCCTGCTTTGGGGGTTCATGCCCGAGACGCCGCGGTGGCTGGTGCGGGCGGGCCGCGGGGAGGAGGCGAGGAGGGTGGTGAGGCAGGTCGCGGGAGCGGCGGGGGGTGCGGCAGCTGAGGCTGAGGAGGTGCTGAGGGATATTGAGGCGGAGGTGAGGGAGGAGGAGCAGGCGGCGCTGGCGCGGCGGCGCGGCGGCGCGGCGAGGGGCTCGTGGCGCGACGGGTGGGATGAGCTGTTGACTGTGCGTAGGAACCGGCGGGCGCTGGCGATTGCGTGCATGCTTCAGGGCTTGCAGCAGTTGTGTGGCTTCGTGAGTGTTTCTACCTGTTGGTCTGTGTGGATGCTAGACTGACCGGCCAACGCAGAACTCGCTGATGTACTTCTCGGCGACGATTTTCACGATGCTGGGCTTCAGCAGTCCCACACTAACATCCATGAGCGTTGCCATCACCAACTGGCTGTTTACGATCGTTGCACTCGTCGTCATCGACAGGGTGGGACGGCGGCGGATTCTACTATATTCAACCCCCGTCATGGTCGCCGGGCTGCTCCTCTCGGCCTACGGCTTCTCGCTGCTGAACCTCTCCACCCGAGCCTTCAACTCCGGAGTGGCGCCGCCTCCACCGGCACCGGAGAACAAGGGGGCGGCGCTCCTCGTGCTCGTGTCCATCATGGTCTATGTGGCGGCCTACGCCATCGGCTGGGGCAGCGTGCCCTGGATGCAGAGCGAGCTCTTCTCGCTGAGCGTGCGGTCGCTGGGCAGCGGCGCGGCCACGGCGACGAACTGGGCTTGCAACTTCGTCGTGGGGCTCACTTTCCTGCCGCTGATGGAGGCCGTGTCGCCGCCGTGGACGTTCGTGCTCTATGCGGTCGTCTGCGTGGCCGGCCTCGCGCTGGTCGCCCGCATCTACCCGGAGACGAGCGGGCTCGGTCTGGAGGAGGCGGCCGCGCTGCTCGAGAGGGACGACTGGGGCGTGGGCGCGCGCTGACCTGGCTCGCCTCGGTTGACCATGACCAACGGCAGGTATGATCCTCTCAGTCGGCACCGCCAAGGGGACCTGCAGGCAGTCTTGATCTGCCGCTTCTTCGCCGGCTTCTTCGGTGCCTGCCCGCTGGCAGTCGTCCCGGCTGTGTTCTCGGACATGTTCAACAACGCGACACGAGGGGTCGCCATCACCGTGTACGCAATGGCCAGCTTTATGGGTCCCTTATTGGCGCCCTTCACCGGCGGGTATATCGTCGACAGCCTCTTGGGCTGGAGATGGACCATGTACATTCCCGCCATCATGGGCTTCGTCGGCCTTGGGCTGTGTACCTTCTTCCTCGAGGAAACCTACTCGCCGCAGATTCTGGTGGCCAAGGCCGCCGAGCTCCGCCGCAGGACGGGCAACCACTTGATCCACGCACAACAGGAGGAGATCGAGGTCGATCTCCAAGAGATGTTGGAGAGGAACCTCAGCAGGCCCATGCGGCTGCTGTTCAAGGAGCCCGTTCTGCTGCTGTCCGTCTACCTGTCCTTCGTCTACGGGATTCTGTACCTCCTCCTCACGGCCTATCCCCTCGTGTTCCAAGGCGTCCATGGCTTTGCAGCAGGGCCCTCTGGCCTCTGCTTCTTCGGCATGATTGGCGGAGAGCTGGTTGCGGGCATCGTGGTCCTGCTTCGGCAACCGTGGTACCGGCGGAAACTCGCGGCAAACAACGGCATTTCCGTCCCGGAGTGGCGGCTGCCCTCCATGGGAGCCGGAGGTTTTCTTGGCATGTTCTAATGTCTGTCTTGCCTACACGGGAACGCAAGTTATATATATGGAAAGGTAGGGAGGGGGTGGGGACGGGGTTTCAGCGCTTGGAGTTCTTTGGGCATTGGGATGCGGCTGCTGCATTGTTTTGATACCTACCCATGGAGACTTCGGGGTGCCCACAGCGATGTAGCAAGGAGCCACGCAGTGTCATGGAGCTGCTTTGCTGCCAGTAAGGCTTGCAGTAGTTATGTTTATGGAAGGTTTGCAAACACCGCAGTCGCCCTCGACGGCCAGCTGCCTTTGCGGCCTCGTTCTTCGCATCGAGTCGAGTCCCCCACCTGTGTGAAGCTTGGTACAAAGCGTGGTAACGTAGGAATAGTGCTCATCAGTCCCGATGCCCGTGGACTCTACAATGTCCGGCTTGAACGTTCAGCCTCGAACTCCAATATATGTGGCTGATGTTTCGAGCCCCAGCTCGTCACGTACGTCCTGCGAAAGGCAACGCGAGCCCTCCTGACAAGCTAGAGAAGTGGCGCGCTTGCCGAAGACGACTCCTCGTTCGAGCGCGCACAAGAGTGGCACAGAAAGTGGGGCACCCGTCGCAGGCCGCAAGCTAGGCACTACACAAGGCAAGGCCCGTGTTGTCTTCTAGATGCGGGACATAACCAGAAAAACCCGTATTCTTGCCCTGTCGTGTCCCAAAATCCGCCAGCCCGTCCAAGCTCCCCACACTGTCCGCTGCCGCCGAAACGCCCAAGCCGCCAGTAACCTGTGACTGCTCGGCGTGCCGGCGCTTCGGCTGCCTGCTCACCTGGGATGGTTGCCTGTTGGTACATCGGTCGCGGATCTAGTGTTTGGGTCGTGTAAGAGCACCTGGCAGAGTGGTTATGAAGGGACCGGACTTATTTCACAGGAGGATCGTCGGCCCCGATACTTAGAGAGAGATCCATCACGTGTTTGCATTGGTCTATCTGATGCTGGTGAGGATGAGGGCGCAGGCAGTTGCATCTTTCCCTACCGCCCAGCTTGAAGACCATGAGCGGAGAGGCTGCGAGCGGAGAGGCCTGAAGGCGGACGGACCGTTGGACTCAGGTTCTTCCGTTCTGCTTCGCCTGCCTGTGCGCGTAGATTTGCTCGGCAGACTCGATGGTTTTGGTGTTGGACATGAGTTTGTTCTGTTGCGAGTTTAGCAAGTGCAACTTACGACAAAAGGCAGACCAAATGAAATGATGCACGTACCATGGTTTCCATCCATTCATCGTACGGGTCCGAGTCGAAGACAATGCCGCCTCCTGTCCAAGGTTTAGCAAGCTGTTGCGTTCCATCGACATCGAGCCTTGGTGGGAGGGGGAGCGACTCACCAGCCTGTAGATACGCGACTCCATCCTTCAACAACATGGTGCGAAGAGCAATACACGTGTCCATCTCTCCCTCCTTCTCCTCCCCAGACGCCGTCACGCTCCCATAGCCAAAGTAGCCCACCGCACCGGCATAGACACCCCGCTTCTCCTTCTCCAGCTCGGCGATCAGCTCCATAGCCTTGACCTTGGGCGCGCCGGACACCGTGCCGGCCGGGAAGATGGACCGGAAGGCGTCGAAGCGCGTCTTGCCGGACCGCAGCACGCCCGAGACCTGCGAGACCAGGTGCTGCACGTGCGAGAACTTCTCCACGACCATGAGGCGGTCGACGCGGGTCTCGAGGGGGTCGCAGACGCGCGTAACGTCGTTGCGGGCCAGGTCGACCAGCATGACGTGCTCGGCGCGGTCCTTGAGCGACGTTGCGAGCTCGGTGGCCAGGCGCTCGTCCTCGTCGGCGGTGCGGCCGCGCTTGACGGTGCCGGCGATGGGGTGCGTGATGATGCGGCCCTCCTCGGCCTTGACGAGCAGCTCAGGCGAGGCGCCGACAATCTGGAAGTCGGCGCAGTCGATGAAGAACAGGTAGGGCGACGGGTTGACGGTGCGCAGGTGGCGGTAGATGTTGAAGGGGTGCAGGTCCGTGGGGCGGGCGAAGCGCTGCGACGGCACAGCCTGAATGATGTCGCCCGCGACGATGTGCTTCTTCAGCGTCGTGACGTGGGCCTCGTAGCCGTCCTGGCCGATGTTTGACTTTTGCTCGTTGCCCAGCCGGACGGGCTTCTGCTCTGGCAGGGGGATGTCGGGAGCATCGAGGACCCTGATCAAATCCTCGATGACGTTGGCCGCCTTGGCATACTCGGCGTCGATGCCGGCCGGGCTCTCGGGCACCTTCAGGTAGGTGATGACCTTGATGACGCCGTAGAAGCGGTCGAAGGCCACGATGGTGTCGTAGAACTGGAAGAGCGACTCGGGGATCTTCAGGACATCCTGCATGGGCCGGGCGGTCTTGGGCTCGAAATACCTTCACTGCTGGTGAGTGAGGGCTCGCTCAGGGCTGATGGACGACTGGGCTTGTGAGAGCGTACCTGACACAGTCGTAGCCTATATAACCAATGGCACCTCCAGTGAGAGGAGGAAGATTCAAGCCGGGCACCTCGGCGACGACACAGTGAGACAGCTCCTCCTCGAGCACCGGGATGGGATCGCAAGACTCGCCGTGGCCCTCGCCGGTCTTGATGATCTTCCTGGGACCTGCCCCGACGAAGCTGTAGCGGCCAACCCGCTCCGAGGCGGCACTCTCAAAGAGGACGGAGTAAGGCGACTTGGTGTGGGCCACGACCTTGAGATAGGCGGCCGAGGGCGTGATCAGGTCGGAGGAAATCTGGCCATAGAGGGGCACCAGGTTTGGCCTCTTGGGGCCCTGCTGCTTGGCCAGCAGCTCCTTGATCGTCTCGAGGGACGGAGCAAATTGGTCCTGCAGGCGCGGGCGCGGGTTACTTTGAGCCATGCCATCGAGACAAGATGGGGGGGGGGGGAGGGGTCTGGAAATACCCACAGCTCCACTCATCGTTTGCGCGTCAAACCCAGATCGACTGATATGCTCAAGGGACTGACTGACTGCCTGCCTTTGGATTGAGGATCGCAAGTGAGGAGGGCTTGCAAGTGAGGGGGCTCGACCTGACTCATTGAGTGCGTTGCGTTGGCGCTGATGCGACTCTACCTCCTTCTCCAGTCAGGTTGTCAGGATACTTCCAAGCAGCGATTTCGGCCGGAGGCTGAGGACGTGGACGGACGTATTAGAGCGTAGGACAGGCCGGGGTGGGGGGACCCTCAACCAAAGTTGGAGTGGCCGATTCAACACCAAAATGGGTAATTCTCAACAAAGTCTAGAGCATTGGGCCGTAATTAATAAATATTGCAAGCCTCTGCAAGTGCAGTTCTGGGGTTAGGGCTGATTCCATGGAGTAGCGCTAGTGTTACGACGCTAGTGTAGCCCGCCCGAAATGTACAGAGTAGGTAATCTTCGGGGACTATACTCCAATTCATCTTTTCCTGAAATCGCACTGGCCACTGCCCACACAAGCCTCTCCATGCTCTCAGTGTCCCTTCTAACCAGACGACTAGTGGTCTCTCACCTCGTCACAATCCAGACCCGCACCGCGCACCACCACCTCCGGGCTACCTGCCAGCGCCAGCGCCACACCCTCCACAACGCACCACCACCACGCCCACGCACCCCCACACCACCCCGCAGCCACCACCCGCTCCTGAGCCGCACCCGCAGCCTCGCCCTCAGCGCCACCCCGCCCCACCACCACCAGCAGCAGCAGCAAGCCCGCAAGATGGCGAGCGGCAGCGGCGACGACGACGACGACAACAACTACATAGCCTTCCTGAACAAGGCCAACGCCGACCCTGCGCCGGCCGGCGCGGTCGCGGCCGCGGCAGCAGCGCCGTCCAAGGCCCCGGCCAAGACGGCGGCGGCGCTCAAGGCGGCCGACCCGGGCGCCGAGATCCCGCCGCCGCTGATGGCGGCCGCCGCGGACGCCATCTACGTGTCCGACGCGGACGAGCCCTTCGTGCCGGTGTCGCTGGCGTGGGAGAAGGGCGCGGGGCTGCCGAACGAAGGTGCGCCGGCTGTTTGCTGCTTCTTTTTTCTAAGCTGCACGCGCCCACGCCCGCAGAGGCCTCTGCTGGGGACACTTGCTAACAACCCGGGGTGTTTGTAGAGGAGATAGCGGACCTTGTCGACCACTGGGACCCTGCAAGCGCGCAGGTGGACATCTTGGACCCGGTCGACTGGGACCAGAACGGGCAATACAAGGAAATCATCGACGCGGTAACAAAGGCCGGCAAGGGCAACGATGTGAGGGTGTACCGCATTGTTAAAGACATCTCGCGTGTGGAATACTTTGTAGTGACAAGACTGGGAGACGGGAAGAGTGCCAGACTTGTTGGCGTCAAGGCGCTGGCGATTGAGAGCTAGTGCTCAGAGGATGCTGCATTCTGGGGCGAGGCCAAGCACATCATCCACACGATACCAAGATCGCATGCGGCACAACCATGCATTTGAGGAGCTGGACACTGGGAGCAATGTCTAGAGCACAGTAGGTCAAGGAAATGATTGATAGAGGCCAACGCAAGTGTGGTGAATTCCCGAATTTGCCCTATTGAGCTTGCAATAAGCCCGAATAACGACTCCCTGCCCATCCGACCAACCTTGACGCCAGGACCATTGCAAGAGGGAGCCCAACTTGTGAGCTGAGCATTCCACACCCTTTCCTCCATAGGGCTGTGGTACTGCGCCATTCCAACACAACCACATCTCTGTTAGTGGACGACGACAAGAACCTAAGCAGTGCGCTCGATATCCTTCTTGAGCAGACCCTGGTACTGCTTCTTCTCCTCGACAGTTTGCCAAGCGCCGTGACCAAACTCTGGAAAGCGTTAGCACAGGTTCTGAATTGCCGTGGGTGTGTGGCGCTGTCATGGACTCACCGGAACTCGTGTCGATCCACTTGAGCGCAATCTTCTCGAGAGCCTTGCGGGAGGTGTGCTTGTACATCGACTTGCGCAGGGTGACGATGCGCTTCTTGGTACCGGGGATGGAACCCTTGACCATGACGAAGTCGTTCTTGACCTCACCGTAGCGAACAAAGCCACCCAGAGGAGTGATTTGCTTCTTGGTGACGTCGGTCTCAGTAGCGGCACTGTTCTCGTCACCAGCCTTGGCGATCCTGTAAACCTTGTGGTTCACAGAGGTACGGTGGTGGTAGCCCATCTGACCAGCACGGGCAACAGTCCACTGGACGTGGGACGGGTGCCATGCACCGATACAGGCGACCTTGCGGAGACCTAGGACTCAAGTCAGCAATCGCGTGCCAGAGCGGCGGGAATGGTTTAAACAGCAAACACGAGTGGCAGAAATGGTCCGACACTCGCGATTCCATGTGATTTGTGCTCACCCTTGTGGGTTTTGCGAGGCAGCTTCTTGGTACCCCAACGGGCGGTAACACCGTTGTATCCGTGACCAGTGGTGACGGCAATGATGTCAATCATCTCGTCCTGTTCGAAGATGGTGTCGACGGACACGGGCTTCTCGAAGAGCGAAGCGCCGTGTTCAACCTTCTCGGCGATGGAACCACCGTTGATCTGGATCTCCATCAAGTGGGCCTTCTTCTGCTTCAGGGGGGTCTTGCGGATTTGCGTGTGTGCGAGGACACGGACGACGGTGCAGTACTTCTTGATACGTTCGAGCTCGCGAGTAAAGTTGGCGCCGTTGTTCTCCGTGTACTTCTTGGCGTAGCGAGTGAACGCCTTCTTCTTGGACTTGTACCAGTTCTTGTAGAAGCGGCGCTTGATCTCGTCGCTCAAGTGCTCAGCCCACACGGTAGTAAGGGATCGCAGGCCACGAGGAGTCTCGATGTAACCAACCAGACCAACAACGATCACCTATAAAAGATGTTAGCCATTGGCATGAACGCCAAGCGGGCTGCATTGTTCGTACCGGTGGGGTATCAACGATGGTGACGGCCTCAACAACCTCCTTCTTGTGCGATTTCGCGCCAGGGCGGTCGAGGTCGCGGACGATGGTGGTCATGCCGGCCTTGTAGCCCATGGTGGCCGTCAGGTGGACGGGCTTCTTTGGGTCGTCCTTGGGAAAGCTGGGAAGGTACCATGAATGTCAGCTAATGATGCATCGCAAAGGATCGATCGCGGAGCCGAACAGCAAAGCCGTTCGATGTCGATGAATCAAATCATGGCTGTGGGGAGGGGAGGTGATGGAGAGCATTTGTTCTCTGTTCGACTCACGACTTGACTTTACCACGGTGCCTGGCAGCCCTCTTGCGGGGCAGGTAGGCCAAAGAGCCATGACGAGGAGCCTCGAATTTGCGGTGCGACATGGTGTTTCTCTTGATTGCTGTCGCGTGGGTGGTGTGAGGTTGTTGGGGTAGGTAGGGACGTTGATTGAAGACGAATTTTCGTGGCGGAAGCTTTGAACAAAATTTTGCTGATTGTGAAGCGGGAAGTCGCCAGGAACCCCTGTCTAGCGCTGTCTGACCGCCAGCTGGCGCCAGCTCATGCCAGCCGTGGCCAGCTGCAGGCGCAGGCGTCTTCTGGTATGTTTGAGCAGTTCAACGTCTCTATCAACAACACAACTTGCTTCATGATCTTCCTTGTGATCTCAACCAATGAACTGCGACATAATCTAGCCAACGAATTAGCGGCTTGTAAACTCGGCTCGGGTTGTGTTTCGCTTCCAACCTTCCAACGCATGCATCTGCTTTGACTCGTCTACATTGGCAACCAACTACATATGACTTCAGCTTGTATACAATCTTCTGGCGGGCGCCCTGCCGTCCGGACCACAGATGTGGACTTGACAACATTCGTATCATCTTTCCGGAGGCTATACCAACGGAGTGCTGGCGTACCGGACATCCTGTAAACCAGTGGTCCTGACGGCATGTATGATTGCGTCTCTGGCCAAGCAAATAATGACTACGAACAGGAAAGGGTTAGGGTACAACAGCTGGTCAGCCTCATCTCTGGCCCATGCACTCGTGGAGCACATTATGTCCCGACGCCGTCGCTTGCATACAGAACACCGGATAGAGAGGTCAGGTAGCTGACGGAGACTTTGTCTTCAACATGACACCGGCTCCTGTCGGGTCAGCCGTGTCGGTTCCGTTGTGTGGCATCCACTCAGCAAGACAACGACACGATACACAGCGCAAGATTTGTCTCAGCGAAGTGTGCACGTCCCACAAGCCTCACCATGAGTAACGGCGGATCGGATGGTCACATTAGGACGCGCGCCGGCGCCTTGCGTTGGTTTCCAGCCCGCCTACGACCCCAGCGTCCTTCTTCTTCTTCAGCTGGCATCTAACTGCTATTTATTTTCGGGCTTTTTCGTCTAGCATACAGCTGCATAGGAAGGTTTGCAACGGCCATTTGGCGGGAAGCTGGCAAGCTCGTGCTCGGGACCGGACGACCAAGGATCAGGAGCGATCTTGTTTGATGTGACGGAGCTGGGTGCACGGCAAATTTGATCTACGCACATCACCGAGAACACCGGCGGCTTGTCCTCCCTGTGCCCGTTTGGCAAGCTCCATCGTGGCAGCAGAGATCGGCTGTCGTGAATCAGTGCATGCTTGTCACTCATGGCGCCAAGAAAGGGCTTCTGTTTCCCATGTACGACGGAAATATGTGTTGTCGCAGGCTGTTACCCCTGCCTGACAAGCTGAGCAACATTACACAGTTCCTTCACATCGCATGGCCAACCGACGAGAGCACAGGCGAGGGTGCACGAAGCCCTCTCCGAAATCTTGGGCGGGGTGGATATCAACAAGGGTCGGCGACGAGAGCAGACCATGCTCTGGTACTTCATCTGAGCATCTGGAAACTCCAGCCTCTCCCTACCTTGGGTCGATTGCCACTGGATCGTCGACGATAGTAACCAACAGGCACGATGCCGGCGGAAGATTTGCAAGTGGCGGTTGCGATGCAGCATCGCAAACTGCATTCGCTGACGGGTTGCTTGCAAAGCCGATTTCTCAGCAAGGTCGCCGTATAGACTAAGTTATGACTTGAATTGGACAAGTCCCTTGATGTTTAATGAGAGCCATTCACAGAACTCGGGTATTTGGTAACTCCAAGCTCAACACCATCTCAGGACGGTGTGTGCCGGGGCGCCGGCCGGGGGTACCAAGCTGTAGTGGGACAAACCGTTTAGGGTGCATAAACACCTCTCCCTTCCGGGAAAGGTAAACGTAACTAAACTTCTACAAAAAATACACTCCTTATATAAACCTTTTTCCACTCCTACCCTTTTCTTTTTATTATTATTGAAGAACAAACAATAATATTTATTGTATATTTTAAAACATTATATGTTATCTCTATAAAACTATAAATATTTCATAAAAATATACTGTTTATATTATAATAATTATTACCATTGTTAATTAATTGATCTGTTGTATTTGCTATCTGAGACCCCATATTAATTGTTCTGACGCTATTCAAATTTAAATGTTATATTTAATTTTGGAATGTTAAATATTTCAACAATAGGAATATTTTATTAGTAAGTTTACCTATATATTATTATTCGTTGCAATAGTAGTCGATTCAATCTTATTGTAAAAGAAGGAACTAATGTATTACATTGATTGAGAATTGATGAAGAGATATAAGATTCAAGATGTGTCTACCGTCTACCAATTTACACATGAATTTATAAAATTTATAATTTAGCCTATACCCTATATTAACTTCAAATCTACCGTTATTAACCGTAGCTAATAATATTCTAATATTGACGGCCTTTTATTCTTACCTGTATGTGAATACAAAGTTCCGGTAAAGATTATATTCAAATCTATTTCAGTAAGCTTTCTGTACTATCAATTCCTATTGTTGTATCGAATTCCGCGTTCAAGTTTTTTTTTGTTAAAGCTACTTACTAAATAAAGTATTAATTGAATCTCATTTTGGCAAATTTTAAGTTTATAACATATTTTGCTTTCATATTATGTACTTACATGCTGTTTCATCTACTTATATCAGTATTCTACTACTCCGACATTAAAAACCTGTATATCTTTAATTGTAAGATCATTTTCAATCGATCGAAGGAATTTCTTGTTACGCAGGAGTTCATTTTATTATTAGATGCGATAATATTTGGTTTTTTCGTTTATTAAAATTTTGCACAAATAAAAATGGTTTTAATTTTCCTGGTTTTATTGTCGTTATTATCGTTATCGTTGAATTAATAGTTTCACCGTAAAAAAGGTCTTTTATTATCGATTGTTTTTTTCAAAACCATTGATTATATACGCGTTGTAATTGCTTTTCTAAAACTCGTTCCTATTGGTTAAAAAATTCGTTTTGCTGCCACGTATTCAAAAGTAAATAAAGAGTCTAACTGTTAGAATAGTATTACATACAGTGCAGTAGGTCAACTTTACTTACAGTAAAGTTGACTATACTGCAAGTTGAGTATATTGCTTTGTAGAGACTTACCGCATTGGGTGTAAGTCGAGTGAAGTATGCTGTACTTTACTCTAGGGCACGGGCCAAGCAATTGGCTATACAAATTACAGTGTAAACTAGCTAGCGGTCTGCCAAACCTAAAACAATACATCTACTATCTAGCCACATAATACTACTGTTACTTCAACTCATCGAATCGACAACATTATAATATCTAAAGCCCTACCAATACTAATTAGTACTTATTGGGTTAAGCACATATTAGCTAAGTAGAAAAAGAAGCTACTTTCCGGTTGTTACACTTTACGTTATCGTTAGGGTAAAAGAAAGATTTTTGCGAAAGGCCTCTATTAGTACTGCGTCAATTCACAACGGCAGGAAAACAGAAAAAACTTTTTTGGTTACATCAATCTCTAACGGCAATCTGGAAGTAAACGACAATATCGCTACTGAAAAGCACTAAGAAATCTTTATTAATCTTTTTTAAAGACGTAAAGATTAACTATTAAAAGTCTTAAAATTCGGCAAGTTGGTAAACGGCTAAGTTAGTACTACTATGAGTGTTACTACTACAGAAAAACGACTAAGTCCCTACGCTAAATAACTTACTACCTTCGCCCTTTACCGCTACCAAACAACCTCCGACCTTACCCTCCACACTAAACCTTTGCTCATACTTTACCCTTTTTACTTCCTTTACATCAATTTAATCGTCAAGCTCACTGTTTTAAGCGAAAACAATAAAAATCGTTAAGTCGCGTCAAAAAAGCCACGTCGCGCGACCTCATACCAAGTTACTAAGTCACTAAGTCGCCAAATTCCCACGCGACTTTACGTTAAAACACCAAATCTCTACGCCAAAAATTACCAAGTCCCTCGCTCTACACGCTTACTAAGTCCTACACAGGCCAAAACCTCAAGATATCTATTACTAACGCTCACTTGAAAGTTATCACCAACTCTATAACGAAAAAAGTAATTAAGGCGCTCGAAGCTACCTTTACCAAATATTACAACCACAACCTGTAAAGACAGAACGTTAGTAAAAACTTAACCGAAAAACACCTTACCAACTTCGTCGATTACTACATCATTAAGTGCTGCAATACTAATGACTCCAACGATACCTTTAACAACTTTCATAATCTCTTTAACGATAGGATCATAAACATGTAGACATCGGTTTAAAAAGAGGTTAAAATAAGGATTAAAGTAAAACTTAAACGGCAAAGAGTTTACTTACTAACTCAAGTCAATACAAAACTGACACAAAAGAATTTCGACCTAACCTAGTTTTACGAACGCCATAAGACCTATACCCAAAAGTAAAAGCTATTAAAGAACCTTACTGCCCTTATATATAATCTAAAGAATATCCCCCTTATCCTCAATCAAATTAAGCCTTTTTATGCGTTAACGATAAAAAATTTATTAACCTGTTTAGTAGTTTAGTACCCCTACGTAACAATGCAGAGTACGCCTTTCACGGCGATAGAGTACGTAAAGAAACGGCCGCTAACGCGGCCAGAGGTATTAACGTTAACACTTTACACTAGTTAATTAAACAAAATCATTAGGTTTTCCAAATCCTTTAAATATCCATTGCCTCTTAACAATTTAGTCGCCAAACTCATCAAAACCCTTTCTCATTTACGTTCGCCTACACGAGAAAACCTACTAAAAGTCCTACTATATAACTTTACCCTTCGGGCTAAGCAACTAGTAATTACCCTTAATACCGTTCCTTAAAATCTCCAAAGCTTAAACTGCTAGGAAATACCACTTAAAGCTAAAATAACTATCGCAACCTTCTCCCAAAAACTGTTAAGATAGTTAACATTAATCATAAACTTCTTATGGACTTTGCTAAGATTTGAAACAACGTAGAGAAGTATAACGGGAAGCCCTACAATTTATTTAACTCCAAAATAATGCTCTTTTTCAACATTTGTAAATGGATAAAGGTTTTACCTTTAGGTTTTTACTTACTATTTCCCGAAATTTCTATAAGGAACGCCAAGGACTACTATCTGACCTTACTTACTAAAGTTACTACGTTTCTCGAGATTTACAATAACATAAAAGGCCACTTCGAACACGACGTTTACCTCGCATAATATTATACAAATTAGGCTACAACGCGGTGGACTATAATAATAGCGAAGAAGAAAAAGGAGGAAACTCCAATGGATATATTTAATCAAATTCTTGACAAGTTGATACTATATCAAAAAGCAATAGGAAAAGCCCACTCTAGTGAAACCACACTTCGCGAGCAGGTACGAGCAACAATTACGGGTGTTAATGAGTTCGAATACGCCTTATAACGTTTGAATACCACTTACGAAGGTTTTTTTAACCAATTACGTTCTTTGTTTATTACTATAATAATACATATAAGAAATTCGTTTAATAAGTATTCCTAAGTCAGCAACTCCCTTAACGTCAATAAAAAAAATCTTACGATGGTTAATTACGTCAATCGTAAGTACAGGTGTATATAAAGCCTAAGTTTTAGCCTACTAGCTACAGATTAGAGGCAACAGCCACGTTAGTGCTAATAAGGCCATGATTTAGGCGGACCTATTAACCGCAAACACTATTGTCGTAATAGTGGTAAAAGATATTGGATCTATGGTAAGTTTAGCTGTTAGTTAACTCGGTACCCCCCCACTGGAAGTAATAACAAAAAGGCAATATATTACGCTCAATACCCCATTGCTTTTAAACAGAACTATTTGAATCAAATTGCTAACTTTGAAGGCGATAAGCCAATTAACGGCGTTAACACCCCTAGGCAAATCAGGTGATACGAAGATACTACTCCCGGTACGGCCTAATAACTAGCCGACCATGCCTTTCTGTACCGTTTAGGTGGTAAAAACATTTACCTTTATTTTAAATAAGTCACTAACCCCTTACATACTTTTAACCTTCGCAATCGTTACGTGGATCACATGTTTTAAGGTATTATACTAGACATAGAGGTAATAAGGTACTTAATAGGAGGCTATTTACAATACGTGTCATTATGGAGAAAAGTTACTGTAGCTATTAGGATTAATAGTTACGATATTAATAAGGTAAAAGTTGACTTAAAACCAGACGAATAACTATTATCATTAGGGATAACAGTAGTTTAAACTATTATAAAAACGATTGAGTTCCATATATTCAAGTCATCTACCCCTTTTATACTTTACTTAAAGAATATTAAAACTCTTGGGGTCAACGTCGACGTCAACGCAGATGAATTGGTTAAAAACGGCTAAAGGTTTTCACTCGCCCTTAAATAGGAGCACCTATAGTTTGATCTTTAAGGCCCAAAAATAATGTTGTTAAACCTAACGGAGCTAGAGATACGTTAACTATATCGGAGTTTTAATCATTTAGCTGTTAACAGGCTATATAAAGTCTTAATCCGCAGGGTATATAAATATAGAATATTTTATCCTAATAGCTATTAAAAACTTTACTACTATTGCTAAACGTATATTTAAGCAACCCAGAGATTAAAGTTTACATTAAGACAATAAAGATTTTAATTACTAGATCTTTGTTAATATATTTTACCTAAATAACAAGCTTATTTTTTATGTCGTTGACTTCGTAACCGCTTTTTACGAAGTTAAATTCCTAAAATCACTTTCGGTAAAAGATACGTGTAAAACTTTAAGGATTATGTAAATTGATACGTACTTGGATTCATCTGACATCGTCGTTTATAATGCTGGTACCAAGTTTACAGCGGCGGAATTTTAAGAAAATGTTAAGATAATGGGTATTTAATATAAATAGGTACCTATAAAGGCCTAATAAATTATTGAAAAGGTTAAAAGGTTACACTTATTACTTCTCCAAACGTACAATATTTTTACGTTAAAAATTAGAAGTTTTACAGATCCGGAGGCACGTCTATAGATGGTAGTAAAAGGCCTTAATAATAATATGGGCCTTGACGGCTTAGTAATAATACTACTAGTCTTTAGAATGTACCTACGCCTGACTAGTGAATATCCGCCTTCAATAATTATTTAGAAATGCTTCGCGGCCTATAACAAAGTTCTAAGGGAATTACGAAGGGAATCAGCACGCCGTTAGCTTAATAATGCCCTTAATATCAGGAACGGCCCTTTAATAATCGACGTCTTTACTTTGCTATTATAAAGTAAAGTCCTTGTGTGGTGGAAGCCGAGCAAATATGAGGGCCCGTATAAGATATTAAGTATCGCGAACTCTGAAGGGGTTATTAAAACTGCGAACGGTTTTATATCTTTTCGAATTATCTAAGTCAAGCCATATATTAGAGCTACTAACGATGAAGACTTTTAAGTCAAACGACCGAGATAATATAAAAGTTTTTTACCCATTATCGATAAGCCGATAAAGCTCCGCCAGTATCAAGAACTCCCAAAGAAGAAAAAAGTTAAAGAGGAGGAATATATACCGGGGCGAATGTATAATAATATTTAGATAAATATAAGGGAAACGGATAACGAAGATTTGATATTAAAGCTTCGAGTATAAGAGATTATCAAAACTTTCGGTAAACCTTTTAAGAAAAGCAACAAGGTCTAAATTAACGGTTTATTAACTCGAAGGGTTGTATAATTCGTACCGAAACCCAATTTTAATCTTTAAACCCCAAATGTTACGATTTTTAAGTCGAGGATTATCTACAAGGTTAAAGGTAGGACCACGGGGTAACTATAGGAAAAATTACGTTGAATCGCTTAAGAATACGATAATGAAGAAAAAGACTGGATCTTTACACAATCGCCAATGATTTGGAAGATTAACTAACTTTTAGTAGTCTTTTTAATAATGAGTTAATTAATTAAAACTAAAGGTAAGTTTGCATTTAATACTCGTAATACAAAGGAAACCCATACGTAATTAATAACGAATCTGGAACTGATCGTACTACTAAAACCGTTATAAGAACTCCGTACCATTTATTTTTTAGGTACAGTAATGCAATATATCAGGCCACTATACGGATTATCCAAAGTAGGCGTCTATTAGTTCCCAACCTATTAATCGCATTTCAAATCCTGGCTAGCGATAAAGTCTTTAATATACGATCCGTATTAACTTGTAACGTAAAAAAAAAACTTCGGCGAAGTAAGTATATAAACCGATGATATCTTTTTCATCGGAACGGCTAGCTTTATAATATTGAAACAGTAAGCGATGAAGGATTTCAAGTTTTGAAATTATAAGCCAGTGACAACATTAACAGGGGGAAGCTAACTTGACTTCAATAAATCGTAAATCTATAGGCTTAGTATTAATGCCGGTCTTAGCTTTTGCTAAAAGAACCAAAGCTTAATTTTGATTATAATTGACAAGAATAACAAAACTAGGGCTTAACGATACTTGGAATAACGTGCTCAAGGCAGTTATATTGTTATATTATACCAACTGGAAGCCTCTTACGACCTATATATTGTGACGTAAGTATAAGAACTAACGGATAAGATCTTTCACCGACTAAATATAAGGCTCGAATGGCAAATGCGAAATATAGACCGCGGAATTAATGTAGTTTTAATCGAATTCTTAAAAAACAAGCTCATAATTTTTACGAACAGGTCCTTTACAAATAACAAAGACTTATCTTTACAAATCTGCTTCCTAATAACCCTTGTTAACGAAGACAGGGAAAAGGTTAGTTTATTATTATTAATAATTCAATTTACTAAACCTCTATTAAGTGTAATATGATTATATAAAACGTATTAATCTCGAAGGTCTACGGTATAATAGCGGGCTTTAACGTAGTTGTAATATTATAGGAAACCCTTCACATTATTACCAAGCAGTTTAAATTTCCTCCTATCCTTGTGGTAATTTATATGAACTCAAAAAGCCTTGTTGAATGTTTCTTAAATCTCGGAACCACCAACGAAAAATGTCTGATAATCGACGTAATGACACTCCATAAAGCCTACAAAGGGAGGGAGATTAAGGGGTTCAGATGGATCGATAGCAAAGATAATCCCGTAGATTCCATAACGAAGGCAGCGCAAAATAAGGTTTTGGAAAAGTTTGCAAACAGTAACTGGCTGATTATACGTATCGAGGGCTACGTTGATAAGCCGCATGGAAAGCCTAAGTTATATGATAATGAATAGGGATATGTTGGCAGACTGAAAGACTGCTAGGGGATTAAAAATGGTAATATATTCAAGTGACACAGTTGAAATGGAGGCTTACAAAGGCTTATGGCGGAAGAAATTTTTGTAGGAATTGATAAACTCGGACCTTAGGGTATTAGAGCAATTAAGGTCAAATAGAGTTAATTTGTATGTAAATGGATGCAATTTGGTATAAAAGTCAACAGGAATTAACAGGAGTCTAGCCAGTTGATGAAGAGGCAATTTAGCGGTAACCAAAAAGATTGGTTAGTTATACTGGCGTGCGTGTACAAACTAAAAAGCCGTCAGTATTGGAATAGTATTATATATAGTGTAGTATATTAACTTTACTTACAGTAAAGTTAATAGTACTATAAGTTGAGTTTATTACTTTGTAGAGACTTACCGCATTGGGTGTAAGTCGAGTGTGATACGTTGCACTTTACTCTAGGGAATGAGCTAAGCAATTGGCCATAAAAATTATAGTGCAGACTGGCAAGTAGTTTGCCAAACCTAAAACAGCACATCCACCATCTGACCACGCAATACTACTATTACTTCGACCAATCGAATCGATAACGTTGCAATATCTAAAGCCCTACCAATACTAATAATAATTATATCTATTATAAATTTCGTATGGTTTATAGCTTTTATTGATACTTTCGTAATAATTGTATCCACAATTTTTTTTAAAAAAATTAACCTTTTTGTTGGAATAGTACTACATGCAGCGCAGCAAGTTAACTTTAATTATAGTAAAATTGACTATACTGCAAGTTGAGTGTATTGTTTTATGGAGACTTACCGCATTGGGTATAAGTCGAGTGTAGTATTCTGCACTTTACACTAGAGCTCGGACCAAGCAATTGACCATACAAATTATAGTGCAAACCGGCTAGCGGTCTGCCAAACCTAAATTAATACATTCATTATCTGACCACATAATACTACTATTACATCGACCACAATTCGAATAGACAACGTTACAACATCTGAAGCCCTACCAATATGAATTAGTGTTTATTAGGTTAAATATAGATTAGCTAAAAAGAAGAAAAATCTACTTTCAGGTTGTTACGCTTTAAATTATCGCTAGGGTAGAAGAAAGATTCTTTTGAAAGGCCTTTATTAGTATTAGGTCAGTCCCCAACGGCAGAAAAATAGAGAATATTTTTGGGTTGCGTTAGTCCTTAACAGCAATCTGGAAGTAAACGATGGTATCGCTACTAAAAAACACTAAAAAATCTTTATGAATCCTTTTTAAAGAAGTTAAGATTAACTATAAAAAGTTTGAAAATTCGGCAAGTTATCAAACGGTTAAGTTAGTATTACTACGTGTGCTACTACTGCAGAAAAACACTAAGTTCCTACACTAAATAACTTTTAACCTTCTTTTTTTACTAACAATAATAAACGATTTGCGATCTTACCCTTTACATTAAAACTTTTCCCTACTTCACTATTTTCACTCCCCATGCTATTTCAATCGTCAAGTCCGTTGCTTGAAGCGAAAACACTAAGTCACGCTAAAAAAAGCCACGTTGCGCGATCTAACACCAATTCGCCAAGTTCTCACGCAACTTCACGCTAAAAACACCAAGTCTCTACACCCAAAATCAACAAGCCCCTTACTTTACAAGCTTGCCAAGTCATATATAAGCCAAAACTTTAAAATATCTACCGCTAGTACTCACTTTAAAACTATTACCAACCCCATAACAAAAAAAGCAATTGAGGTGCTCGGAGCTACTTTTACTAAATACTACAACTACAACTTATAGGGATAAAATATCAATAAAACCTTAACTATAAAATATCTTACCAACTTTGTTAGCTATTATACTATTAAGTACTATAATACTAACTATTTTAACGACTCCTTTAATAATTTCCATCACCTTTTTAATGACTCGATTATAAATATATAGATATTGGTTAAAAAGGGGGTTAAAATTATAATTAAAGTGAAACTTAAGCAGCAAAGGGTATACTTGTCAACTTAGGTCAATACAAAACTGGTATAAAAGCTTTTCGACCTAACCTAGTTTCAAAAACGCCTTTAAAACCTAAACCCCCCCAAAAAAAATGTTAGGGAACCTTACCGCCTGTACACGCAATCCAAAAGACCTCCCCTTTACCCTTAGCTAAATTAAACCTCTTTACTCGTAGGTGATAATTATATTAACCTACTTGGCAGACTATTAATACCACGTAATAACGCGGGGTACACCTTTAGCGGTGGTAGAACACGTAAAATAAGGGTCGCTAACGCGGTGAGAAGCATTAACATTAGCGGTTTACACCAGTTAATTAAGAAAGATCGTTAAGTTTTTCAAAAACTTTAAGTACATATCGCTCTTTAACAATTTAATAGCCAAGTCTCTTAAAAAACTTTTTTATTTAGGTTCGCTTACACATGAAAGCCTATCGTAAGTCCTACTATAAAACTTTACCCCTCGGGGCAGGAAACTAGCAATTACCTTTAACACTGTAACTCGAAAACTTTAAGGCTTAAATTACTAAAAAAAAACACCATTTAAGGCTGGGATAACTATCGCGACCTTCCTCTAAAACTTATTAAGATAATTAACATTAATTACAAGCTGTTTACGAATTTCGTTAAAATCTAAAATGATGTAAAAAAGTATAACGAAAAACCTTACAAATTTTTTAACATTAAAATAATACCCTTTTTAAATATTTACAAATAAATAAAGGTTACTATTGGTAGGCCTTAGACGTTGCAACGTTATCGATTCGATTGGTCGAATTAACAGTAGTATTGTATGGTTAGATGATGGATGTATTGTTCTAGGTTTGGCAGACCGATAGCCGGTTTGCACTGTAATTTTTATGGCCAATTGCTTGGCCCATGCCCTAGAGTAAAGTGCAGCATACTGCACTCGACTTACACCCAATACGATAAGTCTCCACAAAGCAATACACTTGCAGTACAGTTAACTTTACTGTAAGTAAAGTTAACCTACTGTACTGCATGTAATATTATTCCAACACTGGCAGCTTTTTAGTTTGTGCGCGCACGCCAGTGTGGCTGACGAATTTTTTCTGGTTAGCATTAAATAGCGGCTTTGTATCCCCTATTAATTCCAATTGACTTCTATACTGTATTGCACCCAATTGCATGCAAATTAACCTCATTTGGCCTTAATTGCTCCGCCGCTCCCAGGTTCGAGTTTATCAACTCTTACAAAAAGTTTTTTTACTATATCCCTTTGCAACTTTAACTGTGCCACTCAAACAGATCACTATTATTAATCCCCTAGCAGTTTTCCAATTTGTCAGCACATCCCTATCCACCGTTATGTGGTTTTTCCGGCAGCTATCTAAACAGTATAAAAAGACGTGGTTGACTAGTATTGGGTCGCGTTAGGAGCAGTATTTTCTTCGTGCCATTTGATTTGTTTGGAGGTATTGCTATCGATCGGCTCGTCGCTCTCGAAGTCTGTAATTTGGTCCAAGTATTCCTGTTTAGAGGCATTATGGTACTGGATGTGGTACGCTGCTTTCCTGTCATTACGCTCGGCGGGGGGGTATCGAGTTAACTAGTAGCCAGTTTTGCCACAGATTTAACATCTCTTACTACTATCACGACGATAGTGCTAGCGGTTAGTAGGTCCATTACGATAATGCTGGTGGTTAGCAAGTCCGCCTAAATCTTGGCTTTGTTAGCGCCAACGTAAGTGTTGCTTCCAGTCTAATTCTGAGGTCGATGGACCTAACCTTAGACGTTGTAGGCGTAAGTATTTGCAGTTAACATAGTTAACTACTGTAAGGTTTTCCTTATCTACGTTAAGGAAGTTGCTGGCTTAGGAATACATACTGAGCGAGTTTGGTATACGTGTTATTACGGTGGCAAGCGAGGAACGTAACTGGCTAAAAAAGCCTTCGTAAGTAGCGTTTGGGCGTTGTAAGTCGTATTCGAACTCGTTAACACCCGTAATTGCTTCCCATACCTGTTCTAGAAGTGTAGCTTCGTTAACGTGGGCTTTTTTCATTGTTTTCTAGCATAATATTAATTTGTTAAGCATTTGGTTAAGGACGTCCATTAGTGATTTCTCTTATTTTTTTTCTTTACTATTATTGTAGTCCACCACGTAGTATCCTAGTCTGTATGATATTACGCGAGGTAAATATCGTACTTGAAGTATCCCTTTATACTATCGTAAATCTTGCGGAATGTGGTAGCGCCAGTTAGAAAGGTCAAGTAGTAGTCTTTATCGTGTTTTATGAGGATTCCGGGAAACAATAAGTGAAAACTAAAATGAGGTATTTCTATCCACTTATAGATATTTAAAAAGGACATTATCCTAGTGTCGAAAAGGTTATATAGCTTCCCTTTATACTTTTCCGTGTTATCCCAAATCTTGGAAAAGTCCGTAAGGAGTTTATAGTTAACGTTAACCATTTTGATTGGTCTTAAAAGAAAGTCGCAATAATCGTCCCAGCTGTGAATGGTATTTCCTAATAGTTTTGAGGTAAGGTGTTAGGGGTAATTACCAGTCGCTTGGCCCGATGGGTAAAGTCCTATAATAGGACCTGTGGTTGGCTTTCGTACGTAGGCAATTCTGAAGGGAGAGGATTCTTAAAGTGCTTAGTGATATTCCTTTTGGTGTTAAGAGGTACGGCGAGGTTTCTGCTCAATTAATTGATGTAGGTGTAGAGCGCCAACATTAATATCTCTGGCCGCATTGGCAGCTACTACTTCGCATATTCTTCTACCACTGAGAGCGTACTCTAAGCTGTTACGTGAAGGTGCTGGGCTGCCGAGCATATTAACAGGTTTTTTATTACCAACGCGTAAAGAGTCTTGACTTAGCTGTAAAGGGTAAAGCAGAGATCCTATGAAACGTATGTAGGGGCGTTAAGATTCCTTAATACCTTTTCCTTTAGGTCGTGGGTTCTAAGGGTATTCCTTAAGTTAAGCTAAGTTAAATAGAGTTTTTACTAATCTTGTGAAGGTTTTTTCTAATACGTAGATCCTTCAGCGTTCAAGTTTTTCTTTTAACTTAGACTTAATAGCTTTCTAGACATTTTTTCACATATCAATAGTCCAGTTGTTAAAGAACTCACGATACTTACTGAAGGCACGGTTGCTGCGGTCACGTTCTTTGCCGCCATCTCGGTTGACGATGTAATGGATGACGAAGTTGGTGAGATATACTTCGGTTAAGTTTTCGTTAACATCGTTCCCCTAGAGATCACTATTATAGTATTTGGCGAAGATAGGTCCAAGCGCTTCGATTGCCTCTTTCCTGGCAAGGTTGGTGATAGCCGCAAATTGAGCGTTAGGGGCAGACATCTTGACAGGCGTGTAAGGTAAAAACTTGGTGATCTTGAGTGTAGGGAACTTAGTGTTTTGGCATGAAGTTGCGTAGAAACTTGGTGACTTGGCGAGAGGTCGCGTAATGTAGCTTTCTTAGCGCAACTTGGTGTTTTTGTTCAAATTAGCGAACTTGACGATTTAAATGGTGTAAGGAGTAAAAAGAGTGAAGTAGGGCAAAAGTTTGGTGTAAAGAGTAAGGTCAAAGGTCGTTATTGGTAATGGAGGTTATTTGGCGTAGGGACTTAGTCGTTTTTCTTGCAGTAGTAGCACCCACAGTAGTACTGACTTAGCCGTTTGCCAACTTGTCGTTTAAGACCTTTAGCGGTCAATCTCAATGCTCTTTAAAAAAGATAAATGAATATTTCTTAGTTTTTGATAGCGATACTGTCGTTTGCTTTCAAATTTCCGTTGGGGACTAACGCAACCCAAAAGTTTTCTCTATTTTCCTGCCTTTGAGGAGTAGCGCAGTATTAATAGAGGCCTTTTACAAGAATATTTCTTTTACTCTACCCGCCGTTGTTAACGTAAAACGTAACCAGAAAGTAGTTTCTTCTTCTACTTAGTTTATCTGTGCTTCACCTAACAGGCAAGCATTGATCAGTGTTGGTAGACCTTAGATGTTGAAACGTTGTCGATTCGATTAGTCGAAGTAACAATAGTATTACGTGGTCAGATGGTGGATATATTGTTCTAGGTTTGGCAGACCGCTAGCTGGTCTGCACTCGACCTACACTCAATGCGGTAAGTCTCCATAAAGCAATACACTTGCAGTACAGTCAACTTTACTGTAAGTAAATTTGACCTACTGCACTGTATGTAATATTATTCCAACAGTTCTCCCTTTAAGTTTTTACTTACTATTCCCTGGAATCCTTATAAGACATACTAGGGACTATTACCTAACTTTCCTTATTAAATCTACCACATTTCGCAAGATTTACGATGACATAAAGGGACACTTCTAATACAACGTTTATCTTGCGTAATACTACACAAATTAAGTTACTACGCGGTGGACTATAATAATAGCAAAAAAGAAAAAATATAAAAAACTAATAAACGTCTTTAATCAAATGCTTAATAAGTAAATATTGTGTCAAAAAGTAATAGAAAAAGCTCACGTTGGTGCATCAATATTATGCTAATAGGTATGTGTAGAAGTTACAGGCGTTAAAGAATTCGAATACGCCTTACAACGCTTAGATATCACTTGCGAAGGCTTTTTTTAGTTCATTACGCTCCTCGTTTACCACAGTGTTAGCGCGTATAACAAATTCGCTTAGTATATATTTCCAAACTAATACCTTCCTTAACGTAGATCAAAAAGACCTTATGGTAATTAATTACGTCGACCGTAAGTACGGGCACCCATAACGCCTAAAGTCTGGCCTATAGCCCCCAAACTGAAGGCAACAACCACGTTAACGTTAATAATGCTAAAATTTAGGTGGACTTGTTAATCGTAAATATAATCGTCGTAATAATGGCAAAAGATATTGGATTTGTAATAAGTCTGGCTACTAATTAACTCGACACCACTCCGCTAAGCATAATAACAAAAAAACAATATATTAAACCTAATTCTCCACTGCTTGGAAAGAGGACTACTTAAATTAAACCGTAAACTTTGAGAGCGATAATCTGATTGACGGCGTTAATACCTCTAAGTAAATTAAGGAATATGACGATACTGCTTTTAATATGGTCTAATAACTAGGCAATCACACTTTTCCATACCATTCAAATAGTAAAAACCCGTACCTTGACAATAACCAAGCCTCTAACTCCCTATATACCTTTAATTTTCGAGATCGTTACCCGGACCATAAGTTTTAAAGTATTATACTAAATATAAAGACAACAAGGTACTTAATAGAAGGCTATTGGTAGTACAGTTCATTATAGAGGAAAAGTATTATAACCATTAAGATTAATCCTTACGATACTGGAAAAGCTAAATTTAGCTTCAGCTAAGGCAAACAACTATCTTTATTAGGGACAACGGTAATTTAAATTGTTATAGGAGTAATTACGTTTTATATTTTTAAATCTCTTACCTCTTTTCTACTTTACTTAAAGGATATATGGACTCTCAACGTTAATATCGATGTTAACATAGATGAACTGATTTAAAACGATTAAAGGTTTTTAATCGATTTTAAGTAAAGGTACTTATGGTTTTATTTTGAAAGTCCAGAAGTAGTGGCGTTAAATCTATCGGAGCCGGAAATAAGTCAACTATACCGATTTTTTCACCACTTAACCGTTAATAATCTATATAAAGTCCTAAAATCCATAAGGTATAAAGATATAGAATAATGAACTCTAAAATCGACCAAAATTTTTTTACTACTGCTAAATATATACCTAAATACCCTAGATATTTAAGTTTATATTGAAGAACTATAAAAAATTTGATTACAAGATTTTTATCAATGTATTTAACTAAAATAATAAACATATTTTTCATATCGTCAACTTTATAATCTTATTTTACGAAGTTAAGTTTTTGAAGTACCTTTCGGTAAGAGATACGTAGAATATACTAAGGATCTTATGAATCAATACGTACTTAAGTCCGCGAAATATCGTCGTTTATGATACTAGTATTAACTTTGCGGCGGCGGAGTTTTAAAAAAATGTTAAGATAATAGGTATCTAGTATAAACAGGTAACTGTAAGAGTCCAATAAAGTATTGAAAAGGTCGAAAGGGTATACTATTTACTTCGCCGAACGTATAATATCCTTTCGTTGGAGATTGGAAGTTTTACGGATCCAGAGGCGCGCCTTTAAATGGTAGTAAAAAGCCTGAACGATATTATAGGCCCTGATGGCTTGGAGCTAGCGTTATTGGTCTTTTAAGTGTACCTACGCCTAACGGGTAAATTTTCACCATTAACAAGTACCCAAAAGCTTGTCATAGCCCACAGTAAAGCTTTAAGGAAACTTAAAAAGGAATCGACACGTTGTTAGGTTAATAATGCCCTAAATATTAGGAACGGCCCTATAACAATCGACTTATTTACTTTACCGTTATAAAATAAAGTTCTTGTATTGCGAAAACCGGGTAAATAGGAGGGTCCGTATAAGATATTAAGTATCGTGAACTCCGAAAGAGTTATTAAAGTTATTAGTGGTCTTATATCCTTCAAAATTACCCATGTTAAGCCGTATACTAAGGTTATCAACGATAAAAACCCTTAAACTAAACAACCGAACTAATAAGAACCCTTCTTTACGCGTTATCAACAAGTCGATAAAATGCCGTCAGTGTGAACGACCTCCGAAGAAAAAAAAAGTTAAAGAAAAAGAATATATACCGGGCCGTATTTACAATACTGTTTAGGTATATAGGTAAAAAAAGGATAATAAAAACTTCATACTAAAGCTTCGAATGTAAAGAATTATTAAAACTTCTGGTAAACCTTTTTAGGGAAACGTTAAAGTCGAAATTAACGGCTAATTAACTCTAGAAGTTATACAACTCGTACCGAAAACCAATTTTATTTTTCAAAACCTAAACATTATGATGTTAAAGTTGAAAATTATCTAAGAGGTTAAAGGTAAAATTACGGGACGATCGTATGAAAAACAACGTTTAATCATTAAAGGATACGGTAATATAGACTAAAACTAGATCTCAATATAATGGTTAACAATGTAAAAAATTGATTAACGTTTAGTAATTGCTTTAATGATAAGTTTACTAACCAAAATTAAGAGTAAGTTTACGTTTAACGACCGTAATATAACCTAAGTCTATACGTAATGAATGACGGATTAATAACGGATCGTATTACTAAAACTACAATAGGAACTTCGCATTTTCTACCCTTCAAATACGGTAATACGATGTATTAAACCACTATATGGATTGGCTAAAATAGGAATTTTTTAGTTCCTATCTTATTAATCGTACTTTAAATCCCAACTAACAATAAAGTCTTTAACGTACAACCCGTACTTATTAGTAACGCAAAAAAAGATTTTGGTGTAATAGGTACATAAATCAACGATACCCTTTTTATCAGAACGATTAGATTTATAGAATTTAAATAACAAGTGATTAATGACTTTAAGTTTTAAAATTACAAACCGGTAATAATATTAATAAAGGGTAGTTAACTTAACTTTAATAAATCGCTAATCTGTATACTTAATATTAACGCCGGTTTTAGCTTTCATAAAAAAGACTAAAACACTATTATAATTATAATTACGAAAATTGCATAACTATACCTTAAACAATGTTCTAATAAGAGTTTTATTGTTACCTTATATTAATCGGAGATATTATACGACCTATCCATCGTAGAGTAAGTATAAGAGTTAATGGATAAGGATTTTAACCGGCAAAATAAAAGTCTCGAGTAACAAATGAAAAACCTAAACTTCAGGATTAATATAGTTTTAATAGACTTATTTAAGGCTAAACTAATAATCCTTACGAATAGTTCCTTTGTAAACAACACCGACTTATCTTTATAAATTGGCCTTTTAATAAATTCCGTTAACAAAAAAATGCGGGAAGACTAGTTTGATATCATCGGCAGCCTAATTTACTAAACCTTCGTCAAGTGTAAAAGGATTATACAGAACGTATGAGAATTGGAGATCTATGGTATAATAACAGTCTTTAACATAGGTATGACATCATAAAAAACTCTTAACATTATTACCAGGCAGTTGAAAATTACTCCTATCTTGGTGGTAATTTATACCAAATTAAAAAGCCTTTTCGAATACCCTTTAAAACTCGGAACCCCTAGCGGAAAACCCCTTATAATTAACGTAATGGTACTCCGTAAAGCCTACGAAAAAAGTAAGATTAAGGAGTTACGATGAATCGATGGCAAGGACAATCTCGCCGATGCTATAACGAAGGCAGTGCTAAACAAGGCTTTGGAAAGTTTTGTAGATAACAATAGACTGACTATACGCATCGAGGGTTACGTTAATAAGCTGACCGGAAAGCTCAAATCACGTGACAACGGACAAAAATATGCCGGTAAACTGAAAAACTGTTAAGGGATTAATAATAGTGACTTGTTTAATTAGCACAGTTAAAGTGGAGGTTTACAAAAGTCTGTTGCGAAAGAACTTTTTATAAAAGTTAATAAACTCAGACTTTGGGATAACGGAGCAATTAAGGTCAAAGAAGGTTAATTTATATGCAATTGAATACAATTTCTTACGGAAGCTAACTGAAATTGATAGGGGTCTGGCCAGTTGACGAAAAGGTAATTTAGTAGTAACAGGAAAAGATTAGTCAAAGACACTGTCGTACGCGCACAAACTAAAAAGCCGCCAGTATTGGAAAAAATACTATATGCAACGCAGTAGGTCAACTTTACTTATAGTAAAGTTAACTATAATATAAGTTAAGTGTATTTCTTTGTAGAGATTTACCGTATTGAGTGCAAGTCGAGTGCAGTACGCTGCACTTCACACTAGGGCACGGGCCAAGCAATTGACTATACAAATTACAGTGCATACCAGCTAGCGGTCTGCCAAACCTAGAATAATACATTCACCATCTGACTACGAAATACTACTGTTACTTCGATCACGGTTCGAATAAACAACGTTGCAATATCTAAAGCCCTACCAACACTTTTAACATTTTTAAAATTAACTTGGTGGTTCATAATTTCGTTATAATCTTTATTATTAAACCGTTTTAATATTATGGAGCCTTCTCTTCTTTTTTCAACCTTACTATTTTAATCTAACGTTTATTCTAATTTCAAAAGTGTTGTTTTCCAATATTCGAAATGAATATAATTAAAATCTTTATTGGTAGGACTTTATCGTTGAAATGTAGTTGATTTGAATCGTAGTTGAACTAACTAGTGTTGCATTGAAGGTAGGGGATGTATTGTTCTAGGTTTGGCAAACCGCTAGCCGGTTTACATACTAATTTATATAGCCAATTGCTAGGCCCATACTATAATTTGAAGTAGGCGCATACTGTATTTGATCTTAAGGTTAATCTATAAAAGAATACACTTAAATTGTAGTTAATATATGTAAGTTTACTGTAAGTAAAGTTGACTAACTGCATTGCAATTACTATTATTGCAATACCAGCGGCTTTTTACTGTGTACTCGTACACTACTATGGTCGACTAATCATTTTCAGTTACCTCCAAATTACCTTTTTCTTAATTAACCAAACCCTTGATAATTTCAAAGTGAAATTGACTCTCATTACCTTACTGTTTCAAGTTCCAACTTTATTAATTTCTATAAACAAGTCTTTCGCCACAAACTGATATGAAACTTCAATTTAACTATATTAATTAATTAAGTCGCCGGACCTATTTCTCTTTTAGCTCTACTAATATTTTAACAATTAATTTCCGTAATAATAGTGCTTTCCTTTCGTAATGCTATATATTTCAAATAGATTAATATCAAGTATATTACTGCCCATATATTTCGCATAATTCCTTGAAATGTATAGTCTGCATAGCGATCGCGAAGGTTAAAGGTATATAAGGGGGCAGGTATTTGATTTTCAGAGTAAAGGTAAGTGTTTTCGCTACTTAAATGATATAAGAAAGAGTGGTCAACTAGTTTTCAAGCCGCGCCAAGAGTAGTATTTTTATATCACTTAACTTATTTAAACATGTTCTTGCAATAGTAGTAATTGCAGTGCAGTAAGTCAACTTTACTTATAATAAATCTAACTATACTAACATCAATTAGAGTATATTGTTTTGTTGATCTACTGTATTGACTGCAAGTTAATATAGTATGCGCCCAATTTACATTAAAGCATGAGCCAAGCAATTGACTATACAAATTGGTGTGCAGACCGGCCAACGGTCTGTTAAAGCTAAAACAATACATTCACCACTTGATTTTTATAATACTACTATTACTTGGACCAATAGAATCGATAACTTTGTAATATCTAAAGGCCTAATATAGGCCGGTTTACCAACACTAATCAACGTTTATTGGATTGAGAATAGATTAGCTAAATAAAGGAAGAATCTACTTTCTGCTTACTTTTTGTGAAAGACTAAAGTAAAGGAAAAATTTGGCGAAAAGCTTTTACTACAGCATTAGTTTTTCACGGTAATTTAGAGTTAGAGACGGTATCAGTATTTCAAAACACTAATAAATTTTTACCAAAACCTTTTTAAAAAGCGTTAATATTGACAGCTAAGAATTAATATTAGTGAAGTTAGTATATAGTTAAGTTGGTATTATTGCAGTCACTACTATTGTAAAAACGATTAAGTCACATGCTAATAATAATAAATAACCTTCATATTAACTTCTTACACAAAACCTTACCCTTAATACCAAGTCTTTCCCTTTACTTTACTTCCCTAAGTCATTTTAATCGTCAAGATAGTCATATAGAACGAATGTACCAAGTCTTGCCAAGAAAGCCACGTCGTGTGATTTAAAGTCAAAACGCTAAATATTCATGTTACTTCACGCTTAATCATCAAGTCTCCATATTCTTAAATTAGTTATTCCTTCGACTAACTATTTTTTTGATAAACTAAACCTTCGTAATAACTTTCGATTAAAAACAAATAAATGATATTAATAACCTCAGATCCTTTTTTTTTACCCACTTCAACTAGATATTATAGGGGGAAAATATTGATGAAATGTTTTTTTGTAAAAGTATTTCATTGGATATATCGGTTGGTACATCCTTAAATTTAACACCGGCGATAAGTTGGGCCATGGCATTTACGTTTTCTAGGACTTTTATGAGTTTTGTAACTATTGGACGATTAATATATAAAAGATACTTTAGAGGTGTATTAAAGTTAGATTAAAGAAGTAAGTTACTTGTCGTGATACTTATATCCTAGAAAAGACTTTATTAGGATTGGTATAGACGTTCTTCGAGTTGGTTCAACGAGACAACCCGTTTTAAGATCCTGATTTTTAAAATTTATGAGAAACGTACAAAGGTATTAATGAACTTTAACGACCTTATACACGTTTTAGAGAATCTCCCCTTAATTTCTAGTAAAATTGAACCTCTTTATGCGACGATAATAAGGAATCTGTTGATTTCTCAGCAATCCAATACTATTATATGATAATGTGGAGTATACTTTTAATAGTAGTAAAGCGAGTAAAACAAAGATTTATAATGCGGTAAGCGTGATTAATGTTAGCGATATCCTGTTAATTAAGTAAAAACATTAAGTCTCTTAGAATCTTCCCTATAGCTAAGTTCTTTTTTCCCCTTAATCCTTTCCTTAAAATTGCTAAGTCTTTTAAGGCGAAGTTTTCCATAGAAAATACGCCTACAAATACGAGCCTATTATAGATCCTATTACAGGACTTTATCCTTTGAGCTATGCGACTAGTAATTAACTTTAACACGGTGATTTCGAAGGCTGAAAGTTTAAATTGACAGAAAATATTATTGATGATTAGGATGATCATCGCAATTTCCCCACTAGACTTATTAAAATAGTCGATATTAATTATGAACTCCTTGCAGATTTCGCGAAAACTTAGAATAATATAAAAAAGTATGATGGAAAGCTTTAGAACCTTGTTGATACGAATATAATGCCGTTTTGGATATTTGTAAGTAAATAGAGGTTCTTTCTTCTATTTTTCACTCGCTATTCCCTGGAATTTTTACAGGTTACGTCAGGAATTATTAAATGATCTTTATAACAAGATTAAAAACTTTCCGTGAGATTTACGAAGGTATGAAAAACTACTTTGAATACGACGTCCACTTTGTTCGATACTATATGGATTGGGTTACAATAAGGTAGACAACGATAACAATTAGGAATAAAAAGGATTAAACACTAATAAATGTTTTTAATCAAATGTTTGATAAGTTTATATTATGCCAAGAAGTAATAGAGAAGGCCTATATTAGCCAAACCACGTTTTGCGAATAAGTTTGGGCAGTAGTTACGGGTCAAAACGAGTCTGAATACGTTTTATAATGCTCAGATACCACTTGTAAAGACTTTTTTTACCAATTTAAGTCTTTGTTTATAACCGCTAAAGCACGCACACAAACCTTACTTAGTATATACCCCTAAGTTAATAGATTTGGCGATATGGATGAAAAAGACAGCTTAATAATATATTATATCGCTTGCAAGTACAGGCAACTACAACGCTCAAAATCTGGTTTAAGACCTTGAGATTAAAAACCATAATCACATTGGCGCTAGGAACGAAGGAAAGACCTAAGTGGATTTGTTAACCACAATAACTGTTGTCTTAATATTTGTAAGAGGTGTTGGATTTATAATAAGTCCAGTTATTAGTTAAGTCGTTATCCTTTGGCTGAACTTAAGAAATAACAAACAATGTATTATATCTAGTACTATATTATGAAGTAGGAGGGTAAAATGGTTATTTACGATAACGATATGCTTAAGCAAGTTACGTGACATGAAAATGTTACTTTTGGCGCGGCTCAGTAACTAGTCGACCATGCGTTCCTATACCGTTTCAGTAGCGAAAACCTTTACCTTTATCTTAACCAAACCCCTAAATCATTTTACACCTTTAATTTTCATAATCTTTATACAGACTATACGTTTTCAGGTATCATATTCTATATAAAGGCAATAAGTTATTTAAATATAGGTTATTTGTAATACGCATCGTTATAAGGGGAAAGTATTACTACTACGAAAATGAATTCTTAAGAGGCTATCAAAGCTAAAATTAGCCTTTACCAGGGAGAAAAACTATTGTTACTAGGGATAATGATTATTTAAATTGCTATTGAGTCAATGAAGTTCCACATCTTTCAGTCTCTTACCCCTTTTTCCTTTATTTGAATGATATAAAGACTCTTGGCATCAACGTCAACGTCAACGTTAATGAACTAGTTAAGAACAGTAAGATTTTTTTTTTTCGCTTTTGAGTGGGGTTATTTGTAATTTTACCCTCAGAGGTTAGTAGTAACTGTGTTAAAACTGACGAAGTTAGATATATCTTAACATTACCAGAGTTTTTATTATTCAACTGTGAACAAGATATATAATGTTTTGAATTTCGCAAGGTAGAAAAATATAGAATATTTTTCCTCAAATTCTAATAGAAAGCTGTACCATTACTGCTAAACTTATATCTAAACCCTCCGAAAATTTCAATTTATATTCAAAAACGATGGAAACTTTAATTACAAGATTTTTGTTAACGTGTTTTACTTGGATAATAAACTCATTTTTTCGATGTTCATTCCATAAACTTTTTTTATGAAACCAAATTTTTAAAGTCCCTATCGGCAAAGGATATGTAGAAAACGCTAGGGATAATATTGATTAATATGTACTTGTACCCACATAATATTGTTGTCTATGATACTAATACTAATTTTATAACGGCAAAGCTTTAGGTAGACGACAAAATAATGGGAATTTAGTGTAAATAGGTGTTTATTAAGGACTATTAGATTATTGTAAAGGTTGATAGGGTATACGTGTTACTTTATAAAGCGTATGATATTTTAACACTGAAAATTCAAAGCTTTACGAGTTAGAACACACTCTTTAAGATGATGGTAAAGGGTATTAATGATATTGTGAAACTTGGAGGCTTAATGCCAACAATACTGGTTTGTAGACCTTATCTAAGTTTAACAAATAAATCTCTATTATTGATAAATACTCAGAAGAGAGCTATGGCGTATAGTTTTTGAAGGAATTATAGAAGGAATTGGTATGGCGTTAATTTTATAATGCTCTTACTATAATGCTCTTATACCAAAAACAACCCCACGACGATTAATATGATACCTTTGCGGTTGTAATACAAAGTCTACGTCTGGCAGGAGCTAGGTATATAGGATAGCCCATTTAAAATCTTCAGTATCATTAACCCTAAAGTAATTATTAAAATCGTTAATGGTTTCGAAACGTTTCACATAACAGAGATTCACAATAGGGATAGAAACATTCAATTTCAACGGATAAATCAACATATATCTTCTTATTCTGTAATTTAAAAGATCGTAAAACGCTGCGAATGCAACCAACTACAAAAAAAAACGCTAAAAGAGAGGGTAATATAAGAAGTTAAATCAATAACATGATTTAGGTTAGCAAAAAAGAAAAGAATAATTACAGTTTAACTATAAATTTTCGAATATAAGACATTATGTAGATATAAAACAAACCTTTCAAAAAAAAGTGATAAGGTTGGGATTAACGGATTCCTGATTCAAAAAGATACATTATTCGCGTCCAAAAACAACTTCAACCTTCAAAACCTAAATGCTACGGTTTTAAGGTCGAAAATCATACAAGAAGTTAAAAGTAAAACCACAGGGCAACCGTACCAAAATTAACGTCCAATTGCTTGGGAATACAGTAATTGTTTGTAGGGTCTCTATTAAGTTAACGTAGCAGAAGAGAAATCATAAAGATTGGTATAGATTTGAGTAAGATAAGATGTCGAAAGGAAAAGAAGCATTCGGGGAGTGTACGCCATAGGTAAGAGGTTATAAACCTTTTACGTAAGCAGTGGCACCCTGCTATGTACTTTGTTAATCTCTTTTCTGGACATTGGCACTTTATCATAAACTTTTCAAATGCTACTCCAACTAATAGCAAGTTATCATACACTTTGCAGAAATACACTTTACGAAGTGATACGTTACCATATACTCTTGTAAAGGTGAACTTCACAATGTATCTGTTTATTAATTATAGTGATATATAGTAATATTTACATATGTAATTAATTTGTTTCTATTTATGGCCTGTATTCTCAATTCAATTGTAATAGTGAAGTTTGTACCGTAATTTGTTTCCGTGGCTTAGTAATAATAGTGTAATTGCGATAAAAATTGTAAAGATTTAAATTATTAGTTGTTAATTACGGTAGTAATTATAATAAAGGGTTGGTTAGTTTAGTTAATCGATTACGATATAAGTTTCAATAGTATTTGTTATTATTCCCTATAAGAGTGTAATTACGTAGGTATTATAGGGATGTAATTACGTAGGAGTAATTAAGTTGTTACGTATTTCAAGGTTAATATAAAAAATAATAACATCAGTTTAGGTAAACCCCCTTTTTTCCTCTTTCAACGACGCATACCTATAATTAAAGTTATTTTTAACTAGTTAATTAACGTATATAAACCTAACCTATTTTTTTCAAATACCCTTTTTAAACCGTTTTAATAAGAAAATTACTTAACAAATTTCTATATACTAGCTCCGCCTGTAAATAGATACCTTGTAAGAACAAAATTGGTTCGTGAGTCTTCTGTAAATTTTAGTACAGTATACACCTACTTCACACTAGGAAATAGGTCAACCAATTAGCCATAAAAATTTGTGCGCAAACCACCTAGTGGTTTATAAAACCTAGAACGATACATCCATCACTTGACCACGCAATACTACTGTTACTTCGACCATAGTTCGAATTGACAACGTTTCAACTTCTAAAGTCTTACGAACAAAAAACTTTAATAGAGTGTTTTTGAAAAAGGGAAATACAAACTTGGACCGTTGCCGGAAAAGTACTACATAATTTCTAGTTCTATCTGTTTTAAGCAGCTATTATCATAACCTACTAAACAGTTAATAACATTATTAAAATACATGAAATTAGTCCTTATGAGAATCTTTACTCAAAATTCAAAGAATGTGGAAACTATAGAAAAAAATTGAATTTTCCTTTACTTCCAACTTTACCGTTATCATTTATATACCCTTAGAAATGAATAAAGACTTCAAAAACTTATTTTCCATGAAAAAAAGAGATTCTGTTTTATAACAGTTTTTGAATACAATATAACCTTAGCATATCTTTATGGATTACTTTTCAAATAGATTAGAATACTTAATCACGAAGATCGTCAATATATCTAGTTTAACGGTAGTTGAAAAGATTATTAAATGACATTGAAATTCCATAGTTGTTAGAAAAGAATACACCATATATAAATCCATTGGAGAAGATATTTTTCATAATATTATAATTTGTGCACTAAGTTCGACGTTAAAAAGAGTTCATTGTCAAATAGTAATAAAAATAGTAAACACTTTATTAGCAAATGCCGTTCTTGATCTTAATATAGTTCAATTTATGTTTTTTATGAGTAAATAAAAGAAATAACTAATTATTAAGGAATATTTTTGTATGTTTCATATACCGAATACCATAAGATAGCCCTCTATATTAAAATATGAAGTTTCTTATTCTCTCAAGTCCATAAAGCTATTAAAATAATTAGTCATTATTATATTCAAACTAGCATATAAACTACCCATGTCAAAACTAATATTTACTGTTAGATTCGAAGGTATTAAATAATAATTTTTACATGAAAATTTGAGTAAGGTTATGGTGTTGATTATGCTAAAACGTTTACCACTACTTAAAAGTCTTGTACTCAGAGAATCCTCGTTACAATCGTTGTATTTTATGGTTGGGATATTGACTAAAACGATATCAATTTATAAGTTCTTAATGAAAAACTTGAGGAATCGGTATTAATGAAAATCTTAACTACAATTAAGGACTTTTGAGGAATATCTTAAGGAAAATAACGTGGGGTTTGAACCTGTATTTATTGAAGTTTTTTAACCTTTAGATTTCCTATACTGCTTTAAGTAAGCTTTATAACTATAGTTCAAAAGGTTCAGACTATTTTTTGGTACTTTTAAGTTCATTAGATTGATATAATACGCTATATATTAATTATCGATATTGGATTTTTATTTGTATTTACGTTTACGATTTTCTCCTTATAGGCCCCAACTTAAATACTATCAAAGCTATTAAGATCAATATAGGAAAACATTTAAAATACAAAGATATGACAAAGTCAATACACTATTGAGGGGTACTTTTTTTAAGTAATAAAGATGAATATGCAATTGGTTTAGTGTAAAACGCTTACATAGAAAAATCATTAAATTTAAGGTAAAAGAATCAAGTTCAAGACTGGAATATACTCCTATCATAATTAGATTACTTGTGTAGGTATTAATTTTGGAAGAATAACTTAATGTTTCCCAAACAAAGAATTATTAGTTAGATATTATGGTTGTTAGCTATATAATGTATTGGACTCGACCGAATATTATGTTCCTTATATTAATAATTTAACGTTTGAAGTAAAAAAAAATATATGAAACTATTAACTGTCTTCGTTAAGCCTTAAAACACGTGAAATAGTATAAGATACATAAATTATTAATGGGAAAAACATGTTCAGTTGCATTGTATCAAAACAATATAAATTTTACATGAGATGATGATAAAGATTTTAATAGACTTTAAATTAACGGCTGGTGAGATTCTGATTGAAAGTAAGATAAGGTTTTAGGAAAATAAACCTACGGATAAATTGTTTAGATTGTCAATAATACGGTTTACTCGGTTTCCAAACGAGAATCCTGAGTATACTTCTTTTATATAGATACTTAATTTGTAACTATTTTAAAAGTTATTTATAAAATGTTTTGGATGAGGAATTCGTGAATATAATTTCGAATACGTATTATCATCACAGTTTTCTATAATAATAAGGGCGCTATAAAGTTGTTTGGGTATCCAGAATATCATTAATCTATACAGCACATTTTTTTAGGAATACTTTATTAGAAGTAAAATTAAGCGTGGTATAATTAAAATTGAGTTAGTTTTTATGGATAAATAAGTTGCTGACGGCTTAACGAAAATATTTATGAAGGCAAAGCACGAGTTTATAATGCAAATGGTTATATTGGTAGAATTGCACTTAGTTAATGATTAATGGTTTGCATGCATTGGTGCTTTACATTATTTATCGTATTGTAGATGTGACATAATCAACTGGGTCTTGTTTTGAACTTGGAAAGTTGTAATTAAAGACCATTGTTGGAGGTTATTAGTTCAAATCGAATTATACAAGTTTTATTGCTTTTGGAATTTTTCAACTTACAACTCTACACTATATATCCTTCATCTTCTAGTTTTATTTCTCTTTTTATTTCTCTTTTTACTGTCTTTTATCAAAGGTATGAAAATATTTCCTTTTGAGGGGGTATGTTGAAATATAATATGAACAGTTTATATTCTGAGCTACTTATGACAACTTAATACTAAAGATGTGGAATACGCTAGATATGAGGATTTTCACTAGAGCATTGGTCAAAACACTAGTCATAGTAATAGGGTTTAAATATAATACTAGGTAATAGTATATTCAAAGATATAGGAGGATCGAGATGGTAATAATAGCTAGTTTTAGCTACATGTACTAGTACTTACTTGTATAGGGTATTGATCGTGATGATTGAGATATATGAGGATTTTGTTGACTATATTTCAAAGAGTTCATCATGTAGATTCAACATATTTTTGAGTCTGAGAGACTAATAAATATTTACCTGCAAAGTAACTTCAACAAAAGTTTTTTGTTGAAACTTCAGGAAACGTTCTATTATAAGGCTAAAGCAGTAGAAATTATTGTAGTGAGTATAGACAGATTTCTCTACAGAGAAAAAAAGGAATAAAGTCTAAATTTATGGTGAAAAATAGTCTATGAATATGATGATGAGCTAGGGTTAGGGTTGGCCTGTGAGAAATGCAGTGTAAGTAGCAACAATCTAGTTCGTAATAATACTACGTCTTTAAAACGAGTTTTGTCTCGAAACGCGTAAAATAATTGCCATTCTTTTTTGAAAATCCCCTATTAATTTCATTGTACATCGTAAAAATACCAAATGAAAGTAATTCAATTAGTTTCTTGAATCGGATAGATCTCTTCATTTTAAAAGTAAACTTATTATATTTCCTGTGATTTTAGGGAGAAAGTTAATATATTATTAATGTTCAATACAATTATCGTTCAACTCAGGTTTTACTAGCTAACAGTTCAATTTTCGATGAAAAGCGTTTGAAGGATAATTATTTTTGTGGTTGGTCAATGATTTTCGAATTAAAACTGAATAGGAATTTGAATTCACAAATTTAGCATTGGTTAAAAGTTGTTGTCTCTATAAAGTATAGGATGTTTTGCGATTCATAATAATTTTGAAGAGTTTTGTTGGAATAGTACTACATGCAGTGCAGTGGGCTCACTTTACTTGCATTAAAGTTGGCTATACTGAACTGCAAGTTGATTGTATTGCTTTGTATGGACTTACTGCATTGGGTGTAAGTCGAGTGCAGTACACTACACTTTACCCCAAGGTACGGGCCAAGCAATTAGCCATACAAATTATAGTGCAGACCGGCTAGCAGTCTACCAAACCTAGAATAATACATCTACCAATTGACCAATGCAATACTACTGTTACTTCAACCAATCAAATCGATAACGTTACAACAATCTAAGGCTTTATCAATACTGATCATTGTTTATTGAGTTAAACATAGATTAGATAAGTAGAAGAAAAACTACTTTCCGGTTACGCTCGACGGTTACGGCGGCTAAGGTAGAGGAAAGATTCTTGCGAAAGGCCTTTATTAGTACTACGCCAGTTTACAACAGCAGGAAAATAGAAAATACTTTTAGGTTACGTCAGTCCACAACGGTAATTTAGAAGTAAGCGACAGTATTGCTGTTGAAAAATACCAGGAAATCTTTATTAATCCTTTTTGAAAACGTTAGGATTAACTGTCGGAAGTCTTAAAGTTCCGCAAGTTGACAAACGACTAAGTTAGTATTATTGCGAGTACTACTACTGTAAGAAAAACAACTAAATACCTATACTAAACAACCTACAACAACAAACGACTTTCGACCTTACTCTTTATACCAAACCTCTGCCCCTATTTCATTTTTCACTTCTCTCATGCCAATTTAGTCATCAAAATCCCTATTTTAAGGGAAACCCCGAAAAATCGTTAAGGCGCCAAGAAAGCTACGCTACACGACCTAACGCCAAGTCGCCAAGTTTTCATGCAACTTTACGCTAAAAACAACAAATCCCTACGCCCAAGATCATCAAGTCCCTCGCACTACACGACTACTAAGTCATATACAGGACAGAACATCAAAATATTGACCGTTAGCGTTTACTTTAAAGCCATTTACGACCCCGTAGGGAAAAAGGCAGTTAAAGCTCTAGGAACTACCTTTATCAAGTACTACGACGAGGAACTTTAGGTATTAGATATTGACGAAAAATGAATGGAAAAACACCTTACTAACTTTGTTAAATAATTTATCGTTAAGTACAATAATAATCAAGATCTTAACCATGCTTCCTATGAATATCGTAACTTTTTTGACGATTGGACCATTAATATGTGAAAGGAAATTTAAAAGGGAGTTAAGTCGAGGCCTAAATCCGAACTGGAGGAATAGGGATTTATATTTAAATATAGGGGAGTACAAAATTGGTACAAGCCCTTTTCGACTTGGACCAACTTAAAAAACGCCTTTAAAACCCATGGCCAAAAAGAAAGGGTGTTAAAAAAACTTAACGCCCCTACATACGATCAAGGGGATTTCCCCATTACCCTTATCTATGTTAAGTCATTTCACGCATTGGCGATAAGAAACCTGTTAACTTGTTCGGTAGCCTAACACTTTCACGTAATAGTGCGAAGTACGTTCTTACCAGTAGCAGAGTACGTAAAACAAGGGCTACTAACACGGCCAAATATATTAACGTCGGCACTTTACACCAATTAATTAAACGAAATCGTTAGGTTTCCCAAAACCTTTAAGTAACTATCGCCCTCTAGTAATTCAATTGATAAGTCTCTTAAAAACCTTTTCTTTTGAGATTTGCCTATACACGATGGCCTACCATAGGTCCTACCATAGGATTTTACCTCTTGGGCTAGATAACTGGCAATTACCCTTAAAACTGTGTTTTGGAAGCTTTAAGGCTTAAATTGCCAGAAAACACCAATTAAAACTAGGATAATTATCACAACTTTCCCCCAAAACTTATCAAAATAGTTAATTTCAATTAAAAATTTTTTACGGAATTTTCTAAAATTTGAAACGACGTAGAGAAGTATAACGAAAAGACTTACAACCTTCTTTACATTAAAATAATGCCCTTTTTAAACATTTGTAAGTAGATAAAGCTTCTCCCTTTAAGTTTTTATTTATTCTTCCCTGAATTCCTTACAAAGTATGCCAAAGACTATTACTTAACTTTTTTCACCCGAGTTACTATGTTCCGCGAAATCTATAACGAAATAAAAAGTTATTTCAAACACGATATCCACCTTACGTAATATTATAAATATTGGGCCACTACAAGGTGGACAACGATAATAGCTAAAAAAAAAAAAAAGAGAAGGAGATACTGATGGATATACCTAACCGGATAATTAACAAGTTGGTATTATATCAGAAAGTAATGGGAAAAGCGTAATTCATCGAAGCCATACTTTGTAAGCAGGTACAGGCAGCAGTTACTGGCGTTATCGAGTTTGAATACGCTTTACAACGCTTAAATGCTACTTACAAAAGCTTTTTTAGCCAGTTACATTCCTCGTTTACCATTGTAATAACGCGTATACTAAATTTTCTTGGTATATACCCTTAAGTCGGCAACTTCCCAAATGTGAATAAAAAAACCTTATGGTGGCTAATTACGTCGACCGTAAATAAAGTTACAGGCGCGCTTAACGTCTAAGGTCTAGCCTTCCGGTTATGAACTGGAGGTAATAGCTACGTTAACACCAATAGTGCCAAAATTCAGGTAGGCCTGTTAACCACAAGCAGTATTGTTGTAATATTAGCAAAAAAAATATTTATAGAAAATCTAACTGCTGGTTAGCTCGGCACCCCCCTTCCGACCGAAAAAATAGAAAAGTAATATACTATATCCAGTACCTTATCACTTTTAAAAAGAACTACTTATATTAAATCGTAAACTTCGAAGATTACAAACTAATCAACGGTAATAATAGCCCTAAGTATATCAAATGGCATAAAAATACCACTTCCGTCGCGAATTAGTAATTATCTAACTACGACTTCCTAAACTATTGAAGTAATAAAAATCTTTACCTTTACCATAACTAAGCTCTTAACCCATTATATATCTTAAATCTTAACTATCGTTACGTGGACTATACGTTTTAAGATATTATACTAAATATAGGGGCAATAAGGTAATTAATAGGAAGCTATTCATAGTACGTGATACTATGGAAGTAAAGAACTACAGCCACTAAAATCAATCGTCACGATACTAGTAAAGCTAAAGTTGGCTTGAGACTAAACGAAAAAATATCGTTATTAGGGATAACAGTAATTTAAACTGTTATAAAAGCAATTACGTTTTACGTCCTTAAGTTTCTTACCCCTTTTTTACTTTCCTTAAAGGATATAAAAACTCTTGGCGTTAACGTCGATGTTAACGTAAAATAATTGATTAAAAACGGCTAAAAGCTCCCTCTCGTGTTTAAGTGGGGGGTACTTATGGTTTTTTTTCTAAAGCCCGAAACCAGTGGTATTAAACCTAACGGAATCGGAGATACGTTAACTATACTAGCGCTTTAAATATTCAGTTTATAATAGGCCATACAAAGTCTTAACGTCTGCAGGACATAAAATGTAAAATACTTTACTTTGAAAACCATTAAAAGACTTTATTACTATTTCTAAACGTATACCTAAACCGCAGGGAGATTAAAATTTATATTAATAGACAATGAAAATTTCAATTACGATTTTTTATTCACGTGTTTTACTTGGATGATAAACCTGTTCTTTACGTTATTAAATCTGTAACCATTTTTCATGGATCTAAATTTTTCAAATCCATTTTGGAAAAAGATACGTGGGAAACGCTAAGGATATTGTAAATTGACACGTACCAAGATTTACCTAACGTCGTTGTCTATAATACCGATACCAAATTTACGGCGACAGAATTTTTAAAAAATGCCAAGATAATGGGTATCTAATACAAATAGATTCTATGAAATCCTACTAAAGTATTGGAAAGGTTAAAAGGATATACTCCCCATTTATCCGGACGTATAATATCTTTAAGTTAAAAATTAAAAGCTTTACAAATCCAAATGCACGCTTATAGATAACGGTAAAAGGCCTAAACTATACTGTAAGCCCTGACAACTTAGTTCCAATGATACTGGTTTTTAGAGCGTACGCTTGCATGACAAGTAAATTTCTGCCCTCAGCAAATACTCAAAAACGTACTGTAGCTTGATGCGAAATTATAAGGGAGTCACAAAGTGATTCGGCACGTCGCCACGTTATCAATACCCTTAACACGAGAAACGGTTTAATAATAATGGACGTACTTACTTTGTCGTCATAAGGTAAAGACCTCGTATATCGGAAGACGGGTAAATAAAAGGTCTCGTATAAAATATTAAGTATCGTAAACTCCAAAATGATTTAAAATTACTAACATTCTTGTATTTTTCCTAATAACTTAAGTAAATAACTATCTTAGGGTTACTACCAATAAATATTCTAAATTTATGCGACTAAATTAATATAAAACTCTTATACCCTTTATAGATAATCCGATAAAACGCCGTCGACGCAAATAAGCTCTGAAGAAAACGAATGTTAAAAAGGAAGAATATATACCGGACAGTATTGACAATACTGCTTAGGTAAGCAAAAAAGAAAAGGATAACGAAAACTTGACACTAAAGCTTCGAATATAAAGGATTATTAAAACCTCCAGAAAACCTGTTAAAAAAAGCGATAAAGTCGAAATTAAAGGCTAACAAACTCGAGGGATTATACAATTCGTACCGAAAATCGATTTTAACTTGTAAGACCTAAACGTTACGATTTTGAAGTCGAGCATTACCTACGAGGTTAGAAATAAAACCACGAGGCGGACGTACAAAAAGTAACGTCTAATCGTTTAGAGATACGTTGGTAAAGGTAAGGACTGAATCCTAACGCAATCGCCAACGATTCAAAAAATAAGTTAGTGTTTAGTGATCGCTTTAACAATGAATTTTCCAACTAAAACTAAAGGCAAGTTTACGCTTAATAGTTGTAATATAACGTAAACTTATATGTAATTAGTAACGGATTTATAGCGAATCGTATTACTAAAACTATTTTAGGAATTACGTACCATTTAACATTTAGAAACGGTAATACGGTATGTAAAACTACTATACAAACTAATCAAAGTAAACATCTATTAGTTTTTAAAGTACGACCTGTATTTATTGGTAACGTAAAAAAAGAATTTCGGTGTAATAAGCATATAAACTAACTATACCCTTTTCTTTGAACCGGCTAGATTTAGAGTATTAAAATAACAGGCGATTAAAAACTCTAAGTTCTAAAATTATAAGCTAGTAACGATGTTAACGAAAATTAATCAATTTAATTTTAATGAATATTTAATCCGTATATTTGGTATTGATAACGGCTTTAGTTTTCGCCAAAAGGCCTGAAATACTATTTTAGTTACAATTAATAAATTAATGTAACTAAGGCTTAACGGTACTTGGAGTAGCATACTCGTAGTAGCTATATTGTTATCTTATGCTAACCGGATGCCTCTTACGACCTTTCCATTACGGTATAAGCACAGGATCCGGCAGATAAACACTTTGACCGGCTGAATAAAAGGCTCAAGTGGCAGATGAAAAACTTGGATCGCGGAATCATTGTAATACCAATCGACCTATTGAAGGCTAAGTTAATAATTTTTACAAATGGGTACTTCGTAAATAACACCGACCTATCTTTATAGATAGGCTTTCTAATAATCCCCGTTACCAAAAATTGGCAGAAAGACTAGTTTAGTATTATTAGTAGCCTAATTTTTACGAAACCTTCGTTAAGTATAAAAGAATTATATGAAATGTATTAGCTTCGAAGGTTTATGGCATAATAACGGGCTTTAATATAGGTATAACACTATAGGAAACTTTCAACCTTATTACCAGGCAGCTAAAGATTCCTCTTATCTCAGTATTAATTTATACCAACTCGAAAAGCCTTTTCGAATACCTTTTAAAATTCGGAACTATCAACGAAAAACGCCTAATAATCGACGTAATAACATTCCGTAAAGCTTACGAAGGGAGAAAGATTAAGGAATTCGGATAAATTAATGGAAAACACAATCCCGCAAATATTATAACGAAGGAAATATCAAATAAGGTCTTGAAAAAAATTGTAGATAATAATAGGCTGACTATACATATAGAAGGCTACGTTAATAGGCTTCCCGGAAAGCTTAGATCACGTAACGGCGGTTAGGAATATGCCGGAAAACTGGAAAACTGATAGGGAATTAACGATATGGACTTATTTAATTAGCGCGGCTAATTTAACAGCCTGAAAGAGCCTGTAACAGAAAAACTTTTTACAGGAATTAATAAACTCGGACCTCGGAACAACGGAGAAATTAAGGTCAAATGTGGTCAATTTGCATGCAATTGGGTGTAATTCAGTATGGAAGTTAATTGGAATTGATAGGGGTTGGCAAGTCGACGAGGTCGCTGATTAGTACTAACCGGAAAAGATTTGTCAGCTACACTAGCGCGCAGATACAAATTAAAAATCCGTGAGTGTTAAAATAGTATTATATGAAGTGTAGTAGGCTAACTTTACTTACAGTGAAGTTGGCTATACTAAACCGCAAGTTAAGTATATTGCTTTGTGTAGACTTACCACATTGGGTATAAGTCCAGTGCAGTAAGCTACACTTTATCTTAGGGCACAAGCTAAGCAATTGGCTATACAAATTACAATACAGACCGGATAGACATTTGTCAAACCTCGAACAATAGATTCACCACTTAACCAATGCAATACTACTGTTACTTCACCCAATTGAATCGACAACATTGCAACGATCTAAGGCCCTACCAATAGGTTGGATAAATATTGAGAGTTTAGGAAGTTAATTTCTAAGATATTAAATAATAACAAGTAATTTCGTATCGTAAATTTTGTAATTATATCATTTCGGGAACAGTTTTGTTGAAAAGTATGCAATTATCTTTAGGAGTCTTTTAATATTATATCAGGCAAGAATTTTACTGAAAATCCAGTTTAAAAGCATGGTTTTATCGATGATGAATTTGATATAACGTAATGAAGATAAGATAGATCAAACTATAAAAGCGGTTTTAATCGTAGTATATTTGTTGAATTATTAGGGTCCCGAATATCAAGTATGATTGCATTGAAATTATTTTTAAAAATAGCGCGCAAATTTTCGAAACGTTTTTGAAAACATTTTATAAAAGTTAGCAAATTAGAATTTTTGATTAATTGTTAATCCTTAGGGGTTTTAACTCCTTAATAATAACACAATTTTTTCGGTATATTTCAATGTCTTTAGGGGTATCGATCGAACTGAGATATTTAACTCGTGTGGTTTCCAATTCACATTTATTGACATCAATTGAAATGATGATTTTGTAAAGATATTAAATCTTTCAGGGGACGTATTAACGGTACTTTTTGGTAGATAAGAAATATATTAATCAATCATAAATCTAAGTTGGACAAATCAAATTTATTAAGTTTTCATCATGTTTTTGATAAAGTATTAATTTTGGATTAGCGTGTTACGAAGTGAAACAGGCATTAAAAATGTTTCTTATAAGGTACAACGTGTGATAAAAGTTGTTTTTCAAACTCTTTTTTTTTTTTTTTTGCGATACTACTATTGTTAAAAGATTAGATAATGTTCAATTCAATGTGAATGATTGCATTAGCATATTATTTTAACGTTTCTCGATTAAAATGATCAGGTTAATTTTTTTTAAATTTCTATTATTAAGGTTGTAATAAATTTTATCAGTACTGATTATTCTGCTGGGATTACATATTCGCATTAATGTGGTACTATAAAGAAATCATAATTTTTATATTTTACCTTTCGAATGTTATTCGTTGAATTATTTACACATAATTTTAAATTCGGTTTTTTTTCTACCGCCGGTTCTTTAATTGATCGGAGTTGCGATCGAATATTGTATCAATTATTAAGTGTAAATTCGGTTTAATGCCAAGACGTTAGCAATTGTATGTAGGAAAGCTACCGTTAAAAATCGTCATCACTTTAATATCAGTTATTTGAAAGCTTTACTCAAACGTTTTAGTTTGCTTTTTAAGAACTTGTTTATATAGGTTTTAGTTATTTGATTTAGGTGAATAAGAGGGTTAATGTGGTGTTAATGTTTTCGAAGCTATTTTAATTCGTTTTAAATAATCTCCAGTTAATTAAAACCTTTTCCTTTATTAAATTGGAAAAAGTTCGAATTGTTGATTATCTAAATATAAATTCAATGAGATGAAAAAGTGGGATTCCTAACGAATTTGTTATAAAGTTTCTAATTATTACTTGGCTTAACGTATATGAAGACAAGAGGTTGAATATTAAGTGGATTTTGGCATTACTAGCATCCTATATTTGATAAGTACGATTATAATTCAAGTTAAGTCGAATATTTCATGCAGAAAAGACTAATAGGTTCCTTATTTAGCGTAAAGTGTTTTTACTTTGATATGTGAAAGGCATGAGGCGTTATAATATTGTTTTCTTTGTGAGAACAGCGGAATTTCGTAGGTTTTTTACTTTCAAAGATGTTCCTTCATCAGTGTTAAAATATAGTATATCTCGTTTATTAACAATAAAGGCACTATACGTTCTTTTCATGCAACTGTCTAATCATGTAGAATTTTTAGGGGAAAAGTTAAATTGTTGTTTTCTCAATAGAAACCGACAGTAAAAACAGTAGTTAATATAGATTTCAATGTAATTATTTAATGCGGCAAAAGTTCAAAGTTTTGTGTAGCAAACAGTGTTAAGCTAAAATGGTTTGTATTTTACGTGATAGAACACCATAAGACAAAAGAAAATTGGACCCTCGGTTAAAACAATAAAGAATAGTTTTACAAGCAAATATATAGACCTACTGTAATGCCCTACTTTGGTATCTCACCATAGTATAATGAATCCCAACAACTAAGAGATATTACAACCTCCTTATTATTAAAATCAAAGAAACTAAGTGTCAAATTTAAAGAAAAAAATAACATATAGTTTTTTTCTCCAAGAATACCTTGCGAAAATAACTTCTCACCAGAACGAAGTCTTGTGAAATTCCAGTCCAATTTTCATTATCACCTAGAAGTCTTCTTTCAAAGAACTTGACAATTTTTTTTACAACATTTCAAATTTACAAAAGGTTTCCATTCATTGTATTTGCTTTAAAACTTTTCTATCTAACTAAGTATTACACCTAATAGGTAGGAAGACGAAGATATTTTAAGCTTGAGTATAAAATACGTTTAATATTCAAATTTTAAACATTAAATGCATAGATTGTGTTATAGTAGCTTACCGGGTAGAGTAAAACCATACAAATGATATTTATTTTCATTATGAATGGGTGTTGAACATTCAATATTAATAGTAAGATGTACCTATAAGCTTAAAGGGAAATTTAGTATTTAAGTTAAATTTTCAACAATAGTAAGAATTTTGTATGTGGTTAATTTCTATTCAAATATTTCTTTGACCATATTAACCTTTTTACGTTTTTCTACTTTTGGAGAATTCTTTTTTCAACTTTAAGCTGGTTTTAACGGTAATTTTGATCACAACTTTTTCTTTCCTTTTTTAGTACTGTCATATCACCAGAATATACTTAAAGCTAAGTATCAAACTAGTTACTCCGAAAAATACCTGTAGATACCTACGCGAAGGATTGTAACGAGAGGTCTGCAGGGCTAGTACAAGCTGCCGCTGCCCCTCGCCATATCTCTAATCAAAACATTAGGGTGCCACACAGTTTAAAGACCTGAAGACTTATAAACTGTAGCCTTGTCCGGGTCATGAAATGCGGCCGTTTTAGTCACTGTCTGGCGCCTATTAGCATTATAGATACGATTTTTCATGCCTTTTTAAAAAGAATCCCGCAAAGCAGATAATGCGAAATAAAAGCCCACGTAAGAGATAAAAGTAAAACGCATACGTAATGGAGAGTAGGCGTTACAGAATATATTTTAATAATGGACGCCCCTTGAATACGCGCGATGGTGTGCGCATCGTATGCCTTAATAAAAAGAAACCCATTATAAATTCGATCCTCAACTTCAAACCTATTCTTAAATAATGATAATATAAATTATAATAGTATATATTTTTACGTTCTCCCATGCCTTTGTATCTCTCAACTACATTTCCTTGATCAATATTGACTAAGTACTTTTGTTCAAAGATTTTTATTAATGTAGTTTCAAATTTATTTATATTAAAGAAGTGCTTTACACATGATTCGATGCATTTTTACAGGAGTATTAAAATATCCCTAAAGACCTTTTTGGCCTTTGTTTTTATTCAACCTGAATTGTTAGTTTAATCCTCGTTTTTTAATTCTCATTTTTTCCTTTGTATTTTCATCGGTGAATTTATTTCCGAGAGCTGTAAACTTTTTAATACAGATGAATTTTTAACTAATTCAGACGCCCTTATTACTGGGATGTTATATATCTCCATTGAATTCGTGAGGTACGTACAGTTGATTGCAACTTTTCTGCCGATATTCACGTTAACGAGGATCAAGTACTAAAAGTAATCATTTCGAAATATATGGTAAACTATAATTTTTTTTACATTCCCGTGTTCATATGTAATTCTTCATTTACAAGCCGTTTACTTTTCAATTAATTTATGTTATGTATATCGTTTTTTTATTGATTACCTAGGACGCGATATCACTATTATTATATTTTAAGAACGTCATCTCCACGCATGTTTTACCGTATCATCTGGAGTTTTTACTGTAATTTCTATATTTGTGAACAGATGATTCATTAGGGATATATTTGGAAAAAAACCCTTCAAATGTTTACTAATTTCTGATTAGCTATAAACCAAGTTTTTTTTGACTTTATATTTGACCTCCATTGAGTGAGTATTAGCGACTTATATTACCCAATGATTATTCTGTCTGTAAGTTTTTTGCTCGTTCACGTCAACGTAAAAGAGTAGAAAATTAATCGCGAAGATTGGTATTGTAGTAGTAAAGGTGCCTAAGAGAGAAGAAGCATCCAGAGAGTGCACGCTACAGGTGAGAGGTTATAAACCTCTCATCCGGGCAGTGGCATTCTGATATGCACTGTGCTAATCTCCCTTCTAGGCAGTGGCACTCTATCGTGTATTCTGCAAATTCCACTTCCAGCTAGTTGCACACTATAATGAACTCTACAGGAATGCACTTTGAAGAGTTTTACGTTACTGTGCACTCTTGAAAGGTGAATTTCGCAGCATAGCTACTGATCAACTATAGAGATATATGGTAATATTCACATATTTCGAATATTTTAAGTAATGTTGTTATTTTAGAGGTTATGAAAATTATGAATTCCAAAACTTGTGTAAAGCAATTTATAAATTGTTATTAAAATCTTTACGGTTCCTTCAACTCGATTGTTAACGACGTTGGATGAAATTAGGCGAAGATTTTTAACAACATGTTTTTTACGATTAATAATGGGTGAATCAATTTTACGCATTGTTTCATACCCGAAATTCATTGCGGCACTAAGCGGTTTATTTAGAAATGTATAATTTGCCTAAGTTTTATTATTTATTTACAGGAAATTCAATTACAGTCGCTCCATCCATATTTATTTACTAGCCTTAAACAATAAAAATATTATCATTATTGGTACTATATTGTTTTTAATAAAATATAGCTATCATAGTAACCTTATTCAGTGGTTCAATGCACGGTTATCCTAATTACAAAGATACGTGTATAAGTCCAGGAATTTATTCAACGTATTTATAATGTAATTAAATTCGCATTGATTACGATAGCAGTTGTATAACAACATATTAAACAAGCCTTTGATAAATAAATTTCTGCATTCAAGTGGTTCAATATCATTGATGAAGTTTGGTCTATCTGATGAAAATATGAAACAAATGAGCTTTCAAAAAAAAAAAAGTAAGCTTTACGAAAAATATAGAGTAACGTATGTTATTCAATTTTATATCGTCGAGTTTAATATTAAGAACATGATAAGCCTCCGATGTTATATTAATTATTTAATTTTAGTGACTTCCTATCAGTTTCCTATTAAAAGGTGTGTAGTTACTATTCGTGCGTTGTCGACGTTGTCGGCGAAGAAAGCGAAGTTAAGTTTGAATATTATGTCAAACATATTTTACAGACTGGAATGAAACCTTTAATTTGTTGTAATTGAGCCGGGAACTTTTCAAAACTATAGGTGTTAGTTAAATATTTGGATTATATTTAATTAATTTAGGATCCGTTTCTAATTTTTTTCAATACTATTACTCCTGACGTTTTCGACTTTCTTAATTGTTCGGTAGAAGAGAATAATAGACTATTTTTTCCATCCTGTCGATGGGATTTTGTTTAAACCACTTAACCAAACGTTTTATTTCTTCAATTCAATTTGTTATTGATTTATTAAACCATTCGTATACGGTTCTTTCGCTGTTACTATGTATAATTGGAGTATTGTTTCATTTTTCATGTTTACTAAGGTACTATTTCAAAGTTTCATGATATTTTCGTATTTTTCAGTATTTTTGTCTTCGGAGTTTAGGTTTCGGCTTTTGTCTACGAATAACTTTTTTTATTAGTTTATCTCGTTTTTAATCGCGACTTTGATTAACTTTGACGAGTTTTTTTGGAGCTATTAAGTGGTCATCCAAATAGATCTTTAGCTATTATATTTACATTTTAGAAATAAACAATTTATATTACCTGGATTTTACAAATTTTGTTTATTATTAAGATAAAGCGATAGTCATTTAATAGGGAAGATATTTAATGAATCGCAGTATTTATACTATACATATTAATTTTGCGCTGCGTCATACGACGAGGTTTCATAGTCTTTTTTTCGATTATTAACTAAGTATACATATCATTTAGCAGTTTGTTAACCAGGAAAAAATGATTTAGAAACGGGGGAGTTTACTCTGGTTTTAGGAGTTGACCGCTAAGCAAACTTTAAACAACTTCTTAATAGCCCTGTTTATGTTCGAGAACAAGTTTAGAGGGGTATATTTATGCCTCGTGAAACTTACTATTGTGATAAAAGCATATAACTCGTATTGAGTACCGGTGTTTATACTGTTGGTTAGTAGGTTATTAGTAGTTGTAAATTATTTACAGCGCGGTTATTTTTAGTATTTAAGCGAAATGTGTGATATTATCCATTATATGGTAAATTTATTCCAAATCGGTTTTTTTTTGAATAGCATAATTTAAATAGGTATTAATGAACCTAATATATAGGAATTATTTCCTTATTGGTAAAGGTTGAATAGTTAAAAAGCATGAGCTTACATATAGAAAAACTCTATTGTTTAAAATAGTTATCATGTTAATCAAAACTTTTATATTGAAACTTTCTATATGAAAAACAAGGGAAAGGGGAGAGGTTTCTTTATCATATACCTATTATTGCACGATTATTATGGTGGAAGAAAGAATTTGTTGAAACTTAAATTGGGCTAAAGGGAGGGGGAGTATTTATAAGAGGAGAACAGAATTAACGCTATTACTGATGTTAACGTCGACGCCTATTATAATGAGTTTATATATTTCATAATGAAAGATAGAGCTCCAGAGTCGTTTACAATACGCTGTTATTTTACAATTGATGTCAGTAGTGCCAGCACCGAAACAGGTAGGCTAGGAGTAATATTACTTATTGGTACCTATTTTAGTAGTCGTTAGGGATTCAGCCCAAGCGATTACCACGTTTTCACGATACTTTTACGATAATTTAACGAATTTTCACTCTATGTGACGAATCTCATGACTAGGTTACCCCATATTATACTAACTTCACAACAGCTCTATATTGAAGGCTTGTTCTTCCTTTTAATCTAGAATTATAGATAGTATCCAACCATCTTGAACGGCAGCCTTAGCTCAGTCCATTCACAAAAGTATCAATGTTATAAGAGAGATATAAGTTTAGTTATTTTCAACTGAAATATTTGTTTATTATCTAAGAGGTTTTGGAACTTAAAGATTTGCGATCAATAATAGCAACGACTTGGGCGTTTATCAACTTATAAGACTTGATAATTTGGTAATGGCTTCTTATTTATATAGAGACTTTTAGCGGTGAATATCAACGCTTGTTTTTAAAACTGGTGTAATAAAGATATTTTAATATTCTGGCGATACCATCGCTACTTGTAGACTGCCGCAAAAAAAAAAAATAGTTTATGAGCTCTTCGTACTTACTGCTATGAACAATTATATAACTTGTACGGATACTTCGTAAAAGTCTTTCTACCAACTAACCTAAATAAAACGTAACAACCAGAAAGTAACTTCTTCTACCTAGTTTATCTGTACTTCACTGAATAAGAACTCATCAGTATTGGCAGAACTTTATTATTATAACGTACTCGATTCGTATCGTAGTCGAAATAACTGATATATTGCATTAAAAATGGTTCTGTATTACTTCGAACTTTGAGAAACCGCTAGCCGATTTGTATACCGATTTTTATAGGCTGGTGCTTGGCCCGTACCCCACATGAAATTAGGTACTCTATTGCAACTTACTTGTAGTCATTGCAGTCAACTTGCAATTAGTATAGTTATTTAATTATACTGCAATTAACTGCTATCTCAATAGTAACACCTCATTGTTGAAACGTAATCGATTCAAATCATAATCTAGGTGATTGGTATTCAATTCAATGTAGTCAAATGATTCTGAGTTAGGTAGACCACTAGCCGGTCTAAAAACTAATTTTCATGGGTTACAGATTCGCTCATACTCTACACTAAATAGGGTATTGCAGTTGCATCTATTGTAATTAGCTTATCCATACTGTAATCAACCGCTGTCCCAAAAAACACTGTAATAATATTAATGCAGGGGTTCCTGTAGTCAATTACATCGTACTATTTTGCGTAGGTTCTTTTACGTAGTGTGTTGCTACGGTGGAAGAATATCGCGTAAAATATAGAAAGTGAAAGTAATTAGATATTTCCTATAAGATCAATGAGAAAGAGTGGAATTGAGCTCAATTATTATATAAAGGTTTTATTGACTGTACGATTGCACTTTATAGCGTATACCACGTATTATTACTTGTATAAGTATAAGCCAATATAACTTGTACATACTCACGTGTATTCTCGTTAAAGAGAAATAGGTAAATAGCAAAAGACTTCAAACCAAGAATATTAGTGTAAAATTATGTATTGTATCGAAACACAGTAAAACTTCTTAAGTATGCTGATAGAGAAACAGATTCAGAAAAAATAATGTTTTTGTTTGAAATAGGGCCCTGAGATGAGATAATATTATGAGTTATTTGATACCGTTCAAAAATAGTAAGTAAACGACAAAACGCTTAAAATATAGTATATCAATGCAAAAAAAAATATGGCAAAGTACGATAAAACGCTTAAGGCAAGCTAATGTAAAAACATGTTCTACAAAATCGAAATCGATTATAACGGGAAAAAAAACGAAACTTAATGTTATAGGCTTCGCCATGGTAGCTTCGGTTTTGGTTTGAAACCTATATGTAGTAGAAATTAACCAGATAGAAAACTGATTACTCTCTTCTATACTTATCAAATCCAACAAAAGAATTATTTCTGTTAGGTTGTGTATTTCATAAGAGATAATTTTTTTGAAATAGTTGTTATATGAATCAAGTAATTAGTTGAGCAGGTTATTAATATCATTTATAATATCTTGTTGAAACTGTTAGAAAACAACGATAAAAGATAGCGTAAAATTAGAACAGTACCGCCAGGCGTAAGAATTAGAAACCTTTAGTATCTTAATTTACGATAAAATACCTCTTTCTTTTTATAAAAAGTTTTAAAAATGGGGGACTTTTTCAATAGATTTGTTTCTAATTCATGAAAACATCAATGTTTTGAAGCGTAGAATATACCTTCACTTCAAGATTCAAAGATCAATTAGGTACTTCATTTGAATTACACAAATATTATCACTTGGTGTAAAGGGAGTAAGCCAGAGAAATCGCTTAAAGAAGTCGGATACTGCTTATAATCCTCGATGAAGAAGGAAGCGAGGCCCCTACTAAGGAGTTACTATAAATCTAACGATGAGGAATATATTAGTCGCGCGGTTGACCACATGGTGTGGGAATACTTAGGGGCAACTTGAGATTGACATGATAGTATAGTAATCACTAAGGCTAAATCTCTAGAGACTACTAGCCTATGCACTAGAATATACTATAACATAACCCTCAGCCTACCGGCGGTCCTTCCCTGATAAGTTATAAAAGGTACTAACCGACAGTAAAACGACGTGAAACCTTATAACAAGTACCGGAATATCTTATACCGGCGAGCCACCTGTTTACAAGCAGCGTAAAATGCCGTGATATAGTATTCAAAGCGCTTTCTTACCGTGCAGCGCTATAGTATATTGTGGAAGGTACCGGCCTTAGTTCCCTTCATTCTATCATTTATCGTTTTAAATTGTCTATTTAGTAAAATTAAAAACGTTAACATGTCCTTTCATAATAATTTTCTCTAACCCGGTACCATTTTTTAGTACTACGTTTGACCCTTTTTAACCTATTAACTTCAATATTTTTTAACCTACTCTACTCAATCTATTCCGCCGTAAAATAAACGTAAATTTGGGTACCATTACCAATAAAGCTATTTTTAATACAGATTCTTTCGCTCTGAACTTAATGAACCCCCGTTGGAAAAAAGTAATTCCTCTACATGACGCATATTGAAGCGTACTTTAAAGAAACTTGCGAGTAAATATACTTAGAATATGTTTATCGGATACTCTTCGATTTTTTATTTTTTCATTTAAAATCTGAAACTTAGCCATAAAGTATATAGTAATCATTAATAATTCCTCAACTAATATTTTAATACCGGCGCGCGATATTATTTTTATAATATCAAAGTAACGAGCCAAAGTTCGGGTTGTACCTATACGCCTTTAGATATAAATTCGTATATAAACGAGGTCGTTAGCAAACTGTTTCAATTTTTCCCTGCGTTTAATATGTCCAATTGCAGTAAAAGACCGAATTCGTAAGTTTCTCCTTAATTGTTAATAAATAGTTAAATTACATATAGGCCTACGCTATCGCCAAAAAAGGTAATAAAAGTTCGGCGCATTACGTAATATAAGGTTAACATACATAATAGTAATTCCGTTCCGTTGAAGTTCGTTCGCTCGAGCGTTTTTATTATTATTTAGCTTCTAGAAAAAAAATGCAAGAGTTATATAGATGAAACATTTTGGTGAAAAACATAGATATAAGGATGAACAAACGGTTAAAATACTTAATCAAATACAACCAAAAATCGGATCAAAGTATTTAAAAATATAGCCAAAATGTTGGGTGAACTGGTGAATATAAGGGATAAGTTATGGGCTAAATAGGGCTTAAAGCTAAAATTTAACAATGATATTATCTTTTATGAAAATGGTTAAAGAGCTTCGTAATATAAATAATCGTAAAAATAGAATTACGTCTGTTATATTCAGTATTAATAAAGTAATCGTGTTTAAAAAACTTAGTAATAGGTAATAAGTCAAATTCAGCCTATTTATATGCCAAGAGAAATAATTTATTATTATTTCCAACAGAACTATAATAGTATTCGAATATAGCGAAGGCTAAGACATTGAAAAAAAATCGATAACGACTCATAAATCGAGTAAAAGTAACCTATCTATTATATTTATCTTTATTATTTTACGGAGTTCCCAATATACAAGTAACTTATTTAAGGTTTACATCGGGCTTGAAAATCTTTTCGAAGTGATGTTTAAGTTCGATTTCGTCATCGTTGTTAATATTATCGATAGTGGGCAGATTATAATCGAAAACACGCTAATTCGAAATCGGGTTGATAAATACTAGAATAAACTAGCTAATATAGAAGTGATGTATTTTCCACCTGGGAAGTTAAGCTTAATGACGTGAGAAGATATAATTCATATCTATAGTAGATTTTGTGAAGAAAACCCAGGTTTACGGGAAATTAATCCGGTTTACAGTTTTTTGAAGAAAAAAAAAGTTGAATATTATCCCTAATCTAAAATCGTTTGGATAAAAAACAGTATTTATTAGCGGGGTTCTCAATACGCGATTATGTAGCTGTTATTACAGCTTGTTAGAATTACGTGATATTACAAATATATTGAAGGAAGTTACTCAAATTCACGTAATATTTTCCTACCAGTATAATTAAAATTCTAACAAATTATATAAAGTTGACGTAATAGTAATACGTTATAAAATTAGTCTACTATTAATAGTAGTAATGTTTTGGTTATTTAATGTCAATTGATAGCTAAGTAAAGTAATTGGTATTCCATAACTTGTATATCGACAAGAAACCTGCGATTAATCATACATAATATACAAATTCAACCGGGGTGAATATCATCTCGTATAATAACAACATTCCATCGACTTTAAAGATCGGTTTTAAGAAAGACTTTGTGACTTTCAAGGATGAATTTGCCGGTAATAGTAAGCGAAAAAACACGAAAACTTGGGAATAGCGTAGAAACAACCTATTTGAGGTGAAAAAGCTGTAATTTTCGGCCTAAGAGGCGAATATTAAAAAGGACTTGAGGGATATCCTAGTCTCATCGTAATTTTACATCGATTCGTATATCGCTAGTGCCTTTATTATGAACTAATTTAAAACAAATCTAAAAAATGCGATTCAATCAACGAATTTACCATTTTATAAGTATTTATATCATCTTAAAGTATTTTAGGTTTTCGTAATCCGTAAAAATAGTAAATGTGTGGGATGTATCGCAAATCTTCGCTTCCCATATTTTCAAACAACTTATAATCTTCGAAAGTTCCTGATCGAAATTTTTAAAATTATAGTTGGCGGATGATAAAAAACAAGAGTAATGTATTATTAAGCGAAGTTTTGGTTAGTTTTTACGTTGAAAAATAACACCCTAGAAAACTCATTTGGAATGATTGGTGTTTAAAAATATTTTACGCTTAGAATCTTATTAAACGAAAATGGGTTTTACGAGAAATAAAAAATTCAACTACTTAAACGTAATTTTTTTCGGATCTTTAACAAAAGGTAACTTCTATCCTCGACCTGAAATCAAGTTTCTTGGTATTATTGCAGGGACCCCCTCGTTTAAACAGGCTAGAGGTATATACTGTAAACCCTAATAGTGCTTACTTTCGAGAAATCTTTTCGGGTCCAGCCGTTCTTAACACCATCAATTCAGATGCACCCCATTACACTATAACATCACTAAGCGGCTCTGTCACTACTTGAATCTTTTCCGGCGATCCCTTTTTGACCATGAAGATCGTTGTTAGCCCAGCATACCACTCCTGTAACAGTGCATCCAAAGAAAAGCCTTTACAACTAATGATGATTCTGTCCCTTTTTATTTGTGTTAACGTAGATTTTCAGACTTGTATTACAATATAACCAAAGTCTGATTTATTTTGCGCTTGAAAATCTTAAGAATAGACCTTTATTTTAAGCGTTCACATATGATGGTTTTATTTATTTATTTATTTACTTGTAAAGTATCACCACTTATACTGGCGCCCTAACCGATTAGCCGTGCTATCGCCTCTGACTATACTTTGAATACGTAACTATTTGTAAAAGATATTTTTGGCATACTACCCGTTTCGTGGTGTACCCTATTTTACGTTTTTTGATACTTTTTAGGTTTATGACCCGTGGTAAAAACATAGCTCGAGTTATAAATTATATGTTTCTATCGAGTTTTTCAATACATATTTTTCATTGTTATGGGATTTTAATCAAGATATAAGTGTTTTACAGGTATTTTACTAATTTAGAACCGCTGTCATATCTTTCATATAAGAAAGCGTCAAACGAGAACTAAAACAGCCACACAATACAGCCTAGAAAGAGTTATAGTTTTTGTGCCCTAACAAGTCTCTAAGCTGTAGGGTATCCTAAGGCTTTGATTGGGAGGTTAATTTGAGGTATGGTTTCTTCGTTAAACGTTTTACTTGGGAATCCGTTCTATTTACAAAAGATATATTTTCTCATATTATAGATATAATGGGTTGCACAGAAATATTCGATACACTTGATAATATGTACTCTTTTTCCAACTACATGGATAACATCAATACGAATACGATCTAAATTCGTCTCAGAAGAAATAATTTTCCATAAAACGGGAATATATATAGTTGACATAGGGCCCCTTTCATAGACATTTGATAACTACATATAACATAAGGTTCGGAAATTGGCTATAGGTGTGTGGTATACGTGTTCAGTTTATATAATTGTATTATTACGAGTTAAGTGGTTTATTCAATAGTTTGAAATATATAACCTAAAAACAAGGAATTAAATAGGGTGGTGGTTGTATAAATTCGAGACATTAGGTTGTGAGCCTTCTCTCCAGTACATGTAACTTAACATTAGCAAGCTCACAATATACAAGCTACATGGTGGAAGCTTCCCGGTGATAATAAAATATTAAAAAAAAGGTAGATGCCTTCATAATTAACTTAATTAAAAGTTCGGTTACTACTAATAAATCACGAATAAATTAGCAATAGAAGTTGTCAAATTTAAGAACAAATGATATCTCCAATATAAACGTAAAACCTGCCAAGTCCTGGACAACGCGCAACTTCCGGGAACTTTTACGTACTTCGATTTTAGCCTTAATGATAAATCCAAAATACTTGATTTTTCAAATGTTAAACTCGTACTTGGATATATTAAGGTTGAACCCAACAACGTTTCAAACGCTTGAGGCCTGATCAACCCCAATGAGATGATAGTTAACAGTAAACTCAAATATAGCAATATATTGTTTAGATAATCAAACCGAATGAAAATGAAAAAGAAGCTTAACAAATTATCAATATATCATTGAAAGGTAGCCGGTATACCTAAAAAGATAGAAAGGGTAACCAACTATTTTAAAAGCCTAAAATAGATATAGAGGCGGTTTTCTACTCGTTTATTTCGTTAACATGAAGATTATAAAAAGATGATTTAATGTCGAATTTGGTAAATTACTTAAGTTTCGAAATGTTGGTGATCCATCTTGATGTAAAAGAAAGGGATAAAGGTTAGATTTCATAATAACTTTAAGTCGTTGGTAGTCGATGTAAAAACATAAGTCTCTTCTGAATTTCTTGACGAAAAGCACGAGGGAATCCGTTCAAAAGCTACGCATGCAAATATAATCTTAATCCAACAACTTGATTAGTATTTTCCATAATACCAAAAGTTTTTTTTCGTAATTTTCTGTTTATCAATAATATTAACAATGCCGACTTAAAGACCGAGAGGTGTCATATTATCATTATATTACTTTTCTTCATTCAAGATGTGGCTATGGTAGATACGGATTACATAGAGATTATAATTTTAATGATGATTTTAGGTAGTAAGAAAAAGTATAGCAGTAAGTAGTAGAAAGTCTTAGACATTAAGTTGCAACTATTTAAGCATTTAAAAAAACTGTATTTAATTAACAATTGAAAAATAATCCCATATTCGGCTTATAAACGGTAGGGAAGAAACTTATCCCCTAAAGTTTTATCAAATAAATTTGAATCGTTTTAGAGATTCTCGGAAATTTGTTGTCTATAATAATGATTTGCATTAGTGATAATATTTTATTGATATTATCAAGTGATATGGATATAAGTCGCGTGGTAATATTTCAATCCTTGTAGTATCGTTGGAGTATAACATGAAAAATAGTAATGTTAATACCTTTAGGTAACTTTTTCTATATTATGAACCCCCGTTTTTACACTCGATAGTCACGTTCTCATTCCAATGGTAATAAATTATCTGGAATGACACAGACAACCTACATATATTCCACTTAAAATTTACCAAAAATAATGTCGTATGATAAGTAAAAAGTAATATAAAATAACCGAAAATAGGAATATCCATCGAGGTTAAAATGTGAATAGGTTCTGAAAAATATAAATCGTAAGCCGGTAACAGTGGCGTGCCAGGTGGCTTTTTTCAAATCTTTGAAGTGAAATGAAAATGCGTGACAATTGAAATTGAGGGGTAACCTAATTATTAACAACGTTATAACACTCAAAACCTATATTGACGAACATGTTGACAAACTAAATAAAACAACAAAATGAATTTATTATGAACAAAGCTATTCAAAATCTTTAAATTAAATATCAGGTCAAATGAAAGTCCATTCAATTTTTTTTTTTGCAATTGTATACAAAAGTTATACTTCTCCCTTTTATAGATAAATAAGGTCGCAAGTAATAATGAGGTCAAACTTGTGTTAACTTTGATACCAGAGCTGATTAGACATTGGTCGGAATCAAAAGGGTAGGTTTGAATTCGATAACTATTCGCGCTGTATTTTAGGTATAAAAAAAATTTACGGCGTGAAAATTCGGTTTGATTAAGCTAAGTAACTCGCTGTTTAATACACATTCGTAAAACGTTTATACCCTTTATAATAACACTTTTTCAACTATTGCGTGTAAGCGTATTATTACCGTTAAATCCGCCGCAAACAACATTACCGCTACCAATTACATCAGTATGATTAACGCTAACACAGCTATATAAAATATAGAGGTTAGAAATTAGTTTATGAATAATTGAAACGCGGGTACCATACTTGTTGTACTCCTTGTGTATATCGAGAGACGGTAGCGCATTAGCTAAGTTATTGTTAATAGCTCCCTTAATGATAACGAGTTTAATGCCAAATTCTCAGGACATACCACTAACTCCGACGAATAAAACCTGTTAAATCTTTAAGAAATGTAAAGCTCCCTACAAACCTTTATTTGAAGTTTATAAATCAAATGATAATGATTTACATCGCATTAAAATCGTAGTAATACCTATGAAATATTGTTATAAAGATATTGAGGTTGTTATTATAATCGTCATCAATGCAAACGCAAAAATTGTTTATAACAGTTTTAACCAATCCTTCCAATTATTTGAAGATATTGAATTTTTTTTTATATTAATAAACTTTCAGTTCTTACATAATTTACGTAATATCTTAACTTTTATTACCAAAAAGCGTAATTCAACGTCAAAGAAATTCACCTGCTAAGTAATTAACTGACGTTTAACTTATTAACAGTTAATATTACAAAATTAACCATCGGTTTCATAATCGAAGTTATAGGAGTTCAAGACGTTATAGTAGTCTTTGACATCGTTATCTTTTCTTAACTCAACGAAACCTTTAATATAAAGCAACGCGAAGAATATATTGGTATCATTCGTTAATTACGTAAAAATAATTTTCCTTTGAGTAAAAACTGATTATGAAAACGTAAACGTTCCGGTAATAAATTTGACTTACTCAATTATATTTTTTGACGTAATTCATGTATTAACGTTGTATTATTTCATATGTAAAGCGTGTTGATTAATAGGTTTATCTTGTTTAATGAGTTCCGTTCGTAAGATTTCAGTAAACCGCTAATATTAAATGGTTAATTTGTTGTATAATGTGGTTAAGGCGCCTGGGTATTGGTCTTGTATACACGCGTTGACAAATTACTCGAAAGCTTCATGATTTAGGCTCAGATTATCAGAAAATATGGTCTTAGGTTACAACAGCTCGAAAGTAACTGAGATACTATCAAAAAAGAAAATGAAATATCAAGAATTATATGTATAAAAAAACTAAACTAAAACTATCGCTTAAAATGGTTGAATACTGTTTATAATCCTCGATTAAAAAGGAACAGAGGCCCTTGTTCAGAAGCTACTATAGAGCTAACGATGCGGAATAGCTTGGTCATGTAATTGACACCACGTGGTATGGGCATACTCAGGAGTAGCTTGTGAGCGATATGAGAGTAAAGTAATCGATAGGGCTAGATCCCTAGCGACTACTAGTCCAGACACCAGCTTGTAACACTTTGTATCATAAATGAAGTCGAAAAGTTTAGAAATACTATTACAAATACATATATCAATAAATATATTAAGTTGTTTTAAAAGATAAAACAAAGCGTATTCACTTCTTACAATTTTTTGGAAAAGTTCACCTTCGCACACAATTTAGTCAGAGAAAGACAACGCTTAAAATTTTATTACCCGTCTACCAAAATAATTTCGAAATTAAGTTTCAATATAATCAACAACTTACTCACTTGTATATGTCATATTAAAGAAGTGTATTTGTTACCAAATTCATTTAAAATCCCAACTTTTATTCAAATCGAAAAATTGAAGTAATAGCTGTAGATAAACAGATATAAATATTATGAATTTCATCATATAATTGTACTTGTCTTTTCTTTTTTTTCTGTTGTACAGTTATTAGGTATATTATAAACCGTTTTTTCACGTTAAAGTTATTTCACGAAATTATAAAGATACTAATTTTTTTCACTTTAGGTAAAAAACTGTCTCATATGGCTATACATCCACTAAAAATACGAATTTCTCATAAGAAAACCCATTCAGAATATAGAGATATTTTTTTCTCTTGGAAGAGTTAAACTTGACGATTTTTTTTACAACAAATACGCTCCTCATATAAACCGTTCTGTACCCCTAAGCTTTTCTTCTTACTGCCGACTAACAACAATCAACAGGCCTGTATAACTAGCTTCTGTGGATGCACAGACTGTAGGTGGACTGAGCGTGTGGTATCTAATTCCAGCAGGATCGATTACGTAAGTCCGTGATGACGCCGACTAACGTGCATCATCGGAATCTTCTACTATTAGTTTCCTCCCGGCGACAAGCTCGGGCAGCTGGTGCCCTCAGTACACTCGGTGTCCAACCCTGCCGTGGCTCAAAGCGCTGATGCCGAGCTGTCGAGCCTGAGCATTACGGTACAGTATATAGACATCAATGTATTGGCCGTTCCCTCTACCGTGGGAGCCCATGACACTACCTAAGTTCAGCGAGACCTGGATCAAATATGGGCGGTCGTTGTGTGGAAACGCGAGTGCCAAGCATCGCGGGTCCAGTTTCACGTGGGCTCGTTCTACCCGAGCGGCCGGAATGCTAGCTGAACACTGGGTTTGTTTGAATACCGAAGGCCCAAGCAAAGCCACTATTTCCAATCTTCTCAACCTCTGTCATGTTCCGCCGAGTCCCGAAGGCCTTGGCGGGAAAACATAGCAATAGAAATGCCACGAGAACTGTCATGCCCTCAAACGGACCTTCCATTGCGGCTACCAAGCCGCAAAGATCGACCGACCCCTTTTCTTTTCGATTCTGGACCCCGTTGTTCTGGCATCCCACTTTTCGGTACGTACCTGAACTGCTCTAACAGCCCACACACCTCAGTCAACAATTCTCTCAAACCCCTCCAATAATTTATTATATCATTAGTAGGATGACTGGCCCATGGCTATCTCATAGCTCAATCAACATATTTGTTTTGTACTCGTTCGGGAATTTCGATTTTGGGAAGGGAGGGGGGGGGGGGCGCAATTAGTCAGAAAGCTCAGGCGTCGGAAGTGATGGGACCAGCCCAAATATTTAGTGTTTACAGTACGGTGGCGGCATTGCTGACAAAGCCGGGATGTACACTGCACATCGTGTACCACGCAAAAGCCCCTTTCCACTTATGTTTTAGACCGCGAAAGTACTTCAATAATTTTCCATCTTGGGCAGACGGTTTTTCAATTTTATGCAACCCAATTTCATCTCAAGGTTAATGACACTAACATTTCAATCAAGTTTTCACTGTATTGAAATGTCTAATCTCTATTTAAAGTATTACAGTGTGCCTAGAACTTGAATCCGCAATTATAGAATTTTCTTGGAAGTCGTAAATTTGGTGTAGTTTGAAAGTCTCGAATTAAATGGTACAAAAGTAATATTTGCTACAAGAAAAGAGATTTATATAAGAAAAGATAATTAGACAAAGACTGAGTCATATAATGTTGTATATAGAGGTTTATTATTTTCTATAATCTTCGATAAAGACGTAACTTAGAAGGGAAGTTCTCGTGACCATATTACTTTAGTAAAATAGCCCATACGCCGTACGCTAATTATGTAACTAGTAATTTATGTAGCTAGAGTAAGATATCTGATTAATTAGGTAAACATCAGCTTATGATTACCTCCAAATTATGTTACAAGCTAGTGCCTAACTAGTGGTTATTTGGATTAAATCGTAGACTTTGAGAGCGATTAGCCTATTAAGGGCGAAAATACCCTTGAAGAAATTGAATGACATAAAGATATTAATTCTGATGCGGTTTAATAATTAGCCGACTACGTTTTCCTACACCGTTTAGGTAGTAAAAACCCCTACCTTTGCCTTAATTAAACCACTAACCCCTTATATTCCTTTCACCTTCGCGATCGTTACACAGACTACACTCTTGAAGGTATTATGCTAGATATAGAGATAATCAGATACTTAATAGGAGGCTATTTTTGATATATAGTATTACGGAGGGAAAGTACTACAGTTACTAAAATTAAGCGTTATGATGCTGATAAGGCTAAAGTCAGCATCGAATCAAGTGAATGATTATTGTTATTAGAAATAACAGTAATTTAAATTATCATATGATTAATTACATCTCATATCCTTTAGTCCCCTACCACTTTTCTTATTTATTTAAAGAATATAAGGACCCTTGACGTTAATATTAACGTTAATGCTGAGCCGACGAACTGGTCAAAAGCGGCCAAAGGTTTCCCCTTACCTTTAAATAATAGTACTTATAGTTTTATCTTCAAGACGTTAAAGTAATGGTGCTAAACCTAACGAAGTCGGAGATACGTTCATTATGTTAACGTTTTAACTACCTAGCCGCTGATAGGCTATATGAAGTCCTAAAGTTCGTAAGGTATAAGAATATAGAATACTTTGCCCTAAATATTATTATAAAGCTTTTTTTATTACTGTTAGATATTTGCTTAAGTACTCCGAAAATTTAAGTTTACACTAAAAAACTACAAAGACTTTAATTAAAAGATTTTTTATTGATATATTTTCCTTAGATGATAAATCTATTTCCACGTTTTCAATCCCGCAACCTGTTTTTATGAAGCTAAGTTTTTAAAATACCTTTTAGCAAAAGATATTTAGGAAGCGTTAAAGATATTGTAAATTAATACATACTTAGGTCTACTTAACATCGTTGTTTACAATATCGATATTAACTTTATGATGGCGTATTTTTAGGCAAATACTAAAATAATGGGTATTCAGTGTAAATAGGTACCTGTAAAGGCCTACTAGAGTATTAGTAAGGTTAAAATGGTATACGCCCTACTTCGACAAACGTATAATATCTTTACGTTGGAGATTAAAAACTTTATGAATTCGGAGGTTTGGTTTAAAATAGTGGTAAAGGGTTAAAACGATATTATAGAACTTATGTCATAATATTAACGTTATTGGCTTTTAAGCGTATTTATGCTCAACGAGTGAATTTCCATTATTGACGAGTACCTAATAGCGAGGTATAGTATACGGAAAAGTTTTAAAGGAACTACGGAAGAAATCAGCACGCTACTAGGTTAACGATACCCTTAATATTAGGAACGGTTCTTTAACAATCGACGTACTTGATTTACCGTTGAAAAGTAAAGTTTTTGTATAACGGAAGTCGGGTAAATAAAAAAGCAGATTTAAAACCTTACGTATTACTAACTTTAAAGTAGTTATTAAAACTATTAACGGTTTGATATTTTTTCGTCATACTCAGGTTAAGACTTATATTAAGGCTATTGACGATAAAAACCCTTAAGTCAAACGACTAAATTAGTATGAACCTTTTTTATCCAATATTAATAAGCTGATAAAACGCCGCCGGCGTAAACGACTCCTGAAAAAAAAAGAACGTTAAAAAGGATGAATATACACCGGGTTATATTCACAATACTATCTGAGTAAATATAATGATCATACTAAATACCCATGAGTATATAGAAGGTATCAGAGGGTTTTTGTTATCAAGAAGGTAGTAGAGGTTCTGAGTGAACAATATTGCAACCGTGCAGGTAATGATCAAAAGCTATGAGGCTATCCAGAATATACTGAGACTGAATACTTAGATTGACAACTGAAGAACTATGAAGGAAATACTATCTATGTGGTGATGACTGTGTCCTTATATATCCGTGCCTTTATACCGTTTTCAGTATTGGATTACTTGGATCAGTGCTGATCCCATTGATCCTAATCACATGATTGGTTTAGTTGTTTCCGCTAACAAAGGAAAGGTATTCCCCTCCTGACGTATTGGACCTCAGGCTCAGCTGCACACTGGCTTGCTTCCTAACCCGCTATCATGCTTGAGTCGTGATAGTAAACAGAAAAAGAAGAATAACAAAAACTTAATACAAAAGCTTCGAGTATAAGGTATTATTAAAACTTTTGATAAAACGTTTAAGAAATACGATAAAGTCAAATTTAATGGCCTATTAATCTGAGTAGTTGTATAATTTATATCAAAGACCAACTTTAACTTTTAAAACCTAAGCGTTACGGATTTTAAGTCTAGGATTATTCAAGAGCTTAAGGGTAAAATTACGGGGCAGCCGTATGAAAAGTTACACCTAATTATCTAGGAATATAACGATAAAATCAAAAACTGGATTTTTACGTAATCACCACCGATTTATAAGATTAGCTAACGATTAGTAGCCGCCTTAGTAATAAGCCTATTTGATGAAACTAAAGGTAATATTACGTTCAATAGCTAAGAAATAATGTAAACTTATACATAATGAGTAATTCAACTATAACGGATCGTATTACTAAAATTAACATAGGAATTATGGCCTATCTACCCTTTAAAAACGGTAATAACATATATTAAACCTTTGTACGAATTAATTCAATCAGGCGTTCATTAATTTTAAACCTACCAGTTGCATTTTAAATTACGACTAGGTATAAAGTCTTTACTATACAACCCGTACTTGCTGTTAATGTATGAAAAAGACTTCGTTTTGGTAGGTATACAGATTAATTATACCCTTTTCGTCGAAACAGCTAGCTTTGTGGTATTAGAATAGCAGGCGATTAAGGACTTTAAGTTTTAAAATTATTAGCCGGTAATAACGTTGGCGAGGGGTAATCAACTTAAATTTAACGGATCGTTAATCCGTATGTTTAGCATTAATACTGCCTTTAATTTTCGCTTCAAGAGTCAAAATACTCATTGAGCTATAGTCGATAAAACCAATGCAGATAAGGCTTAATAGTACCTAAAATAACGTATCCATGATAGTTATATTGCTACTTTATATTGACTCGCGGCCTTTAACGACATTTCTATTACGGCGTAAGTACAAAATCTAGTAATTAACGACTTTAACCAGATTAATAAAAATATTAAATAATAGATACGGAATTTGAACCGAGGTATTAATATAATTCCGATTAATGTATGGAAATTTAAGCTAATAATCTCTACAGATAGGTTTTTTTATAATTAACACCAACTTATCTTTAAAGATTGGATTTCTAATAGTCTTTGTTAATGAAGATAGGGAGAAAAACCAGTTTATAATTATTAGTAGCCGGATTCACTAGACTTTTTTCAAATGTAAAAGGATTATATGAAATGTATTGGCTTTAAAGGTTTACGGTATAATAGCAAACTATAATAAAAATATAGCATTATAGGAAATCCTTAACGTTATTACCATGTAGTTTAAGATGTTATGGACTCAAACCATTAACCATTAAGTCTATAGGTTACGTGACTGTGTACGTAACGAGATATGCAGTACCCGGTCTGGGCATAGTCAGGATACGAACCGAGTATGGTCCGTATACAGCACGTGTAGGAGCATGTGACGGGCTAGGTACCGGCCATACCCATAAGTCCCGCAAATAGGCTACGATAGCCTTTTTTTAGTCTTTCGTTACACTTTAATGGTAAACCCTATTTGGTACCTATTTGGCTTACTATTATAGGTCAGATTATAATATATTATCAATGTTTTTTATTTTTTTCGAAGAATTATTACTTATAATGAACTAATAGATAAGTAGTATTAATGATTTTTTGTTACACTTTAACGTCATCGGAGAGGATAGATCGTTGGCGAATACCTAATCCTTTACTTGAATAAATATAACTCTTACCGTTTGGCAAACAATTTAAGCCGATATTTCTTGTTTGTAAGATATTATAGGTTATATTGCGTTAGTTGTAAAGTAATTATAACAACCGGGTTAATCGACTTTAATTATTGACCTTATATCTAACTTGATTTAGGTTGTAGTTAAGATTTGGTAATTCGAAGCCGATTTAATGGAAATTCGTATTAGCTTTTTACCAGCTTGAAGTGTGCCAAAATGATATAACTAATTGTAATTCGATGTATCCGTTTTTACGTGGGTGGTGATGGGGAAAACGATCGAATTTATATTGAAGGCGAATAAAATGTAAATTGAGGACGGTTGGTATACGTTCTTTTACGTATAGGATTATTATACGGTGGCGGTAAAACAAGCTATTACGATGTATTACAAAGCCGACGGATACGAAAGCATGTATAATATAGGCAAGTTTTTTCGGTTATATTCAGGCGGTATTTGGCGACTTTTATTGCGCAGATAACACCTTGGTTGAACTGGAAAGATTATTTATGAGCGATAAAAACCTGTAGGTATTATTCGCTATGAGGTTCTAGATATTATCAGTTGAAGCTGGTGGATTGCATTAGCTTTTAGCCGTAATGTATAATTACTTACATTTTCGCGTATCCCTATGTATCTATATTAAATCCATTACTATAGGCGTAACTCGGGTAGATTATATCGTAGTTTTAACGAAGTACTTTGAGCTCGCTAACAAATTATGGGTTTTGGATTTATAGTGACGTTTCATTCGTTTATTAGTGGCACCCGCATAAATATAACAGTTGAATAGAAATATAATTATAACGGAAGTTTATGCCTTTTAGATATGCTTGTTAAAGGGTTGTAGTAATCGCGGCCAGTTATTATAGTTCACACGTTTGGTATGCGTTTAAGACCAAAGACGTAGGATAATGTAGATAACGGCAAAGAAACGTCGAATTAGGATCGTTATGGGGCGTTTCTTACGTTATGGTTCGACAGATTACTGTTAATGTGATTACGAACTCCGCCCGGTATTACCTCCAATATAGTTATACGCGATTCAAGTCAAAAAGATAGATAAAGGTTTCCTATTAACGGAGACGAGGGAAGCCTAACTTTTGGATATAATTTCGTTTAGAGGTTATATAGCCTTAACAGCGTAATTGTAAAATCTAGTAAAAAGGAGTTTAATTCAATTTAAATACATATAAATGAGGATTCATTTCTTATCTCTATTCTCTTTAATAACACCCACTTTTTGAACATTTTGGTAGATTTCGATTGTAATTATCATTATATTTTAAACGAGGTTTCAACATAACGGTTCAGGATAAAGTAAATTAGATTATTATATCCTCGAAATTTAGGTATAATATTAGAGTTACAGAAAAATACGCGTATTACCCATATAGCTAAGTTTCGTATAAATATTAATCAATGGTTAAACTTGATATTGGTATATATCCCGAAACAACTGGGGATATAATTTTTGTAATGTTTTCGATACCAAATTAATAAGTGATTTTAGACATTGAAGGTAATTATTTAGTGATTTATAATTGAGAGGGATTAATTATTAATACGGTAATAATACACCTTAGGTCGGTGAATATACGAGGCGTTAAAAGATAAGTTTTAATCGGTATAGCAAACGGTTTGTAATAGATAATATAAAGTATGGGGAATTAGTTGTAGTTGGCTTTTACAATAAGGTTTTACGAAATAACACGGATTTTATAAACGATGGCGTCGATTAATATTAAAAAGAAAGGGATTAGTTATGTTTATTTACCAAAATTGGAAAAATTTAGCGATCTATTCGATAAGTATAGGGTTATAGTTTTACCCTTATATAAGGGAAAATTCAACTATTATATTTATATTAAACCGAACGACGATAGACATTTATTCAAAAGATTTAAACGACTATTATATTTGATATTACGAAATTAACTTTTCGAGTTTAGATATTAGGTTATGGAATTAATGAAGAAAGGTTAAGTTTGGGTAAGTTTTTTATCGGCTATGGCGCCGATATTATGAATTTTTAAGCTGGAAGGGAGGGGGTTGGAGCGATAACCGTTTTATATTGATTACCGGGTATTCAATAAAATTACCGAATGGAATCAATTTCCCCTACAGTTAATTTTAAAAAAAACTTTGTATCTATTGTCGAAGTCGACGTAACTTATAAAGTTTAATATTTAAACGGCTTTTTATCGTATACAAGTAATACTAGAGTAGGAAAAGTCAACAGCGTTTCGTATACGGTTTAGGTTATTTAAATGGGTGGTTACCCCTTTAAAATTGGCGAAAACGCCGAAGAAATTTTAACGATGTATTAATTATGTAGTAGCAGATATTTTAGATATCTTTATTATAGTCTATTTAAACAACCGTTTGACCTTCTTTGTAGTATTAATTTAAAATACATAGCAAAAGTTGGCGTGGTTTTAGGACGCCTTTATAATATTAAGCTAAATCTAAACTTAAAGAAGTTTGACTTTGTAATTAAGAAGGTAAAGTACTTTTGTTTGATTATAACGATTAACATAGATATTGGGGCTTACTCTAAGAAAATTCGGGTAATATGCGAATAGAACCGATTACGTATTATTTGAAAGGTTCGATGTTTTTCAAACTTTATTAACTTTTATTAGGATTTTATCGATAACTTTTTCGAGTAAATTAATCGTTTTATTCGACTAACGAAGGATAAAAATCGTTAGGCTTTGATTAAGCGGGAAAAATACAAATTTTAAACTTTCAAAGATTTTTTCCTTACGGCCTCAATTTTGGTATATTAGGACCTACATCGGTTAACGGTAATATAAATCAATTAATCGGGAATATCGTTAAAAGGTTATTTATTATAATTGGATAAAAATAGTATTTAAAAACTAGTAGTGTTGGTAGACCTTAGACATTGCAAAGTTGTCGATTCGATTAGTCGAAGTAACAGTAGTATTGCGTGGTCAGATGATGAATGTATTATTCTAGGTTTGGCAGACCGCTAGCCGGTCTGCACTGTAATTTGTATGGCCAAGTACTTGGTCCGTACCCTAGAGTGAAGTGTATCGTACTGTACTCGACTTACACCCAATGCGGTAAGTCTCCACAAAGAAATAAACTTGTAGTACGGTCAACTTTACTATAAGTAAAGTTGACCTACTGCACTGCATGTAATACTATTCCAACAAGTAGCTTATTATTTCGTATGATTAACGGATATGGAACATAACTATACTATTTACGATGGGAAGCTTTTCACGGTGATATTCTGTTTAAAAGTATAGTTGTTAGAATTGCATAATGTACGTACTCCGTTGACGATTTTGACGAATTATAAACGATTAAAATATCTTTCCTTATTACGTTTGATTTCGAAATGTTAGGCTACATGAGCTAAAAAAAATTCGCTTTTTGAAAACCTCTTATGATACTGGCCTATAATTCAAAGCGCTCGTCCAGATATATTAACTCATTAATTATAAGATAAGCCTAAAGTTGAGCAACGCCGCGTGCAAGTTTTTGGATTTATTTTCATTATTGTATTAAACGTGGCAATAGTAAACTTATTTATTGGGGAAATGTATATTACGGTGGATTATATAAATAAGTTTGTTTAGAAGGAGGTTTAATTATTAGGTTGCGATAATATATACCTGGAAGGCGAGTCGGAGGCTTTTGGAAAGTCGATGTAAACGGGATTACCCCGGGCCCAGCTCGCGTCCGGGTCGCTATCTAGGATAACACCAGGGGATTTTGGGGCGGGATTGCCCCAGGCCCGGTTTGTATCCAAGTCGCTTTTCGGGATACCGCTAGGGAATTTTAATACGCCGGTGTTCATAATACCGTCGCGGGATCGGCTCTCGTTAAATCTATTGATTTCGTTAGCATCAGGAAATTGTTTCATTTTTAGTTTAGATACTTTCGCGACATAATAAATTTAAAAAATAACTAACGACTTATCATACGAGGTTCATATATTAATGGTTTCTGAAAGCGCTAGGCGCTCTTCGGTTAAAGTAATATAAATGGTACAAATTACTAATTGTAAGAATAAACCATGGGATATGTTACGTTACCGTAGCCGATTATAGTTATCTAGCTAAAAACCATTAATATTGAAAACCCCTTAATAAATTTACGATTCGTCGATTATAAAATTTCCGGGTAAAAACATTTTATTTCAAGTTTTTCAACAGAATGACCATTAAAAGGGGATAATAGTAGATATTCAATACTTATATCGAATATTTACGTAATATCATAATATAAAACCTCGTATTTTACGATAAGATCTTTTTAACTATTTTTATCATAAATCGGTATTAGTATATATTTCGTCGACTTTATAATCGACTTCTTAAATACCGATAATGGCCTTCGATATTTGCTAGTTATTAAGAATCGCCTTTTGAAGTTTGTTTAACTTAATGTTATATAGTTTATAATTACCGATACCTATATAGACTGCTTACGAGATGTATAATAAAGATTTTATGGATTTCCGGCTTTTATCATTAGTAATCTCGGTTCGAATTAGGTAACAGTATTTTAAAGACTTTATATTTCTTTGGCAAAAGTCCAGTAACTTTTATCTACAGCGTAACACTTATAAATAAATAATGGTACCGAATACATAAAACAAAAAGTTTCAAAGTATTTACCTCTTGTTGTTACTTCTTTATAGTATAATTTGGCATTATATTTACCCGTTTATCAATTTCTATTAAATAACTCAAATTTAACAGTTACCGGGTTTAACGTACATCTTTTAGTCAATACATATATAATATTCCTATTCCGAAAGTAAATAGAGTCATATAATTATTCATTAATCCGGTGGGGCGAATCATTACGTTTTTAATATATTTATACGAAGGTAAGCCATTAGCCTAGAGGGCGATAGTAAATATTTAATAATAAGAAAAAAAGGTAACGAATCGTTTCCGCCGTTCGATAAAGCGGTATAAGGTCAACAACTAAGTTTAACTTAATTTACAAAGTATTTAAACTAACCATCCGAATCAAAAATTTAATTGGTTTTATAATTAGTACCGGGTTATCCATATTTAGAACCCGTTTAATATCATTTTAGATATTTTTCAAAAATACCCTGTATTTCACGTAAATTTGGTCAAAAAAGCGATTATAGACCCCTTTGTTCCGTATGTTCCATACGATATTCGTTCAGTATTAATTTTCGTCGTTCATGATATAAAAAGAAGGCGTATACACAAAACGCAAATTTTAAGAAATTTTCGATGTAAAAATAAGGTAAAACGGTATTTGCTTCATATTATTCAAGTAAAAGAGTTATAATAAACCATAATATAAATTACTAAAAACTACTAATATATTTAAATCTTAGATAAGTTCGAGGCCGATTAAGGAAATATTTGGGTTCATCACAACCCAGTATTTCGACGTCAACATCAAATATATATTAAGTAACTAACGTGAAGCATATCGTCTTTAACATTAAAATAATATAATATTTGTCAAAATACAAGAAAATTTCATTTTTATTATAATACGATACGATTGGTAAGGCTGAGTATATATTGCCCGATTTTACCGAATAAATATCTCATTATAAAGAGATTTTTAATACGATTTAGTAAGGATTTACTTATTCGTAATTATTATATTTATTGGGGTTTTAAGAATAGTAGCGTCATTAACGTTAAATACCTTATTATAATTAACTTTAGATATCAAAAAAGGCCAGTGAAAGTGGGCAACGAGGGGCGTAACGGGCGTTAGTAAACGTCGATAAAAGGGGTTGGTAAAAATCGGGGCGGGCGCGAAAAGATGTTGAGGATAACGGGTAACGTTAGGTAGGACGAATATTAGGAAAGTCCAACGATAACGACTAACAAAAGGCGGGGTGGGGAGAGCGACCTTTTAGGTGAATTATTAAGGATTATAACATATTAGTTTGTACCCGAGCGATGTGATCAACCCGGGTACGATTTTTCGCCCGTGTTTGATCAGCCGTATTAGCTCGTTTTTAGTTAAAGTTAATAAATAGTATACGGGTAAAAGCGGAGTTCGTACAGTAAGGCTTTAAATATCGCTCGTTACTTTTTGTAGGCCGTAGTTTATATTAGTTATAGACAATATAGCTTACGTAGTTATATCATTTCAATTACTTGAGTTAGATTTAAGAAAGGATTCACGGCGAATATTGGGGGGAATCGGCGTCCAAATATTACGCGTTAATGTATGGTAGGCCGAAAAAATCCTATTATGGTAGATAAACGATATCGTAAAAGATAACCGGGAAGTTTTGAGGAAGGGTGAGCCCAAGAGGAGGGGGCGACGGGGACGTGTAGTGAAAGAAATGACAACTTATATTATCGGCACGATAGGGATCTTTTAGGTTCGAATAATATATTGAAGCTGAATAAATTAGTTAATTAACTCGGAAAATATAGGGATAGAAACGAGCCAATAACCCGGGATATCTTTTTATCGTTTACAAGTATGAGATAAAAGGGAGCCTTCTATTTTGGGAATTGTAAGTCATTAGCATAATAAGGTGCGTAAACCAGAAAAAAACGTAAATAAACTTATCTTTTAAATATATTAAAAAAGGGATTAAATTGCAGCCGGGGTTTTTTAAAGTTAATTTATTAATTTTTCTTATTATAAATCTTTCGGGACGTACGATAATCTTACGTCTAATAAACTCGAATATAAATAAAAGTAACATCAAAATAAAAAAGGTGATTAATATACGATATAAACGCGTTTTTTGTTTATAAAGGGGAAAGTTTACCTTTATCCTCTTTGTTACCGAAAATGAATAGGTTGCTTATAACGCGAAAAGTCTATAAGATATAAGTAACGACAAGGTATTCATATATAAGAGGGTAGCTTACTTTACGAGACGGTTAATTATTTTTACTAAAAGAGTTTACAGAGATATAACTTAGACTAAGTTTATTGAAAATATTATTTATGAGAACGAGAAAAAAGTAAAGGGGTTACGAATAATGAATAGATAATTAACAATTTAAATATCAAGGGTGGTAATAAGGTTTTTATGAAAACGTTCCCATAAAATAGAAAATGATGAAAAAAGTCGGAAATATAAAAGGAAAAAGAGAGAAATTTTAGAGGTTACATTAAAGTCTATATTTATAGGTACGGAAGGACCGGATTGGATAAGGGTTACGCGTTATACGGTACGGTAAAGGAGCGTATTATACGGTACCGTCAGTAAAAGCTATATATTATACGATACATTAAAAGGTACGTTATATAGTATCGACGGCAAAAATAATACGTTATACAATACATTAAAAAGGCGTAATATACGATTCCGATGTTTTAGGGTTAAACCGGTCGATACGTTATACGACACGTTAAAAAGACGCGTTATGCGGTACTAGTATCTTAAGGTTAAACCGGCCGATATGTTATAGAATACGTTAAAAGGGTGTGTTATACATTATCAGCGGCCTGGGGTTAAACCGGAAAATACATTATACGGCGCGTTAAAAGTTACGTTACCAGCCCGCTCTTGACTCGTTTCCGGCTCGCGTATTAAGCGGGTGAAACCCGCGTTTTACGTTCAACTAGTAAAACGCTACGGCCCTTATGGTGTTCGAAAAAGAGGGGGGTATATTATGGATTTGGCCTATTAGTTATTAAGTCTATAAGTTACGTGACTATACACATAACGTGATATATAGTACCCGGACCGGCCGCGGACCGGCCGCGGACTCGGCGCGGTCTGTGCACGACACGTGTAAGGGTATGTGACGGGCTAGGCACCGGCTATGCCCATAGGTCACTGCACGATAGGCCACGGTAACCTCTTCTAGTCTTCCGCTATACCTCAATAGTAAACCCTATTTGGTACCTACTTGACTTACTATTGTAGGTCGAACCATAATATAAGACTCCTTAAATTCCAGTGGTAATTTATATCGACTCGAGAAATCTCTTCAAATACCTTTCGAAACTCGGAATTACCAGCGAAAAACGCATAATAGTCGACGTGATAATATTCCGCTAATCCTATGAAGAGAGGGAAATTAAGGAGTTCCGATAAAGTAACGGCAAAAATAATCCTATTAAGGTTATAATGAAGACATCACCAAATAAGTAATTTAAAAGGTTTGTAAATAGTAATAAACTAATTATAATTATTGAGGGTTACATTAATAGGCCGCCCGGCAAGCTCAAGTTATATAGCGTTAGTTAGGTATGTATTGGTAAACTGGAAAACTGTTAGGAAATTAACAATATTAACTTTTTGATTAACATGGCTAAAGTGAAAGATTGTATAGGTTTGTGGTGAAAAAACTTTTTATAGGAGTCAATAAAGGTAGACCTCGAAGCTGTAGGTCAATTAACGGAAATTAGGGCCAATTTATATGCATTTAAGTGTGATGCGATATGAAGGCTAATTGAAACTGATAGGGGTCTGGTCAGTGAACAAGGTCGCAGTTTAGCTTTTACCGGAAAAGATTGGTTAACTACGCTAGCGTATGCACACAAACTAAAAAGCCGCCAGTATTGGAATAGTAGTATTAATAATAAATTAGGTTAGCTTTACTTACAATAAAGTTAACTATACTAACTGTAAGTTAAGTGTATTGTTTGTTTGAGTTTACTGTATTTAGTGTAAGTTGAGTATAGTATACCCTACTTTATACTAGGGTATGGGCTAATCAATTAGCTATACAAATAACTGTATAGACCGGCTAGCGGTCTGCCAAACCTAAAACAATACATTCACCACTTGACTATTGCAATACTACTGTTACTTCAACCAATCGAATCGACAACGTTACAACGTTTAAAGCCCAATAAACAATAATTTTAATATTGATTTTCAAAGTTTTTATATCATATAGGCATGGTATAAATGGTATAAATGTGTTTATGATATAAAATATAATTGGTTTAATCACAGTGGTAATAATTAACGTTATAATCAAAGAGTGTTCCCTTCCTAATCTAAAGCTGATTTTAATTATAGCAATGTCATTGAAATTTCAATATATTGATGATTCCCCTTATCTTCAGGCATGATAATGAAAATTTTGTCCAGTATAATTTTTAAATTTCCAAATATCAGACATAAATATAAACAAGATATTGTTATTATATTAGTTCACAACAATAAACGATTAAATAGTATTTTCTTGGTAATCAGAGTTTTTCTGGGTGATCTTATCAATATGTGTTTTTTGATAGTCGTTCAATCATGATGAGGCTATTACCAAAGTTGATGTTCAATATATTATTGTTGGCTTTATCGAGTTTCTTTATGTGAAGATTTTTATAATTTTTTCAATTATCAAATTCCTGGTATTCTCATACGTATGAACTGTATTATTTTTTCTTCACGTCGGAATTTTTCGTGAAAAAGATGCTTTTGATGTTTTATCGTTCGTGTCTTAGGTGTTTCGTGAACTAGAATCTATTCCTGCTACGAATCTAACACTCTTCGTCGCATTATTGTTATAAGGGTCGATTGTTTTATTTACCTTCCTTTTATCACATTTTATAGTTTATTTTTTCAAAACCATTATAAACTAAATATTTTTATCTCCAATTAATATACTATATAAATTGCCTATATAACTCAATGCTTTAGGAGTACATATTTGGGAAATATGTATATAATATAACTATTTGAGGTAATATTTTCAATTAGTTGGACAATCCCTAATATGTCTTGTCTGGTATTGAAGATACGTACTAAAGCTTCAAAATACCTAAACGTATACACAAACCTATTTACGAAGTTTAACCTCTTCAAAGACAACTTGTTTCAATACCTGTTTAAAAATGTATCAATTTGACAATTATTTTGTCAATAACATTAAGAAGTACCTTTTCATCTTCTTTTTTAGCTATTATTATCGCAACAATTATAGTGACGCAATCTATATGATATTGACCTAAGTGAGCTTCATATTTGAAATATTATATCAATCTATTATATATAGCGCGAAAATAGAAACTTGATGACAAATATATCGTAACATTATAAATCGCCATTTCAATAAAAATACATGAAATAAAATGAAATGGAATCCAAAAGAGTCAATCGTAATTCGTCCAAAAATATATTGGAATATTATGAATTTAAGGTCTAAAAATTGTGCGACTTTCTTTTTTATTTTTCACGTGAATCTTGAATCTTGGTAAATTTACACATGAATATTTCATTATAGTCTTTGAATCGAATATATCTCAAAGGAAGTGTTATGCATGGATTGTATATTTCAATTTCTTATTGTTGTAATTGGATTATGCATAGTTAAGTTATTATAAACTATAGATATAATACTGTTAGTTATGTAGATTATTATTAATATGTTGTTGGATCCATCGTAGGCTTTCTTGTTTATCTATGTCTTTCAATTAACCAAAGAAAATTTCCTCTACCCTTGTGGTTTAATAATAAGCTTTTTAAGCAGGTTCTGCACCTTCTTCAGGCGGTATTCAGTTTGTATCTTTGGTGCATTTCTTAATGTTGTGTTTTTTATTTTAACGAGTTTCAATAGGTTTTTTTTTTATTATAAATACCAATTAAATTCAATGTTCAATTTAGATTCCTATATATCGGATTTGTTCGTTAGTAAAATCCTTAATCTTATATTTTTAGGCTTCGTGATAAACGGTTTTAATAATTTTGCCGATACTTTTAATATGTTTTTCATTTTATTGAAAAGCTATTACTTATAAAGTAAGGATTAAGTTTCGGTTCTTCATTTAAAAAGCTTGTAATTAGTAATTTTGTTCGAATATAAAAGCTTTAGGTCATCCGCTGTCTTTATCATTATGTAATCATTGTTTAAGTTGCAGTTAAAACTTCTTTTATCATATAATATCTGAATTAGGTTGTAGGTAGGCCTCTATATTTGTTGATCATCTTGTTTGGTTTGCCAGGTTGTATGTAATTTTATTTTCTATTCTTTTCAGCATATAAAAGATCTGTCTTTAACCTCGGGTGATACATATTGAATGTCTATTTTCGGGTTTTATAAATATTTACGACGACTTTAACCGTTTATCAATATATTAATATGAAAATATAAATTTTTCGGTTCTTAAAACTATTTCCATATTTAGTTTTAGCTGATCTATTGATTTTTCTCCACATTTATTTGGTTCAATTCATAAAATAATTTGGAAATTCCCTACGACTCAATTTTTCCTCTGTATTACTCAACCAACTAATAAGCCGTCTAGCATCATTTATCTTCTTTTTTGGAATATATTTTATTGTATTGTTCATAATTAAAATATTGTAGTAATAATTTCGTCCAAAATATAATACCATTTCAACAATATAAGTTTGAAGCAATTCAATATATTCCACCTTCTTTTTCGTTTGTTACCTTGCGTTTTCGAAAATTGGCATTAGTATATTATATGTTATATAGATAATTTCGCCCAAAACTTATCGTTTGCCGTTGTAGTTATCGATAAAGTATATTCATAACAAGTTTATTTTTCTACGTATTGTATACTTATTCGGGAAACTGACTAAAATACCAGTTTTCATAGTAATTTATGAAACATTTACACAAATGAACATTATTCAATATAAAATTGCTAAAATCAATATCATTACAAATAGTATATATAACCATAAACCATAGTTTCAATACAAATATTGGGAAAAATATTATCTTTCGCTTCGCCGATAGAAAAAATAATGATTTCTCCATTAAACACTAATTGATACTCATCACGACATAATTCAATACATAATTTACATTCCGATAAGAGTATATCTAGACTTCATTAAGTACTTCATAACTTGAATCAAATGTGGGAATAAATAATACCACTGGAAAACATACAACACAGATTATTTATTATCTTATCACTTAAATAATTGTCCTATGTAAATTGTAAATCTTAATAATAAAACCCAGTTTCATGTTTTAGGTAAGAAATTAAAACCATGTTCGACTAAATTTAGTAAAAGGATCTACTTCTAATTTTGCATAAGTAACTGTAGATACTTCTTACAAACTTTTCCCTTAGTTTATATATGGAATGCAATAATTGTAGTATAATATTATGGTTATTAGTTATTTTCTTTCGTATTAAGAGTATACACAAAATGATTATTAATGTATTTATTAATGTCTTTACCAAAAAAAAAGAAAAATAGTAGAGCTAAAGTTGTTGGATAGAGTAACGATAAGTGTTGAACTGAATGTTTTATAGCAAGAACGTGAGAAAAACAAGGAGAATATTATTATTATCAAATACTAATGTAAAGATATACTATTAACAAACGTGTTGATACAGCAATCAATTCTAGTATTATTAAATCGATTATATTTGCTACAATTTCACTTTATTTAATGCAAGCGAATTGCAGTATAGTTCCAAATTTAATATAAGGAATAGCTTAAGCAGTTCGCATTTAATTAGTGTGTATACTAGCTAGTGATCTACCAAACTTAGAAATAACACATTATTACTTTCAATATAATACACCAATACATTTCACCATAGTTCAAATCCACTATTTTGTAATTATGAAGGCTTGCTAACACTTATCAGTGATTTTTGGATTGAACGCAAATACATTGGGTGAAAGGAAACGCTTTTTTCCTATTATTACGCCTTATAAAAACGTTTATATAAAGGAAAAATTCTTGCGAAATACCCAGGCTATTACGGTGTTATTGATAGGTAACAAAGATAAAAGCGTTGAAGTGCGTGGCGATAAAAATATATTTAGGAGTATCAACGATATTGCTAAACTACCAAAATATATTGATTAAGCATTTTTCCAAATTTGAATAATAAACGTTAATCGTATAACATTTCTAAGCTAAAAAGCGATTGATAACTAGCTAGAGACACTGAAGTTGATATATGGGTCAATCGCTATTATAAACTACAAACAGTTAAATCAAAAACCATTTCATTGATAAACAACTCTTTCCTACAAACCTGAATCGATATACTCAAACCTTCAATGATGTTATGATCCAAGCACGTTGGCAGGTCAGGAAACAGGCCAGCATGCAGCTAAGCTACAGGTGAGCCTCAGTGAGCACCGGTGAGCCTCAGTGAGTACCGGTGAGCCTCAGTGAGTACCGGTGAGCCTCAGTGAGCACCGGTGGGCCTCAGTGAGTACCGGTGAGCCTCAGTGAGCACCGGTGAGCCTCAGCACTGAAGATGGTATGAAGGCCATAGGATATAAGAACACGGCCATCACCACATAGATAGTATTTCCTTCAAAGCTCTTCAGTTGTCAATCTAAGTATTCAGTCTCAGTATATTCTAAATAGCCTCACGGCTTTTGATTATTCCTTGCACGGTTGTGGTATTGTTCACTCAGCGCCTCTGCTACCTTCTTGATAACATAAACCCTCTGATACCTTCTATATACTCAGGTATTTAGTGTGATCATTACAAATGAATACATTCCCATTACATAACTAAAAGACGAAGATAACGGACGAAAACATCAAAATAGGCCTGAAAAGCCTGAAACTCATATCTCTTAAATACTATAACAATGAGTTATAGTATACTATAACAATGAGTTATAGTATAACGACTATACGGAAACACGAACAGAAAAGTACCTAACAATATTTATTGAATAATTGATCATGTAATCTAACGTTAAAATTTTAATTACAATACCCTGAATCATTATCCTATCTTTCGTGAATATTTTTGTCAATTAGTAACTAACTATGTTATCTAAAGCCTCTATATAAACTAAACCGAAATTGAAAATTAATTTTTTCAAAGAAGAAGTCTTTATAACTAACGATATTGGTACTCTCACCAATACGCTTGACGTGATAAAGTTCATAAAAACCACTCTAGAGTAGCCGGTCGAAGGCAAGTGCAAAAGTATCGCTAACAAGAGTCGTTATCAATATCTACTAACTAGATAGCAAAAGCAGATTCAAATTTAAACTCGAATAAGTTATAAATCTACTATCAAAATATTAATATACAACAATTACTTCAATACTAAAAAGAAAACCTATATTTATTTGTATAAAGAGATTCCATAAATCTTTTAATCGGTAAAGAAAAAACCATACCAAACCCACAAAAAAAACCTTACCAAACCTACGTAAATCGTCAACAAATTCCCTCACACGTTAAATTTGAATAGATTCGTATACAACACGTAACGAAATAATGAAAAAGCAAAGGCTTTATATGCAAACCTACGGTAGGTATAACTTCTAGTTTTTTTCTTTAAAACTCTACCAAAAGTAACAAGCTTGCATATTAACACTTATAATACAAAAAAACTCAACACCGTGCGATCAATACAAAATTACTCCTTCGAAATATAGCTATAATAAATTTGTAATACATAGTAATTACAACTTTTATACGAATCTGAAGCAATATGAAAAAGTTTAATAATAAACTATATAACGTTCTAGATATCAAATTATAACTATGTTTCAACATTCACCACCGAATAAGGAATTATCAAACCGGTTTTCATTTGTTATTTCCTAAATTCTTTGCCGTTGAAGGTGAAACTCACTACCTTTACTACATAATGAATTACATGTAGTTTCGCAAAATTTATAACGGTTTCAATAATTACATAAGATACGGTATCAACTATATAGAATATTATAAATGTAAAACATCATTAAATGGTTACATATATTAAAAAATTGAAAGTAGAAAACAAAAAAAAAAACCCTTATTTAAATACCAAACAGGTTAATGTTTTACTAGTAGGTTATAGACAATGTAACTACTAGTGAAGACGCATTATACTAGCAAGTTTGATAGGATATCACAGGATAAAAAGGTTCAAATAAGCCCTACAATACATTAACGATACTTATAAAACCCGTTCAAACTCATTACGCTCTTCACTTTCTACTGAAAAAATATGGGTACCAAATTCAACTAATATAATTACGTAAAATTACATTATCGTTAATCGAGACGATGATAAAGAACCCACCTTTGTCTATTACATCGATTGTACATATGGAAACCCAAAAGAGACATGGGTTACAATACTAAGTACCAAACAATGCAAAGAATATACTATAACTTAAATTGAAAAGAACGCCGCAAATTCCCACCTGAAAATAGTGAAAAGAAAATTCTAAATCAGTAGTAAAAAAAACTTTATAATTAATATGTTACATTTTTACTACTCGTGGATCGATATAGGTAATTTACCACGTTTAATACCATTCAAATATAACTGGGAATACATTAAATCTATGACAAAATTTAAATAAATAGAGGCGAATGACGAAATAGAAACTTCTAAAACTATAGATTGATATAAAAATATTAACTCTGACTCAAAAGCATTGCAATAACTAGCCAATCAAGAATTCTTAAAACGTCTGAAAAGTAAAAACTACTACTATTGTCATAACTATGACGATACTAAATCTATGCATATATTGAAAATTTGCGATCGTTATATATAGCAGATTATTCAAGACATCATACCAAACACCGTGGCAACTCAATACTTATCACGAGGCTACTAATAATAAATATAAATTCAAAGGGTTATCAATACTACTACAGAACTTAAATATACGAGTACTGGTAAAATCAAAGTTAAATTTAGCCGTGGAAAAGAATGTTTTTCACTTAGATCAAGAATTGTGACTATAATCGTTAAACCTGTTATTTTATATAAATTCAAATCCTTTACTCCCCATCCTATTAGTTTCGAAACATACAACATCTTGTCATTAACTTCAACTATTAAATGAACAAATTGGGTCAAAATAATTGCTATAGATTCCACTGAATTAAAAATAAAAAGACTTCTAGTTTCATTCTCAAGGATCACATGCAATCGTAATAAACTTGACACAATCGAAACTTTCTCAATTACACTAAATAAAAAGGGACTGAACTAAGGCTATTGGTTAAGCTGGTTAGATACTGTCCATACTCCTCGATAAAGGAACAAAGAGAAAGTTTCTGCTATTGAGCTACTACAGATCTAGTGTAATTAGACGTAGCCTAGTCACCTGACGGCTCACATGGCGTATAAATGGGAGGATATGGGAAGGAGAATCGCAGGAGCATCGTATGAGCGTGGTAATCGCTAGCGCTAGAGCCTAAGCGATCACCAGGGAAGACACCAGCATGTGACACTAAATATTGAATGACCATGAGATTCAGAAACTAAATAAGAAGTCCTTAAATCAACTGATGAAAAATGTACTTATCCGTATAGAGAAAGAATAAAATCTTTGTAATTTTTGTAAAATTAAATTTACAAGTACTCTTTAAGTTTCAGTTTATATTAAAAAAAGATGAAAAATTCTACTCTAAAGTTGTTGTTAACATGTTCTACTTAGATCTCAAATATAAACTTTAAATTGTTGATTTTACAACCATGTTTCACGGCGGTAAATTCTATAGGTTTATTACGGCAAATGAAATATAGAAAGCGTTACAAACCTTGTGAATTAACACGTATTTAAAACCTTCAAATATACCAGTCTATAATACTAACTCTAACTTTACTACAGTAAAGATTCAAACTAATATGAACTAAATGATAATTTAGTGTTAACAGATACTTATGACAGGATATTGGAATATTCGTAATGTTGAAAAGATATATGGGTTTTTACGAAAAATCTACCACATCTTTACGTCGAAAATCAATAATTTCTCATTTTTGAAAGAAATATTACAAATGAAATTGAAAGGCTTTAACGATACCATAAGTCATCAAGACCTGGTACCAACTCTACTAGTTTCATTTGATACGTAATCACGCATAACCAAAATAAACCATTTACTACTAGATATGTTGTAATATCAACTGCACCAACGCATGTACCAATGCACAGAGCAATCGAATGTACTGCAGCATTGAAAATATAATTGCAACACAGAAGTTTGCAACCAATAGGTAATTAAATTGGCTTATAAGAGTCATAGTCTTGGTAGTTTAAGCTAAAACTAGTAACTTCACTGGCCATCTAACAATTATGGCCAAGTAAAGGGAAAGTGTTTATGACTTGTACATTCACTGAATAATTGTTCGGTCACGCTAAAGATAATCTTCCAAACTGTTTAGAAGCATTAATATCTGGGTCTTTTACTAGTAGTAACCTAACTTAATTTCTTGTTAATACCATCGACCCCTTAATTGCACTTGTGATACTATACAAGCACACTAGTAGGAAGAAATGGTACGACTGATCGATTTCTCAAATAGAATCCTACCGACGAAATACTTTGAAAGAGATATAATATACGGTAAAAATTAAGAGTAATTAAAAAGACATTAAAAAACACCAAATAAATTATACTTGTAACACTAGAAACTAAACATTAATAATAGAAGTATTACCTTTGCCGTTATAAATCAAAGTCTTTACCTAAAAAACCTAGGAAAATGAGATATATATTTTTAATTTTATGTGTTACAAAAATTGGTATAGTAGTTGAAACCGCTAACTGTTTTATTGCCACTAGCATTTTACATATTGAACTCTACAAAATACCCGTCAAATTTTTTTTTAGTCGGGTTTATTAAGTAAAATAATTCATTTAACTGATTGTTGATAAACCTATAAAATGACGATGATACGTACAACCACCTGGGGGAAGAATGTATAATAAAAAGAGTTACGGCGATAAAAATTACAATCATAAACGGATATTTACCACAAGCTATGTATTATAAAAGAGGAAGTTTAACAATGAATGAAATTACAAATCATTTATTGAAAGTATTATTCATAAGCTATGTAAGCTATTTTGGAAAAGAAACCCAGTAAAATGTAATAGCCTCATTACGCGTAATGTAATTTAACTTATATTACTAATATACCATGACCTGAGAAACGTAAGCATTTTTTAGGTCGAGAATAATTTACCTGGTTAACATTCAAAACCCGAACCAACCATACTAAAATTTAAAGTTAATCGTTCAAGATTTAAGTAATAAAGGTTAAACTTATATCTTCATTCAATTTCTTACAATTAAATAAATCGATTAATGTTTGATTATCGTAATAGCTACTAATTCAATTACTATTATAACTAGTGAATTTACTTCTAGTAATCTTAATATTATGATAAAGCGTACGATAATTCGGCAATAATCTTTAACAAATGATAATATTAAGATTACCAAACTAAATAAGAGAAACAATCTTTATTAAAACCATGATATATTATATGAAACCGCTTAACAGATTGATTTAAACAAATATTTATTATTTTCCATCGTACCAAACGCACTCTATTGCATAACTCTTTATAAATCCATTAATGTGGAACATATACCTATTGATTATAAACGGTAAATCCTTGGGTAAAACTGATATACAAATTCAAGATACACTTTTCCTAGGTACCACTGGATTCATGTTAATGAAGCAATGTACTATTAAGGATTCAGGCCTTTTAAAAGGCGAACCAATCAAAACATTGACTAAAAATACGCAACAGAACTCAGCAGATTATCAATCATTATATATGGTTTTAATAACAACTATAACAGATAATTAAGACTACGCCAATAATGAAAGACTATCAACTTATAAAAAAATCAACAAAACCAACAACTAAAAATAGCAATGTTCCTTTAGTCAAAAGGTTGAAAACGGCCCTTATTATAACGCTTTACAAAGTAGAGTCATCCTACCATCTTTCGATGACGGAATAAGTTCAAAACATATAGAATAAAGGCTTTAATATGTTGAACAAATACATAAAATGGTAAATGGATAACTTGAATAAAGGTACGAATATTATACCAGTAAATTTAAAGATAATGAAGTTAATAATCTTTACAAACGATTCCTTCATCAACATTATTCGATTTCACATATTCGATTCCTTATAATACTAGTAAATATTGGAACAGTATTGCAATGGTATTGCATGCAGTACAGTAGGTCAACTTTACTTGAAGTAAAGTTGACCGTACTGCAGGTGTATTGCTTTGTGCGAACCTACTGCATTGGCTGTAAGTCGAGTGCAGTACGCTGCACTTCACTCTAGGGCATGGGCCAAGCACTTGGCCATACAAATTACAGTGCGGACCGGCTAGTGGTCTGCTAAACCTAGAACAATACATCCACCATCTGACTACTGCAATACTACCGTTACTTCGAAGAAGACCAATCGAATCGACAACGTTGCAAAGTCTAAGGCCTACCTACAGTAAGAGATAATAGATGAGATGAACAATTTATAATTACCTGTAACTTTGTTCACTAGTTGCTCATTAAATGTAAACATGTGACACGAAATGTACTAGAATCTACAATTTACGATATAAAGCTAAGTTTCAACATCAACTTGATAATCAACAGCATATTGAAAATTATTACCATATAGTTAAGATTATCTATGATTTCTATTATCGTTTATACTAATTCCAACAACATTCACAAATACCTTTTTCATCGCGAAACAACTAATAAAATCCGTCTAATAATAAACGTAATAACATTAAAAAAATATATAAAGCTCGAAATATTGACTAATTTAAGTAGATCAATAACAAAACCCACCCCACATATACCATAGCTAAAACTAAGCTTAATAACGCCCTAAGAATATTTATAAATAGTAATAAACCGACTGTTTATATCGAGGGATTCATAGTCCAGCTAGTACGTAATGGAAAGAACTAAGGATACACTGTCAAACTAAAAGATTAACAGAGTAATATGTATAGAAAACTACTCAAAACTATTGGCAAAAGGTATAGAATTGGTGGTGCACAAGTCTATAACAAAGGACTTGAAAACAGGAATGAAAAAAAGTAATACCTGGAATTATATGGTAAAAGCCTGTAATTAAGGTAGGATTTGGGAACAAAACTAACTGAAATTTATAAAGCAACGCTTATAGGAAAAAAAAGAAATACCGAAGTCACTCTTAATTAATAATCAACTACCCTGGCGCGCACGTACAAGATAAAAAGTTGCCAGTATTGAAATAGAAATCATTTTTTTATTTACTATCATCGGGCAGTGCCCACTATTTGGCTAGTATAGTGTGACACTCGCTAATGTCAAGTTGCATATGCCGGCAAAAAAGCTCGCAATATGAGTGTCCTCACCATACACAACCACCACCGTATTTAATTCCCCGTTTTGAGGTTATATCCTTTATCTTGTTGAACAAACCACACTATTTCTCATAATATAGACACATAAAATGAAAACGTATCCTCTATATTTGTGGCTAATTTCCGAACCTTGTGTTATATGTATTATTGAATGCTTGCTGAAGGGGCCTTATATCAACCATATACGTTCCCGCTTTATGAAACAACCTTTCTACTTAGCGAATGTGAATCGCATTCGTATAAGCTTTATCAATATAGTTGTAAGAAAGGGAGCATCCACCACTATGTGCATTAAATATTAGTTTTTAACCTTATACTTGTAATATAGGAAATACAGCCTTCATCCATAGAACAAATTATGAAGTGAAACCTTTAACGAGAAACCAGACCTTATATTAACCTTCTAACTAAGGCTTTAAGGTATCCTACAGTTTTAAAACCCATAACATTGTATAGGCTTAAAAACTGTAGTCTTAGCCGGACCATGCTATGTGGTTATCTTAGTCCCCGTTCGACATATACTCATATCGAAGATTTGATAACCCTTAAAGAGTAAAGAGCTTATAAAATACATATATTTTGGTTAAAAGCCCATGGCGATCGAGAAGATATGCTTTATAATCCGTTCAATGAATTACCTTTATACTGCGGACCATAAACCAAAAAGTGTAAAAGAATCGTAAAATAAGGTATACCACTAAGCAGGTGATGTGCCGTGAAAAGTCTTTTGGGGACAGCTAAAGAAAGGTATCCAAAATACAGTTGAAGGCGAAAGCCCCGTTAAGCAGGCGGAGCGCCGGAAGGTGGTAAAAGCTTAAAAATAAAAAAATAAATGATTAAATGAATAAATGAATAAATGAATAAATGAATAAATGAATAAATGAATAAATAAACAAATAAATAGAGCCGTCGTATGCAAGCGTTTATAATAAAGGTCTTTTTAAAGACCTTAAAGTGCAAAAGATCAGACTTTGGCTGCATCGTAATGCAAGTCTGAAAGGCTACGTTGGTACAAGTGGTGAGGGACGGAATCGGTACTTGTGAGGGTTGTTCTCTGGATGCACCGCTTCGCGGGCGGTGCGCTGGGTCGACGACGATCTTCATAGCCAAACAAGGGTCGCCGGAAAAGATTTAAAGAGTGATAAAGCCGCTTAGTAATATTGTGGCGGAATGGGATACATGTGAAGTGATGGTGTTGAGAGCGGTTGAACCTGAAATTTTTTCTCGAAAGTAGGCACTATTAGGGTTTACAGTGTAGGCCCCCTACCTTCCTTAACAAAGTTGTCCATACACTTGGGCCAAGAAAGTTTATGTAAGGTCGAAGATGAATAGAAATCAATTGCAATACAATCAAATCGATTATACTAACTACAAATTAGTTGTACTAACTTTAAGTCAATTGCAATATAATACCCAATTTAATGTGGGTAACGGGGCAAGCAGTTGCCCATATAAACTAGTGTGCAGACCGACTAACAGTCTGCCAAACTTAGAAGTAATACATCACAACTTTCAATGTAATACATCAGTTACTTCGACCACAATTCGAATCGACTACATTGTAACAATAAAGGCCTACCAACAAAAGGCTTGCTAATTATATTCTGTTTATCTCATGGACTAAAAATTAGTCAACATAGTAACTTAACTTTCCTAAATGGATTCAAAAAGCATAACAATAGACTTTTTTCTTTGTATTTAATCATGTATAAAAGTAAAACCAAATGAAACTACTCAAAATAAAACGAGTTCAAATAAGATTGAGTATACAAAGAAAATCTTGATAGTGAATTCTTAGAATCTATGCAACAATAACATAATAACGAATTATCCGCTTAAAACGGTAATTGTTCATTAGAAATTACGATATAACAAAATGTTTTCGCTGTACAAAAACCACCAAATAGGTAAGAAAATTTTGACAGTACCGGTAAAATATAAAAAGAATAACCAATAGATTGTTGATATCGTTTTTGCATACTAAAGTCGCGTGAATTAGATCAAAATAAAAAAAGAAACGACTTCTCGTTCGAGACAAGATTTGAAAAACCAATGATTTTACACTATAGAATATAAAGAAATGAACTTAAATAAGTTTACCTGGATTTCAAAACTTCCTTAACGACGCTGAATACTATAATCTAAACAATAAACACTATAAATACACGTGTGGAGGCCTCTCAATTGAATTGGAAAGAAAAGTATATGAAGGTAAATGTATTATTCAAGTTCAAGCTAGCCCAAGAACAAACATTTAATGCTAGCATATACATTGAGTAAAACCCCAGCAGTTTGCGCTAATACTTCAACTTATAACATAAAGGCAATTCATACTCAATAGTTCAAACAATTCATATAAAGCACGTATAAAACTAAGCTAACATTAGCTACATTATAAAGTAATGTAGCTGATTTCATTAGATATATTGGTAGTAGGTTTCGCCGTTTACATACTATTGAATATATAAGTAGTTTCAGTATCAGCTCTACGGTTAGGTTGAAGTACATTATGTTAACACCCAACTATTAAGTTATTGAGCAACCAACTTGTTGTTTCAAATTACATGTTATGTGGGATGCAAATAAAGGTCTCGTAGCACATCTATCCATGGAAACACAGTATTCGATATCTAAATAACCCGTTCCATGAATCTACGGTTTGTAAAAGCGTAAAAATGGGAGGAGGCACTATTTTCCAGTCGCCTTGCCAGCTGTCCTTGCGGCCCACCAGCAGGGCTCTTCGCATCCATTGCGTGTGGCAAGCGAAACAACGGGGGCAGCAGCGACCCACCTGAAAAGGTGGGTACCTATCCGGGCCGCAACGGTGAGAGGAGTAACCAGGTGACAAGCTTTTCGTCTTGTTCGATGCTCACCCTTGCGGGCCGGCAACTGATCAATCGTCATAATGTAGGAAGTACCTTGGCTCTGTTTGGGGGGAAAGCATATGGGTGTTACAGTTCCCTGTTACAGTAGGCTCAGCACTAGCAGCAGACTCGACTCTGCCTAATCTGGCACGATCCCGACCCAGTCCACCAGTTCAAAAAGCCCAATCTCCCGGGCCTTCCAGGCCTTCTCTTGCATGGGGCGCCAGATGAAGAACCCCTCGCGACATCAAAGGGAGGAAATCGGTCGAGTTCAGCCTGTGCGGCATGATTCGAGGATGGCTGGCCGCAGACACCGGAAGCGACCGGTGGGGGCCAGCAACTTGTGTTCCCTTCCAAGGCTGCTGACTACTGCGTAGTCTGTGCTTTGTGCGACTCCGACCCACCACCATGCGGTGCGGGCGGCAGCAAATCATCGGGCCAGATCATGAACTTCTTTCCGAGACGTTGAGCGACGAGCCAAGTGGCGTGGCACGTGGTAAACAGCGAATCGATAGGGCGCTTCAGCAGCATCGCCACTGCTCCCTTTCTTGGCCTTTGTGGCTGGCTGGCAGGCTGGTAGGCTAGCAGACTGGCAACCGTGCTTGGGCTAGGCGGAGCTTTGAGACACGATATGGTTTTCTCCGTGGGACGATGCTGCAAGAAGGGGAGGATTTGACGATTGAACAAGGGCCAGGGTATCTGTCGGTGCATGACGTAAGCCTAAAATCCACCCCCTCCTCAACATAGAGTCGGCAATTTTTCCTATACCCGTAAAGGTTACCTACATACACTTGTGTATCCACTAAAAGATGTTAATGTGGCTACTATAGAGCCTTTATAGCCACCTACAAATATTGCTAATATCCAGCTAATTTATTAACTGTTGTACCTAGGGGGGTTGCTTACGTACTTACCGTGCTTTCTCTTCTCATAAGGCAGTCGTGCTTTCTCACGAGACTGCCTACTCATGAGTCATACTTTTCATGAGTACGATGATCTGGTGGATTCCTACTTTTAGCTTAGTCTTTACCTTAAAATACAGACCAGAATACCACAATACATTCGCACGTATGGGCAGTACAGTATTAACTTAATTAAACTAATGATGAAACTTTTCAGTCCAATGAAGTTAAAATGAACTTTAATTTAGAGAACGGCTATGTGCATAAAAAAAACGGCTTTGGCATAGTTTTTTTTTTTTTTTCAAAAAAAAGATACATTTGTTTAAATTAATAGCGGTTAGCATATAAAGTTACCTTTATTTCTATAGAGCTATTTCTGTCAAATTTTCTAACATTTTACTTATATATAACAATAATTTTAATTGTCCCTAAGTTATCGTTGTAAACATTAATAATAAACCAACGTAAACTTGAATGATATATTCGTATAAACTTTCATATACGATTTATATAACTTTCAATTATAAATTCATCTATATTTTGATAATAGAGTTATTGTTAGAATGACGTTCAAGTGGAGTGCAGTGAAAGTTGACTGCACTAACCGCAAGTCAATTGCAATAGAGTGCCTAAGTTAATATGGGTACGGGCCAAGCACTTGGCTATACCAAGTAATATGCAGACTAGCTAGTAGTCTGCCAAACTTAGAAGAAACAACAATCCACCACCTGACTATTGCAATATTATTGTTACTTCAACTACACTTCGAACCAATAACATTGCAACATGTAAAGGCTTATTAACAATAACCAATACTTGTTAGGTTAAGCTCAGATAAGTTATTTTCTGGTTATACTTTACATTGTATTACAAGGTAGAGGAAAGATTCTTACAAAAGCCCTATATAAAATGCCGCGGTTTTTATAGCAATAGATAGGGAACATTATTAAATTACGCTAGTTTCTACGGCAATTTAAAGGTAACAACGGTATCGCGATGGAAAATACAAAAAAAACTTCATTAAACCCTTCTAGAAGAAAAGCGTTAAGATGAACCGTTAAAAGTCTCAAATCATCAAAAAGCGATTACCAAGTAACTAGAACCCCTACAATTAACAAACGGTTAAATTAATACTGTTACTATTACAGATCGGAATTATAAATCGTTAAATCTAAGGCTCCTATGCTAAACAATGACTCCAATAAAAATAACCAACAACATTAAAACATTAACTCTTACACTAATCTTTTCCCCCTTCTATATTACAAGATTGTTAATTAAACACGTTAAAAAACACGTTAAGATCACTACGCTGAGCGAAAACATCAAAATCTCTAAATTGCAACAAACTGTTACAATACACCGCTTATATATTATCAAAACTCTACCATATCTAAACTAACGCCAACTTACCAGTCAAAACGTTAAAATAACATCGCAAAACCCAAAAATGAAAACTATGGAAGCACTTATATCCCACTTCAGCAAGTATTACAAAGAAAATATTAATTATAAGATATCAACGTGTTATAACCCAAGGACCAACTGCAAATCATTGAACAGGCTAGCGGCTAGCTGCGCCATCAGAAGCTTAATGTCCAACACATCAAGCGAGGATATCTCTTATGTAAGAACCCAGGGTTAGGGTTGGGACCGCAAGGACCGAAGAGCGGTTCAGTCGACACTACATAGGACCGCAGGAAGCGACCAACGACTTCAGCAGTCCAGTACTGAAGATGGTATGAAGGCCATAGGATATAAGGACACGGCCATCACCACATAGATAGTATTTCCTTCATAGCTCTTCAGTTGTCAATCTAAGTATTCAGTCTACACACCTGAATAGCCTAACGGCTAGTGATCATTCTACAGCACGAACAAACATCTTCTTGATATTGCACCTTTGTTACCTCTGCTACCTTACTGCTAACATAAACCCCCTGACACTTTCTATTTACTAACGGGTATTTAGTGTGATCATTACACAACGCTGATTAAACAAAAAACACTTAATTAACTTCATTGCCAAATTCATAACCAATTTAAACAACAAAGGAATAAATGAAAATACATAAGTATCTTAAGTTGTTACAAATATTTTGGCGATTTAACCATTAAAATATAAATAGATAACACTAAAATAGTTAATAGTAAGTTAAAGAAAAACCTTTACAGCCGTATTATTTGTGTCTCAAATAGAAAAAGGAACTTGTTAAATACTTTTTTCGATTTAATATAAATAGATAAATACCTTCGAAACCCTTAAATCAAAAACTTTCAAGATAAAGGGAAAATTATATCAACAACTTCTACTATACACGTTTTACAAAACTAACCCCTAATCCCCAAATAAGTTAACTCTTCAACCTTATTTTACAGTCCAAAAAACCTGTTATTCTAGTGGATATTCTAACTCTTGCTGGTAGAAATACGAAATACGCGCTCGATAAAAGAAAAGTACATAAAGTAACGGTTTCTAACGCGATTCAACAAATGAACTGCGGTGCTATCCAACGTTTAATAGAAAAAGATAGTCAAGCTCGTTAGGATAAAACTTTACATAACGCGACTACATAGAACTTAAAAAGAGATGCCTATATATGAAAGCTTATAATAAATTATACCATAAAATGTTACGAATTCGATTATTATAATGTTGAGGACCCTTGTTGAAATGACTTGAAATATCCAAAACTTAAATTGACCATGAAACCGTTATCGACGACCGGAACAATTAATGTAACCTACCTCTTCAACTGTTTAAGATAGTTATTATCAATTAAGAACTCGTTACCGATGTCACCAAGATTTGGAATAACACAAAAAAGAAGAACATGAAGGCTTATAATCTACTAAACACAAGAATAATACAAGTTCGAAACATTCACAAGGGAAAAATATTTAACCTTCAAGTGTTTAATTGTTATTCCAAAAACTACTCACGCATTACGCTACGAATTGATACCTAACCTTTCCAATTAAAACATGAATTTTATGTGAAATAAATAACAGAATAAAAAGTTACTTTAAATAAAACGTTTATATGACATTATACAATATTAATTGGACTACAACATAATGAACGACAATAAAAAAAAAAACCTATCAATTTTTTAACCAGATGTTTGATAAGTTGATATTGTATTAATAAGTCATAAGAAAAGTTAACTTTAGTAAAACCACATTTCTTAAATAGGTCCAAATAACCAATAAAGGCGTTAACAAGTTTAAATACACTTTATAACATCTAAATATCACTTATAAAGACTTTTTAAATAGTTGCGATAATTGTTTACGAGTATCATAATTACGTATAGCAAACTTAATTGTTAGGTTTCCCTTAATTGACTGGTTTGTAGTTAAAACAATTTTTTTTAAATATAGCATTATATTAACTGTCAATGCAGAAGGCTTTATTACGAAAAGTCTTCTCAATAACCATAGAATTTAACTATATAATAATATAAATGATGTAACCAAGGTACAAACTAATATGCTAACCGTGAATACTATCGTCGCAATAGTAATAAAAAGTATTAAATTTTTACTACGTTAGGCATCTAATCAAGTCGTCATCTATTTACTAAACACTATAAATTAGAGGTAATATATTATATTTAATACCATACTCATTGTAAAAATAACTATTAAAACCGTATCGTTAATTACAAGAATCAAGAAACATCATATTAAAAAAAAACACGTAAAAGATAATCGCATAACATAAAAACATTACTCCTAAAACAACTTAATAACTGGTTAAACACGCCTTTTTATACCGCTTAATAAGCAAAAACCCTTACTTTTGCCATAACGATTAAATCTCTAATCCATAACACACATTTATTCTTCGCGATCATTACGCGGAGCACATGTTCACAGAAATCATACCAGATATGAAATCAAGAAAATACTCAAAAAAGGGTATCCGTAATCAATTGTGTTATAACGAGAAAACACTATCATCATAAAAATCAATCGTAAAAACGCCAACAAAGCCAATGTTAGCTTTACGCCAGGTAAATAAATGTCTTTACTGTAATCAACGATTATTCAAACAGTTATTAAACTGATTGCCTTTAATATCCTCAAATTTCCTACCCTATTTCTAATTTACCAAAAAAAAGAAAAAATGAAAATCCTCCATATCAACGTTAATATCAACTCTAATGATATGGTTAATAAATGCCGTAAATTGTTTCTCGTCTATAAGTAGAAACATATATGGCTTTTCCATTAAAAGCTAAAAGCAACGGTAATAAATTAAACAGTGTTGGAAATATGTTAGTTATAACATGGTTCAATTACTCAACCGTCAACAAGCTGTGGAAGCCCACAAATCTGAAGGGTATAGAAATATAAAAAATTACGTGTTAAAGACTATGAAAAAGCTGTGCCGCTATTGCTAAACCTACAACCAAATCCCTTAAAGGTTTAGATTTTTGGTGAAAACACAATTAAAATTTCAACTATGAAATTTTAACAGATATATCGTATTTGAACAACAAACCTATTCTTTAAGTTGTATATTCAGCAACCTTCTTTCACAGCATCAAATTCGTGAAATGGCTTTCGGCGAAAAGTACCTGAAAAACGTGAATTATATGATGAATTAACATGTATCTAAGGCTTCCAAACGTTGTTTTTCATAATGTTAACATACATCGAGGCGCACGTATATAACTACTTGATCTGGAAGAAATAAATAACCAAGAATTAGCGCCTAAGTTCTGTGAACAAAGAATTATCAAACCCTCAGGTAAACATTTTTTTTTAAAAAAAAAACGTTCACATCAACGGACTCCTTACACGAAAAATTATATAATTCGTCCTCAAAAATTGTTTCAACTCTCAAGATACTAATATTACGATTTTTAAGTCAACGAATGTTTACAAAGTTAAAAACTATGAATAAGTTGTACAAAAAATCACATCTGATCACACAGAGATATAATAATAAAAGAAAAAACTATATCTTTATGCAATTTTTAACCATTTGAATTATTAGCCATTGCTTAATAATGGTATTAGTAATGGTTTTCATAACAAATACTAATATTAAGTTTAACTTTAATAATATGAATATTACGTCAACCTCAGGGTAATTAATAATTGATTTACAAAGGGTTATCTTAATAAAGTTACCTTCAAAACTATGTAACGAATACAACTTGACAAAATTATACGATATATTCAATCACTGTACGGACTAACGAAAACAGCCTTATATTTGTTTCTAACATATCAGTCGAATTTTCAATGAAAAATACACATAAAATTACTAATTTTTAACTTATATATATTAATTACGCAAAAGAATTGAAACTTCGACATAGTAGGTATACAAACTAACGATATACCTTTCATTTGGACTGCTAGTTTCATAATAACTAAATTATATGAATTAAAAGCTTAAAGCTCTAGAATTGTTAGCCGATTGCAATTTGAACCAAAGGTAGATATATTAACATAAATAAATCGTCAATCCATATATATAATATTAACAACCCTAATATTAAATATGTTAATTTATCTTCAGAAGGTAAAAATATCAATCTAATTAAAGTTAATAATATTAACGTCGTAAGGACTCATCAATCCTTATAATGATGAGCTCATAATTATTATATAGCTACTTTATACCACCTAAACACATTGTCCAATCTGTTAATTATAGTATAGGAAGAAAAGAAGCTTCATAAGGATTACTATAGATTGAAAAAACAATCGAAATAGCAAATCAAAAACTCTACCCAAGGGATTGATATAATCCCTATCAACTTCTCGAGAGCCGAAACAATAATCTTTACTAACGGTTATTTTGCTAATAACACTAACTTATCTTTACAAATTGAATTTTCTAAAATAATCTTCAACGACTTTAAATCATATAAAGACTAAATCGACATTACCAGAAACCTAATTTACGAAACCTACATTAAATGTACTCGTTACCAAGATTTACAGAATAATAAATGGATTAGATATATGTATATTATACGGTAAATCTATAAGATCGTCACCCAATAATCAAGGATTCCAATCGTTCTGGTTGTTATTAATACCAATTAAAAAACATATTCGAGTGCCTATCCAAGCTAGAAATAACCAGTAAAAACTTCTTATAATCGATGTAATGTCTTTTCACGAAGCTTACGAAAGAAAATAAATCGAAGTTTTTAGTTAATCGATGACGAAAACGACTCGGTTAATACTATAATGAAGGTTACACCAAATAAAACCATACAAAGTTTAATTAATAGTAATAAACTGACCACTTAATTGAGAGCTACGTTGAGAGACCACCTGGCTAGGTATGACATAATGTGAAACAAAGGGAAAAGTAAGTATACCGTATCAAACAAGGAAACTGACAGGTGATCGAGGCTATTAACTATATTAATATTATTTACTGACACGGTTAAGTTAATACCATTGTAATTTTATCAATGAATTGGAAGATCAAAGTAATAAAATACTTTTATGAGGATTACAAGTAGCAGTAAGTGAGATTTCCATACAAGTAACAGTTAAGAAAATACAGGGAAACATTTGCAATACTGAAAAATTGTTCGATAAAACGCACGATTACCATAACACAAAAAGCCGTCCGTATTAAAATAAGGTTTAAATGAAGTAAAGTTAAAGCTAACCGCACTGACCGTAATTTAATCGCAGTAAAATAGCTAGTTAAATATGGGGTATGTGATAAGCAATTCGTCATATAAAATATTATGCAGACTAGCAGGCAATTGAATAAACTTGGAAGAAACAACAATCAACCACCTGACTATTTCAACACTACTGTTACTTCGATCACACGTTAAATCGACAACGTGGCAACATTTAAAGGCTTATCAACAGTTATATAAATTGTCAGAACAAATCCGTATAAACCTTAATTATAAATATTTATGAATTTTAAAGATAACTTCATTAAAACCTTCAAAGTGAACATTGATAAAACTTTATAGTAAACGAATTTCAAACTTAGCAATCTAATGAATTACTAGGAATCACCTTGAAACATATTATAAATGATATAAACGCGTTGAATTTAAAGTCGAATGACAAAAAAAACTTTATGGATATATACGAATGAAAAGTTGAAAAATGAATCAGGTGTTATGGACTCAAGCTATTGGCTATTGAGTTTATAGGTTACGTGACTGTCCACGTAACGAGATATGCAATACCCGGTTCATGCACGGCACGTGTAAGGGCACGTGGCGGGCTAGGTAAAGGTTATGACCATAGATCCTATACGATAAGCTACGGTAATCTTTTCTAGTTTTGCGTTGTACCTTAATATTTAACTTTATTTAACATTCATTTGTGTTGGAATAGTATTAAATGAAGTGTAGTAGGTCAACTTTACTTACAGTAAAGTTAACCGTATTGCAAGTGTATTGCTTTGTACGGACTTACCGCATTGGGTGTAAGTCGAGTGCAGTATGCTGCACTTCACTCTTGGGTATAGGCCAAGCAATTGGCCATACGAATTACAGTGCAGACCAGCTAGCGGTCTGCCAAACCTTGAACAATACATTCACCATCTGATTACTGCAATACTACTGTTACTTCGAAGACTAATCGAATCAATAACGTTGTAACGTCTAAAGCCTACCAACACTGATTAGTGCTTGCCTGCTAGGTTAAGCACAGATAAGCTAAGTATAAGAAGAATCTTCTTTCCGGTTGTTACGCTCCATAGCTACGGCTGTTAGAGTAGAGGAAAGATTTTTATAAAGGGCCTTTATTAGTACTACATTAGTTCTTAACGGTAAGAAAACAGAGAAGACTTTTTGGGTTACGTCAGTCCTTAACGGCAATCTGGAAGTAAGCAACGGTGTCGCTATTTGAAAACACTAAGAAATCTTCAATGATTTTTTTTTTAAAGAAAAGCATTAAGATTGAACGCTAAAAGTCTCAAACGATAAGTTGGAAAACGGCTAAGTTAGTACTACTGCAGGTACTACTACTGTAAAAACGACTAAGTCCCACAGCCAAATAACAATTTTTGCCCTCTACTACCAAACGACCTTCGCTCTTACCTTTGACACTAAACCTTTACCTTACTTTATTCTTTTTCACTCCTTACATCACCTTAATTGTCTAGTTTTCTGTTTTAAGTGAAAACACCAAGCCGCATTAAGGAAGCCATATCGCGCAATCCTACGCCAAGTTACCAAGTTATCAATCCGCTAAGTCGCTAAGTTCCTACGCGAATTCACGCCAAAACACCAAGTCCCTACGCCCAAAAATCACCAAGTACCTCCCATACACGCCTACCAAGTTCTAAACAGGCCGAAACGTCAAGATATTTACCGCCAGAGCTTAACTTAAAGCTATTACCGACCCCGACCGGAAAGAAGCAATTAAAGCCCTCGGATACACTGTTACTAAGTTTTACGACGACGACCTCTAGACGTTAAATATTAACGAAAAATCAACCGAAAAACACTTTACCAACTTTGTCGAATACTTTATCATTAAGTAAAGATTAACCACGACTCCGACTACGTTTTTTATATTTACCGTGACTTTTTTAAGGACTAGATAATGAACATGTGAAAAGTAGTTTAAAAAGGGGTTAAGTTAAGGCTTAAGTTTAAACTGGAAAAGCGATGAATACTCGTTTAAGTACAAGGCACCACGACGTTAGCCTAAGCCCTTTCCGACTTAGCCAAATTTGAAAAATGCCCCTAAAACCCACGATCTAAAGGAAAAAGCGTTGAGGAACTTTACCGCCCTTATACTTGATCTAGGAGACCTCTCCTTTAGCCTTACTTGAGCTAAAGCTTTTTATGTGCTGACGATAAGGAATCTGTTAACCTTTTCGACGGCTTAATACCTCTATTTGACAGCGCAGAGTACGCTTTCATCGGCAAAAGAGCACGTGAAGCGAAGGTTGCCAACGCGGCCAAAGGTATTAACATTGGCACTCTACACTAGTCAATCGAACAAAATCGTCAGGCATCTTAAAACCTACAAGGCCTTATCGATCCTTAATACTACAATCGTCAAGTACTTTAAGAATCCTCTTCTTTCGGACTTGCCTACGTACGAAAGCCAACTACAAGCTCTACCACAGAACTTTACTTATCAGGCTAGGCGACTGGCAATTACCCTTAACACCATGCTTTAAAATGGATAAAATTTAAACCATTAAAAAACACTAATTGAGCTTGGGATAACTATCGCAACCTTCCTCCAAAACCTATTAAATAGTGAAAATTAACTACAAATTAATAACGAACTTAGATAAGATCTGGAATAATATAGAAAAGTATAAAAAAGAAGCCTTACAATCTTTTCTATACCAAGATAATACCTTTTTTTTAAATATATTCAAGTAAATAGAGGTCCCACCTTCTGGTTTTCACTTATTATTTCCCAAAATCCTTACAAGTCACATTAAAGAATATTACTTAACCTTTCTAACGAACGCTACCACGTTTAGCGAGATTTATGATAGTATAAAAGGCTACTTCGAATACAACTTCAATCTTATGTAATACTATACAAACTGGGCTACCACACGGAAAACTACAATAATGGAAAAGAAAAAAGAGGAGAAATCACTAATGGATGTTTTTAATTCAATGCTTAATAAGCTGATAATACATTAAAAGGTAATGTAAAAGGCCTACGCTAGCGAAGCCACACTTCGCGAGTAGGTACGGGCAGTTGTTACGGACGTTAATAAGTTCGAATACGTCTTATAACGCACAAATGCCACCTATAAAGGCTTTTTTAGCCAGTTACATTTCTCTCTTACCACCGTAATGGCACGTATACCAAATTAGCTCGGTATTTATTCTCAAGCCGGCAATTTCCTTAACGTAAATAAGGAAAACCTTACGGTGATTAATTACATTGACTGCAAGTATGGGCGCTTATAGTGTTTAAGGTTAGGTCTATCAACCTCAGCCCTAAACTAGAAATAACACCCACGTTAACACTAATAAGATTTAGGCGGACCTATTAACTGTAAACACCATATTCTTAATAGTGATAAGAAATGTTGGATTTGTTATAAGGCCAGTTACTAGTTAACTTGCCACCCTTTCACCGTGCGTAATAACAGAAAAATAATGTACCACAATTAATACCTTATTACTTCGAAATAAATTACTTGAATTAGGTAGTAAATGCTAAAGACGATGATCCAATTGACGTCACCAATACCCTTAAGCAGATTAAGTGGCACGAAGATACTACTTTTAATACGACAGCCTAATAACTAGCCAACTATACCTTTTTATACCGTTTAAGTGGTAAAGATCCTTACCTTTTCCCTAGCTATGCCTCTAACACTTTAAATACCTTTAACTTTCGTAATAGTTACGCGGATTACACATTTCAAGGTATTATTTCAGATATTGAGGTGGTAAGAAACTTAATGGGAGGCTATTCGTAATATGTAGCACTACGGAGGAAAAGCACTATAGCTATTAAAATTAACCGATACGATACTGATAAGGCTAAAGTTAGCTTTAGTCTAGGCGAATAACTATCATTACCAAGGATAAAGGTAATTTAAACTATTGTAAAAGTAACTACATTTCACATCCTTATGTCTGTTACCCCCTTTTTACTTCATTTAAATGATATAAAAACTCTCGTAATTAACGTGGACGTTAACGTAAACGAGTTGGTTAAGAACGGCTAAAGGTTTCCACTCACCTTTAAATGTGAGTACTTATAGTTTTATCTTTAAGAACCGAAAGCAATAGTATTAAACTTAATGGAGCTAGAAATATGTTAATTATATCGATGTTTCAACCACCTAACTGTTGAAAAATTATATAAAGTACTAAAGTATACAGGGCATAACGATATGGAATACTTTGCTTCAAAAGCCATTAAAAGGCTTTGCCACCATTATTAAACGTATACCTTAGCCCCCCAGATATTAAAGTTTATATGAAAAAATAATAAGGACTTTAATTATAAAATCTATATTAATGTATTTTACTTAAATAATAAGCTTGTTTCTCATGTCGTTAACTCTGTAACTTTCTTTTACGAAGCCAAGTTTCTAAAATTCTTTTTGGTAAAGGATACGTGGAAAACATTATGAATGTTGTGGATTGATACGTACCTAGGTCCACCTAATGTCGTCATTTACAATACCGGTACCAACTTTATGACAACAGAGTTTTAGGAAAATGCTAAAATAATGGGTATCCAATGCAAACAGGTACCTGTAAAAGTTTACTAAAGTATTGGAAAGATTAAAAGGGCATACGCCTTACTTTGCCAAACGTATAGAATCCTTACGCTAGAAATTGGAAGCTTTACGGATCTGGAAGCACGTTTGCAAATAGCAGTAAAAGGCCTTAATAATACCGTGGGCCCTAACGGCCTAATATCGAATTTACTGTTATTTGGAGCGTACCTACGTCTGAAAAGTAAATTTCTGCCCTCAACAGGTATTTAGAAACGTATTACGGATTATAAAAAAGCTTTAAAAGAACTACGAAGGGAATTGGCACAACGCCAAATTAATAGCGCCTTTAATACTAGAAATAGGCTTATAACAATCGATGTACCTATTTTTACATTGTAAAGTAATGTCATCGTGTAGCGGGATCCAGATAAATAAAAAGTGCCGTATAAGTTATTAAATATTATAAACTCTAAAGTTATTATTAAAACTGTTAACGGTCTTATGTCCTTCGAATTATACAGGTTAAACCCTACATTAGGGTTACTAAAGATAAAGACCCTTCAGCTTTATAAGAAAAACGACCTAGATAATACGATCCTCATTTACCCGTTGTTAACAAGTCGATGGAGAGCTGCCAGCGCGAACGACCCCTGAAAAAAAGAAATGTTAAAGATGAGAAATACATGCTGAGCCGTATCTATAATACTATTGAGCTAAGCAAAAAAAAGGATAAAGAAGACTTAATAGTGAAATTTAGGGTATAAGAGATCATTAAGATGTTTAGTAAACTTTTTAAGGCAAGCGATAGGGTCGAAATCGACGGTTTACTAATTAGACGTATGGTATAATTTATAATAAAGGTTGACTTTAACCTTTAAAACCCGAATATTACAATTTTCAAGTCGAAGATTATCTATTAAGTTAAGGGTAAAACTACGGGGAGGCCGTATAAAAAGTTACGGCTAATCGCTTAAGGATACGGCGATAAAGATAAAGATTGGATTCTTATATAATCGCCAACAATTTAAAAAAATTAGCTAACGTTTGGTAATTACTCTAGTAATAAGTTTATTAATCAGGACTCACGGTAAGATTACATTTAATTGCCGTAATATTACGTAAGCTTGTATATAGTTAAGAAAGGATTTACAAAGGATTATATTATTAGAACTATCGTAGGAACTCTATGTTATTTACCTACTGGGAACAGTAATACGGTATATCAAACTACTATATAAATTAGCTAAATCAGGTATTCACTTGTTCCTAACTTACTCATCGCACTTTAAGTCACAGCTAGCGACAAAGTCTTTAATATATAATCCGTATTTATTGATAACGTAAAAAAAAGGATTTTGGTATAATAGGTATATAAACTAAAGATCCCCTTTTCCTTGGAACGACTGGTTTTATGGTATTAAAGCAGTACGCGATCAACGATTTTAAGTTTTAAAATTTCAAACCGGTAATGACGTTGACAGATAATAACCAATTTGACTTTAATAAATCATTAATCCTTATACTTGGTATTAGTACCGGCTTAAACTTTTGCTAAAAGGGTTAAAGCGTTATTTTTATTATAATCGATAAAGTTTATAAGACTAAAGCTTAACGGTACCTAAAACAGCGTATACGAAGCAGTTATATTTCTACCTTATATTAACCAGAAGCTTTATAAGATTTCTTCATTACGATATAAGTATAAATACTAATGGATAAAGACTTTCATCGACTAAATAAGAGATTGGAGTATCAAATGTAAAACCCAGACCGAAGAATTAATATAGTGCTAATCAACTTTTTAAAGGCAAGGTTAGTAATTTTTACGGACGAGTCTTTTACAAATAATACCGACTTGCCCTTACAAATCGGCTTTTTAATAACCTTCGTTAACGAAGATAGGTGGAAAAATCAATTTAGTATTATCGGTAACTTAATTTATTAAACCTTCGTACAGTACAAGAGGATTATATGAAACGTGTTAGCTTTGAAGGTTTACGGCATAATGACGGGCTTTGACGTGGGCATAATACTATAGAAAACCCTTAAATACATTATCAAGTAGCTACGGATTCCTTCTATTCTGGTGGTAATCTATACCAACTTAAGGATCCTTTTCAAATGGCTTTTAAAGCTCGGAACCACTAGTGAAAAACGCCTAATAATCGACATAATGACACTTTGATAAGCCTACCAAGGGAGGGAGATTAAAGAGTTCCAATAAATCGATGGCAAAGATAATCCGGTAAATGCCATGACAAAGGCTACGTCAAATAAAGCACTGGAAAAGCTTGTAGACAGAAATAAGCTAACCATACGTATTAAGGGCTATATGGATAAACCGCCTGGAAATTCTAGATCACGTGACTGTGGATAAGGATGTGCTGGCAGATTGGAAGACTGCCAAGAGATTGATGATACCAATTTGTTTAAGTGATACAGTTAAAGTGGTGAAAGAACTTTTTATTGGAATTAATAAACTCGAACCTCGAAGTAATAGAGCAATTAAGGTCAAATGGGGTTAATTTGCATGTAATTTAGTGCAATTCAGTATGGGAGCCAACTGGAATTAACAGGAGTCTAGCCAGTTAACAAGGAGGCAATTTAGTGGTAACCGGAAAATATTGGTCAGCCACACTGGCGTGCGCGCACAAACTAACAAGCCACCAGTATTGGAATAGCATTACATACAGTGCAGTAGGTTAACTTTACCTACAGTGAAGTTAACCGTACTGTAAGTGTATTGCTTTATGCGGATTTACCACATTGTGTATAAGTCGAGTGCAATACGCTGCACTTCACTCTAGGGCACGGGCCAAGCACTTGGCCATTCAAATTACAGTGTAGACCGGATAGTGGTCTGCCAAACCTAGAACAATACATCCACCATTTGACTACGCAATACTACTGTTACTTCGAAGACCAATCGAATCGACAACGTTGCAACGTCTAAAGCCTACCAACAATTTGACTTATTATCGTAAGTCGGACTATAATATTCTATCAAGGTTTTTTTTCATCTTTTCCAAAGAATATTACCCATAATAAACGAATTTATGGCAAATTTTAATAATTTTACGTTATATATTAACGTTATCGGAATAGATAAGCCGTTGATGTAAACATAGTTTTCTACCTTTATCAACATCCTTTTTACCCTTTAAAACCCGATTTAGGTCGATAATTCTTGTTTATGAAATATTATAAGTTATATGACGTTTATTATAAAGGAATTTAAGTAACTGGGTTAATCGATTTTAACTATCAACTTTATATTCGACTTTGTTTAAGTCGTAATTAAAATTAATTAATTCGAAGCCGATTTAACGGAGATTTATATTAGCTTTTTACTGGCTTATGGTAAGCGAAAACGAGACGATCAATCATGATTCGACGGATTGACTTTCACGTCGATGACAACGCGTTGAAAGATCGAATTTATATTAAAAGCAGATAAATTATTGATTGAAAAAGGTCGGTATATGTTTTTATATATATAGGGTGATTATATAGTGGTAACAAAATAAGTTATTACGAAGTATTACGAAGTCGGCGAATATGAAGATATATACGATATAGGCAAATTTCTCGATTATATTAAGATTATTTTTACGAATTTCATTACTCGGATAAAACCTTGATCGAATGAAAGGGATTACTTATAATAGATAAAAAATTATAGTTACTATTCACCATTAGGTTCGAAATATTATTGGTTTAAACGGGCGAATTAAATCAGCTTTTAGCTGTAAAGTATAATTACTTACGTTTTAATGTATCCTTACGTATCCGCGACAAATCCATTGTAACAGGTGTATACCGGGTGATTTACGTCGTAACCTTAGCGAAGTATTGCGAGCTCACCGAAGAATTAAAGGTTTTGGACTTGAAACGACGTTTTGTTCATTAACTAATAAAACCTGTATAAGTTTAACGACTAAATAGAAATATTATTATAGCGGGGGTTTATACCTTTTAGGTATATTCGTTGAAGGGTCGTAGTAATCACGGTTAATTATTTTAATATCGCAGTTAGTTATTTTAGAAAACCCGTTCAGTACGTATTTAAAACCAAAAACGTAGGGCAACGTAAATAACGGTAAAGAAACACCGAACTAGGTTCGTTAAAAAACGTTAACTACGTTATAATTCGATGTACCATTACTAACGGGATTATGAATTTCGCTTGGCATTACCTCCGACATAAATATATATGGTCTAAGTCGAAAAGGTTAATAAAGTTTTTTTATTAACGAAGACGGGGGAAATCTAAGTTCTAAATACTGTTTCGTTTGAGGGTTATATAACTTTAACGGTGTAGTTAAAAAATCGAACAAAAAGGAGTTTAATTGAATTAAAATGCGTACAAACGAGGATCCATTCTTTATCTTTATACTTTTGATAACATTTAATTTTTCAATACTTAAGTCGATTTTAACTATAATCATTATTATATTATAAACGAAGATTTAGTATAATGGTTAAAAATAAAGTGAATTCAGTTATTATATCTTCTAAATTTAGATCTAATATTAAGGTTACCACAAAAGACGTGTATTGCCAAAATAGCCAGGTTTCGTATGGATATTGATGAATAGTCTAACCAGATATTAATATATATTATTCCTGGAATAACGCAGGATATGATTTTTGAAATGTTTTAAATACAATATTAATGAGATACCTTAAACATTAGTGATAGTTTTTTTAGTTGTTTATGATTGAAAAAAACTTAGTTATCTACGCAGTAATAATACGTTTTAAGTTCGGGGATATATGGAGTTCGGTAAAATTAGTTTTTTTTGGTTTAGTAAAAAGTTAGTATCGCAAGGTATAATATACAGGGGATTCATTTCAATTAACCCTTGTTACAAGGTTTTACGAAATGACGCGGATTTTGTAAATAATAACGTCTATTACTATTAAAAAGAAAAAAAACTATTCACGTTTTTTACTGAAAATAACAGAATTTCGCGACCTATTCAATAAAGATAAGTTTATAGCTTTAATACTATAAAGGGAAATCCCGACTACCACATTTATATTAAATCGAACGAAAATAGATCCTTATTAAAACGCCGTTGGAAATGATTATACTTGATAATACGAAATTAACTTTTCCACTTTTAACGAAAAGTTACAAAATTAATAAATAACGGTTCGATTGAGGTAAATTTTATATCGGCAGCGGCGCCAGTAATTATTTTTTTTCAACTTGGGTCGGGAGGGAATAATAAAATCATATCAATTCACGGGTACTAAATAAAGTCTTCGAGTAAAATCGTTTTTCCTTTCCTTTAATTTAGAAAATCCTACGTATATTATCGAAGTCGACGTAGTTGACGAAGTTAGATACTCTAATGGTCTTTTACCATATCTGGGCTATATCCGGATAGGAAAAATGAACGGCATTTCGTATATAGTTCTAGTTATTTAAATGGTCAGTTACCCCTTTTAAGTTGGTGGGAACGCCGGCGACGTTTTGACGATATATTAATTATGTAATAGCGAATATTTTGAATGATTTGGTAATAAATTACTCAAATGACTTTTTAGTTCTTTCTTTTAATATTAAATAAGATTATGTAACGAAAGTTCGTATGGTTTTGAAACGTTTTCGTAATATAAGACTAAAATTCAACTTAAAAGAGTATAACTTCATAGTTAAAAAGGTAAAATACTTAGGTTTTATTATAAAAATTAGGGTAGGTATCCGGACCGAGTTCGAAAAAGTCCGAGTAATACGAGAATAGAAGTCAGTACGTATTATTCGAAAAAATCGAAGTTTTTTAGGTTTTATTAACATTTATCGAGATTTTATGAGTAATTTATCCGAACTAGCTAATTATCTTATTTCATTAACAAAGTAAGGAATTTTATTATGCTTGGATAAAGCGGTAGGAATACGTATTTTAAACCCTAAAAATGACTTTATTACGGCCCTGAATTTGGTGTATTAAACCTCGAATAGACTAATGATAGTAAAAATCGATTGTTGGGAAACGATGTTAAAAGGGTATTTGTCGTAGCGGGATAAATATAACATCTTCAACTAATAGCTTATTATTTTATACGATTGATAAATGCGAAGCGTAATTATACTATTTACGATCAGAAGTTTTTGACGGTAGTTTTTATTTAAAAGCGTGGGTTTTAAAATTACGTATCGTTTTTACCATGTTTACGATCATAATTAATTATAAGGGGTTGGATTTTATTTTACCACGTTTAATTTCGAAACGCCAGGTTAAATAGGCTAAAGTCTCTTTGATTTTTCAATATTACTTGCGGTACATGCCCGGAACTTAGGGCTCCCGTTCGGATATATTATCCCGTAGATTGTAAAATTAACCCGAGGTTGAGGAGCTCTGTACGCGAGTTTTTTCGACTTATTTCCATTTTCATGTTAAATGTGGTAATAATGAATTTATACATTATGAAAACGGGTATTACGGCGGGTTATACGGGTAAATTTATTAAGATGAAGGTTTGGCTATTAAATCGTAATAAAATGTACTTTAAAGGCGGGTCGAAGGTTTTTGAAGGGTCGATATAGACGGGATCGCCCCAGGTGCGGCTCGTACCTAAGTTATTATTTAAGATAACATCGGGGGATTTCAATATGCTGGAGCCAGTAATACCATCGCGAATCCGACCTACGTTAAACCCGTTAACTTCGTTGAAGTTAAGTGGTTGTTTTATATTCGACCCGGGTATCCTAACGAAATTATAGGATTAAGGAGTAGCGAACGACCCGTTATATAAGGTTAGCCTATTAACGGTTTTCAAAGGTATCATTCGTTTTTCGACTAAAATGTGACTATCGATAAAGATTATAGATTATAGGATTAATCCGTGGGCTGTATTAAGTTACCATAACCGATTATAATTGTCAAGAAAAAAACTATTAACGACGAAGAATTTATAATAAACCTACGATTCGCCTATTATAGGTTATCCAGGAAAAAACATTTTATTTTGAATCCTTTAACAAAATAACTATGAAAAGGGAATAATCGTAAATATCCGACGTTTATATTGAATATCTACGTAATATAATAGTACGAAACCTTGTTATACCTTTTGATAAAGCCCTATTTAACCACATTCTATTCTAAATAGATATTGGATATGTATTTCCGTCGACTTTATAATTAACCTACTAATTACTCATGCCGCTTTTCGATATTCATTAGTTGTTACAGACCCTCGTTTTCAATTCGTATAACTCGAAGTTACATAATTTATAATTGCCGATTGAAATACGAAGAGCTTCAAAAATATATAGTATATATTTTATAAATTTCCGGCTTTTATTATTTATAACCGTGGTTTGGATTCAGTGAGCGTATTTTTAACAACCCTATGTTCTTAGTCAAAGTTGAATAACTTTTATTTACGGCGTATTATTCATTCATTGATAACTTTACTAACTATGTTAATTTAAAAGTTACAAATTACTTACGTATTTTCGTTAAGGTTTCGTAATATAATTAGGCGTTATACTTACCTATTTATTAGTTTATATAAAATAACCAAAATTCGACAATTATTAGGTTCAACTCAAATCGTTTGGTAAATAGGGATAAAATATTACTTATTCTGAGTGTAAACGGAAATACGAAATGATTAACGAATTCGACGAGGGGATCCGTCATGTTTTGAATATATTTTCGTGAGGATGCTTAATTAGCCCAAGAGGCGATTATATATATTTCGTAATAGAAAAAAATAGTGGCAGATCGTCGACGACGTTCGGCGAAACGGTGTAAAATAAGGGATCAAACTTAATTTAACTTTTATAATATAAACATTGACCGATTGAATAAAATGATTAATTGATTTTACAATTAATACGAGGTTATCTAGGGTGCGAATTCGTGTAATAAGATTTTGAGTTTACTAACGCCAACAAAAACCCTTCAATCGAAAACTTCACCAACGCATTCGACTCTTACATTCTCGATTCAAATCCCACTAAAACCGATTGAAGTCCAAAAACGCACGATGACTTCTAAAAGTACTTTAGGTAATGAAGTGGTCCACGTAATAATTGCCGAGGTTAAATGTATATAATGGGACAAAATCTTAGTTAAGGAAAATGTAAGGGTTTTCACCACTTAAATGGTATAGAATTACGTAGTCAGCGAGCTACTGAGCTGCGTCAGGAGTATTATTTTCATGCTATTTGACTTATTCAAGCGTATTTATCTAAATTAGAGACTTTTTACTCTTGCAACTTACAATGTCATCTAAGTAGTTGTTCCCAAAATTAATTGGGTATTAGGTATGATATATCACCTGTTATTTGAATCATTTAGCTGGCGAGTGGCTAATTAACCAATACCTAGACTTATTATAAATCTAATACTTTCTACCACTGTTACGACGATAGTTTTCACGGCTAGTAGGTCCATTTAAGTCTTTCCCTCGATTAGCGCTAATATAATTGTGTTTTTAATTTTGAAAGCTTTCAACTAGATTTTAAAGGTTATGGCTGCCCTTATTTACGATTAATATAATATATTATCGTGTGGTTCTTGTTTATTATATCGTGAAATTCATTAGCTTAGGGGTATATACCAAGCGAGTCCAGTGTAATTCTTATTACGGTCGTAATCGAGTACCGTAATTGGCTAAAAAGGTTCTTTCAGTTGATATCTAGGCGTTACAGGACGTATTGAAACTCGCTAACACCCGTAATCATTGCTTGAACCTTCTCGCGAAAAGTGGTTTCGCCAACGAAGTTTTTTTTATGAATTATTAATATAATATTAGATTATGAAAAATTCAGTTTTAAATTTCTATTAAATTATCCTCCTTTTTGTTCCTAGCTATTATCGTTATTTACCTTATAGTAGCCCAATCCGTTTAATATTGCGTAAGATGGATATTGTACTAGAAGTGGTTTCTTATATTATATAAATCTCGTGAAACATTTTTTTCATAGTTAGGAAAGTTAGGTAGTAATCTCTATCATAACCTATAAAAATTCTACGGAATAGTAAGTAGTAACCAAAAAGAAGGACCTTCATTTACTTAAAGTTATTTCAAAAGGGTATTGTCTTCGTATTAAGAAGATTGTTAGATTTCCCGTTATATGTTTCTACTTTATTACAAATCTTCGCGAAATCTGTAAGATTTTTGTAGTTAATATTAACTATTTTGAGAGGTCTAGAGGGAAGGTAGCGATAGTCCTCCTACTTATCGATAGTGTTTCCTGCCGTCAACTCAAGCCTTCAAGCTTCCGAGTCGCGATAATGAGGGTAGTGATCAGTCGCCTAACCTGATGTATAAAATCATGTGATAGGATCTGTAATGGGTTCGTAAGTGTAGGCGTATCTGCCGTAGGAATTTTTAATTTAAAGAACTTGACGATTCTAAGGAAAAGATTAAATGGTAAGGAGGACTTAACTGTATGAAAGATTTCAAAGAAGTCAATGATATTATTGAATTAATTAGATAAAGTCAATATGAATTCCTTTTACCACGTTGATAACCTCTACTTCACGCGCTCTACCGCTTCTAAAAACGCATTCCGTGTTATCATGTAAAAGTACTAGGATGCTGAAAAAATTATCAGGTGTTTTATCATCGGCATGTAGAAAGGTTTAATTTAACTAAAGATTAAAGAAATATCCCATAAAACGTATATAGGGGCGTTAAAAACCTTTAACTCCTTTTCCTGTACTTCGAGAATCTTAAAGGAAAGGATTTCGAAAGAAGTTTTTAACTTGAATTCAGTCGAAAATGGTTGGTATTGATTTAGTTAAAAATTTATTTAACACGTAAATTCCTCGATGAATATAATTTCCTCTTAAATTATTTTTGATCCCGTTCTATATTGGCTTCCATCTGCTAAGAGTTTAATTATTGAAGAGCTTATAAGAGATTGAAATGGCGTGTTTGTTATAATCAAAGTCTTTACCTATATTTTAGTTAAGAATGTAATAGCTGAAGAGGTTAACTAGATACTTTTTAACCAAGTTTTCGTTGATATCAAGTTCCTCAAGGTTTTCATTATAATGTTTTGAAAAGAGGGGTTCGCAAGCTTTAATTGCCTTTATTTGCTTTTAACTGAATGATATTTTAAAGTTTTGGCTAGCGTAGGACCTAGTGATTTGGTGTGAAGTAGACTTGGCGATTCTGGCGCATAGAGATTTAACGATTTTGCGTGAAGTCACGCGACATATTTCTTTTGGCGCGACTTGTTATCTTAGCTTATATTAGCGATTTCTATGATTAACGTAACGTATAAGAAGGGGAAAAAGTGAAGTTAAAGGGAAAAATGGTGTTTAAGGTGAAGTTCGGTGTAGGGGGTAAGATCGGAGGTCATTTATTATTGGTGGTTAAACAACATGAGATTTAATCGTTTTCATAGTAATGTTGCCTATAGTAATAGTACTAGTAGCAGTACTGACTTAGCTGTTTGCTAACCTACTGAACTTTGAGACTTTTAGCGGTTAATCTCAAAGCTTTTCTTTCGAAAGAATTCGGTAAAATTTTATTGGTATTTTTAATAGCGATTCTGTCGCTACCTCTAAACTGCCATAAAAACTCGCACAATATAGAAGTCTTCATTAATTACTTCCGTAAAGACTGATACAGTTGTTAAAGTCCAGTGCAAAAGTTTTTCCTCTATCTTGCAATTACATGAAATATAACCAGAAAATAGCCCTTTATTTTACTTAGTTTATATGTGCTTAATATAATAAGTACTGATTAGTGTTGTTAAGACTTTAAACATTACAATGTTGTCGATTTGATCAGTTGAATTAACAGTAGTATTACATGAGAAAGTGATGATTATATTGTTCTGGATTTGGCAAACTAATAGCCGATCTGTAAATGTATTTGTATGGACAATTGCGTGGCCTGTGCCCTAGTATGAAGTGGGTACCTGCTGTACTTGACTTGCAGCCAATATAGTAGACCCACAAAGAAATACACTCGAGTTGCAGTCAGTATAATCAACTTTACTGTAAGTAAAGTTGATTTACCTCATTGCAATTACTATTATTCTAACATGATGTTTTATTTATTAGTCATAGGGAATGTAAGAGTTAGCGAAGATATATTGTAATAGTCTATCCGCCAGGTTATCACAGGGTATAAAAATTTGAATTCTCCCTTCAATACCCCAATACCACCTGTAAAGTTAAGTCAACTCATTACAGTTTTTTCTACAACCGTAATAATATGGGTAATAGTTCGATTATTATATACCCTTAAGTTTACGAGTTTAACGACGACGATAGAAATTACTTTTATCCATATAATATTGACTGTAAATACGGTTGAACTAGGTAACATGGTTAACTATAGGCCTAAAACCAGGAAGAATAATCGCCGAACTTCGTAAGGAGAAGAATATTGCTAGTGGTCAAGGCTTTTAAATTTATTAAACTAATTCCCACCGAATATTAAAATTCATTGGATTTGCAATAAATGAGGAAATTAATCAATACGTTATATTGTTGCCGAATGTAAATCGAAACAAGTAATTTTCTATATCTAATATTTTTTTTTGTTTCGAATAATAATACATGAAACGCGTTATAGATTTTAAAGGTATTGAGGAGAAAGATAAATAAGAGCTTAAAGATATCAGTTTACATAGAGATATTAGTATTGGTTTGAACGTAATAAAATAAAAAGTCAATTATGTTATGTTTTATTGTTTGACAAGTAGAAACTTATATCGTCTCAATGATGATGAAGATTTTGGCTTTATATATTTGTTTATTATTTTCGAATTTTGAGCGGAGTTAGTTCTTCAAGGTATTATGCTTGATTACAAAGTAGTAAGGAAGATGATTCAAGTGTACTTGTAGTATATAGCGTTACAAAGGGATATTAGTATCGCACCAAATTTTAATCATATTCATGTCTTTAGGGTTAAGATAGTCTCAATTTTTTAAAAAAGTCTTATTTTAATAAAATATACGACTATTGTTTTCATAGTTAGATTTTCGTATCTTACAACTTGGATTCCCTTACCTTTTGTTTCTTTGCTTTGAATATATAAAATCCTCAGTGTTAATTTCGATGTTCAAATTAATGAATTTATTTAGGTTAAAGGCGGTTAGCCATTTTACCTTAATTTGAAATAGGGATAATCCTAGTTTATATTTTCACGGATGAAGCTCAAGATATTGAAATTAGTAAAGTTATAATTTCGTTAATTATATCGATGGTTTAATTACCTGGCGATCGATTAATTTTATAGCGTTTTCACAGCGATTTTTCTTTTTTAAAAAAAATCAAATGCATTGACGTTAAAGGGAATAGACCAGCTTCATTATAACCATTCAATATATATTAAAAGCCTTTGAAGGTATTACTTTCGGATAAGGAAATATATAGATTTAAATTTAATCGTTGTTATCGACGTGTTTTGCTTGAATGATAAATTTTTATGTTCCATTGTCGATTTTTCAAGTCATTCAACGATATTGTGCCTCTGATAATTATCACGGCAAATAGAATAAGAAACATATAAATTATTTTATGAATGAATACATGTTGAGACATTTAAAAATATTATTTTATAATATCTATATTAATTTTATTATAATATAATGTTGTAGTAATATTAAATTGATATGGATTCAGTATAAATCAATTTTACTAGAGGTCTATGAAGGTATTAGTAAGGTTTAAAAAGCTCCTATATATCCTTATAAAATTGAAGATATTTTTACTTTAAAAATTGGAAAATTTAAAAAGTAAGAAATACGGTTACAAATCATACTAAAAGCCTTCAACGACAATATCAAGTTTGAATTTCTTATATCAGCTTTAATCCTCTTTAAATCCTATATACATATGACGAGTAAATCGTTATTATCGTTCAATGTATAGAAACAGGTTATGTTTTATAGTAAAACTGTAATGAAATGAAGAAGCGAATTAAGATACTATAAAATTACGTGTTTTTTAACTCTAGAATGGACTATCAACTGCAAAAATGTTTTTTAACCTTTTTCTAAATTGAATATTTCACAGGGAAAGAATTGGAAATATAGAATAAATTTTAAAAAATATTAAATACCGCTAACTTAAACGTAATAGTTTAAACCATTAACGATTTTTTAACTTTCTGTACCATAGAAGCTCATTCGTATAAAATCCCCTTTAATCTAATAAATATTGTTGAATAGAAAAAAACCCGAGCCGAATAAATTAACTAAAATACTTTTTTCATTCCAATTATTAATTAGTTAATGGTATGAAAACGACGTAGAAAATGACTTCAAAAAATGCTATTCAATATTGAAAAAGAACAAAACGATGACTATAATCCCGGGAAGACGAGCAAAACGATATAAGTATCTTAAAAGAAAAATTATGATAAAAGCCTAGTCTTTCTTTCGCGATTTGAAGGTATCATTAATATATCGTCTAAACCTTTAAATGAAAAGAATGAAGTTGTTCGAATAGCAGTCAAATGAAGTACAGCCAAGTAAAATTTACTTGCAGTAAAGTTGATTGTACTGACTGCAAAATTGACCGTAGTTTGTGAGACTGCACTGCAAGTGCAGTGCAGTAGGTGCCCACTTCAAAGTAGGGTACAGGCCAAAGCGTTTGGCCATACAAATTAGTGTGCAGACCGGCTAGCGGTCTGCCAAACTTAGAACTTACACATCAATCAACAATATCAGCGCAGCACTAGTTACTTCGATCACAGTGATTCGAATCGACTATGTTGCAACGATAAAGGCCCACCAACAGAAGTGCAAATTACTGATTTTTCTATACGAGGAGTAATTTAATTCATACTGATTGTTGGAATACTAGTAATTTCAGTGCAGTAGGTCAACTTTACCTACAGTAAATTTGATTTTAACGACTGCCAGTTAAGTTTATTGTTTTGTAGGACTACTCTATTGGGTGCAAGGTAAGAATAGTATGCGTTCACTTCATACTAGGGAACGGGCTAAGAAATTGACCGTAAAAATTACTGTCTAGACCAGCTAGCGGTTTACCAAACCTAGAACACTACATGATAAAATTCTAATGCAGCATCAATTACTTCCAACTACAGTAATTAGAATCGACTCAATTGCAACGACAAAAGTCTACCAACATTAATCAATGCTTATTGGATTAAGCATAGATAAGCTAAATAGAAGAAGAAGCTACTTTCCGGTTACAATTTATATTAAACGGTGGCTAGGGTAAAGGAAATAATCTTGTGAAGGGCCTACACTATTCTGTCAATCTCTACGACAGTAAGTAAAGAAGACCTTTAAGCTGTGTTAAATTTAGCGGAAAATCAAATATGAAGATGGTATCATTATTAAAAACATTAAAAAAATCTTTATGATCCTTTTTTAAAAGCGTTGAAACTAACCGCTAAAAGTCTTAATCTAACAGATTAGCAAACGACTAAATTAATGCTATTACGGGTATTACTATTACTAAAACATTTCTTACGGCTTATAACTTTCAAAATTTGATTTCCACTAACAGCCAACGATCTCCGATCTTACCTTACATATTAAATTTTCATCTTATTTACCCAGTTTCTCACTCTACATTACTCTTTTATTTTTTATACGCCCTAAAATTGATGCTTTTAACAAAACTACCAATAATCTCCAAATTTTGTTAAGAAAGACACGTTGCGCAACTTTACGCTAAATCACTAAGTCTTTACGCAGCTTCACACCATAATACCAAGTCGCTTCGCCTAAAACACTATATCTCATATCCTATGCTAGCCTAAAATTCAAGATGATTACCGTAAATGTTTACTTTGAAGATATTTACAACCTTTTCAAGAAGAAGGTAATCAAAGCCCACAGGCTTCTTTTCCCCAAAATTTACGATGACAACTTTTATGGCTGGATATCGACGAAGACTTACCGGAAAGACACTTGATTAACTTTTTCGACGATAAAATATTTTATTAAAAGGGAGATAAAGTCCTTAACTGTAACGAATACGCGATCCGAAAATATTGTAAGTTTTTAAAAGACTGGAATTTTGACATATAAAAGAGGATTTAAAAGGGTATTAAGTTTAAGTTAAAGGTTGAGCTTAAATAACGAGGGGTAAACATAGCAGACGAAAATTCCATTAAACTGGCAAAACTCCTCTTTAACTTTTCTTAACTTGAGGAAAGCTTATAAAATATACATGCTAAAGGAAAGGGAGTTAAAAACCATGAATGCTTTTACATATGTTTTTGTGACCTCTCCTCAGTCCACAATTAATTCCAGTTTTAAATATCTCTGTTAACACCAATTCTTTATACTCTGACGATAAATAACCAGTTAATCTGCTTGACATTCCAATACCTTTACGTAATAGTGCCGAGTACACCCTCAGTAGCATAAGAACGCATAGAACAAAGGTTGTCAACGCGGTAAAAGACATTGACTTCGGTGCTATATAGTTAATGAAACAAAATCGTCAAGTTTCTCAAAATCCTTCCTACCACCAAGTCTTCCTTACCTCTTAATCCTTCCCTTAGAATCGCCAAATCCTTTAAAACGACGCTTTCCATAATAGGTACGCTTACAGGAGTAAACCTATCATAGGATTCACTATAAGATTTTACCCCTCGGGTTCGGCCACTAGCAACTACCCTTATTATCGTAAATCGGAAGTTTTACAGAATAAACTAACGGCAGGAAATACCATCAACTATTAGGATAATTATCGCGACCTTTCCCCCAAATCTGTCAAAATAGTCAATATTAACTATAAGCTTCTTATGGACTTCACCAAAGTTTGGAACAACGTAGAAAGATATAACGAATTACAATTTCTTGAACTCAAAGATAATGCTTTTTTAAAACATCTGCAGGTAGATAGAGGGTTTTCCTTCTAGTTTTCACTCACCATTTCTTGAAATCCTTACAAATTTTACTAAGAATTATTACCTAACCTTCCTAACCGAAGTAAAAACCTTTCGTAATATTTATGAAAAGATAAAAAGTCATTTTGAACATAACATCCACATTGCGTAATATTGTACGGACTAGGTTATAACAAAAGAGACAACTATAATAGCTGAGGAAAAAAGAGGAAAAAATATTAATAGATATATTTAACTGAATGTTTCATAAGTTAATATTATGCTAACAAGTAATGGGGAAAATGAATGTTAGCGAGATCAAGTTTCGCTAACAAATACGCGTAGTAAGTATAGGCGAAAACGAGTTTAAACATGTTTTTCAACGTCTAAATACCACTTGAAAAAACATCTTAACCAATTGAGATCTTCGTTTAAAACCGTGATAATGCGTACAACAAACTTGCTTAATATTTACAGCTAAATTAATTATTTCCGCGATATCGATAGATAAAACCACGTAATTGTACTTTACCTCGATTGTAAATACGGGCAACCCTAACGCAAAAAAACTTGTCTAATATCTATCTTTGAATGGAAAGCCATAACTATATTAGCGTTAATAATGAGGGTAAAATTTAAACGGACCTGTTAGCCATTAAAATTATCGTCGTAATAGTTGTAAAAGTTAATGAATCTTTGGTTATTCCTATTACGAGTCAATTCGCCAACCCTTAGCTAAAAGTAATATTAGATAGGAAATGTATTCTATATAATAATATATTACATGAAGGATGGATTATTTGGATTATAATACGAACTTAGAGGGTAAAGAACTTCTTCACAACGAAGATATTTTTTTTTTAAAAAAAAATCACGTAATATAAAGACGATTTTCCTTACGCGCCCTAATATCTATTTAAGTAAGTTTTTCTTCATCTTTTGGGTGGCGAAAACTCCTATCTTCATTCTGACCAAACCCATAACTCATAAAATACCTTTATACTTTGCTACCGTTACGCGAATCACATGTTTTAAGGTATCATACCTAATAAGAGAACAGTAAAGTACTTAATAAGAAGCTATTAATATTACGTGGTATTACGAATGGAAAGTACTACTATTAAATATTTCAATTGTTAAAATGTCGGCAAGGCTAAAGTAAGCTTCTGTTTAGGAGAATAACTATCGTTATTAGGAAAAATAATCACTCAAATTGTTATTACGTTAATCATGTTCTATATCCTTAAGTATCCTACTCCTTTCTTTCTTTATTTGGAGTCTATAAAGACCCTCGGTGTTAAAGGTATCGTTAATGCTGATAATCTACTTAAAAAAGGCCAGAGGTTTCCTCTCGCCTTAAAGTAGAGGTATTTTCATTTTTGTTCTTCGTTCCTATAGGCAACGATCTTGAATTTAACATAGTCATAAATACGTTAACCAAATCGAAGATTTGATCACCTAGCTATCTATAGGATATACAAGATCCACAAGTTCGTAAGACACCAAAAAGAAGAATAATTTATTCTAAAAACTATTCAAAAGTTTTGCTATTATGGTTAAACGTATTCCCAACCCCCCCGAATATTTAAATTTGGATTTAAAGATAACAGAAACTTAATGTTACAGGCTAAAGCTTAGCTAGTAATTACCATGAATCCAATCCTGGTAATTCTAGACGCTTTTACAATGCTCTGGAGCAGTGAAGAAGCCGTATAGGGACATGTTTCTACACGTTATGTGACTGGGTTGCACTACCTTTTCAGCTTTACAGCAGCTCCCTAACAGGGAATTTTTCTTTCCCTTTTTATCGAGGTTTATAAACAGAATCCAACCACTTTAAACGATATCTCCGGCCTTAATCCCTTTACATATAAACCTCCATTCCATCCTGACAGTATACTAGTCATTTATTAGCGGCTATAGCCTAAGGCCATATTATTATCTTTCGACACGCCGAATCTAGACCCCTAGTTTTTAAAGCAATTCCTTGATATACGCGTTAAGAAATAGCTGTAACGCTCTTTTGTGGCTTAATACGATTACCTTACAGCTTAATACGAACGTTTTACCGATACCCTATATGCAGAATTAATAGAATAGTACTAAGCCGTTCGAAAGTACGTTTTACACTTAAAACAATAGGTTCCAATATATTGAACGCATTAACGAATATAATCCTATAGTTCGAAGTTACCGACACGCTTACATTTTTAGGATAATCCTCCCTTTAAAAAGATCCCCTTATGTACGTCGGGAATGACGTAGTTATTACGTCGATCCTTACCAGAGACCGCGTTAACTTTCTAAACGATGAAAGCTAGAGTTCCTTTAACTTCGATTACAATATCGATGCCCTAATTAACGGGCGCTAAGAACTTAAACGCAAACCTTTTAATTAAACGGTTAAGTTTTCCTATATTATGTTACGATTTCCGATATAAAAAGTTACGATAATACGTAAATTCCGTAGGGACCGGAAGTTTATCGATATTAAAAAAATTACTTTTACGATATCTTTTAATAGTTGGGAGGTCTTACGAAAACTGTTATGAAAAGTTATTATGCCCGCGAAGGCGACACCGATACTAACGACTCTAACGCCTTTATAACTATATTTCACCCATACTACTACAACCTTAAAGCAGCTAAAGTAACTATTACTCAGCTAATAAGTATAAAATAAAGAGTTCATAAACGATTTATCGGTTTTTAAAACGTTTAAAAGACTCTACACGCGAAAGCTGGTGGTATAGCCTGAAAATTCGCCATTAAACTCGATATTTTGGAGAAAGAGATTAACAACACACTCGTTAACATATTTCTTCTTTTTGATATACCCGCGGATTATAACGAATAGGTTGCCCATACCCAATTTATCGACGGACACCTTTACAACTTTCGTTTTCGTTACGATAGTATTAGCAATATTATTACCAAAAGTATCTTACGTAATGTCAATAATAATAGCGACATGCTCGCCTGAAATAGCTAAGGTTACGTTATTATAATTGGTGTAAGCGCCTTTCGCGCCTTTTCCAAACGACGCGCCGCTTAGTTTAATAATTCGGAACTTTTCCGTTGTAAGAACCTTAGGTTATACTTACGTTACGACGCCGATAGTTATTATATCCATACCTATCCGTAGGATCCGGCGTAACGCTCGAGCGGCTTTAACACTAAAGCCGTTATAAAAATTCATTTTACTGCGGCTGAAAATTTTATCGACCTTTGGAAGGGAAAAGCATAACTCCTATATATAATTGTATATAAGAGTTGGTAAAACTCTAATTCGACTCGGTAACTCTGTCCTAACATTTAACTAACAGTTATGGTCCGACCTACGATGGTAAACCAAGTAGGTGCAAAATGGGATTTATTATTGAGGTGCGGAGGGAAATTAAAAGAGGCTATCGTGTCCCAATATGTAGGGCCCTTGGGCAGTGCTAATTCCCTGCCCATTACGTGCCCTTATACGTGTCATGTACGAACCGTACCCTGTCTGTACACGGACCGTATCCTATTTGTGCACGGACTATATTCGGCCTATACCTGGGCCGTACCCTATCCGCGCCCGGGCCTAGTTTAAGCCGGGCGTTGCCTATCTCGTTACTTATATAATTACGTAACCTATAGTTTCAATGGCTAACTTCCTGAGTCCATAATATGCCCCTTTCTCCCCAGATATTGTAAGGGTAACGACGCTTTTTTGGATAAATACTAGATGCGAGCCGTGCTTGCCTAATATGTAGGTCGAGTGTAAGCAGGTGACACTACGTTTGACACATAGTATAACGCTTTAGCCAGCCCGCTTTATGTCGTCGATGCCGTATAACGCGTCCGTTAACACGCCGTGTAAGGTTTTCTTTTTACCACACACGTTATATAACGTATCTGTTAACGTACCATATAAGGCTTTCTTTTTACCACCGGTACCGTATAACGTATCCGTTAACGCGTCGTATAAGGCTTTTTTTTTACCGCCGGCGCCGTATAACGTACCCATTAACGTGTCGTATAAGGTATCATTTTTGCCGCTGGCGCCGTATAACAAGTCCGTTAATATATCGTATAAAGCTACGTTTTTGCTTTTAATATCGAATAACGTACTCCATATAACACGTAACCATTATCGAATCCGGTTCTTTAGTCCTTATAAATAACAACGCCCTTATGTAGCCTTTAAAACTTCTTTCTTTTCCTTTTATATTATCGCCCCCCCTATACCAGCCACTCAGTTATAACTTTTTCCCCTCTTTTTCATAGAAGTTAACCAGTTATTTAAACTTATATATTTTTACTTTTTTCCCTCACCTATCATTTTAGCCGACGTATTTAACGGTTTTTACTTAGGTTACGTTACCGTCGGCGCCCCCGAAGGGAACGGTGAACCTTCCCATAAAATATATTACCTTATAATATACCAATATCCTACCATTCATTATTTGTTATAACCCTTTCTTAATATAAAAAATAACTTTATTTTCGAAAATGATTGAAATAAAAAAAAACGTTTTTCTTTAAAAGTTAGAGAAGTTTATATATGATATATCACCCGCCTTGTGAACTTTAGCATTCTACTATCTTACTTCCGAATTTATCGTATAAAAGGGTATGACATATATTGAAATTTTTATAATAAGATAAGTTTATAAAAACGTTTTACGAAAAGCCAATCATTAATTAACTTTTTTTCGTAATATATTTAGGAAATAAGTTCATTTACGGCTTTATCCGGTTTACGTACCCTTTCAGCCTAGTCAATTAATACAATAAAGGATAGAAATTATATCTTGTTTCCCGTACATATATATTAAAAAAATATCTTGAGTTATTGACCCGTTTTTACCCCCGCCTTTTCCGAATTGATTAATTAGTTTAACCGATTTCGTAATGTCGTTCGGGCGTAAGGAATTCCTATTATACCAGCCGTATAGGCCGTTAATCTTTTAATTATACATTTACGTCGCCCTTTACTTCCGGGTTTATACTTACCCCGAACCCCTTCGTCGTCTTTTACTATATCGTTTATTTATAAAAACACAACGTTTTCATCCAACCGAGCTTTAACGCGTAACGTTTTCACCCTAACCCCCTTTAATTACCGTCGAATACCTTTTTGTAGTTTTAGTCTTAAAGGTCAAAATGATATACCTATTTAAGCTATATTTTTTATAATTAATATAAACTATGGCTTACAAAACGTTGCGAACGACGTTTAAAATTGAACTATACGATTTACTATTTCTTTCTTATCCTATTTACTAACCTTTTACAAAAACGAGATAATCGGGTAAATCATAAACGGGCGTAAGATCGTACCCGGGCCGATCGAGTTACCCAGGCCCAAACTAACTTATTATAGTCTTTGGTAACCCGCCTGAAGGATTACTCCCCCCTCTCCATCCCTCGCCATGCTTTTTATTATTCTTTATCGTCGGCCTTATTTAACGCTCGTCCCTTTTAATATTATCCTCTATCGTCGGCCTCTTTTAGTATCCGTTCTTTTTCGTATTATCCGTTATCGGCTTCTTTTAACATCCGCCATTTTTCGCGTTATCCATCCTCTTTAACATTGCCTCGCATACGGCCCGCCTTTTACCAGCCCCCTTCCTCGATGCACACCAGTTTTCACTATGTTTCTTATCGTTCCTCTCTCTTATTTTCGCCTAACATTTGAAGTTAGTTATAATAAGGCCCTTGACGTTAGTAATGTCGGTACTCGTTAAACATAAATAAAGATAATAACAATAAATAGGAAAACCTTTACTAAGATATAGTAAAAATCGTTTTACGGTCAGATATTATCCTAAATAATCGAGTAGTATTTGTTTAGCCCTACCTAATATATTATTACCTCGTTTAATAATGAATTATCTTTTCTATTTATTAGTAAAGTGTCATTTCGAAGGTATAAGAGATTTTTCTTACGTTTATTACTTAGTATGAATTTAACGTCATTGTCGAAATACTGGGCTATCGTAAACCCGAATATATTCTGATTCCGCTTTAAATTTATTTAGGATTACAATATACTAATAATTATTTAGTAATTTCTATTCCGGCTTATCATTACCCTTTTACCTTACTAATACGTAACGAACTCCGCCCTTCCCCTTCTTTGCTGCGTGGATATCTTATACTTTCAATTTCTTGTATTTACCGTTCCTTATATTATTCGTTACCCAAACTGGTCCTGAGTGAATATCAGACAAAAACTGGAAAGGAAAGGAGTCCGAAACTGTACGTTTAATTAAATCGATATGTAATACTGGATGTTTACTAAGGATATCTAATACGATATTTAACGGGTTTGGAATACCGATTACCCGGTATTAATTATAAAGTTAGTCGAACTTTTTACTCGAACGGTTAATTTTAATGTTATAAAAGCATAGCTAATCCCAATTCCTTACCTTATATTGTTTCGCTGAACATCGTTTACGATTCTCCGCTGTTTTCATTTGTTATTAGATAAAAGTTATTACCGTTTATATTGATTCCATCTTTTCATGTAAATAAGTTAAAAATGTAGTAATTCGCCTTATTAAACTGGTTAATAACTTTGTATCCCCGTTTACCTTCAGGTTAAATAACATTTCGTATCAATTTATTAACGGTTTACGTTTAACTCGGTAACTGTTAAATTTTAGTTATTTGAATTAAATAAACAAACGGGTAAATACGAAGCCTAATCGTACTACGAAAAAAAAATACGATACGTAAATATTTTTATACCTTTTGGTTCACTCGTTCAATACCGTTATCCATTTACAGGTAGTACGTCGTAAATAAAATTCATTCGACTTTTATTACAAAAATATCGGTTAAAATACGCCTACCTAATTCGAATCGCGGTTACTAAAAATATAAGCTAAAAACCTAGAAAATCTTTATCATATATCTACAAAAAGCTCCGCATACGTATTCGTAATCATAAATTATATAGATTTTAATTAGATACTCTTAGAAAAGCGATTAGTAATAACTCATCAATATCTAAGACCTTTATTAATGGTTGGCAGGTCAACTATAAAGTCAACTGAAATATATGTTTAGTACTGGTCAAAAATAGGGAGAAGTTAAAATAAACTTTACTGTGAAGAACGACGAGGTTTTATTTCGTTTTATTTCGTATATATTCAATATAAACGTCCAATATTCGCGATTATCCCATTTTAATAGTAATTTTGTTGGAAAACGTAAAATAAAATATATTTACCTGAATAACTTATAATAGTCAATTCGTAGTTTTATTATAATTTATTTGTTATTAATAATTCCAGACTCGATAATTATAAACGATTAAGATAACGTAATACTTTTCGCGGGTTAATGTTATAGTTTGTAATTTACATTAATTATTCTGCCTTAAGTAGGAAGTATCTAACGTTTTTCAAAATCGCTTAAAGGCCAACCTTATATAACGGATGGTTTATTACTCCTTATGCCTATAATTCTATTAACGTACCCAAAATGAAAATAAGGGAATTACTCGGCGTTAAAGATACCGGCGGATTTAATGCGAATCAGGCTTATAATAGTACCACCAACGTTACCGTATTAAAATTCCTTAACGATATTTCCGATAACGATCCGGGCAAGGGCCGGACCCGAGGCGATGTTGCTCTCAGCAGCCCTTCGAAAGCCCCCGAACCCCCCTTAAGATATATATCGTTGTAATCTAATAGCTAAACCTTCGTTTCACTAAACTCCTGTACCTAATTCGACGTAATCTATATTCATTTAATATATAGATTTATTAATACCACGATTAATATAATAATTGAAATGGGTTGAAAATCTGTACGCGACGTTCCTTAGCCTAGAGTTTATCTTATAGACTACGGGTTAACGTATTCGGACAAGCGCTTTAAGTTAGAGGTTTATAACTTAAATTATATTAAAAAAGGGAAACTATCTCGGCCTATTTAGTCTGACGATTTAAAATTATTCGTGATAAATAAACATGCTCTAATCCTTTGTAATCCATTAAAATAGTAAACGGTATACGGATATTACGTAACTTGAAATACTACGTTTTTAAATGGAATATTATTACAAAAAGTTCCTTATCGTAAATAGTATATTTACGTTGCGTATCCGTTAATCGTGTAAAGTGGTAAGCCACTAGCTTTAAAATACCATTTACGTCCCGTTACGACAAATACCCTTTTAACGCCATTCCCGAATAATTAGTTTTCACCATTATTAGACGATGTGCATCCTAATATACTAAAATCGGGGCTGTAACAAAAACATCTTTTAAAGTCTTAAATACCTATTCCTTCTGTTTCATTTAAGCCTAAAGAATACTTTATTTCGTTAATTGGATGAAACAATCCACTAACCTTGAGAAATTACTAATGAAATTACGATAAAAGTTGGTAAAACCTAAAACACTTCGAACTTGCCGGACCGTACGTGGTAACTCCTATTCGCGGATTACCCGAACTTTTTTAGAATAGGTCCGAATACCTTCCTTTACCGTTATAATAAAGCTTAGGTATTTTACCTCTTCAATTATAAAGTTACACTTTTTCAAATCTCAATTTACACCCGTATTACGAAAACGTCTTAAACCTACGTAAACTTTTGTTTTATGGTTTTGTTTGGTATTTAAAAAAGGATTGAAGGGTCGTTTAAATACCTTATAACGAAATTATCCAAGATATCTACTATTACATAATTAATATATCGTTAAAACGTCGTTAACGTTCCCGTGAGCTTAAAGGGGGTAACCAACTATTTAAATAACCCGAACCGCATACGAAACGCCGTTAAATCCTCTTGCTTGGATGCTACTCGAATACGGTGAAATACCGCTCGAATATTCAAATTCGTAAGTTACTTCGACTTCAACAACGTACGTAGGATCTCTTTAATTAAAGGTAAAAGAAAACGGTTTTACTTTATAATTTTATTTAGTACCTGATAGTCGATAGAAAACCGTTATCGCCCCTCCGGTTTACGAATTAGTAATACCAGCGTCGTTTCCAATAAAAAGCTCGTCCGAATCCAATCCTTATTTATCAATTCCGTAACCTATCGTTGAAGCTTAAAAAGTCAATATTATAACATGGAATACAATAGCCCCCCAAGTTGTTTCAATCAAAATCCATGTTTTTTCGGTTTAATATAAATATAATAGTCGAGTTTCCATTTATGTAAAGATAAGGCTGTAACTTTATCCTTATCGAATAAATCTCGAAATACCTTTAGTTTCAGTAAAACACACGACTAATCTTTTTTTCCTTAACCGTAGTTGTCATTATGACTTACAAAATCCGTATTATTTCGCAAAGGTTTATAATATAAGCTATCCTAAACGGGTCCCCCATACGTTATACTTCTCGATATGAATGTTACGCTAACCCGAGGAAAACCGAACCCACTATATCCTATATATCTTCCGTTTTAAGGCGTATTGACATTATATCGATATTTAAGCTTTTCTAATATTAAAGTACCAAACGACTACCTCCTATGTCTAAGGTTACCTATTAATATCGTGTTCAAGGTATTCTAAAAATCATATTCCGCGTTATTCCGTAAATAATATATATTAATATTGGGTTCTACTAACTATTACTATTTACACGAAACTTAGCTATTTCAATAATACGTTTATTTTACCATAACCCTTATATAGTCCTAAGATTCCACGAATATAATAATTTAATTTACTCTCATTTTAACTGTTATACCTAAACCTCGTTTTCAGTATAATAATAATTACAATTAAAATCGACTTGAGTATTCAAAAAGTAAATATTATTAAAAAGTATAAGGATAAAGAATAGTGTTTCGTTTATAAATGGTTTAATTCAATTGAAATCCTTTTTACTGGATTTTATAAATATGCTATTAAGGTTATGTAACTCTTAAACGAAATTGTATTTAGGAGTTAGACTTTTTCCGTCGCCGTTAATAGTCAATTTTCCTTTACCTTTTTGACTTTGGCTATATACACCGATATAAAAGGTGATGTCAGGCGAAATTCGAAGTTACGTTAAAAATGGTTTGATGAATTATAAAGCATGTAACGCCCTAAAATAAATACAACTGAATGTTTCTTTATTATTGTTTACGTTTCCTTAAGTCCCTGGTTTTAAGTACATACCGAATAGGTTTAGTAAGATAACTAACCGCAATATCGAAAAACTTAGACGCGATTACCACGACCCTTTAATGAAGGCGTTTAAAAGGCGTAGACTTTCGTTATAACCGTATTATTATTCGGCTGTTAACTTTAAACGGGTCCAATTAATTAACAATTGAAACGCCGCTTTAAATTCAAGGACTTTAACTCGTCGACAAGTTCGCGGTACTTCTTTAGGGCTACGATATAGTCCATTCGAATAATACTAATCGTTATAGATTTATTACGGATACGTAACGATATGCAGAAACGTAAGTAGTTGCACTTTATGACTGAGGGCCAATCCAAACCGTTTACTTAAACTAAAAGTATCTAGAACCTGATAGCGAATAGTACCTATAGGTTTTCATTATTTATAACTAAGCCCTCAAATTGGATTAATATTTTATTCGCGCGGTATAAGTCATTGAAAACCATCTTAATGTAATCGAAAAACTTCCCTATATTATACCTACCCTCGTATCTTCCAGCTTCGTAATAAGCCGTAACTATCTGCTTTATCGCTGTCGTATAATATATCTAAACGTAAAGAAACGCGTGCTGATCCTCTCCGATTTATATCTTATTTGCTTTTAATATAAATTCGATCGTATAGTGCGTTGTTACCTACATAAAAGTATATCAGTTAAATTGCGGTTGGTTATGTCGTTTTCATCCATACTAAACCGGTGGAAATCTAACACGAGTCGCGGCTAATTTGGTTTCGAATTGTTAAATCTTCGCGACGACCTAAGTAAAGTCGGACGTAAGGTCGATAATTAAAGTCGATTAACCCGGTTATTGTAACTGTTTAATAATCGACGCGATATGGCTTACGGTATCTTATAAACGAAAAAAATCGGTTTAAGTCGGCCCCAAAAGGGCCGGAAATATATTTATAAAGGTGGAGGAGTAGGTATTTACCAACAGCTTATCCCTCCTGATAACGTTAAAGTATAACGTCAAATTATTAACGTTTGTCATCAATTCGTCCATTATAAGTAATATTCTTTCGAAAACATAAAAAACCTTAATAGTATGTTATAATTCGACCTACGATAATAAGCCAAGTAGGTGTTAAATGGGATTTACTATTAAATTGCGGAGGATGACTAACAGAGGTTACCATAGCCTAACGTACAGGGTCTTTAAGCAGAGCTAATACATAGCCCGTTACGTGAATTTATACGTGCCGTACACGGACCGTACCCTATTCGTGTACAGACCATGCCCTATTCGTATACAGACCGTACCCGGCCTATACTCGGGCCGTATCCTGTCCGCACCCAGGCCAGGCCCAGGCCGAGCGTTACCCATCCCGTTACGTGCACAGTCACGTAATCTATAGTCTCAAGAGCCCACGGCCTGAGTCTATGACACTAACTTCCCATTTATAGTAAATTTATTTCATGATTTTATTTATTTCATTTACGCTTTAATGGATCTAGGTACTAAATGCTATAATGTTACAAGTAAACAAATTCACATTCGTTTAAAGTTACCACGTTTTTTTTTATTTCACTACAAGGACTCAGCGAAGTTATGTATTAAGCGCTCAGTTTTGCCTCATAATTTGTTTTTAAAACACTTTTAAATATCGACCTTAATAAATACCGCTACTGGATATAAGCTTATATCGTCCCTTTCCTATAATTTTATGTTATTTTAGGTAAACCTTAAATAAAGTATTAACAAGTTACTTACGACGCTTCTAAGTGTATATTATTTTTGAGACGAGCTGGTAATTCTTGCGTTTGGACACGGGGGTGTGCGAATGTAGAAAAAATGTCGAAAGGGGTCAATACCGCGACATTTCACATTATTTTACAAAAGGTCCGCAGAAACCGAACCGCTACTACGCGATTTACCGCCGTCTCCCTTGAAGATATTATTAGAGTATTTGTTCCGAAATCGCTCGTTTTCGTTTAAAATAAACTTTCCGACGACTTTAAAAAATTCGCCCTGTTATTTCACAAAGACCCTAACGTTAAGCTGTTCTTTTATTGCACTGGAGTAAATGACGAAATCGTCTTTCATATCAATAACTATGGTTAACCCTTAAAAGTCATATAAGGTTCTTTTTACAGTGTATCGCGTAAAAAAACTCCTTATATTACGTAAAAAGTTAACCGAGCTACTCGATTATAGCTCTATTCAAACGAATAATTTTTTAACGGATACCCCCGTATTTTTATTTAAAAAAGCCGAAGGTAATTCACGTTCTAATATCGATTATCACCGACATAATGTTATTAAGAAAAGAATCCGTTACTCATTTCATTTTTTAGGGAGACGTTCGCGAATATCTCCCAAGCTAAGTGATCTATCAAGTTGGATATTAAAGTCTTTTTTTATGATATTCGAATTAAAAAGTAGACGAATGGAAAATTGTCTTTCGTATACTTTGCTTAGTTTTCGAATTACTTGTTACTCTCTATAGTCAGTTTAAATCCCTCGTTACCTTTTAACTGTATATTAATAATTAGTTACGCATTTTCCTCTATATTTTTTACTTTATTTACCATGACGATATCCTTATTTATTTACACGGCATTTTTTAAAAAAATATCGTTAGGTTTCAATAAATGTTTAACGCCTTAAACGCCGCGGGATTTAACCTAGACATTTCTAAATACGGATTCATCGTTTCAAAGACCAAATACCTAAAATTCCTTATGGAAACCAACGTCCATTTTCGTAAAAGCTTAGAGAAAATATGCGTTATCCGAAAACATTTAGCTTTTACGTCGGTTTTAGATATACGAGGTTTCTTTAAATTCGCGACATTTTACCGGTATTTCATTCGCGATTACTCGATAATTATCAGATTATTTTTTCAGCTAATTCGTAAGGGCACCCCCTTTCGTTCAAGGCCTAAAAATATATATTCTCAAACGATTCGGCTTAGATTTCTTGCCGAAACTATATTCGCCTAATAAAACCTCGACTAAAACACCTTTTTAAAAGCTGACTTTTTCGGTTAGGCCTTGGAAAACTATTTCTTTTAATACAACAACTGTGGTGACCTATACCCAATATCGTATTACTTTCATCGCTGGTCTCCCGCTGAATATAATTACAAAATCTACGAAAAAACGCTACTAGGGATTATAAGTTATTTAAAAGTATGGAATGCAAAGTTCCGGGGTATAGCATATCCGTTTACGATTCTAAAAAACTATAAAAACCTAAAATACTTTATAACTATTCGACGGATTTTGAAACGATAAGTTCTCTAGTTTAAACGCCTTTTATGATTACATTTTCGGTTGTTTCAGAATGAGGCGGTAAATTATATATAGCTTAATACGTTATTACGGAGAAACCAATATATTTCTAAAGGTCTTTCCGATTCACGTCTTTTAGGTCGAAAACTTTAACTATTACACCACAAATAGGCTGCTCCCGAACTGCTCCCACGTATACATATCTCCCGGTTAACCATTACCGGCAAGTTTATCTCGGAGGGTCGTAAACATTTTACTAATATCCACTTTTCAAGTTATTAAAACTTCTTTATTATATACAATACTATTTACCCTCAATTAATACGTATAATAAGTATAAACGACCAATATTTCTAGGCGCATATTCATACTAACAACAACTAAACGTTAATCGTTTTAATTTCCAGATATTCGGTAAACAACAATGGGGTTTTACGGTTTTGAGGCCGTATTTAGCTATCTGTTTACGAACCACAAATTACCGCGTTAGTTTAAACTAATTATAATTTACTTTTTACCAGCTACTCAGGCCATAACGTTACTACTATTATCCTTTTTAAAACTTACTTTTAACCCGGTATCTATAACGTTATCCGTCGCTTTTACCGTAACTACAACGTTTTTAGGCGTATAAACTATTGGAAACATTATTGGAAAGTTTTTTTTCAATCTCTTTCCAATTTAAAAACGGCTTTTAAACGAGCTTTTTATTAACTTCATAATTGAATTATCCTAAGAATATACTATTGATTCACGTTACCTTATAATTAATACAAACCATCTAAATAAATCCATCACCCTCGAGGCTATAATGACTATAAACACCGAAATATACGCGAACCGGTTTTTAAATTACTATTAGCGATTTTTTAAATTTCCTCATGCGTTTATTAAAGGCCATGGTTTAAATCAAACCAATAAAATTTTAAAGCGACGTTGCGACTTAACTAGGGTAAAGAAAAGCCTAAACACTACCTTTTACTCCAAAACCGACGTCGTAACCGAATACGAGAATTAAAAAGTCTTAACATATTTACGTCTTTTTATTGTTGATATCTAACTCGACTCAAACCTTTTATCACTCAGTTATTAATTAAAGTTAAATAATAAGGATATAATTACTATCATTATTAATCCGGTTTTTATAATATATGGTTATCACGTCGATTTTATATAACCGGTATAACATTTCCTCATTCCAATTACAATACTACGAACAAATACAAAAGATTTCATTTGACGTATTTATGAATTTATAAAATTCTTATGAGCCGTAATAACGGCTACGTAATAAAGTATAAAAAAGGCCATTAATAAACGACGTTCCTTCTTAAAACGTTTTCGGGTTGGCGATAACATTTAACTTTTGTTTTTAAAAAAAAAACTATATGTGAGACGAATGTTTTAAAACGTTAAGTTGAAGTTATAATAAATACCTTATAACGCGTATAATCGACTTTTATATTGTTAAACTCAATGTACTGAACGGGAAATACTTTAAATTTTATGTAAATTAACTCGTATAAACCGTTTTAAATCCGCTTCCAAATTAGCAAACTCGCGACTTTAAACCGTAAACAGTAAATATTATCGGCGATAACGACGAGAAGAAACCGGAATACCATCTCCAAAGTATATTACGGATCCGTAATAAATCGTAAGTTGGATGTACTCGGCTTTATAACTCACTGGAACGGAAAATCTTAATTAAATGGATAGGTTATATATACCTCACGTGAAAATCGTTTAAAACCTTTTTAATACCGAAATAATTAATACTTCAGAATTGCGTTACGAATTAGCAGAATATAATGACGGTCCCTTTCGCTTGGCCCGTAAGCCGGTTTAATATTTTGCATTTAATTTTACGAAATAAATCGGTGTATAAACCGCCAATGATCAGATACCTAATAAACTTATTAATATTAATAAAAGAATCGAACGAAAACGAAGCCTATTCGAATATGTTCTCGAATTCCTCGTCCAAATTCTTACCTAAAAACGTCTTATCTGTTTAGACTAGCTTACTTAACTTTACGTCTATATGGCTCATCTTCACGTTAATACGCTCCAAAACCTCGACAAGATTTTAGCTCGATTTTAATTACGGTCTTTAGCCGCTCGTTAGCTACGTTTTCTACGTTTTCATCCTGTTATATAAAACTTACTTAAGATTAACGCTCCTTATTTATAAGTTATATAACTTGTAAGCTATCGTAACGTATAAAGGTGATGCGTATAAAGCCAACCCCGCCTCGGGTATTTACTTTTCGCTATATGGCGCGTCGAACTCTTATAGCTTTTCCCCTAACGACCACCTAAGTTCATACGTTTTTTACCCGCTCGTTTACATTTGAAATACAGCTTATAAAAACCTCGACTTGCCTCGATCTTGTGTATTAAACGTCACATAAGTTTCGGATAACTATTCAAAGACCTTTTTATGTTGAGATTCAAATTGAAAGGCGTGCAGAAATAACCAAGACTACGGCCCGTAACGCCGATAGAATAAAGGCAGCACAGAACGCCAATGTCCAACTGCTCGTTAACAACTTCCTCACGGCTAACTAAATTACTTACCTTCGGTTTCCTAACAAAATTTGTTCGAATTATACGTTATTATTTGAATATTATTGCATGTAGTTCAGTAGGCTAACTTTACTTACAGTAAAGTTAGTTGTATTATAAGTGTATTGCTTTGTGAAGACTTACCGCATTGGGCATAAGTCGAGTGCAGTACGCTGCACTTCACTCTAGGGCATGGGCCAAGAAATTTGCCATAAAAATTACAGTGCAGACCGGCTAGCAGTTTGCCAAACATGGAACAATACATCTATCCTCTGATCACGTAATACTACTGTTACTTCGACTAATCGAATCGACAACGTTGCAATGTTTAAGGCCTACCAATACTGATTAGTGTTTGCCTATGAGGTTCAGAACGAATAAGCTAATGAAGAGAAAAAGCTACTTTTCGGTTATGCTTTATGGCTACGGCGGTTAGGGTAGATGAATGATTTTTGCGAAAGGTCTTTATTAGTATTGTGTTAGTCTTATAACGTCAGGAAAACAAAGAAGAGTTTTGGTTTGTGTCAGTCTCATAATGGCAATCTGGAAGTTAGCGACGGTATCGTTACTGAAAACACCAAGAAATCTTCATTGATCTTTCTTGAAGAAAAACGTTGAGATTAAATGTCAAAAGTCTCAAAGTTCGGCAAGTTGATAAACAGCTAAGTCATTACTACTGCGAATGCTACTACTATAAAAGAAACTAAGTCCTACGGCTAAATAACAAATAACGTTCGCCTTTCACTACTAATAACGACCTTCGACCTTACCTTCTACACTAAACCTTCACCTTACTTTACTATTTTTTACTTCTTACGTTACTTTAATCATCAAGTTCGCTGCTTTAAGTAAAAACACAGAGAATCGCCAAGTAGCGCCGAGAAAGCTACATCATGTAACTCTACGCTAAATCGTCAAGTTCTCACGCAACTTTACGCCAAAACACCAAACTTTTACACCTAAATATTACCAAGTTCTTTTTGATCCTAAACCTTAAAATGGCATTTAACCCAGAGATTTAACCGGGAATTTATTCCCTCGGAATTGCCTTTACCAACTTTTACGACGAAAACTATTGGGCGTTAGATGTTGCCGAAAAATTAACGGAAAAACATCTTACCAACTCTATCAGCTATTATATCGTCGAGCATAGCAATACTGAGGACCTTGATTATGCCTTTAGCAACTTCCATAACCTTTTCGGCGAATGGATCATTGATATGTGGAATTTAGTCCAAAAAGGGGTTAAGTTAGGGGTTAAGTCAAAACTCAAACGGTAAGGAGTCTATATACCATTAAAAAGTACTACGAAGTTAACATAAAAACTTTTCGACCTATCCTAACTTTAAAAACGCCCTTAAGATCCTGATCCTTAAAACTCTTAATGAAAAGGGAAAGGCGTTGAAAAATCTTAACACCTATATATACGTTTTAGAGAACTCTTAACCTGCCCTTAGCTAAGTTAAATCTTTTTACGCGTTGGTAATGTAAAACCTATTAATTTTCTCGGCAATTTGGTACCGCTACGTAATAACGCGGAGTATACCCTTAGCGGCGGTAAAGCACGCGAAGCAGTGGTCACCAACGCGGCCAGAGGTATTGACATTGGCGCTTTACATCAGTTAATTAAGTAAGATCGTTAAGCCTCCCAAAACCTTTGAGTACCTATCGTCCCTTAACAATTTCATCGCCCAAACCCTTAGAAACCTTTTCCCTTTAGATATACCTATGCGCGCGAACCTACCATAGGCCCTATTATAGGAATTTACCCCTCGAGCCAGGCGACTGGCAATTACCTTTAACACCGGGCCTTGGAACCTTTAAAATTTAAACCGCTAAAAAACACCAACCAAGCCTGTGATAACTATTGCGACCTTCCTCTAAAACCTATTAAGATAGTTAACATCAACTATAAGTTAATGACGGATTTCTCCAAAATTTAGGATAACACAAAGAAGTATAATGGAAAGCCTTACAACTTTTCCCATACTAAGATGATTCCTTTCCTGAATATTTTCAAGTGGATGGAGGTCTTACATTTTAGTTTTCACTTATTATTCCCCGGAATCTTGACAAGTTACATCAAAAACTACTACTTAACCTCTCTAACGAATGATACTACATTCGCGAGATTTATGAAAGCATAAAGGTTTATTTGGAGCACGACGTCCACCTTACATAATACTATACAAATTGGGCTACCACGCGATAAACTATAATGATGGCAAAGAAAAAAATAGGAGGAATCACTGATGGATGTTTTGAATCAAATGTTTAATAAGCTAATAATATGTTAAAAGGCAATGATAAATGCCCATATTGGTAAAGTCACACTTCGCGAACAGATACAGATAGCTGTTACGGGCGTTAGTAAGTTGGAATACGCCTTATAACGCCTAAATGCCACCTATAAAGGCTTTTTTAACCAGTTGTGTTTCTCATTTGCCAGCGTAATAAAATATACACCAAACTCGCTCCTTATGTATTCCCAAGACGGCAACTTCTTTAATGTAAATAAGGAAGACCTCACGGTGGTTAATTACGTCGAATGTAAATACGGGCGCCTATAACAACTAAGGTTAGGCTTATTAACCTCGGACCCAAATTGGAGGCAGTACCTATATTGGCGCTAATAAGATTTAAGTGGACCCATTAACCATAAGAATTATCGTCGTAATAATGGCAAGAGATGTTGGATCTGTAATAAAGCCGGTTGTTAGTCGACTCATTACCCTCTCGTAGGGCGTAATAACAGGAAAGTAGCGTATCACATCCAGTACCCTATTACTTCGGAATAAGATTATTTAAACCAGGTTGTAAATGTTAAGGACGATAAGCTAACTAATGCCGTTAACGCTCCCAAGTAGATTAAGTGGTACAAAAATACTACTTTTAGCACGTTAACCCAGTAACTAGCTGACTATGCTTTTTGATACCGTTTATATAGTGAAAACGCTTACCTTAACACTAATTATATCCTTAGCCCCTTATATACCTTTAACTTTTGCGATTGCTATGCGGATTATATGTTTTAAAATATTATGCTAGATACTAAGGAAACAAGGTACTTAATAAGAGGCTATTCGCAGTATATGGTACTGTGGAGGGAAACCACTATAGCTACTGAGATTGATCGACAAGATGTTAGTAAGGCCAAAGTTGGCTTTGGCCTAAACGAATAATTATTGTTATTGGAGATAACGGTAATGTGAAATATTATAAAAACAATTACATTTTATATCCTTAAGTCTCTTAACCCTTTCCTACTTTATTTAGAAGATATAAACCCTTTCGGCGTTAACTTTAACGTTAACGTAAACGAGCTGGTCAAAACCGGCCAAAGGTTTTCACTATCCTTTAAGTAGAGGCATCTATGGTTTTACCTTTGAGGCCAGAAGATAGTGGTGTTAAATTTAACGGTGTCGAAAATGCGTTAACTACACTGGCATTTTCATCATCCAACTATTAATAGACGATACAAAGTCTTGAAGTTCATAGAGTATAACGATATAAAATACTTTGCCCTAAAATCAATTAAAAAACTTTATTATTATTACCAAACATACGCCCAAACCCAAAGATTAAAGTTTACACAAAAATACGATAAAGATTTTAATTACGAGATTTTTGTTAATATATTTTACTTATATAATAAGCTTTTTTTTTACGTCGTTAACTTAACAACTGTTTTTTATGGGGATAAGTTGTTACTATCTTTTTCCGGTAAAAAATACGTAGGAAACGTTAAAGATATTGTGGATTAATACGTACTTAGGTTTACCTAACGTCGTAGTTCACGATACCGGTACCAATTTTACGGCGCTAAAGTTTCAGGAAGATACTGAAATAATAGGTATCTAGTGCAAATAAATACCTGTGAAAGCCTACTAAAGTATTAAAAAGGTTAAAAGGGAATACGCCCTACTTCGTCGAGCGTATAACATTTTTACGTTAGAAATTAAAAGCTTTACGGATTCGAAAACACGCTTATAGATGGCAGTAAAAGGCTTTAATAACACTGTGGGCCCTGGAGGCTTAATAACAACGATCCTTGTCTTTGGATCGTACTTTCGCCTAACGAGTAAATCTCCGCCTTCGGTAAGTACTTCAAAATTTATTGCGGCTTATAACAAAGCTTTAAGGGAACTGCGAAAAGAATCGGCACGCCACCAAGTTAATAAAGCCTTTAACATTAGAAACGGGCCTATAATAATTGATGTATTTGCTTTGCCACCGTAAAGTAAAGTCCTCATATAGAGGGAGCCGGGCAAATAAGAGGGGCCATATAAAATATTAAATATCATAAACTTGTAATGATCACACTAAATACTCGTGAGTATATTGAAAGTGTCAGAGGGTTTATATTAGCAGTAAGGTAGCAGAGGTAACAAAAGGTGCAATATCAAGACTGTGTTCGTGCGAGTGATGATTAGAAGCCGTGAGGCTATTCAGGGTAGACTGAATACTTAGATTGACAACTGAAGAGCTATAAAGAAAATACTATCTATGTGGTGCTGACCGTATCCTTATATCCTTAATCTTTTATACTCTTTTAATGCTAGATCATGTTGGATCGAAACATGATCTCAATGATACTTAGTGCGTAACCCTAACCCTAAGGCTGCTGACATAAGAGATATCACCACCTGATGTGTTGGACATCAGGTTCTTAGTGGCTTAGCCCCATACTGGCCTGTTTTCTGACCCTCCGATGTTCTTGGGTAATAACAAAACTTTAAAATAGTTCTTAAAACTGCTAACGGTCCTATATCTTTTCGAATTACTTAGGTTAAGCTTTATATTAGGGTTACTAATGATAAAAACCTTTAAGTCAAGCGACTAAGCTAATATGAACCTCCTTTACTCATCATCGACAAACTTATAGAACGCCGCTAGCGCAGACGGCCCCCGAAACAAAAAACGATAAAAAGGAATAATAAACATCGGGCTGTATTTAAAATAACGTTTAGGTAAACAGGAAAAAAAAGGATAACGAAGACTTGGCAGTAAATCTTAGGGCATAGGGGATCGTTAAGACTTTCGGCAAACCTTTTGAGGAAAACAATAAATTTGAAATCGACGGCCGACTAATTTAAAGTGTAATAAAACTTGTATGAAAAACTGATTTTAACCTCTAAAATCTAAACGTTACGATCTTTAAGTCGAGGATTATTTATAAGGTTAAGGGTAAGACTATGGGGTGGCTGTAGAAAAAATTACGACTAATTGCCCGAGGATATGGCAAAAAAGGAACGGATTAAATCTTTATGAAGTAGCTAACGATTTAAAATATTAAATAACGTTTAATGGTTGCCCTGGTAGTAAGTTTATTAGTTAGGATTAAAAGTAAACTTATATTTAATGGCCGCGATATTACGTAAGTCTATATACAATTAACAACGAATGTATAATGGATTGTATTATTTGAGTTTCCATAGGAATTCCGTACTATATACCTCCTAGGTACGGTAATACGATGTATTAAGCTACTATATAGATTAGATAAAACAGGTGTTTACTAGTTTTCAATTTATTAGTCGTACTTTAAATTACGGCTGGCGATGAAGTTTCGAATATACGATTCGTATTTTCTGGTGATATAATAAAAGGACTTCGGTGTCATAGGTATTTAAACTAACGATACTATTTTCTTTAAAACTATTGGCTTTATGAAATTAAAATAACAGGCGATTAAAGACTCCAAGTTCTGAAATTGTAATCCGGTAAAGACGTTGACGGAAAACACCTAACTCGACTTTAATAAATCGTTAATCCGTACGCTTGGTATTAATTCCGACCTTAACTTTCGCCAATAGGGTTAAGATATTATTTTTTCCATAATAGATAAGACTGATAAGGTTAAAGTTTAACGGTACTTAGAATAACTTATATAAGGTAGCTATATTGCCACCCTATAGTAACTGAAAGCCTTATACGATTTATCCATTACGGTATAAATATAAATTCTAACGGATGAAGATTTAATCGACTAAATAAGAGGTTCAAGTGGCAAATGAGGAACTTGGCCGCGAAGTCAATATGATAACAATCTACCTTTTAAAGGCTAAGTTAATAATCTTTATAGACGGATCCTTTACAAACAACATCGACTTGTTTTTACAAATCGGCTTTTTAGTAACCCTCGTCAACGAAAATAAGCAGGAAGATCATTTTATAATTACTGGCAACATAATTTACTTGACCTTCATTAAGTGTAAAAGGATTATACGAAGCGTGCTAGATTCGGAGGTTTATGGTATAATGGCGGGATTTGAGGTAGGCATGACATTGTGGGAAACCCTTAACTACATTACCGGTAGCTACGTATTCCTCCTATCCTGGTGGTAATTTATACTGATTTAAGGAGCCTCTTCCAATGCTTTTCAAAGCTCGGAACCACCAGTAAAAAGTGCCTAATAATCGACGTGATAACACTCCACGAAGTCTACGAAGGAAGGGAGATTGAGGAGTTCCGATAGATCAATGGCAAAAATAATCCTACAAATTCCATAACGAAGGTCACGCCAAACAAAGCCTTGGAAACGTTTGTAAACAACAACAAACTGACCATACATATTGAGGGCTACGTTAACCGGCTACCTGGAAAGCCCAAATCACGTAATAGCAAACTGGAAAAATTTCAGGGAAGTAAATGATAGGATGGTAATCTATTTGAGTAGCACAGTTAAAGTGGAGGCTTGCGAAGAGCTATAGCGAAAGAACTTTTTGTAGGAGTTCATAAACTCGGACCTCGGGGCAACGGAGCAATTAAGGTTAAATAGGGTCAATTTACATGAAATTGGGTGTAATTTAGTATAAAAGTCAACTGGAATTAACAAGGGTCTGGCCAGTTGATGAGGAGACAATTCAGTAGTAACCGGAAAAAATTTGTTAGCCATACTGGCATACGCGCACAAATTAAAAAGCCGCCAATGTTAAAATAGTATTATATGTAATGTAGTAGGCCAACTTTACTTATAGTAAAGTTGGCTGTACAACAAGTGTATTGCTTTGTGGAAACTTACCGCATTGGGTATAAGTCGAGTGCAGTACGCTGCACTTCACTCTAGGGCACCGTACAAGCAATTGGCCATACAAATTACACTGAAGACCGGCTAGCGGTCTGCCAAACCTGGAACAATACATCCGCCATCGAACCATGCAATACTTCTGTTAATTCGACCAATCGAATCGACAACGTTGCAATTTCTAAGGCCTACCAATAGTTATCTTGTAAACGCACTTAAAATATATTTACTTACGAGTCACGTCAGGATATATCTGAATAGCTCAAACGACAGGGAACTTTATACTCGTTAACCAAGACCAAGAAATTTTTGCGTTAACAAACCTACGTGTCTAACAGCTTTGTTGACCTTTACAACAAGTTAAGAATTTATTATATAATACCACGACGGCAGGTATGAGAAGAAACTTTTTTAACTCAATACCTAATATTACATTACTAATGTTGTTGCAAGGAGAGGGTTAAGGGTTAGGGAAAAAAATGTTTTTAAAATTGAATTCTACGGATTATTTATAAAGGGGATGGCGCTAAAGCGCCTTTCACGTAACGTAACAATCGTTCGGCCTAACACTTACCACACAATACCACGACGTTTTAAATAACGCGTTTTCCTTCCTTCGTGCCTTTTACACATTACGCACCACCGCGTATAAAAAAAAAAAAAGAGGGGGGG